>JAANHX010000525.1:0-1200000 GCA_011320135.1 Phytophthora betacei
TGTGGTGTAGTAGAACACACAAAATACCGTCAGATGTGGATTCCTTACACAAACCACAACGAATCGCCGAGTTAGGTCGGCGGTTGTATGGCCTGCGCAGAGGGTGGTCCCCTCGCGGTCGGCCCTTCCGGGACAGACGAGTGGCTCGCTTTCCACTCGGTTCCGACTAACCAAGTCAGATCACTTCCGAGGCTCCGCCGAGTTTGGTTCGGCTGAGCTCGTTCACAACCCTGTGCCCTCCACCAAAGGATGGACGACGGCGCGCGAGCGCTTTTACAGGTCACCGAGCGCAGAGGCTGCTCAGCTAGAAGTGTTACGGCACCCGGGCTATCCGACGTACCGGCCCGCTGAGTAATGCGGGACTTTCTTTCGCGCGTAGCGAGACTTTGTCCTACCCGGACCGACCTAATCTCTTGGCGCTACCAGTCAATACCCTACAAGCTATGCCTCTCGAGTATTGACGGCAGGCATAATCCAGCCCTATGCAGGGACTTACCGGAAAAGTGTACACGTGTCTGGACTAGAAAAATTCTGCTCTGTTATCTTCTGGGAGCCTTTTCGGCCCCCCTATTTAATCCTATGCTTCCATACAAATATCTAGTGAAATGTAGTCGTTTCGGATCTCTACCGACCCTTCAGCTGAGTTCCGGCGACCGTTGAGCTCAGCGGCTATCCGGATAGCATATCCGGACAGATCGCCGAGTACTTACCGTGATCCTTTCTCCTAAGCTCTGGGTTATCAAACCGAGCCGATTCTTGACCTAAAGTAGGTTGGCGTATGGTCGAATCTGGAAATCCCTACACCACAACTGCCCCGGTTATGATACGAGCCGAGCTGGTGAGTGTCTTAATCCTTCATTTGGTTCTGCCACCGTTGGTCCGTACTCGGCTGATGACGTCTCGCGGCTCTCCACCACCTTCTTCGGTACGTTCGTTGCTTCCGCTGTCACTCACTTGGCAGCTCCTTACTCTCGCATGTTATTCCAGCACAACTCGCGGCGCCATCCTTCTTCTCCAACTCCTCGTCGAGGTGAAGGCGTGCCAGCTGAGTCGATTCCTCGACCCGTCGGTACTCGTGGGGTCAGCGACCGGCCTGAAGCTGGGTTGGTCGACCTGACAACTTCCCATGAGTCTGACGCGGAGTCGGCGGGGTCTTCTCGCGTGCGCCTTCCTGGTCCACCGAGCTTGCCGGGCGACACCCACTTCGGGCGCCACCAATCAGCCAAGCTCGGCTGCTCCAGTGAGTCTTGACTCCCTCATGGCCAGAGAGAGTTAACGAGCAAGGGTATGAGCGCCGAGAAGAATTGACCTTCTTGGCGAGGCTCATGGCCTACGGATTTACTCGTTCCGTGGAGCCCTCCGATCCCGTGCAGCGGCGAGCGATTTTGCATGCTGCTTCGCGGGGAAACTGTTGGATATCTTGAAAGGCAACTACGCCGCTCTTGATTATCCAAAGATCATGGCGATCTCCGAGCTGACAATCAAGCTGTTCAGGAGGAGAACCGCGCACTGACTCGGCGACTGGACTCGCTTGCTCTCAGCAACGTCGACTTGTCAACTCAGCTCTCGTCGGCTCAACAGCAAGTGTCTCGATTGGAGGCTGCTGCCACGCAGTCGGCTAATCTCCTTGCGTCACTGCGAAAGGCTGTAGCTCTGAGTGAGGCAAAACTTGCTCGGGCCATCGCAGCTGAGCAGAGCAAGGTTGACGCTGCGTTGGGTCAAGCCCAGCTCCATCATCAGCAAGTCTTGGATCGAGACGCCGAGATCGACGTCCTTCTCCGATCCATTTCGAGAGGGATGCGGCGTTCGTCACCCTTCAGGGCATTGCTTCCAAGCACTTCGAACAGCTGCAGGAGTCGGTGCGGTTGTACAGCTCCACCGGCACTCAACCTTTGCGGCACGCTCAGTCGGTGATCGCTGAGCAGCGGGCGGTGATCTTGCGACAGAAGCGGCTCATCCGTCGGAATGGTATTATTCCGATGCACGACCCTCACATGCTGCTGCTGCTGGCGGTGGCTTGCAGGTTCCTGGACTTGATCCGTCCGACCTTCTCCTTAACGCCCGGCTGTGTCGTGTCTTGGAGTCTCGCTTTCCTGAGGTTCTCAACATCCCAGCTGGTGAAACTCGGCGGTTGGAGTTGATTGTCCATCCTCGCCGAGATGCTCCAGTGGCGAGTTCCGTTTCGGTCCTAGTGTGGCTCCCTCTAGTCAAGCGTCTTCGGTGACTTCATTGGCAGACTCGGCTGCTCCAGTCAGCTCAGCGGCGGCTACGAGCCAGGCTGAGCCGACTCTTGTCCAGCTTCACCGTACGCCTTTGGCGAACTTGACTTCGACTCAGCGGCTTCGGCGTTATGCCAACCCCAAGTCTCCCACTGCTGCAGGTCCTCGTCATCGTGCACCGGCGCCGCATCCGCCTCAGCCGTACGCTTGTCCACTTCCCGGGGAGGATGGACACGAGGCTATCAGTGCCCTTTTGCACTCAAGTTCTCCTCAAGCTACTGTATCCGATGGAGGAAGGCCTCGCTCTGGAAAGTCCCGTCGTCGGACTCGGCGGAAGAAGGTTCGTCACCTTCAGCTGAGTTCTGCTACTCAGCCCGCTGTCTCTGCTCGCTCTGAAGACGACGATGACGCTTCGAGCGAAGCTGAATTCGAGTTTGAGTTGCCTGAGCCGCCGCCGACACGTTCCTGCAGTTGCTTCGACGACTTCGGCGGGTTCTTCGTCTTCTGGTCCTCCGGTGACTTCGTCAGTCGCGGCTACTCGCCCACCGCCGATATCTTCATCCGATGTCGTGGCTTCGCTGCCTGTCCCGGCTACGAGCGTTTGTGCCCCAGGCTCGACTTCGCCATCTCCGCTGGGTTGCCCCAGTCGAGTGCACCACTCAGCGTCGTGCTAACGGTGGTTGGGCGCTCCCAGCCGTCCTCTCGGGGTCTGAGCGTATCCACCACGCCGACTGACCTAGTGACTCCGGCCGTGAGTGTCCTCAGACCGTCTCTCCCTGTGACAACGGCCGTGTTGACGTCCCCATCTGGGCGCCCTATCCGGAGATCTGCTGCGACCGCCCGCACTGTGACTGCTCAGCTGCTTGAGGACCTCGACGCGTCTGACGACGAGGTGTTAGGGCCTGGTGATGGTTCCGCACCGTCCACCGGCTCGACGAATCCTGCCGCTGGGTCGCTCTTGGATCCCATTTCCTTATCAGAGAACTCGGCTGGCAGTCCTTCAGGTTCCGACTCAGCGACCGCAGATGCTCGTCGTTCTGCCCAAGCGAGAAGCCTTCATGCGGCAATCTTCGGCTCTGACGACGAGATGAGTGATGAGTCCTTGCCGCCGAGTGATCGCCACTCCTCGCGGCCTTCATCGAAGGATTCTGGTGACGGGACGAGTTCTGCCTCTGCGCCGGCTTCGGGGAAGCAGCAGCATCGCAACGTCGTGCCTCGTCGAGTCCTACCGGTCATCGGTCGAAGCGATCCAAGAAGCACAAGAAGCACAAGAAGCATCACAAGACGCACCGACACCACAAGCATCGGCAGCTTCCGTCGACTCCTGATCCAGCTCCGGCTCAATCCATTCCGGCTGCTCCTTCGCCGAGTAGGCTCCCGGTTATGTCGATTCTCTCTCAGCCGAGTTCGACTGCCTCACGTCCGGCTTTGGTCGCACTACCCAGCGCTCTTACACTCCCGCTGGCGACGTTACGGACTCGAGCCTCGCAAGCGGTGTCCAAGGATTGTCGCTTGACTCTTCACATGGCTCAACTCCGCGAGGTACCATTCATGCATTTCGGCTCAGCTCGTTGTTGGAATGCATTATTGGATACACTGAGCGGAGGGGTGCAGATGGAGCTCGTAGGGGGCAAGAGTCGTGTGCCACCTACGCCGTGTTCTCTTGACGGCATTCGAGCTTTCATGGCCGTTTTCGATCCGAGCCATCCTTGTCAGCGTCTTCGGCGGATGCTCCCTGAGCTTCCTTTCTTCTTTTCTCCGTCGATACTGGAGGAAGCTCGGCGGTGTTTGGCTTCTCAGACCCGACCTCGAACTTTGATGCAAGTTCTTGGAGATATGTGGGTGAAGCTTCGTGGCGACAGTCCCTTGGACTCGGCGGGGAGGCCCATCCAGACAGATGGCCAAATCACCCGTTACTTCGTAGCTCTCTATGAGCGCCGTCATTGGATCGTCGAGTCGAGTGTGTTGATGGGTCTCCATCCTGACGTCAACCCGGCTGCCACGCCCGCTCAGCTTGCTGAGGTGTATGAGCTGTGGCTGGTGTACAAGCGCGAGCGCAAGCGTCGTAGTGACACTCTGCGATCTTTGGTTGTCGCTGTCTACGATCAGCTTTACTCGGCGGTCACTCAGAAACTCGGCGATGAACCTGCTCCTCTGGTGGACGCAGAGGTTTATTTCGATCCGTCCGTCCCCCATTATTCTCCTGTAACCTTTCGTGGGTCCCTCCGGGAGAGACTGGGTCCAATGTGCTCATGATGTGGATCTAGCCGAGCCCTGGCGAGCTTGGTGGCTAACTGACCCGGCGGTCCACCCGTAAACACCTGCTTCCGCGCTCGGAACGTGGACTTCTTGGTTTTCGCTCCGCGCGGTATGGATCCTCAGGTTGTTGACGACGCGATTGAAGAAGACTTCGATCTTGCCGAACAAGCGCCTCTGCCTATGCCCCGGGGTGCTCCAACTCGGCTGAATCGTCAAGGCATCCACATCTTCACTGGGTCGTCAATCGGTGAGCTCGGCTCAGATGACGAGAGTGCGTCTGATGACGACTCGGCGGACGATGGGTTGGGTTCTCCTAATCTCCGAGGCGCGTCTCCGAGTATGTCTCTGTTCGGCACCCACTCCCCAGTGGAGCGGATCCGCCTCAACCCACTTCAGCCGAGTCGGGTCCTGAGGCACCTGGTTCGGCGTCAGCTTCGTTGGCTAGCTCGGCGATGATACTTCTTGCCACGGCTGCGAATGTTGCATCTCCTCCGCAGTTTCCCAAGGGATGACGTCTGCTACGACGCCACGCCCCAATCGTCGAGTCCGCTGAGCTCTTCCCAGTTGTCTCCGTCGGGTTCAACTCACTTGGAGTCCGGATCGCCGACCTTTTAGTTTCCTTCTTTGACTGGGCGTCCCGTAGGTCGTTCGTTCAGGACTTCATTTCGTAATTATTCAGTATATGTAGTTTCGACACAGTAGCATTCCATCTCAACTCGGCCTGTGTCGTCCGCTGAGTTGGTGTAACTTTTGGTGCAATAGCTGTTAATCCTCATCTGCAACTTGCACCATTTGCAGACGGTTTTCGCGCTTCTTCTGTCGTAGATAGTCAAACAGGAGACCCCCACATGACAAATTCGACAGTGTTCCCAAGTAGGCTCATCGTAGCCGACCCACTTAACTTATTAACTTCGTTGTATCGAGAGACTCGTGGATAATGGTAGCTCATCGTCGAGAATTGCTTCGACTTACTGGTTTGTACTTGTGTCTGGTTCCCAGCTGTCTTCAGGCAGTAATTCTTCGTCAAAGTCAAATCGCTGAGTCCTTCGAGGTCGGCGATTAGCCTCGTCTTTGGTCTTCCGCCGAGTTCGGTGACTGCCTTCAGACGTGATACATGGACCACTGGGTAGAACCTATATCCACTCTTGTCGGGTAACTCCAATTCATAGGCGAATTCTTCCACCTTCTTCTTCACCCTGAATGGTCCATGCCATCGGTGGGCTAGCTTCTTGGTCAGGCCCGACTTGACTCGCTCCATAAACAACCAGACTTGATCTCCTTCTTTGAACAAGGATTTGGTGGATTCATCGCCTGGTTCTGCAACTCATCTTCGTCATCTGCTGTGTTGGGAATGGATCTTTTCTCCTTCTTGCTCAACGCTTCGTTGTGCTCTCGAGCTCGTCGTGCTTTCTCTCGCACTTGGAACTCAGCTGCTAATCGAAGTGCCACTTCTCGTTGTCTGTTCGCTTCTCGGCGCCACTCGACTGCGTCCGCCGAGTTGACTGGGCGTCCCTGTCCACGTCGTATTGAACTCGTCATAGCCTTGAGTGTAGACTTGGCGTCCCAACCATGTACCAGATAAAAAGGGGTTTCTCGCCGAGTCGAATCTCTTGAGTTGTTGATAGCGTGTACCATCTTCTCGGCGATGTCATCCCAGTCGGCTTGAAGTGGGTCTTCCACGTAGACCCGTATAGTCTGACCATTGTCTTGACTGACCTCTCTGTGGACGTTGGCTTGTGGTCGGTAACTCAGCGTAGCTCTTGATCTCGACTGCATCATCTCGGAGAACGTTTGGAATACTTCACTCATAAACCTTGGTCTCGGTCGTTGCCGTATCAGAGACGGAGCCCCGAACTGCCTGAAGACGCATTCCTCAAAATACCCTGGCCACTTCGAGTGCCCCGGTGTCATTCATAGCCTTAGCGATAACGAACCCCGTGAAGTGGCCCTGGAACAGCAAGCAGTGCAGTATTGCCCGCTGAGTTCGAGGTAGGGGAATCCGAAATCCATTGACACGACTTGGTATGGATGGTCTGACACCACATTCCCGGCGAGTAACCTCTCAACTGCGGCTTGCTATTACTGGTATTGCAGTCCTCGCAAGGCCCCAACATGTTTCACCACGTCGGGCGTAAAGACCAACTCCAGTAGTAGTCGGCCTTGACTCGGTGATAAGTTCTGACGATCCTTGATGCCCTCCTTCGATCGAGTTGTGACAGTTATGGAGTATTGCGTCGACCATAGTTGACGGAATCACCCAATCTCAATGAGAGGTGTTCGGTTCGCCGAGTTCGCCCAGTCGGCGAGCTTCATCTCGGCGGTTATAACAAGCCGTCTTCGCTGAGTACAAGACTTCTGCGACTTTGCCGGCATTCTGAGCCGACGGTGTGTAAGGTCCACTCAAATCACCTCTCAGGTACGCCTTCGATCGGCCACCTGAGTTCTTCATCTATGCTGCCTTCGCGATTCGTCGTCTCCGCTCAGTCTGTACTGTCACTGGATCAGTGTCGTTGGCGTTCCTAGCTGTCTGGGTTGACTCCATCTGCGACCCTGTTTCGACATTCGGGGTCGTGCGGTTAGTCCGCCGAGGCGACGCCCTGCTGACTGTTCGAATTCATCTCCACTGCTTTCAAACGCGGATTCTCCAGGATTTGTTGACATGGCTTCATGATCCTGACTTCCTCCTCTTGCTCTAGCCGAGTCTTCATCCAGCTCGTCCTCAAAGTGAACTCGGCGTACTCGGCTACGAGTGACTGCCGTGACAATCGGTGGTTTCCGCTGGGCTGTCTGTGGTGTACAGTTCTTCGGCTACTCGGTTAATCATTCTCAGCTCTGCTTTCCTATCCGTCCCGAGAATTACTCGTCCAGCTTTAGCTTCCAGTGCTTCTGTAGCGAGAGAATCAGCCGCTGCGTTATAGTGTCGCGCTATGTGTCGATACCGGACCGAGTTGAGTTGCTTCGTGAGATCCTTGTGTCGAGCTAGCTCCACTTGCAACGTTTCCTTCTTGCATGCTATCACCCCCATGGATTGCTGGATTGCAAGCCGGGAGTCACCCACGATAATCAGATCGGTTATCCCTCGGTCAATCGCTGCCAAGACTCCATTGTTCATGCCGGTGTACTCGGCGATGTTGACTGTGGTGGACGACAGGTACGCACTCGCAGCAATCTCAATGTCCCAATTCGGAAGGCGCCACAGTATCCACGAACAACTGCCATACCCGCCGTATTTAGCCGTCTTCGCTGAGCCATCAAATGACAGCACGCATCCTGCAAAGTCAGCTGGTATTCGGGCATATAGCAGCGCTGGGTCCATTCGAACTGTCGCCGAGTTCTTGGAGGGAGGCGCCAGATGCTTCAAGGAATCGTCGAGTCCGATAAACGGGGTTATCGACGCCTGGAGCAACTGGGCGAAGTCTACATCTCGCTCACGTACTCGCTTCACCTTCAAATCGTAGGGCGACAACATAACTGCGAAACTGACTGCGCGGCCGTACAGCGACTTTGACTTAAACACCCACTCCAGCGTGGAGAAACGGGTGTAGACGTGTAGCGTCTTTCCCGCCAAGAGAGTGTAGCACACTTTCAGCAATTGTAACAGCGCGACTACTTCTTTCTCAGCGGGATGATAGCCGAGTTCATTCTCCTTAGGTACGCGTCCGCAGAAGCGAACTGGGTGCAGCTTGTCGTCGTGCGGTTGCATCAATGTACTGCTTAGTGCCCACTCATTGGCGTACAACATTATATGTACTTCTTTCGTCGAGTCGAAATGACGCAGAATTGGAGCTTCTGCTACCCGTCTTTTGAGCTCGGCGAATGACGCTTTTGCTGACGCTAAGTCACCCCCAGGGCTAAAGTCCGTATCTTTCAGCTGATAGAGTACTGCACCGTAAACAGCCAAGTTCTGGATGAATCGGCCGTAATAGTTCAGGGCACCGAGGAAAGCTTGCATCCCTTTCTTTGATTTCGGGAAGGCGAGCTCGGCGATCGCGGCTATCTTCTTCGCATCAGCGCGTATGCCACTCGGCGTAATCTCGTGCGATAGGAAATCAACCTTGGGTTGGACAAAGATACTCTTGGTAAAGCTGATGCTAATTCGACATTCTGTGAACCGGGCTAGTAATCGGTCGAGTGTCTCCAAGCAGGCGTCGAACGTCTCTCATCCAAAACAGATATCATCGACAAATGACCTCCGCTTGAACACCGGAATCAAGGAAGACTGGTCTGGTTCTCCATTAGCAAACATGTCGCCGTCCGGTCCGTTGACCAGGTCTTGGACCGGATCGCAGTCAGCTTGTGATTGGTGGTCAGCTTCAAACTTCGTCAGCTGACTCTGCGTTGAATCGCTGACTCCGCCGAGTTCAACTCGCCGAGTTCCCGACTCGGCTTCAGCAACAGCCATTCGTTCGGCAAACAGCTGCCATCCTCCCTTTGGTTGAACGTATCCCCATAGAGCGTTGTCGATCAGTCGCTGGTAAATCATAGGCGCATTCTTCAATCCAAATGGCATTCGTAACCATTCAAAGTGTCCAAGTGCACAGACGAACGCTGAGATCTGCCGAGCTCGGCGTGTCATCAAGACTGCCCAGAATCCACTCGCAGCATCGAGCGAGCAAAACCACAAGTAACTTTCCAATTCGGTAAGCAGGTCATCAACCAGTGGCATAGCGTATTCCATCGGCGTCGTAACCGCATTAACCAGTTTATAGTCAATGCATAGCCGAATATCCACACCATTTTTCTTGAGCACTATCACCACTGGCGAAGCCCAAGGGCTGCTCGAGAACGATATTAACCCCGCTCGAAGTAGTCCCTTCAACAACTCGTAAAGCTTGCTCAAGTGGCGGAGAGGTATCCGCCGAGCTCTCTGCTTAATGGGTGAGTGCCCTTGAACGTCGATGTCGCACAATGCTCCGTACGCCGGAGGTGGCAGGGCATTACCACTTGAAATCATTATCCCTTCGTGCTTTTGCAGCTCTGTCACCAATTTAGCCGACTGTGCTAGCGTATGACTACTCGACTTGACGTTTGCAGCGCCATAGTCGAGTTCGGTAGGTTCAACTTCAGTAAGGTCGGGAAGGAAGGCCAGCTCGTGAGCGTAGTCCGTCAATTCCAGATCTGTTCCACTACGCTCAAAGGCGTTGGTCGTACCATCGTCAACATCATCCTCTTGCTCGTCTTCGGTCGCGGCGATAGCCAAGTAGTGTTGTCTTAGAGTTTCCGTCGGGTCTCTCGTTGAGTTGCACTCGTCATCTTCAGCTTGTCCTAAACCGTAGTCAATTCCGCCGGGGTCGAACACCGTCGCCGCTGAGTTCGTCACTCCGACCTCAGCTATAGTACCTTCCAACAGTGATACCTCTGGTAATTCATGGTTGTCGGCTGCGTCAGGGCCCGTATTCGCTGAGTTCACTGCGATGGTCGATCTGACTCCTGCGTTTTCAAACTTGGCTCCGAGGTAGATGGTATCATCGTCACGCTGTCTAACCACTTCCGGACCGGTCGTAGTCTCCATAGTCTCCAACGCTGAGTTCGCCGTAGCTGGGTCGTCGTTCGGCTTTATTCCTTCAGGCAGTAATACCCCCCGACTATCATAGTCTTTGTTCGCGTCGGAATGATCAACCGCTGAGTTGGTTGTGACGGCAGAACTAACTTCCGTGCATGCAAACGCGTCCTCGGTATAGCTGACATCATGACAACATGTTGTGGCCACGTCCGAGGCACTCTCAGTGTTTAGATCTACTGACGCCGAGTCCACTGACCCCGACTGGATAATGCAGGCCTCCGGTGTACCCATCGCTGAGTTCACCACGGCCGCAGAACTTGGTCTAATGACTCCAAACTTGACTCGGCTGTCAGCAACGGGTTGGGCGTCACTTGGGGCGCGTTCCGAGCGTTCTTCAATATCTCCTTCCGTTATAGCTGAGTCTTCAGTCGCCGACACGTCTTCCTTGGCCCTTACTTCACTTGTTCCTTCAACCGCTGAGTTCGTGTTGACGTCAGAAATGGCGCCATCGTCTTCAAACTTGCACAGCTGATAGGGGACATCTTGGCCATCGTGTAGCACCGGCGTACGATCCGCTCGGACGTCTTCCAGCTTGAACGCTGAGTTTATAGCCGGGTCACCCCTTGTCACCCCTGAAGTCGATATGACGTCTGCGTTACCGCGACGCCTCTCGTAGTCGCCGGCTTCAGTGTCAGCTTCGATCCTACTCCAGCGTTCGGCGCATGTTAATTCTGGTCCACTTTCCACTGGAGGAGGTCGTCTTTCCACCGCCGTCGGAGTTGGGTATTTTCGTCTTTCCACAGCTGGCGGCTGGTGTGACAACCAGTCGTCGTACAGTCGTTGTTCTTTCTGCAGCAAATCTTTATCCATCGCCGACTCAAAGGCCAATATCTGCCAGTCACGGTACTTCGCCGAGTTCATGCGGACATATCCCTCATTGGCCAGTACTCCGTGTGGTTGCCATTTTATCACATAAAAGTGAGGTGGGCACCAGACCGACGTCTGTCGTACGTTCGTAATCAGGACATGGGTTGGTCTTCCTCGGCGATTAAAAACAACCGTTGGAATCCAACCCTTCGTCCGTCGCACCCACAAGTCATGCGTCGACTCACTGGGTTGTCGCCTGGGCAATTTGAACTCAGCGATCATTCGACTTTCGATCGTTAACCCGTCTGGTGGTCCGCATGGGACATTTGGTCCGAACTCGGTCTTGGTCGGCGCATTACTTGATCGGATGAGTGGGATCACCATCTCATCGGGTAGCTTGACCGCCGAGTTGTACAGATCCAGACGGATCCCAGCTGGGATCATGAAGTCGGTGCCGAGAATCAAATCGACTCAGGCATGATGAGGCATTATCCATACTTCGAACTCGTATGCCACTTCCCAGCCGAGTGTCACCTTCACCACTGCTCTTGACGTTGTCACCATCCTGTCTTTACTTATTCCTTGTATGTCAATTCGCTTATCTCGGCTGACCACTCTCTTGAGACGCAGTTTCCTCGCGAAGTACTCACTGATCGCCGAGACATTTGCTCCGGTATCCAATAATATCTTGGTCCTTCGGTCGTTCACTGCACCCAATACGAGGGCTCTCATTCTAACTCGGCGATCAAACGTCTGTGCTGACCACCATCCCAGCCGTTCTCCCGGAAGCAGCTTCATGATTCTGGTACGATGCACAGCCTGGTCTGACTGCCGAGTTACACTTGCAATCGCTCGGTTGTTATCATCTAACTCACCGAGCTCACGTTCAATTCCGTCGATTTCACACATCCAATTGCCATCCCCGCTTCTTCCCTCGGGCCGTCCTGCTTCGCCTACGAAGGCAAACAAGAAGTTTGCCTCAACTGCAGGTTCAGCTGACTGTGGCAGCCCGGCATATTCCAACCCAGTCAGTGTTGGCGGGCCGCCGAGTTTAAATCACTCGGCGCGTAAAGGTTTTGCAGGTCTTCTGGCACTTGCGACTTGTCGACAGAGTTTTTCACGAACGCAGCCAGCTTCTCATATTGACGAAACAGCTCGCACTGGCCGCCTTCATGGACTTGTCTGCAGAATTTGCAGCGTCGTCGACAGTAGTGAGCCGAGTGCCCCATTCTTCCACAAGCTGCACAAGGTCCACGTTGAGAGTTGTCGCGTGATCCATCTCCACGGTTCGACTGTTCTCGTTGGTTGTACGGTCGCGGAGGTCGGTTCGCTGAGTTTTCCCAACTTCGATTCGAGCCATTCTGGTCTCCCGCCGAGTTCTCTCGGCGGTCCGGTGTATTTCCTTTATCATTGGAAACGCCGGCGTCTATGTAGTCGTCGTCTTCCGCTGAGTCGTGTCTTCCGGACTGGTCCTCATCATCCCATTCGTCTTCGGAGTTGTACGGACTCGGCGGGTTCTGATCGATGAGTTCCTCCCCGTCGGAGTCAGCGTCAACGACAGTAACTCGGCGGTCGCGGTTTTCTTCCTTGCGACTGCGCTTCTCATCTCGACGTCCATCTCGGCGTTCATCTCGGCGGTTCTGATTCTTCCGCTTGTCATCTCGGCCTCGTGCGATCACGAGTCGGTCGCGTTGCTTCTTGCGCTTCTCGCCGAGGATCCGACGATTGATTATCTGTTCCACCTTACTGATGTCTTCCAACTGCAAGGGGTACATCAAATCCATCACATCGTCATCACCACAATGCAGCAAGAAGTGTTCGACATGGTCAGCCGCGTCGGCGCCACCCTTCTCGTACTGGATCTTGGCTGTCCGAGCATACCCGTTGAGTCGGATCAGGAAATCGCAGATCGGTTCGTTGACTTTACGTCTCGCCGAGTAGTAACGAGTGCGGGCGGATTGGTCGAGCTGTGAGCAATAATAATCCAGGAACGCATCGCTGAGTAGTTTCCAACGTCGCTGAGTCTTCTTCGGCAGCTGCCTGTACCAACTTTTCGCCGCGCGTCCCAAGCATAGCGAGAAAGATTCGCACCAGGCACTTTGGGGCATCCTGGTGCTCTTCATCTCGTAGACGAAACGCTTGAGCCACTGGAGCGACGCGTCAGAGCGGTAGCGCTTTCCTTCGAACTCGGCGATTTTGTCGAGCGAGGCGTGGGTTCGGACTTCTAGGTACTGCGTCGAGTCCTCCTCAGCCGCGTCAAAGCTGAAGTTTCGGATGTAGTCCTTCACGGTTTCTTCACGGTTACCTCTCACGTCGAAGGTGTCGTCGTCTTCTTCATCCTCCTCGTAAGCCTCAGCCTCATCTGCAGCGTCATACAATTCACGGTAACGACCAACATTCCGCTGCCCACGACTCGGCGCTCGCTGAGTCGGGTTTAGCGTCATTGGAGTCAGCATGTGGGAGTCTTCGAAGTACGGAGTCCCTTGCGTAGCGCGGAACACTTCACGTCTTTTCGTCTCCGGGGTCTTCGGTAAAGGAATCTTGCTCGGGTCCTCGCCGAGTGGTTTGAGCTCGGCTACTCGGCTGTACACCTTCTTCGTTCCACCAGGGGCCTTCACCAATCCAAACGCCACTCTCAGCTTCTTCTTCCATTGCCAGAGCTCGGCTCCGCCACGGGTCAGACTCCAGTCGGACAGGATGAGGCTGTTTGGTCGGCTGTTGCACCGATAGCTCATCGCCTTCAACAGCAACACAGTTTCTTCCACCAACTGATTGATGTTGGCCGCACGCACCGGCCGAGTTAACTCGGGACCCAACATCGGCCACTTCGCCTGCGCCATCACCACAGGCGCGAACATCATCATCCATTCCGATCTCGTTCTCATCTCCTCGCCGAGTCAAGCCAACACTTTATTGGCGCTCGGCGTATCGGCGTTCCTCGTCGCTTTCGGAATAAGGGGCGGACGGTCCCTTTGAGTAACGCCATGTTCTTCTTCATCTTCTTCATCTTCTTCATCGTCCGCACCTTCGTCGAGCTCGGCGGATAAGTTGCGCTCGACAGGACGTGGGGCTCCCATGCGTCCCACCTGCAGCGTCAACTCTTCCACCTCGCCAAGTAGCTCGGCGGTAGTCTTCGTTTCTCCGAGCTCAGCGGTCTCGGCCTTCTCTTCATACTCTCCTTCACTTGCATCTCCGCTCTCGCTCTCCTGGTCTTGGCCATCCTCGTCGAACTGGACGGTTCGTCCCACCTCCATCGGCATGGCGATGAGTCGTTGATCCGCCGGGTCCGACCCCGCGAGAGGCGATCCTCCAGCCGTCGCTGGGCTTCCGTCGCTCGGAGTTGCTGATCCCTTGACCATCTTCACTCTTCTCTTTCTCTTCTCATCCTCTTAACTTGGTTAGCTGGCACCTATAAAAAACAAGCACACACTCCTGTTCCCGGGTCTCGACACCAGTTGTGGTGTAGTAGAACACACAAATACCGTCAGATGTGGATTCCTTACACAAACCACAACGAATCGCCGAGTTAGGTCGGCGGTTGTATGGCCTGCGCAGAGGGTGGTCCCCTCGCGGTCCGGCCCTTCCGGGACAGACGAGTGGCTCGCTTCCACTCGGTTCCGACTAACCAAGTCAGATCACTTCCGAGGCTCCGCCGAGTTTGGTTCGGCTGAGCTCGTTCACAACCCTGTGCCCTCCACCAAAGGATGGACGACGGCGCGCGAGCGCTTTTACAGGTCACCGAGCGCAGAGGCTGCTCAGCTAGAAGTGTTACGGCACCCGGGCTATCCGACGTACCGGCCCGCTGAGTATGCGGGACTTTCTTTCGCGCGTAGCGAGACTTTGTCCTACCCGGACCGACCTAATCTCTTGGCGCTACCAGTCAATACCCTACAAGCTATGCCTCTCGAGTATTGACGGCAGGCATAATCCAGCCCTATGCAGGGACTTACCGGAAAAGTGTACACGTGTCTTGGACTAGGAAAATTCTGCTCTGTTATCTTCTGGGAGCCTTTTCGGCTCCCCCTATTTAATCCTATGCTTTTCATACAAATATCTAGTGAAATGTAGTCGTTTCGGATCTCTACCGACCCTTCAGCTGAGTTCCGGCGACCGTTGAGTTCAGCGGCTATCCGGATAGCATATCCGGACAGATCGCCGAGTATTTACCGTGATCCTTTTCTCCTAAGCTCTGGGTTATCAAACCGAGCCGATTCTTGACCTAAAGTAGGTTGGCGTATGGTCGAATCTGGAAATCCCTACACCACATCAGCGACTGCCTCCTCCACCTCAGGCTTCACCGTAAACGCATCTACCCCGTCTCCGTAGTCTATTTAGCTTCAGCGGTATTTGTTTCTACATCCGTCTCCTTGGCGGCGGCCAGTTCGGCGCACAGAGGCATGAAGATTGCACTTTCCATGGCCGGCATCGTTAGTTTCATCGGGGGTCTTTCAGGAGCGCTTCTTCTCTCGGTCACCCTCATCGCCTTGCTTTGACTCTGCTGACTGCCTTTCCGCGTTTCGATGAAGGCGGCGTCGATGGTGGTCGTCCAGCGCCGCCAGACACCGCTGGCGCTCTTCTGGTGTCAAGGTGTGACAAGGTGTCTTGCCCGCCGTCGCATCCATCTCTGCTTCCTTCTTTGCTTGTCGACTCTGCACTCTTTTTAAAGAATGAGAGAGCTCAGTGGCTGTCGGCAACCGCTGTAGTGGGTGATACCGCCTCTCTATATCCCCTTCAACCGGGGATCCGATCCAGCTACCCTAAGCATGTGCATTTGGCTGTTTTAGGCTCACATATTTGACTTGACTTCAGTACTGAACTTTCTTGAGATCGGTTCTATACAAACTAGGAGTCATTTTTTCTCTTATATTAACATAACATAAGTGCCGAAAAAATCTAAACACCTCTAATGTTTAGCGGCTCAATATACATGACCTAAGGGGTTGATAAACCTTCGTTTATAGACTTGATACATGTTCACTTTCGAAAAAGAGCTTTCAGTGCATGCTTTTACTACGTTAAAAACATTATTCTGAAATTTACTTGATTTTCGCCGCTGGCAGAAGCTTCGCTACATACAAGGCTGTTTGAATGTCGTTCCTGTCCGACTGGGACCCATTCTGAGATAAGGTTTGACACTTCGTTGCTGTTTTAAACTGTTAGTTTAGCATTATTGCGATAGTAGCCTAATAATGTGCTTACCGATACTGTACTTTGGAGGAGATGGAACGTCTCCATCATTTTCTTACGTATCGTATAATTTTACCTTCTTTCTCATAAAAACAAGAGGTATTTTTATTAAACAGAAATTTCTTCTGGAAAAGTGCCCATTCGACATCGTGTGATGATTGATCACCAGCACTAATTCGGAGCGAGATGAACGTTGATGCTCGTCGGGTCAAAACTGCACTTGCCGGGGGTCATAACTCCGCAGCAGCTATCGATAATTCCATTGTTCAAAATATTTGTGCAATCGATTACGGCGATGCGCAATACCAGTGTTGTATCTAGCTATGACATGGCCGTGCCGTGTGAGCAGCGCGTTACTTTGTACACAATTGTGATTGCAACTATTTACTTCAAAAATTACATTTTAAACCGTACTTCGCTCGGGAATCTCTGGACATTATGTATGTTATTTAAAACCTACACTACGGAGGTGGCTGTAATATATCCATTGTACTGCTTGATCAGGGCATTTGATCAAGAGTAGCAAATCTATGTGTACTGAGGCTAGCTAGCATGGCTACTCTGATACGAGTTCTCGTTGTGTTACCATGGCGCATTATCGATTACTGTACACTACATGTAATAGCAAACGTTTATATCACCGACTTGCCCATCATACATGTACGTTGAAGTGGTGCACTTTAAGAGATCTTAACGCGTTGAGTTGGGGATCAGCTCAGCTGATTGTGCTTGGTATTTAACGCCAGCCGCATACATGTATTTGGCTTGCGGGCAGCGACTGATGAGCGTTTTCCAACCTTAACTATCAAGCAGTGGTCCAGCTACACGATAGTGCGTGGCGATGCTTATTTCTCCTCCCAGTCGTAAGTGTTTAAAAGTTCGATTGGCCTTTCCGAGGTAAATTGTCGCTAAAAACGTCAAACAATCATAGTGTCCCTTAAGCAGTACTTTGTATCCAACAATCAATGAAATCTTAGCATCCATTCCAGGCTTTTAAGGCATGTACAGTACAAGCTGTACTGCAACGAGCTGCGCTCCAGTCTAGATCTGCCACGGATTGTGCTTGCCGTTAAACGCTGCAGCATAAGCGGTTGGTCCTCGCCAAAGTCCTTCAACTGTTATCGAGTGCTTGCTTGGTTCTGATTGGATGAAAACAGTAGGATTAATAACAGCCAAAACTTCAACTTGGTCGACTATAACAATAATAACATGGTTTTGGGCGTCTAAATCCTGCAGGCAGGGCCCCATGAGTCTGTCCGTGTCCCTAGATCCTCGTCTAGTGCTTGCAGTCTTTCTCAGTCCATTCTGACATCATTGGCGCTGACTGAATACCGCTGCGAGGTGATCCCACTCTGCGCGAGGTCTGTGGAGAGACCAGTCATTTCTCCTTTTGCACTGCGCCACACACTCGTCCAGCTCAGCTCCACGTCATGTCCAACTTGCTGCTCAAGGAGGCGGCGTCGCATGCTCCCGTGACAGGAGCCGGCTACGAGAACCTCATGTCGCCCGCACTGCGTTCCAGTAGCACCACCGCCAAGCGTCCCGACTTGGAAGCTGGAGGTGACGGACGACAGCCACACGGCGCGTCATTCTGGGTCCTGTTGGCTGTCTCGATGCCTCGTATGGCCGTCAATATGGCTTGGGCAGCGCAGTGGGCGGCACTCTCGCCGTACCTCAGCACTATGTTGCCCAACTACGCCGTCCAGCTCACGTCTGTCATTGGTCCCATCGTGGGTATCATCTTCGGTCCGATCGTTGGTGTACTGAGCGACCGCAGTACATCTCGCTACGGTCGTCGTCGTCCCATTCTTGTAGTTATGGGCATTCTTAGCGTAATTTGCTGGATAGCCATGGGCTACACTAGCGAGATCGGCGAAGCTCTGGGCGACGTCGGCAGTGGCGTCGCAGGCCAAGAGACGGACCGCACGTGGACAGCTGTCTTCACGATCGTCTTCTACCTTTGGATGGACATTACAGTGACCTGTAGTCAGACCCCGACGATGCTTATGGTTGCAGACTTTGCAGGCGATCGGCAGACGCTGGGCGCGGCTCTTGGACTCGGGTGGGCCACTATGGGCGCTATCATCCCCGCCGTCTACATTCAGATCTGGGGGGCAGCCTACCTGACGTTGCACTACTTCATGGGCATGTTGTGCGTCGTCATGGTCATCTGTGTGGCTGTGGCTGTGATCTTCGGTGAGGAAACGCCGCTGGTCGAGACGGACCGGGTGGGCGCCTGTCAGAGCATTCTAGACGCGTTTAGGACCATTTTCAAAGGCATCCAGACCATGCCGCCTATGCTCACAGTGTACGCAGCCATCATGTTCTTCGTCTTGTATGGCTACTCGGCGTACAACGGCAACAAAGGCCAGTTCTTTGGCCTGGAAGTGTACGGCGGTACTGCCACTAACGCGGACTCGTGCAACCCGTGCACCGCCGAGCAGGTCGCGTACAACAAAGGTGTGAGTAAGGCCAGTGGACTGGGCGATCTCCTCTTCAATATTGTGGGCTATATCTTCTCGTGGTCTCTACCGTTCCTCGTGCGTCAACTCGGCGCTCGTTGGGTCTTGTCCTACTCGATGCTGGCACAGGCGCTGCTTATGGCCATGGCCTTCTGCTCCAGCTTGGAGTTTGACCTCTTTGTAGTCGCCATTTTGTCCGTAGCTCAAGGTGCCGCCTTCGCTCTTATGGTGCCTACGATTATCCACGTCTTCGGAGGTCGCAGCGACGTGGATATCGGAATGTACGTCGGGGTGTTGAACTCCGCGAATTGCTTTGGCCAGCTACTTAACTACGCCATTGGCACGGCAGTCGTGCAGACGTCACTTGGATATAAACTGCCCGTGTTCTTGGGAGGAGCTATGAGCTTCTTGGGCTTCCTGGTGGCTGCATTCCTCTTCAAAGTCAAGATGCATTCCATGTAAATTAGTCGGCTCGAGCGTTTATGTAATATCGACCGCTTGTTGTATGTCACTGAGATTTATCCGATACCATGCTCTGTGCGTCAGCAGTTTTATCTATCAGGTGGATTTATGACCTGCAGTTATCATTGGTACAATACCAGACGATTTTTTTTTCTCGAATTGACGCAGCTTCCCTGCATGTTTTTCACTGCATCGCGGGATGTTTAGTCACGATAAAGAAGTTGCGTTCCTAAGCTTTTACATGTACAGACAGATCTGTCGATTGGGGTTTTTACACACTGTACGATGATCCGAGTAATCCTCCTCCATCTGTTAGTTGGCCTCTTCAGTATCTGGTATCTCGCTCTGATGTTCTTCACTCGTGACTCACGAGAATGAATCGCTCCGCATTTGGACAAGGGACATTCGTAGCAGGGCCCAGCACCCGATTATTTATCGTAGATGGAAGGAAGTTGCTTCAATCAGGTGCTTTATGCACCGTGTGGTGACTAATCGTGTAAGTAACGTGACGCATTAGTTTTTTCTCACGTGACGAATCATTGAGAAAGTACTCAGTACAGTACATGTACAGTAGTTGGCAGTGATGGCACATGGCGCCTTTTCAAAAATATCATTTCTGTTAAAACTAAGCGCAACGTTTCCACAAAGTTTTAACCGTCAATTCAAAGTTTTAACAGAAATGATATTTTTGAAAAGGCGCCATGTGCCATCACTGATAAAGGTGCCTTTACTCCATTTCTGCCATCACTGCCCGTAGAGCTGAGTCAGTACCTCGTACTGTCTCTTAAAATGCGCACCTGTAAGGCGCATAGAATCTGATTATTGATCAGCTTGTAGTCAAGCCGTTTTTTTGTACCAGTATTAATTTCCTTCAATATTGAATACATGTAATCCTGTAGGGCACGTGTGAGAGGAGACTTTTGTATTCAGTAACTGATTCATTTCTCTAACAGCATACTACTATCCGCAACATCTTTAACTATTAGAACGTTTAATATGTACTAAGCGAAGGTATTATGAGTTTTAGATACGGTAGCGAAAAGAGTCTGCTCAGCTGTGCTACCAAAATTAAAGCAATAACTTTGCGCTAAAACAGAAACGTGTTTGCATTATTTACAAACGACAGCTTTGCCGTTTGATCGTCACTTGATAAATATGAGTTTATTTAAAATCTGGATAACTCGGATCGCTTTTTGGTGTTCTTTACTAAAGAATCTTTAGTAGGGAGCTGAGATACTGAGAAAACTAGGATCAGATACCCAGTTGCTTATCTTTTCACCTAATTAGACCAAAATTGGTGTGCAACCGTAATAGTTTTATTCTGAAGTGCGAAATCAAATTCCAAAAAGCGTCAAGTTTGGTCCAAAATTTGAATATTTCTGAAGAGAAAAATAATACTACAGATTAGACAATATGACCCCCATCATAACTAAGTACCTTTAAAGCTCAATGAGTGGTTCATAGACTCAATGCTCAGCTCATTATTACTTCACTGTATAATGGTTCAGTAAGACAAACGTAAAGGAGAGCTGGAGATTGGGAGGACGTCACTACTACATCTTAGTGGTGTGTCTCCATCTGCTGGCTGGGGCTCCTTTTCGGTTAATTCTAAGTAACCTAAACGTTGAGCCTCCAACAGGTTTCTGCCAGCACTTGTAGACAGGGTATGTATGCTCTTTTGGTTGGATAAACTGATCGAGTTATACCAATGCTGCACTTGCCATTTCTTGCTCATTTTCAATTTTCCAGTCTTCCGGTTTGAGCGTCCAAGTGATCATGACCTCGGCATTGTCCCTCTTCGCCGCCATTGTAGCGGCGGCCACGTGCCTCACTCAAGTCCAAGCCCATGGCTACATGCTCCTCCCGCTCACAGAGTTTAAGGGGACACCGACAGGAGCGTGGATCGTGCAGATCGCCCCACAGTTCCAAGCCAACTGGGAGTCTGTTCGCAACGATGAAGAACTCATCGCGCTCTGCGTAGAAAAAGCCAAGGAAGCTGGTTATGCCAACAACATCCGAAAACTATTGGACAGTGACACGAATTTGTATGGAGCTCACTGTGGCTTCTCCAATCCTGACGCTAAGCCGAAGGACCCACCGAAAGACGGCACGGCTACCTTTGTGCGCGGACTTGCTCACCACGTAAGAACCGGTAATTAGCGACTTGAGAGCGTTATAAATTCTAACATGTTCTCTCTTTTTCTTACTCCTAACAGGGTCCATGCGAGATCTGGCTTGACGACAAGATGGTGCTCCACAACGACGACTGCGCAAAAGCCTTCAGCGTGAAGGATTACATGAGTATCAAGTCGGTCTTCAAGCCCATCGTTTATTTGTCGTGTTCAGCTCGCGGTTGCATGTTCCGTTTCTACTGGTTGGCGTTCCAGGGAAGCGCAAGTGGCAAAATATGTGTGGCAGATTTACAGTGCGTGGTTGGATTCGATATGCTGGTTTAGAACGCTAAAGACTCATCCAGTGTCCTTTTTGCCGTTAATTAACAGAGGACTGCATTCCATTGACTGGACCAGCTGCAGGCCAAACCAGTACCGCTGGTGCCTCGACAACCCAGTCCGAGGACCCAAGCCAGACTACCTCGGTGGCTCAAACCTCCAACACGATTTCTTCTGCTCCAACAAAAGCCAACAATCTCCGAAATTAAGCTCCGAACGCAGGGACTACAGCTACTAACATTCGTCAGACGCCACCGAACGTGTTGCGCTGGACTCCTCCACCCAAGACGTGGGGCAATAAGACTTGGAATGCACCCCCTACTCAAGTCCCGTCGAACCAGCGACCCAATGCTCCAGGTTGGCTCAAAGCCGAGCGTCCAGGAACTGTTGCCCCTTACGCACAGATCCAAGTGAACGAGGCTCCAGCGTTGTACACCGACCCTCAAAAACCCAACAGCTACTCGTTCCACAACGTACCGCAAGCCCAAAGACCGCAGTGAGACGGACGCATAGCAGCTCCTGGCCTGTTTGTGAGTTTTGTCCGTGAAAAAATGTTGCATTTTCAATAAATTTTCTGAATGTGCTCAGAATTTCTTACGAGAAAAAATCATTTATTGCTAGAGTTCTTGGCCTTCGCTACAGCTGCAGTGACTGCAGCAGTGTGAGCCAGCAGAGCGGCCGTCGGGCCTGAGCTCTTCGTGTGCGACGACGCTGCTGTAGACCCCAGAGCCTTCTGCCAGATCCGTACACGCACCACCTCTCGGTTGAATCGCTCCACGTCGTGTGCAGCCAGCAATTGGCACTGGTGTCGAGCGTCCACTGGCGCGGCCTCAAATCGCCGCTTCAGGTCTGCAGCGGACACTTCAAACTTCCCGTCCGGTGTCTTCTTCGCGTGTTCTTCTCGAAGTCGCAGTTCAAAGAATTCCAGCTCCGTCCTCGCTCGTTGCGCGGCGGGAGGAGGCGTCGACACTGGAGGCGTCAGCTTTGGCTTCTTAGTGGCTGTGCTAGCTGTCGGAACTGCCTGCTTTCTCTTCAGATCTGCTGGTAACATTTGTCCGGTAGCTGTAGCTTTGCTGATTAGTGTTTGTAGCGGCGGCGTCGGCTTCCGTCGCAGGAATCGGGACGCGACGAACGTCAACGGTAGCGCGTCTTTGGGTCCGAACGGACGATACCAAGCGTCTGGAGCCCCCGTTGGCAACGAGTACGTCGGGTATAACCGCAGGGATGACTCGCGTTGTTCCGGTTTACCAGCGTTCTCTTGTTCCCTGTTCTCGTCAAAAGTGACAGCCTGTTCATGTTTCACATCGGTCGTGTCCTTGTCCTGTGCCGCCTGTTCTCTGCTAACTGCCACTCGGACGTTGATTTCTGTTGGCGTTTTGTGGAAATCCTCCTCATCCGAATCAGGTAACAATTCGTCCGTGTCGACCACCGGAATGTTACCATAAACTAGGAATTTCCACAGTGTTTGACACTCTCGAGGCGTCATTCGGAGCTTGTGTGTCGTCTCCATCTTCTTCGCAACGGGTTCCCACTTGATGAAGGCTGTAACAATATGGAACTTTTTAGTTTACATTGTAGTTTACCGCAATGTTACACACCTACCTGGAGATTTGGCCTCGTCCAGCACCGTTGGCGCCAGCGTTTGCTTCTTCAATTGGCTCAGGATCACTTCGCATAGCAGTGCGCAGACGTGGCTCGAGTACCGGCCCAGTACTTTGCCGTCGTCGTGAACCCCATTGACGGTCGAGGAGAGTTGTCCCTGGGGGGTTCCGCTCGAGTTGGAGCCTGTGTGCGCGGCCGCTCGGACACGCCGTCGCTGGCCATTCGGTCCTACCGCGTCCACGACGACAGAAGCAAGTTCGGAGGATGCGGGTGACGCTACGGGACCCCGCACAGGCGACGAGTTGCGAGTGGACGTGGGGGGGGACGCTGAAAGGGGTACACGGCGTCGTTGCGAGCGACGAGAGGCGCTGGAGGACGTCGGAGGGAGAGAAGCAGCCGCGGATGAGGCAGCGGCCTTGACGCTGGGTTGGTGCTCACGCTTGGAGCGGCGGAGCGCCGGCTCCGAGTCCATCGCGGCTTCGTTTGTATGTTTTTGTACTGTAGCCCTTTTAAATTCATTTCGAATACTTAAGTAATAATGTACCGGTATTTCATTGACGCTTACTGGAAGGTTAAAAAAGTGTGTTTTTTAAGACAAATTGTTACTCTTAATTTTCAAAACAATTAAAGGTGTTTCTTTTAGAAAACAATTATGTGCACACAAAACGAAATATTCGCTGGTTACATGCAAAAAGTTGATACGCAGACTTTACTGTGATAACGTAGAAGTGATATTTGCTTTGTTAACTATCTTCTTGTAAACATCTTCTGGCGACCACCCGTGCCACTTTGCCTGTGTATCCGTATAGTTGGCGGCCGAACCGGTCCTTTTCACCACTGTATATCGCAACACGGTCTAAGTCCAACACTCCTCCTCGGTCGTTGCACTCTCGGTAGCACTCATCACTTCAGCCTGAAGTCTCCCACAGCGCTGCAAACCTTGGGGGCAGCGCCTTCATTAGAAGATCTGCCACGGTTGGCGCGACTCCACGTACTCAGGCTTCACTATCCCTTTCCTGGCGAAGTTGCAGATGAACCTCACGCGGATATCCATGTGCTTCGCGCTCGCCATGCTCTCCTCGGATTCAAGCTGCTTAATCCCCGCCTGGTTGTCCATCTTCATGGACACCGGCTCCACCACCTGGAACCCCAGCTCATGCACTAGTTCCCGCAGTCCCAGCAGCTCACGCCCCATGTGCAGCGCCTACGTGGACTCGGACTCCATCGTGGAAAGCGCCACGCCGGTCTGCTTCTTGCAGATCCACTGCACCACAGTCCCGTCAATCGTCACGACTCCTCCATTGCGGACTTCATGTCGCTTTTGTCGGCGGCGAAGTCCGCGTCACTTCAGCTCTCTATGGCCACCACGTCGTACTTCCTCGTCGGCGCCTGCATGGCAAGCTTAACGCTCTTCGTGTCCTTCAAGTACCTTGCGACTCTCTTCACCAACTTCCAGTCGTTTGTGGTCGGATGATGCGTCCTTCTCGTGGTCTTGTGCACCGCGAAGCTAATGTCTGATCTCGTGCAGCGCGCAATCCAGAGCAAGCTTCCCACGAGCGACTGGAAGCTGCGGGTCGTCGGCTCACCTGACGCGCCCACCTTGGTCAGCAACTACGTTGTCGAACTCCGCCTAGTTGCTATCCTCGCCAACCGGAACCCGCACACTGCTCGCGCTCGCAAGCTTATGCTCAGCAGCTCCTCGATCGTCGCCTGATGGCCCAGTGAGTACCCTCGCTGCCGTTCAGCATCACGCGCACCCCCCAAGAATTTCCTCACCTCACCCACAACCCACTCATGAAGCGGGAGAAGTCGCCCACCAGACTCTTCTTGGACGCGGTGACCAGGAGGTCATCCACGTACACACCCACGAGCATCATTTCGCCGCCTTTTCGCTTGTAGTACAAGCACATATCCGTCACGCACCGCGTGAACCCTGCCTCATCCAGCTTAGCGTGTAGGAGCTGGCTCCACAGCCTGCCCGCTTGGCGTAAGCTGTACAGTGACTTTCTCAGGCGCAACGCCAGCTTGTCCTTGACACTAACCCCGAGCCTGCGTATAGCCTCCTCACTGATCACCACTCTCTGCGGGATCTCCAGGTAGGTCTCGACGTGCTGCTCCTTGTCGGCCTTGACATACGCGTTGGAGGTGTTCCGCCGGCACACTAAGATAACATTCACCGAGCTCAACTCCATGACCGCCGCGAACGTGAGGCCGAAATTCACGCCGAAGATCTGCTCGTTTCCGCACACGGCGAGTCTGGTCCTGAACCTCTCGATGGCCCCGTCCGCGTCGGTTTTGGTCTTGAACACCCACTTGATGTGCAGTACGTGGCTGCCTATCGGCGGCACCACCACGACCCACGCACCGTTCTCCTCCAGTGCTCTGAGCTCCTCCGCAATGGCTATCAGCCACTTCTCCCAGAGTTTGCTCCTCTTCGTTTGTCTATGATTCCTTGGGTCGGGAACTCGGACGCTGTTTACCATGTCCGCGGTCTGTCCCTCCTGTTCCTCATCACCGTATCAGCAGTCTTCCGCGTTGCCGAGCGCGTCTGATGCTTATCCCGCGACGCTTTGCCTCTTTTTCCTCGAAATGTCCTTCTCCGAAGCGCCCGCGCCCTCCTACTCCTCGGAGTCATCCAGGTGCACGCGCTTCAACAGCTTTCTATGCACGTCCGACAGCGTCTCGACGTTGCTCACGCGATGCGTCACTACGACTACCTTACCTCTCGAGATATGCAACCGGTAGCCTTTAATCTCGTCGCGTTTTTTTCTTTCTCCTACGATCATGCCCGGCTTGCCCCGCTCACCCAGGAGTTTATTCGTAGCGTCCAGATGCACCGTACAGGGCGGCCGAACACCACGATGTCGCCCAAGTCCGGCGTGCTCTTCGTGAGCATCTGAAGTGGCGACTTTGACCCCGGGTTCGCCTTCGTCGGGCTCCTGTTTAGGATGTAGGCCTCTTACTCCGCAGCATCCCCCAGAAGCTAAGAGGAAGGCCACCGGTGACAACTATGCTCCGCATCATGCTCATAGCGGTGGGGGCATCCTTTCCGTCTTGCTGTTACTAGCTTGGCTCCGCGGCTCGCTGATCTGCCGCCCGATTCCGGTCTCCTTGCAGAAGAGATCCAGGGTCTGGTACCGTCCACCGTCCGTCCTCAACAAGTGTTGGTAGTCGAATTACCGCTTAAAGAACCATGAAGATTATGCAGTAGTTAGTGCGATGGTCAACAAAGTTGATTTTTATAGTCGGTCTCTCATAGTCGTCGGTCCCTTCCGATCGAAGCAGATGACCCCCCCCCCCCCCCCCCGATCACGTCAATCGGCGAGCTGGTCCCGGTGTCCCTGCGCAACTGCTTCTTCTTGGTCTGCTTGCATTGGGCACACACCAAGTAGTTTGGCCACACCTCATCCGTGAGCTCGATCCGGACGCTGGGTCCTTGTCCATATTGACGATCGTGTCGTGGCTCAATTGCCCTAAAATACGGTGGAAGCGCATGAGCGGTCCGGATTGCACGTTCTTGCCTACCTCCGCCTAATTCTCCGCCAGCACGGCCATCAACACGTCGCCCACCGTTTAATGCCACTGAACCTATTGCACGTCCGGTGAGGACGTTCTTCGTCTTCTCGACGTCAAACATCGCCGGCCCGCCGTTGATGGTGGCTACGACGCGGTGCCTCCCCCGGTACATGAGAGCGTACCCCCTAACTTCCAACAACCCATACGATAAAGTGTTCTGCTCCAGGTTTTACGCACACTGTACGCTCAGCAGCCGCACCTTGGTCATCTTTCCCATCGCAGTGGTCACGAGGATCACGCTCCCGTGCTTAGCTCTAATCGCGCACCCGTCCGATGCCACGCATTGACTCTCGTAGTCATCCTCGTCTTCCACCAGTTCCGGATCGTTCACGAGGTGACAGCAAAATTCACTATCCAGGATCCAGTCGTCCGTCTCCGTGGCCGACTCCTCGGCCGTGAGCACGAAGTCGGCGTCCGCTCCCCAGCTGCTTGCCTCTCAGCTTGATCTCCGTCGACTGGGCGAAGTCCGCCAGCTCTCGCTTGGCGCAGATAGTCCGTGCGTGCCAAGCTCAGTCTGGACAGCATCGACACTCGCATGTTCGGATCCGCGTAGTGCACCATGTTTCCCAAGACCAGGCTACCTGCACCGCCGCACGCATCGTTAAATGCCTCGCGGTATAGATAGTGCTCAGTCCAGCTCTCTTGGAGCTCTTCGGCGCCGTAATCATTTTCATGCTTTGCGCAGGCGCGATCTTCGTGACGAAGATGTGCAGCAGCATCCGCTGCATCGCATGCTCCAGCATCGGCTGTTCTTCCCACCAGCCTTCAACCTGCTGTTTGTAGTATCTCTCAGCCATACCGCTAAGATAATGACCAAGGATATCGACCTTGACGTCCTCGGTCCACTGAAACATACTAGCACGTTTAACGAACTGTCTTTGGCGCACAAAGCGCTTGCTCCAGGTCAGAAATCCGCTCCCCAACCCATGATACAGTTCCTTCCCGATAAACGACCGGACCCCCAGCTTCCGCTGCCCAGTGTCGGGTACTCTTACGATCCCGGTCCAGGTGGTGCCTGCGCCATCTCGACGCTCGCTGCATCCGGTACTCACACTGCTTCATGCCGAGGTACGTGGTCGGCAAGACGGCAGGCGACGTGCGCCGTGGCGGCGTCTGGTCCAGGGTCGGACTATTCATGGCTCTGCCCAGGCCCAGCGACAACCCGAAAGCGCTGCTCCCGCGACCCTTGCGCTCTTTCTCCTCCTTCCGCTCCTGCTACTCCTCCAGGCGCCCCATGCGCTCTGCGATGTCCATGAGTAGGCCCAGTAGCTTGTCCTGCGTTCCCTTCGGCTCGTCGTCCGCCTTCTTGACCTACTCATCATCGCCGTACTGGCTGCCTGCCCTTTCGCGGCTAGGCTCTGCTTCCGTCTTGCCTTGGGCTTCGTCGGCGGCAGCAGTATGAGCGATTGGACCTATAATCTGTTAGACAGAGGTTTTACTGTGAACATGTGGAAGTTATATTTGCTTTGTTAGCTATCTTCCTGTAAACAGCTTATGGCGTCCACCCGTGCCACTTTGCCTGTGCTACCCACATTGTCGGCGGCCGAACCAATCCTTTCCACCCAATACACCGCAACGCGGCCCGAATCCAACAAAAGTTGTCGCTGCGACCCCCCCCCCCCCCTCCCCCCCCCCCGCGCGGCTATCAAAACAATTTCACCGGGTTTCGTAGCTGCAAACGCACCAGTGGTGGCGGTTAAGCTCGCACGGAGTCTATGAAATACTGCTAAATGCAAATGCATGGTGTCTTTTAAAATCCCTATTGATGATGATTGTTTTTGGAATCAGCCCGGCTATGCATCAGCTACCGCTTTTTATTGGCGACGAGAGTCAATTAGCGAGTGTACTTAAGCGGAACGAGCGATTTCTTTATTTCAAACAATCTATTATCTGAGTTCAGGAAGTCCAATAATCTATGTTGGGTCTAGCCCGTTCCTTAACCCAATTATTTATTTTCTGCTTCGATTAGCAATTGATAAAAATACAAAATTCGGCATCCCTGATCACGGGTGTGTTTGCGCTGGCAGCTTAGACCACCTGGATGAAATGTTAGCTTTTCCTTTTCCTCGTACAGCCGTGAACATGTTAGTAGAGATAACCGGTTGTCTTTTTTTTCTCTGTTATCTTGGAGTTCTTACCAGGGCTCAGTAAGCCTGTATAAAACGAAGTGGCTAATATCGTAACTAAATTGCTTACGCTCTCACCGGGAGGGATTACATGGATAATACAATATGTTCTGTGGAAGTGTGTCTAACCTTATGAGTATTGAAAAATTGAGGCAAAATCGATATGGTGAAACCAATTAGATTAAGCTAATTAGCGTGATCGGCTTGCCGTTGACCACTTTTTAGCCTCCATACAACGAGTTATGCTACTACACGAAATGGTCTGTACAGACTACCCAGTATACAGCGTTTATACCAGTGAGGCTGTCATTGCTGGTGACGTGCTCCCAGTATGAGCGCAGCTCATACAGGGAGAGCGAAGAAAGGCTACTCGATTCGTAGCTTTATGTATCGTGGCCTTGATCCTAAGCAACGGCAAGCTGCTCTACCAGGGAACCCGACAATATATTTTTTTATCAATTTCAGAGGACACCTGCAAATACACAATGAGAAGCAGCCCAAGAACAGAGAAAATAAATAATTAGATCGGAAACGCTGCAAAGTAGATTATTATTAGTTAAATAAAACTACTTTGTATGGTTGTAGATGCCTATATGCAAGCATCCACTGTCGTCACATCCCCGTACGTATCGGGGACTCTAAAAAAGAATCATTTCCAGCGTGAACGGCGATAGCCTGTTGCGCTCAAAGTGTAGCACCATGCGAGCAGAGCTAAACAGCCGTTCAACAATGTTGAATGTCGCTGGGATGATGTCCAAAAGCTTGTACTCGCATGGGGTGCTCTGTGTCTTGCGCCTCTTAATAATTCTGTCAACAAAGCCTATCTTGGTCAGCTTCGGTGCTGGGGCGGAAGATTTCGATGTCTTCTTAAGAGGATGGAGTGCCGAGCGCTCGCCACGAGACAGCCGCTTCACCTGGCCTGACAGTACTTTCACCCCCCCCACACACTTAAAGTCAGGGGACTGTACAATATCAGCGTTAGGTTCTAAGTCAGCAAAAAAGTTTAGCAATTTAATAAATAGAGAAAATAAAAGCAAGCAGCTGGATTACCCAGGTAATTGGCACATGAATGCTGGATCTCAAGCAGACCATCGAGCAGGTCGCGAGCATCCAGCAAGTTGAGGTCGTCGCACTGAAGCTTCTTTGATACAGACTCCACGTCTGATAGCTGATTCTTGAGGGCCTTGAGCTTGCGGTGGACTCCTGGAGTGGGCAAGATGTCCGCGAGGTCTTCGTCATCGGCACTGAGGAATTCACGTAGCTCAAAATAGCGTGCCAGCATTGAGTACGTGGACCACCATCGCGTCTCTTGACGCAGTGTGGGTTTGAAATGGGTCTTCAGTCTACGTTTACCGAAACATTTTTTTTTAAGTTGACAGTAAAAATATAAAACTAATTGACATACCGTAGCTTTGCAACTTGCTTAATCGTGCGCAGGTGTTTCATGAGCAGCTGCACTTGGTCGAGGTCCTCCTCATAGGGAGACAAGAAGCTGCGGACAGCCAGGTTGAGCCGATGGCTGGCGAAGCCGACGAGCGGGACCCCCATGAGTTGGGTGAGGCGCTTGTTCACTGCACAATTATCGCCAGCTAGAAATTTCTTAGGCTTTTACCAAAAGTGGTAGAAACGAGGCAAGCGCCGCCATATGAGTCTCTGCGCTGAGACAGTCGTTCGACCCATTGGTCACCGGCGCCATGGAGAGGCGAGGACAGCGGCGTACACCGTTGCGCTTGTAGCAACCATACACCGCCATGGAGTGCTCACTGTCGAGCGTGCAGTCGTCTAGAATGACTCCAAAGTCTTCTGGCAGCTCTTCACCAATGTTTTTCTCAACCGCCTTATTAATGTTCTCCATGTCGTGAGTGATGGCCTCCTCACACACTGGCGCCAAGTTGGTGTACCTAGCAAAAAAAGAAAAGTCAGAAATTAATTTAGAATGCGGACTTTGTTCTTCTGATGCTATTTACCTTCTGGTCGTCGCCATCTCAACGAACGCGAACTGAAGATTGTCCTTCACAACCAAGTGGATCCACGCGTATCGGTTAGACGCCTTCTGGTGAACCCACGGAATGAGAGTTCCGGTCGCAGTCGTACTGGTAGCCTCCATCTCGGCCTCGAAGCGGGGATGATCAGAGCGAGCATAATACATCAGATTAGTGTACCCATTTTTGGGTACATGCTTTCATGTCTTTCCGCACGCCTTGATGGATTGCAGACCCGTCGGGTCGTCTTGCTCTGTCAGCATGGGCTTGAAGTAAAAACGAAGCTACTTGCTTAGGCGTGAGCTTGCTCTTCGTAGGCTGCGGGGCAACAAGAGAACAAGAGAGTCGGACACGGTTGAAAGGAGAGAGTAGGCTTTCTTGTTCTTAATGCAAATTGCAGAATGAAGTAGAATCTGGTCTGCGAAGAAGCTGTGAGGCTCAGAACCAACCACAAACCGGTGTGGAAAAATAAATATTTTGCGCAGGTACACCAAATCCGTAAATACATATCTTGCTGAAGAATAGTCCATAACTAAATTACTGAGTGAAACTATTTGAAATAACTGTCAATAAATATATTTATCGGGTTACCTGTGCTCTACCCAGCCCCAGCGGGTGGATTAATCAAGCTAGGCAAATGCATAGACTAGCATCACATTCAGTTGTGCTACGTTCAAGCAGTTGTTGTCGATTCAACAAGCTGAGCGAAGGTTGCTAAAAGTTACGATGAACTGAAGGTTTCTTGTCTGTTACCTCGATCGTACATGTATCACCGCAGCATCATTCTTATTTTACTTTATTTTTTTACCTGCACCAGCACGATAAACAAATACACGCAGGGAAATTTACAACGCTACTTACATTTTACCAGCCCACGCGAAAAAAAGAAGGGTTTTCCTCACTCTACCGCATTTTTGGAGACGCACAACATTTCTGACTGATTGCAAGTTCTCGTTACAAGAGAGCTGGGCTTATAACATGGTGAGTGGCAATAATCCACAAGAAGATTTTGTGGCGGAAAAGCGATACACAGAACAACAAGTAATAATAGCCAGGATTCTCGTTCAACTCGCACTTCTCCACCACCAACTTCAACATCTGTCATTTCTTCTTTTAAGTGCGATTTCACTATTAGACCCCAGTGTGCCAGTCATTTAGAAATTCCCTAGTCGTAACGAGAAAAAGGATGGAGCGCGGAGGTAATTTCCGCGGAGGTCGTGGCGGACGAAGTTTCGGACGTGGACGCGGCAGTGGACGAGGAAGAGGAGGAAGCAGAGGACGGGGACGCGGAGGCGGTCGTGGAGGCCGCGGCGGCGGCTTCCAGCAGTTTTCGCAGCAGCAACGCCACGACGACCAGGGCTACACACCGTACCCCCCGCAGCAGTTTGGCCCACCGCAAGGTTACCAACAAGGGTACCCTCCTCCTCCGCAGCAAGGTTACCCTTCACAGTATCCTCCGCCACAAGACCAGTACCAGCCACAGTATCAGCAATACCAGCAGCCGCCACAGTTCCAGCAGCAGGGTTACGGAGATGACGGAAGAGGTTACAACAGCGGTAACCCTCCTCCACCGCCATACCAGCCAACGGACAACTTCCAGCAGTATCCGAACCAGCAGTTCCAGCAGCCTCAGCAGTATCAACAGCAGCCGCCACTTCCACAGCAGCAGTTCCAGCAGTTCCAGGGCGAGAGTTCAAGATACACGAACAATCCTCCAATGCCGCCAATGCCAGCACCTTCACAGCCATCGACAGATTATGCGAACGCAGCTCGAACCAGACAACAGGCGTACGCTCCAGTGTCAGCTGAGGACGAGTCAGAGGCCCCCCAGGCGGCATATCCAGAGCCAAGCCAGCCTCCATTGCCACCACAAGATCCACGTGGTGACTGGAACTACGCGCCTCCTTCTCAAGATCAACAGTGGCAACAGCCTCCGCCTCCACAGGACCAACAGTGGCAGCAGCCAGCACCTCAAGGCCAGCAATGGCATCAGGCTCCTCCTCAGCAATTCGGCGGACCTCCAGGCTACGGCCAACATGGAGCAGGCCCTCCAATGGACCAGCAGAACTTCCAGAGAGACCAGAACGCTCACTTCCACGACCGTCGACAGGATCGTCATGGTCACAATCAGCACAAGCCACACCGACCACCTCCGCCCTCGTACGTCTGCCACAACTGCAACCAGCCAGGCCATTGGAAACAGAACTGCCCACTTTTTGGCAACAAGAACGATCGCTTCGGCTCTCAACAGGAACATCAGCCCCAGCAGCAGCGATATGGTCCTGGAGCAGGCTCAGACAGACAGTGGACGCCCGCTCCGCCACTACCAGGAACGAAGCCACAAGACCCGAGAAGAAATGGCGCATCTTTTAACGCCTTTCCGGCGAGTTTTGGAGTGAAAAACGAGCCTAGTAGACAGCCACCACTCCCTGACGGCCCAGTACCCCCGCTGCCACCCAACCCACAGCCCCCACGTCCGTACGACGACGGATATGAGCAGCAGCACCCTCAGCCGATGCCTGGACAGCAAGTGTGGAAGTGCGAGACGTGCGTCAAGAGCTTCGTGATCGCGTCTCAGTACGAAGCGCACGTGGGCACGCACGTGACGTGCTCAGACTGTGACTTCTCGGCCTCGAAGCGAGTGGTCACTGCGCACCACCAGACCGCACACGGCCAATACGCTGGCCAAGGACTCAAGGAGATCGACGTGGAAGGCCAGAAGTTCATGGTGCTCGTTGGAAACTCGGCGGAAGACATTGCCAAGTGGAGAGGAGAGCGGCGCAAGAAGTGGCTCGCCATGTCGCGTCAACCGAAGCCTACGCCTCCGTCTGTAGCGAGCCCAGTGACAGGGAAGCGGAAGCTGTCTATTTCGTCGGAAGAAGACTTGGAAGAAGGGGAGATCGAGGAGGACGAGGAAGTCAAGGCGCAGGTTGCGCTCCGGAATGCTGCGATGAAGCCTGTCGAAGCTCCGGAAGAGCCTCCAGCGAAGAAACAGCGCAAGACGATGCTGTGCAAGTGGTTCTCGCGTGGCCACTGTCGCTTTGACGACGCGCACTGCAAGTACAGCCATGACAGGTCGGCGTTTGGATGTCGAGCGATGATGTTCAAGGGCTCGTGCTCCAAGGGGATGCATTGCCCGTTCTCGCACGACACTGCGGTGCTGTCGGGACAGCGTGAACGCTCGCAGAAGGCGTCGAAGGAGCGCGCGACGGAGCAGCAGTGGCGGGGCGAGCAGAAGTCTCTGCTGCGCAAACTGCTGGCCAAGGATGTGCGTGCGGAGCAGCGCAAGATGCTGCAGATTGTGCATTTTCTGGTCGCGAACGATTTTCTGCGTTCGTCGGAGGAAGAGGAGAAGGCTGATGTGAGTGGCAAGGAGCCAGCCGGGAAGATTGGGGTGCTCAAAAGTGAACAAGCTGAAGCCAGTGAACCCATTACGTCGGTGTCTGAGGACGCTGTAATGGAGGAGGCTTCAGGAGCTGTGGAGACCACGAAGAATGTGGCGGATGCGTTGTCTGTAGTAGAGGCAAGTGCGTGTAGTGGGCAGGAATCTCAGGGAGTTTCCACGTCGCCAGATACCAACAAGCAGAGCGATGTCGCTGTGTCTCCACATACTGAAGAAGAGAAAGCTGAGGCAGCTAAAGAGGAGGAGGATACAGAGATGGATACATGCTCAAGTGCCGAAGCCGAGCCAGTGAACCCTGAAGAGGTTACTGCGGCTGGGTCTCTTAAGGATGTGGGGCTGGATGGTGACGCGCCAGTGCGTCAGGCCGACACTGTAGAAGCTAGTGCGAGCGAGACGAACGAGGCCTGCTGAGGCTAAAGTGAACCAGCGACTCGCTGAATAGATCTCCGACGTTAGGGAACGAGGTCATGAAGCATTGACCAAGTGATATATTATTGTTCAGGAGAGGAGCTACTGAGTACTATTACTACTTGAGTAGTAGTAGTACTTCGGTTGTAGTAGCATGTTACTCGAGCTTTTCTAGCTCGCGGATGCGATCGAGCATCTCGCGCTTGGAGGTTTCTTGCACTTCTCCTCCGAGAATGTATTCGTCCAGCATGGAGTAGACCTGGCCAATGCAGGGCATAACGTTAGTTAGCGTTGTGGGAATTGAGATTAGAGATGAATAGACGGCACCTTGTTGAAGTTGAAGACGATGTCGAGCTCGCAGACGTTGGCAAACTGTTGGTCCAGTAGCTCCACGAAGAGGTGAATGGTCTCGAGACCCAGCAGCTCATTGGCCGTGAGATCCACGCCCAGAATGAAGAAGAGCCCGGCGTAGCGACGGTAGATGAGCTTGTAGTTGCGGAACTCGATGAAGTTCGTGTGCTTGGCATCACGGGCCACTACGAGGCGGTGGATCTCGGTCTCCAGACGCGCCTTCTCCTGGTCCTCAGGCGGCGGCACGTACCATTTGGACAGCCGCGTTTTGCCCTGGCGGTTCTGTAGCAGGAAGAAGCGGATCTGTTCACGCAAAGACGCGAGTTGAACGAGTATCAAGTCATTGAATTACTAAGCAGGTTGCAAGTAGCAGAAGAATGGACGTTCTTACCATTGCCTTTGAGTGTTGGCGTCGTGTAGGATAATGCGCATGAATGGGCACCAAAAATACGCCTGATCTTGAAGCGACGTTGGTTATTTTTGTGTATTGTTTTGATAGTCTCATCCAACGTGGTCCACGCTAAATGTATCCAACTAGATTTCTACCAATCACGTACTGCCACTTACAATCGGTCTGTTTGGATCGTCAGTCAACAACTGGGGGAAATAACTCAAGTCTCCATGGTACGTAAGATGCGCTCTCTTTACGCATGAATATCTCGCCGCTCAGCAGCGTGAACCACCGCTTCTTCCGCTCATGTCCTAGCGTCGCGTCTCCTCTTTCCAATTATCTAACTCTCATCTCGTTATTCTCCCTCTGCGTCGTGTTATTCCCCATCACCTCAGCCGCTCCGTCTGGACATCAAACGCAAGCTCTCTTCGCGCTCTGAGCGCGTCAAGAGCGTAGATCTGCACCCCACTGAGCCATGGGTCCTATCCGCTTTATACTCTGGCAGTCTAATGATCTGGAACTACGCCACTCAGTCGCTAGTCAAGACACTCGAGGTGTCGCCTCTTCCTGTCCGCAACGCCAAGTTCGTAGCCCGCAAGCAATGGATCATCGCCAGTAGCGACGACATGCAAGTGCGTGTCTTCAACTACAACACAATGGAGAAGGTGACGAGCTTCGAGGCGCACAGCGACTACATCCGGCACATCGAGGTGCATCCGACGCTGCCGTGCTTCCTCACGTGCGCTGACGACATGACTATCAAGCTATGGGACTGGGACAAGAACTTCACGTGCACTCAGGTGTTCGAGGGCCACGGACACTACGTCATGATGGTCAAATTCAACCCCAAAGACGCGCACAGCTTCGCCAGTGCCTGTCTGGACCGGACGGTGCGTGTTTGGGGTCTCGGCTCGAGCCACGCCCACTTCTCGCTCGAGGGACATGAGAGAGGCGTCAACTGTGTGGCCTATTACCCTGGAGGAGACAAACCGTACTTGCTCTCGGGCAGTGACGACCGCACCGTCAAAGTGTGGGACTATCAGACGAAGGCCATCGTGCACACGCTGGACGGCCACGGCAACAACTTGACGTCTGTATTGTACCATCCGAGACTCCCGCTCATCATTTCAGCCTGTGAGGACGGCGCTGTGCGGATGTGGCACTCGACAACGTACCGCGCAGAGACGACGCTTAATTACGGGATGGAACGCAGCTGGTCCCTTGCAGCTTTACCGTCCGCTAACACGTTGGCTATCGGTTACGACGAGGGCACAATTGTGCTGCGACTAGGACATGATACCCCCGTTGTGAGTATGGACGCTGGAGGCAGCGGGAAACTCATCTGGACGACGAATAACGACGTCCAGACGGCCAGTATCAAGGGCGTGGTGGCGGAAATGGGGCTGCAGGACGGAGAGAAGCTGCCTCTAGTATCGAGAGACCTCGGGAGCTGCGAAGTGTACCCGCAGAAGGTGCAGCACAACAGCAACGGTCGCTACGTGGTGGTCTGCGGAGATGGCGAGTACATCATCTACACGGCGCAACAGCTACGCAACAAGGCGTTCGGCGCGGCTCTGGACTTCTGCTGGTCGCCCACGGGTACAGGAGACTACGTGGTGCGCGAGAGCATCTCGAAGCTCACGTTGTTCCGCAACTTTAAGGAGGTCAAGAGCGAGAAGCCCCGCGTGCTGTCTGCCGAAGGATTGTTCGGCGGCACGGGCGCTATCGGCGTCAAGGGCAACGATGCGATCGCCATGTTCGACTGGGAGGAGCTGCGTCTGATCCGCAAGATCGACGTGGTCGTCAAGAACGTCTTCTGGTCCGAGAGCGGCAGTCTGGTGGTGCTCGCGTGCGAGTCGAGCTTCTTCGTGCTGCGATACAACAAGGAAGTGGTGGCGCAGGCCTTTGCTGCGGGGACCAACTCGCCCGAGGAAGGCGTGGACGGCGCCTTCGACCTGCTGCACGAGATCTCGGAGAAAGTGGGCACGGGCACGTGGGTGGGCGACTGTTTCCTGTACACGAACGCTGGTGGGCGACTCAATTACTATGTGGGCGGCGAGGTGATGACGCTGGCGCACCTGGAGCAGAAGATGTACCTGCTGGGCTACCTGCCTCGCGAGAACTTGGTGTTCCTCATGGACAAGATGAAGAACGTGGTGAGCTACACGGTGTCGCTGGTGATGCTCGAGTACCAGACTGCAGTGGTGCGTCGCGACTTTGAGAGCGCCAACGCGATCCTGCCCAAGATCCCGGGGGACCAGATGGACTACGTGGCTCGCTTCCTCGAGTCGCAGGGCTTCAAGGAAGAAGCGCTGGCGCTGAGCACGGACCCGGACCAAAAGTTCGATCTGGCGGTGCAACTGGCCAAGCTGGACGTGGCGCGGGACATCATGCTGCAGGAGATCGACAAGGGAGACAAGGCCAAGGACATGGACATTGAGACGCAGCACAAGTGGAAGCAACTGGGCGACCTGGCGCTCAACGACTGTCAGTTGGTGCTGGCCGAGGACTGCGCGCTTCGAGCGGACGACTTGAGTCTGCTGCTGATCCTGTACACGAGTCGCGGAGATAAGGCGGGTCTGGAGCGGCTCGCGGCGCTGGCCAGAGACAAGCGGCGCTTCAATATCGCCTTTATCTGCTGGCTGCTACTGGGCAAGACGACGGCGTGCGTGGAGGTGCTGAAGGAGACCAAGCGGTTCCCGGAAGCTGCGTTCTTTGCACGTAGCTACTGCCCGTCGAAGATGCAGCTGGTGATGGACCAGTGGCGTCAAGATTTGGCGGCGGTGAGCTCTCGTGCGGCCAAGGCCCTGGCGGACCCCACACGCAACGCCGACTTGTTCGAGAACCTAGAGCTGTCGATGCAGGCGGAGGCGACGCTGCTGGCCCAAAGCGGCGGCGAAGAGGCCAGCGCCCCTGCGGCCTCGTACTTGGCCAAGAAGGAAGTGCTGGAGAGCGACAACATCCTCGAGTTGATCCTGAGTGGCGGCGCGGCGGCGGCGGCGTTTACAGCTGCTGTGGGTGGGGGGCTCCAGGATAGTAGCGCTGCGAGTGCAGAGGCGGAAGCTCAGGCACAGGCACAGGCACAGGCCATGGCTCAGGCTCAGGCTCAGGCTCAGGTTCAGGTTCAGGTTCAGGTTCAGGCTCAGGCTCAGGTTCAGGCTCAAGCTCAGGCGCAAGCGGAGGCGGAAGCCCAAGCCTTAGCACAGGCGCAGGCGGCGGAAGCTCAGGCTCAGTCGCTAGCTGCAGCGCAGGCACAAGCCGAGGCTGAGGCTGCGGCCGCTGCTCAGCTGGCGTACGAGCAAGCGCAAGCTCAAGCGGCTGCAGATGCGGAGGCTCAACTGCGGGCAGAGGACGAGGCTCGACAACGGGCCGAGGCGGAGGCACAAGCGCGAGCTATGGAGGAAGCTCAGCGACTGCGTGCAGAGCAGGAAGCGGCGGCTGCACAGGCCCAAGCTGAAGCGGAGGCAGAGCTGCAGAGACAGCAGACTGCCATGTCCAGCAGCGTGGGCAGTGGGGACAATGGCTTCGGGTTTGCTGCGTCGTCGGGCTCGAATGAGTTTGGATTCAGCAGTCAGGACGCGTTCTCGTCCTCTCAGAGCTCGGGCTTTGGCATGGCTACTACGGCGACTACAACTACTACTACGACGACGACTGGTACGACTGGAGAGCTGCTAGACTTTGAACTGGACAACGCAGACATCCAGTTTGAAGACGATGACGACGCCGACTGGGGCGAGATGTAACATGGCAACAAACATCTTCGTGTCGTTCTTCATTAACACTATCCAATAAATTGCACTGGAAGTTATCTATGGGTACTGACTTTTTTTAAAGAAAAATAAGAAATATCACTGTAGTTCAAAGTTTTCGTAGTACTTCGTAGTACTACTAGATTTTCTAATTGGAGCATCACAATTTTGTGTATTTTCTCGAGGCAAAACATACATCTTCTATCAGCTTAGCTTAGCCACTGCACAGGCAACAGCTCGTCAGTAGCCATAAACTCCATCACGTCAATGAAAGTGTCGTGTCTACTTACACTGCTTTTCGCAGAACTCCTTGAGGTGCGGTACAGCACGCGCCGAGAGCGTCGAATACACGTACGTGATGAGGCAGTAGAGGGTGCGACTGCCTTGCTGCACTTTGCAGACTGCGATACCTTCTCCCTCCTCCACCGAAGGGTCCCCGCGACGTCCGTAAACTAGCGGCGGGTGAAATCTAACCCAAAAGTTGTAGCAATTGCACCGTCAGCTTCAACGAGTTGTAGCTATATCGCAGAAACTCTCGTAGTCGCACCGATGGACATCGTATTGCTCACCCAGCAGCACAATACCCGACGCCATTGTGTCCTCACGCTTGTTGAAGAGCTTCAAGAAGCCGCTACGTCACAGTTGATTTCGCTTTAGTTCACAAAATATGACTCCACATCCAATAGTAATCAAACGATCTACAGTACGTACGCCACCTCCCCATCCAGCGGCTTGAAGTTGCTGAACATGATCCCGCCGTCTTCGTCGAACGCGACGTACTTGGCCCACTCCTTCTGCGCCTTGGCGGCTTCCTGCAGCGTCGAGAGTGTCACGGGGCCCGAGACCGCCGTCACGTTCCCAGCGCTTACTGCTGCGTTGTCCACTGCAAGAACGTTGCTGGCACTATTGTGTGCACTTAGGAGAGACTGTGAGCTGGGAACTGAGGCGACTGATCCCCCGACGGCGCTGCTTGCCGTCCTCAGCGTCTTCCCAGTTGCGTCCATTTGTGTGTTTTGGTTAACGTAGATGTGTTGTAAGAAAAATTAATAAAAACACTACTCGTATTTGTGTAGTATAGTACTGATCTAGTAGTAGAATACAAGTAGTATTGTATTTAAAGCATAATTCATTTTTTGCAGCACATTTTACAGTGCACGTCAAAGTTATAAATCCACTTGATTTTTGTCAGACTCGCATCACGTAGGGTGAACTTTGAATCAAGCAATTTTTCAATTTTCAGGAAAGGTTTACATATTGTGTACATTTTGCGCTGGGTGTGCTAACGACGACTGATATCCGCAACAGAAGCCCATACACAGCATCTGCTGTTGTTCTTTCTCCTTCTCCTCACGACGTCGCTCCTTAGGTGTGTCGGGGTCACACAGCACCTTGCGCTAGAGAAAGTTGGCTTCCGAGAGTAGACAAACTCTTGGTGAACAGAAGTTCACAGGTCCCTTTTGTCTAAGGGAGCGAAGTGACCAATTTAAGGGTAAGTTGTAATGTGACGGGGTCACACAGCACCTTGCGCTAGAGGAAGTAATCTTCCGAGAGTTTACAAACTTTCAATGAACGGCAGTTCACAGGTCCCCGTTTTGCCTAAGGGAGCGAAGTGACCAATTTAAGATAAGTTGCAAGCTAGATATATTGATAGGTAGGCTAAGCTTGAGGTAAATAAACAAACTATAAGTCACCTATAGAAAAGCGATGTCATCTGCCAATGGTTGGCCTCGGACGACCCCCCTGTCTCCACGTACAAAGTATGACGTGTCACACTTCATGTAAATAGGGGTACACTTGGGGCTACGTACCCCATTACATTCTCCCCCACTTAGGTTTGGCTTACCGACCAATCAGAATGAGGAAGTGTACGTCACAAACTTTCATTCTCAAAGTCGAAATACATCGACTTGGCTGCGCGAGCGCGACAAAGGCTCACTTCACAGTTAGAGCCTCGAGCAGCTTTTGAGCGCTCTTCTCCTCGGTCTCCACATCGACATTTAGCATACCCCGTGGCACTGTGAAGTGCGGTGCGAAGACACACTGCAAGGCTGCTGCTGGAAAGGCGCAAGCCAAGAGCGCTAAGCCTCACGGTAAAAGCTCTGCATTCTAGGAGGCTACTAAGGTGGCCTCGGAGGCGATCAGCTCAACAGGTGGCGCGGCCGCGAGCAAACGTGCAACCTAGCGCCGCAGTCCGTCACCTGCGGTCTCTCCAGACAACCGGCCGAACCCGCGGTTCGCTGAACGTGAGTTCAGCTCGGGCAGTGAGGACGAGGCCGAGTCCGGGAGCACTCACGATGCTCCTGTGGACACACTCCAGTGCCCAGCGAGCACAATGACGACATCGTGCAGTCGCTCGCTAGTGATCACGGTGACCACAGGCCCAGAGCGTCTGTGCGCTCTGAGAGTCCTGCCATCAAGGCTAAGGGCACTTCCATAGCTGGCGACGACGAAGAGGAGAAACCTCGCAATCATCTCTCGCTTGCCGAGGGCCTTGCACGTGCTAAGGCCACCGAAGCCGAAGGCACCAAGCCATCTAAGAAGCGTGCGGTTTCGAAGTCTCCACTCCGTGAGGAGAAGGAGACTGGGTACTCCAATCGGAACCTCTTCGGTTCCTCAGATGAAGAGGACGAGGAGGAGGAGGAGGAGGAGGGTTCTATCCCTGAGCCCCGGGAGATCACTAACGACCTCGACCAGCAGCAGGAGGACTTCCAAGCTGCCCGGCGCACGCGTGGGGGTCCGGTGGTGGCATCCGTCAGCCAGGGAGTTTCCATTAACTCAAGAGGTTATTGGCCTCCCGAGGAGAGCTTTGGGGCTGACCTCTTCCTTGCGATTCTCGTCGCTCCTCGTGGGCTTGTTGGTGGCCACACTTCTAAGGGCGATTACGAACGTGCCCTGGTCCAGAAGGAGCAGTTGTTTGTCGACAGCTTGGAGGCGGCCCGGTGCGTGCTTTTCGCGCCGCACTGAATCCCTCTTAAGGACTTATCAACCTGTCGTAAGAAGCCCGAGAGCCGTGGTGGTCTCTACCCTCTCTGGAGCTACCCCTGGGTTCTTCCCGAGAACTGTCCCAACTGGAACTCGTGTGAAGACATGTTCTGGGCGTGGGTTGAGTCTCGCAAGTACTCACCCTCGGAGTTACGGGAACTCCATAAATATCAACTGCTGCTGGACCAGCGTGACATTCGTGTTCGGTTTGCCCACTTGGTCAGCAAGCTCATGCTACCAAGGGACATTCTGAAGCGCGCGGCTTCTAGCACTCACGATGAGCGCGGATACAGAGTGTCGTCAACGTCCGTACCCCGTTCGGGCAAAAATCCCCGGACTACTTTTGAAGCTGCCACCGCTTCTGTTCCCAGATTGCCACAGCCTTCAGACAGTCAATCACGAGCCGATCAATCAGCTCCCACGAGTTCTCGGAGTGAGCATGACCCCTCCACTTCACGAGGAGCTGGCGCTTACCGCGACGCTGTTACTCCCGGCGAATCCGCTCCACGTGGTAGTCGACTTCTCCGTTCTGGTCAAGCAGGGGCGGAGGGGGCCCTCGTACGAGTACGAATACTCGGCGCCTCCGGTCCGACGCAGGACCCTGCGGTTGACCGCCTCCATCAATGCGTCATCGTGCTTGATATTGCACTTGGCCTTGGGACTGGCGGTGATGCTGCTGTCCAGACCGGGAATCAGGGCGTGCTCGCTCGTCTCACCTGGGCCAGTTGGAGCGGGAGGTCTTATGTCTGCATCTGCGGATGGACTGGCGGGCCTCTTCGTCCGATCTTGACGAGGCCTTCCGCATGATCCGACGTGTTGAGGCTCTGCTGCCACATCTGGAGACGTATTCGGCGCACTCCCAGCCGTACGCGTATGGTGCGTACCCGACGTATTCGGCGTATGGCTCTGGGGTCCGTTCGTACGGGGCCCCTCCAGCGTACTGTCTCGACCACAGCCTTGCTGCTCAGCCCGAGGCTTGGGTGCCTGCTCCGGCGCCCTCGTCGACGTCTGTGGCCGGCCCTCGCTTCGAGGAGCTGGGCCAAGGTGGGTCTGCGAGTCAGCAACCCCCTGCGGATCATAGTACCGCTTAAGACGTCCAACGTAGAGCGTCGGGTGCGTCGTCATTAACTTTGGCAGGTCGATGGTGTACGACGCATCATGCCTGGCCAAGACTGCGAACGGTCCAATGAAGCAGTGCTTCAGCTTGTTGCTACCGACAGTGCTTACAGTGTATAGCGGTAGGCTCCTCGTGTCTAATAACACTAATTCGCCCACCTCAAGTAGACTTAAGTTTCCTCTTCCAAAATTGTCATAGTACCCCTTCTGTCTGTCCTGGGCCGCTGCCATGACATCGCGGACCCTGCTGATCACGCTCAGCTGGGTATCCACAAAGGATTCCACTTGTTTCTGCAGCGAAACGGATGCGTATCTGATCATATAGATCCGTTGTCACCCGGGTGATGTGGGCCAACTCGTAGTCTTGACGCCGAGAGATGGCGTCCGCAAGCACGTTGAGCTTGCCCGGCTTGTACTCAACGCGGAAGTTGTACTCCGCGAAGAAGGACAGCCACCTCACCATCCGTTAAGAGAGGTGAGGCGAATTTGTCGCCGTCCTCAAGGATGCGTGGTCTGTATAGATCACGAAGGGCCGTGCGCCCAGAAGGTGAACCCGAAACTTCACAAGGGCATACTTCATTGCCAGGAGCTCATTGCCATGAACAGGGTAGTTCGGTTCGGCGGCTTTGATCTGCCTGGACTGGAACGAGATGACTCGTTTATGTTCAGCCGTGTCGGCCTGCAGCAGTGCACACCTGATGGCATAGTCGGAGGCATCGTAGACGACACTAAACGGCTTCGTCTCGTCCGGCAGGGCTAGGACAGGGGCCTCTTGGAGACTGGCCTTGATGCAGTCAAAAAAATCCTGGTGCTCTTGCTCCCAGCGCCAGTCGGCGTTCTTCTGAAGGAGGCCCGACAAGGGCTTAGCGAAGCCCGCGTACCCTGCGCTGTACTTGTGAAGGTAGTTGGCTAAGCCCAACCATTTTCGAAGACCCTTCTGAGATCGAAGCGTTGGTCACGCTGCTATGACCTTGACCTTGTCTGGGTCAGCCCGAACGCCCACGTTGCTTACGAAGCAAATGAGAACCTTAATTTCTGGTGATGCGAAGACGCACTTGTCGATGCTGGCGTAGAGCTTGTTCGCTCGCATGACGTCCAACGCTCGACGGAGGTGCCCTAAATGCACCTCCATGGCCGTCTTGCCTCCCTCGGCACGGCTATGGACGAAGATGTCGTCTAAGTACGTCTGGACGAAGGCGCGCAATGGCCTGAACAATTGCGTCACCAGGCGGGTGAACGTAGCCGGGGCACTAGACAAGCCCTGCGGCATGACGATACACTCCCAAAGCATGCCGCTTGGAGTGCTCACCGCGGTGGGCGGGATGTCACTCTCGCGCATCTGGATCTGGTAGTATCCGTCTACCAAATCCAGCGCACTATACAGTACGGTTCCGGCCATGTTGTTCTACAACACATCCTTTCGTGGGATTGGTGTCTGGTCCGGCACCGTCGCGTTGTTCAGCTTGTTATAAGCATGCACTAGACGCCATTTCCCGTTCGGCTTCCGAACGCAAAAAGTTGGCGTCGGGTGCGGGGCCTTCGACTCCCGCACCATGCCTGCCTTCGCTTTCGTATCAAAGAAGGCATCGATGACCCCGCAGTGTTCGCGTGGAAGAGGTCATTGTCTCGTGACACAGTACTTTGAGCCAGGCACAAGATCGATCTCATGCCGTACGCCTCGATCCAGTGGGAGTTGGGTCGGTGGGTGTTTTCTCACCACGTCCGCATACTCCGTCACGAAAGGATACACCGGATCCTTGGGGTTCTTAAGGATCTCTGAACCCAAGCGCGTCTGACGCTGCTTGCTCAGCTCTTCCGAGACGTCCTCGTCCAAGACAGAGGAGGCGTTTAACGCCTCCCGAGTAGCCTCTGGTCTTATAAACACCATCTCGGTAATCTCCCCAGCCTTGAGGCTGGTCAAGAAAGACTCGACCGTCATTTTCTCGAGGTTCAGTATCTCTGCAACTTCTGGCAACGGGTCCAAGTGAACACCAGATGCCTTTACGGTCGCCATCGAAGGTGTGATAACACTCTTCCACCGGCCGTGTCGGAGGAGCCCGGGCCCTGGACTCCGAGTCGCTTGAAGCGACGTCGTCGTCGGCGGCGACCGTGACGGAGAACCTTGTCACCCACGTCTGGGGATGTCGGAGCGCCGACATCCGAGGCACTCGAGGCCTCGTGTGGTACTGTGTTACCCACTCAGGAAGCGAGTCCGACTTCCTCCGCCTCAGTTATGGTCTGAGCGACCGAGTGTACCCACACAGGAAGCGTATCCGACGTCTTCCTCTTCAGTTAAGGTCTGGGCGACCGTGTATGGAACTCTGTTACTCACCTTGAATACGCTATTACCAGCGTTCGTGACAGCTGCAGCGGTCTGCGGAACTATGTTACCCGCTCGTGGACCTAAGTTACCCACTTGGCCGGCGCCTCCTAGCGCCGCCACCATCGAAGCGTCCTCGGAGTCGTTATATACGTCGACGACTCCCAAGCATCTGCTGTATACTTCGGCACCCTGACAGCCCTTACGGGTGCCCCGGGTCCTGACGGAGGTGGGAACATGACTCACCAATGCTCTGTCGGACTTCGCAGGGCGGCTGGTACCGATTGCCTTGCCTCGCCAGTCGATCCAGGACTCGTGCTTTTCGAACCAGGGCATGCCCAGGATCATATCGTAGGGATCCATGTCGAGAACAGTAAACTGTTTGAGGCTGTCAAAGTCTCCAAACTTGACGGTCAGATCCACTTGGACGTTGGGGACAGTGACGACCTTCCCGTCGGCCAGTCGCAATGACACCGTCCCGTTGCCCTTGCTTTCTCTCAAAGCATCGGACAACTTGTTGCTATTACGAGCAACCGTCTGGCGGCGTGCGAAAATTTTCGACACGCCAGAATCGATCAAGATTCTAGAGGGGTGGTCGTATCCCCGTACACATCCGTGTACTACGAGCAACCCGCCGCTGCTCTTCGCAGATTCGAGAGTACGAAGACTCTCAGGGGCTAAGTCCCCGTGGTACGCACCACCCGCGCACCCTTCACGAAGACTTAGTTCTTCCCCAGTAGGGCGCCCCGCCCCTGCTGGTTTCCGGCGTTCCCCTGTACCCGGGATCCTGGCTTCTACCAGCGACCCTTGAATACGGGCTTGGGGGAAGTCCACCTGCGGAGTCTCTCCGCGGGGCAGTCGCGCTTGAAGTGGCCCATCTTCCCGCAGCCGAAGCAGCGAGTGTTGCGCTGCTCGGCGGACCCGAGTTCCATGGGAACTGGTCCGTTGGGGTTTGGTCGACCGGGATTCGACAAAGAGGTCCCAGTGTAATGGGCCCAACTCCAGTTACATAAGTAGGTAAAGTGGCACACGGGTAGCGTGTGGAAAGGTGTCATCATCTGATTGGTTAATAGTAAGGAGCCAGACTCAATTATTGACCAATAAGGTGTAGTCATGTGTTTTTGAGTGGTTCACACAAGGCCAGGGGTAGCCTCCCTGATCCTAAATAAAAACAGAGTTGAATTTGACCACTATAGTGTAAGCTAGTGACGGTAACTCTTACCCCGTTACACCTGGTAGCACTTAGTAGTCCTTCCAACGACCAAGTCTACGATGAGCCAAGTCCAGATCTCCGGGGCGACCCTGGATCATGCTGCATTCCCCCATCTCACTCGCGTGAAGTGATAAGCGCTTCACCGCCTCGTGGTGGTGTCCGGAGATGCCGTTGTCGCATCGCTGCTGAGCCCAGCGACGCCCGACCAGCAACGGCTTGCAGCACAAGGGTTCATGGAACGCGAGTTCGCCGATGCAAATCAGCCGGTGTCAACTCCCTCGCTTCCATCTCAGAATGACGTCGTCAAGCTGGAGACGTCTACGTATTCAGGCGCCGGCGAAAATCGGCTCCCGCTAAGCCGGTGGTTCCGCGAGATCGACATAGCTGTCGCCTCGCGACGTATCGAGGCGTCATCTGCCAAGCTGAACTTCCTCCTCTCCCGGCTAGCCGGGAAGTCCAAAGAATGGGCCCTTGGGAAGCTGGTTGTCGACCCCGAAGCTTTCCCAACTCTGGAAACTCTCCAGAGCGACTTGCGCCTCGCGTTCGATTCTCCACAACATGAGTCTAGCGTTCGAGCAGAGTTCTTCGTTCTTCGACAAGGGAAGATGTCCATGCGTGATTACGCCCAGAAGACGCGACATCTGGCATCATGCATCGTGGCCAAGCCAATCGAAATGGCCTCGCAAGTCCACGTATTCGTGTTCGGCATGCGTGAGGTTACTGCCTTACCTGAGCTGAGCCCTCCTCTCTCGAGGAGGCATTTGCATTCGCAAGGATTACATGGTCACTGCATCGTGCACCACAGCCATGTCTGCGGAAGTCGGAGAGTCTACCCTTGATCCCATGGCGATCATCGCCATCAACTCATTGAGCGATCGCCGTTGCGGGGTCCTACCGCGGTAGGGCTGGGTGAAGCAATCGTTCCCTCATTTGCTTTCACTGTGGGAAGAAAGGTCACCGCGGGCGGAGTGCCGCGCGCCAGCTCCCGTCGTCGCACACGCCGATGCGGAACATTCCTCGGTCGCTTATTCAAAAAACTACCAGGACCAGTAGGTACGGGGTACCTAACCGGCTTTAACGAAGGTCCGGGACCTCCGGTGGTAGCCCAACCTTCGATCCCTCCCGTGGTCCACGCACACTAATGCCACCACTACGCCGGGAGACTCGAGACTAAACATCGTCAGCCTCCACGTCACCGGTGCCCGGCGACCACTGCGCGCGCTCCTTGACTCAGAAGCGACCAACAAGTTAATTCGCGCGTCATGTTTGTCGGTACTACCCAAGAACGTCCTCGTCCGGAATGGTCCGGGCGAGATTCAAGTCAAACTCGCTTGATGGTAAGGTTCGCCGCGTTGCGCGGCGTGACGTGTCCTTGTCGTATACGTTCGACGGCTTCCGTAGCAAGGACGACTTTTGCCGATCGAGATGAATTATGCGTTTGACTGCATCCCGGGCATTCCTTGGCTTGCGCGATATCAGCCAGAGATTGACTGGCTGGCCCAAATCGGTCAAGCGTCGACGTGGATTCGACGTGAGTGAGGTCTTCACACGCCTCTTGGTGGCGCCAAGAGACTGGCCCCACGTCACAGTCGTGGACAAGACAGCAACGACGCAGGCCGTGCACAGAGCGAGAGATGGCCCTCTCTGCATGGCTTGTGCTACGTTGTCGGACGAAAAGCCCTCGCGGTGTCGCGAGGTAGATGATGAAGTGGTCGAGCTGAGGCTCCCACAATAGAAGACGGTGGTCGAGCAGGGGCTCCCACAATACGAGCAGTGGTCGAGCAGCGGCTCCCACAACACGAGACGGTGGTCGAGCAGGGGCTCCCATACAGCGCGGCGACGGTAAAGCAGAGGTTCCCGCCGAACGATTCAGCGCTCGAGCCGATTGGTCTCCCGTCAAACGATGCTGCGGTTGAGTAGGGGCTCCCGCGTGTTCCCGACCCGATCGGGTACGGTCTCCCGCGCCAAGAGGCGGGTGACGCATCGTCGAGTAGCAGTGAGTCAGACTCGAGCGTGAGCTCGAGGAAGCCGAAGAAGAAGTCGAAGAGACGACGCCTGAAGCCTCGTCGAGACTCCACGACCAGCGATAGCCCGCCGATGGAATAGGTCAGTGATCTCGAGTGCGTGGTAGGAGGCCCGAGTCGGTCGCGCACTATCGCAGTCGCGTGTCCGCCGCGTGAAGCGGCGGCGATCACACTCCTTCCAGGCTTGTCCTGGAAAAACTTTCTTCGGGGCCTCAATGCTCGAGACGTCGAGCAAGTATGCTTGGTCATCGAGGCAGTCTCGGTGGATGCGTCAGCAAATGCAGTCGTAACGGATAGTGAACGCTCACGTCCGCTAGGTGCTGAACCTAAGTCTGCCCGTGAGGAACGATTCCAAACGCAGTCTTGGGAGGCCTTGCGGGAGTCAGAGAAACCCCGTTTACGACACCGCCTGCGAGTACGCCGACGTCTTCCCGGATGCGATCCCCGCCGAGCTACCGGCGGACGTGGGATTCAGCACGAGATCGACCTCGCGCTAGGTACGAAGTACTGCGTCATCAGACAATGGCCACTTCCCCGTGATCAAGTGAAAGCGATCGATGACTTCTTCGAGGGTCGCCAAAAGACGGGTCCCGTGCGCGAGAGCACCTCGCCCCATTCAAGTCCAACGTTCTGTGTGAAGAAATCTACAGGGGGATGGCGCACTGTTCACGCATTTAACAAATTGAATGATGCCACCATCCCCGCGCAGACTCCGAGCCCTCGGAAGGACATGATACTGGACGCTATGGTTGGCAGCGTTATCTACAGCGCCATCGACCTGACTGATGGATTCTATCATATTCTGATGAGAGCATGTGATGTGCTGCTCACCACCGTAAGTACACCGAGCGGAATGCTCTGGGAGTGGCTCGTGATGCCACAGGGTCTGAAGAACGCGTCTGCCACCTTCAATCGCATGGTCTCCCATGTGCCTCGTCCGCTCCAAGACTTTGCGCCGAGTTACTTCGACGACATCTTCGTGCACAGCCGCGCTGAGGGCAACATCCGTGCCGTGGAAGTACATCTGAAACACCTGAGGCAAAAATGCCAGGTGCTGCGAGAGAACAAGCACTACGCAAACCTGAAGAAATGTGTATTCTGTGCACCGGTTATTCCGGTGTTGGGATGCTACGTGAACAAGATCTCTGTGCGCGCAGATCCCGAGAAGGTCTCGTCTATCTGTGCTTGGATGCCTACAAACCCCACTGAGTTGTGTCAGTGGCTTGGCATGGCCAATTACTTGCACAAATATTCGAAGCATTACGCTGGGTTGACCCAGCCGCTGTCCTCGCTGCTGAAGAAGGACGTGATCTGGGAGTGGAAATCGAGCCACCAAGCTGCATTCGTCTTGGTGAAGAAGAGCTTGGCGACGGCGCCGATCCTGAAGCTTGCTGATGACTCAAAGCCATTTCGCGTCGTCTGCGACGCCAGCAATTTTGCCATCGGCTGTGCGCTAATGCAGCTCGATGATGACGAAGACGAACGCGTTATAAGCTATCAGTCGCGACAGCTGAAGCCAACCGAGAAGAGCTACCCAGTCCACGACAAGGAGCTCCTGGCAATGCGGTGCGCTCTGATTAAATTCAGAATGTACTTGCTCGGTGAGCAGTCGTTTGCGGTTTACACTGATCACGCATCGCTGCGGACAGCGATGAAGAGCCCTCACTTCTCGCAACAGATGGTCCGTTGGCTGTCCTTCTTCTCCGAGTACAACTTCGTTGCTCACTACAAGCCGGGAAGAATAACATTCCCCCCGACGCGCTGTTTCGGCGTCCGGACAACGATCCCCGTGAAGCGCTAGGCCATCGGGTGGCTGATGAGGACGACGACAAATGTGCGGTCTGCGTGTCGTCAGGCTTCAACTTGACGCTGACTATGCCTACGCTCCCGCTGGGCGACGAGATGGCTACAGCGTACGATGATGATCCTATATACGGTGCCATCATGCAGCACCTGCGCGCTCCTAGTAGTGACACGCTAAGTGCCCTGTCAAAGCCCACGCGTAATCAGATCGATCGAAATCGACTGAAGGGCAATCTTCTAAAATACAGCAAAGGCAGGTTCGATGGACCTCGAGTCGTCGTCCCAAACGACGCTGATCTACGTGCGCGCATAATCCACGAGTACCATGACGCCCCGACTGGAGGACATCTTGGTCGCGAGAAGACGTACGCGGCTCTGTCGAGAGCCTTCACTTGGCCGCACATGTACGGGTACGCAAGTGGGTCCGCACATGTGAAACTTGCCAGCGAGTCAAACCGTCTCCGGCGACATTGCGCCCTCTTCCGGTCGCCACGGAAGCTTGGCGCTCCATTTCGATGGACCTCATCTTCGGTCTCCCGCCCGATACAGCCGGGCGCACGGGTGTACTTGGGTTTGTCGATCGTTTCAGCAAGATGGTCCATCTCGGTCCGGTGGCAGCCTCAATCACCGCGGAAGAGTCCGCGGCCCACTTCGTCGACCTGATTTTACGTCACCACGGTCTGCAGGAGTCTATCGTGTCCGACCGCGACCCGCGGTTTACATCCGCGTTCTGGTCACGCCTCTTCGATCTCTTGGGAACCTAATTGCTGATGTCGACTGCGGCGCATCCGGAGATGGATGGACAAACAGAACGCGTCAACCGAGTCCTTGAAGACGTTCTCCGCAGCTACGCGACTTCGTACACGAGCTGGAGCTCGTTCCTACCGCTAGCCGAGTTCGCACTCAGCAACGCCGAGCACTCCTCGACGGATATGACGCCATTCTTCGTGAACAGCGCTCGCCACCCACGTGTTCCGGCACTTCTCGCCGTGGGTCACCCCACGGGTGCTGGCGGCTCCACCCTTGGTGGAGGAGGATCTTCTTCAGTCGACATGGATGCTGAAGCTGCGGTCAGCCCTGCGGACAACGAGCCAGTGTCGTGGTCCCCACCGGTACGCGAACCGGTGTCTTAGCGCGCACCGGTAACCTCACCGGTGTCCACAGGCCTACCAGCGCACTTGACTTCAGAGTTATCTTCGGGCGTAGCCAGTGTGAACGCCTTGACCCGCTCCCCGGTCAAGCAGATCATCGCGTCTCGTCGACGTACCGCATCTCCGATAACGAGATGGATATCGCAGAACTTGATCGATCCAGAAGGCAAGGCTCGCAAGCAGGTCGTTAACACGGCCAATTTTACACCAAATCCGTCGGTGCTTCCAGCCGATCGCTCGGCAGTCGCGGAATTCATCATGCAGAGACAATCCATCTCAAGGTTCGTCTGCGACACACTGTAGAACGCAGTGGACAAGCAAAACAGGCAGAGAAGCACGGTCGAAAGAACGTGAATGTATTCAAGATAGGAAACCGCGTTCTCCTATCGACCGAGGGAATCCGCGCTTCTACCGTAACCAACCTGGGCGCCAACAAGCTTGCTCCTCGCTTCATCGGCTCCTTCCGAGTAACCAAGGTTGTGGGTGACGCCTACACCCTGGGCACCCCGTCGACACTTAGACTCCACTCGACCTTTTACGTCGAGCGACTCAAGCGGCACTTCCCTGCGACGATTCCTGACCCGAGAGAGCAGACGGAGCATGCGTCGGGCGACCATCCCGACGAGCTTGACGCGCCAGAAACCCGTCAGTCCCAGGCGCCCGCTCTCGCGGACGATCACTCTGCTGGGCAGAGCCAAGCACACGCGACTTTAATCCCCGTAGGCTTTGATAAGGGTTCCCAATTCAACTGCCGAAGCTCCGACGCGATCTGCTTAGCCCGTCAGGGACAATCTTCCGCCCGCTCAGCCCCAATCTGAGCGTCCAACGCACGATTCGAAGCTCTCTCCACCTCGCCCTGGACGTACAGGGCGTACGCCGAATCACCGTGAAGGCTCACCACCGAAAATTGACTCGGTGGGTGACGCGCGCTGGATTGGGGAGCGCATCGTTGACCACGAAGATCCCCACAGCTCGGCCGCTCAGCGTAACGTCTGTAGTCGTGCTCCTCGCGTGGTCCCGACCGCGCGCCGCTGTCTGGTACGTTGGCTCGGTTATCTCCCAGAGCATGATACGTGGGAGCCCCGCGCCAACCTTCTCCGCGACGTTCCGGCCGTGGTCCACGAGTATGAGACCATGCTGTTAGGGAAAAAGAATTCCGCGGGTCACCCCGCGGGGACCGTGAACGAGATCAAGAACGCCCACGCGAAGGACCCGCACGAGGAGGCGACAACGATGCCGCATTCCGATGCGTGCAACGTCGGCGTGAGCCGCCGCGATTAGCCGCCTGATCCATACTGGACAGGGTGTGCTCGTACCTCCCGATGCATCCCGACCCTTCTCCGCTGAGTGGCTGCTCAGCGAGATGTTCCCTCCATTCGCGCTGAGTCGGACGGGTTGAAGTACCACAGGACTCACATCCTTCTATCACGTGCACGAAGCAGAGTCGATCCATGTCCCACGCGTTGTTGCAGACATTCACGCGCAGCTCTCCAATCGAATGATCCGTAGAATCTCCTCGCGATACGCCAACCAGTCGACAAAGCTTTCTCCAGCACGCGACATACGGTTCTATCGCCGGATGAAGGCACACCCGGAGCGACGAAGTCCCTCACGATCAGCGGCTTCGATGTACTTCGCGTCGCGCGGAAGTGACGGAAGTGGTTCTTCATAGTGACAACTGTATCCGGATTCTCCGTTCCTGACAAGTCGTACAGGTCCCAGGGAACCAAAGCGGCATCCATCACGCGCGACCGCGTGCTTCCGGTGCTGATCCTCGTGACTGTCGGCTCTACCGGTGTCTGGGTTACCGCCGCCGTTAGTGTGTCGATGCCTGCTGCTGTCACCAGCGTCGCGCTGGTGCTGACGCCCGTTGACTGCGTCGTGCTGTCCACGACCATCTTCGCTCCGTTGGGTTTTCGAGTTTTCTTCGAATGTGTTCCCTGCGCTTACGTTGCGTAAGCGCAACATAGAGAGGAGGGTGATGTAATGGGCCCAACTCCAATTACATAAATAGGTAGATATTTCTTTAGTTATTACATAAGTAGGTAAAGTGACACACGGGTAGCGTGTTCAAAGGTGTATTCATCTGATTGGTTAATAGTGAGGATCCAGACTCACTTATTGACCAATCAGGTGTAGACATGTGTTTTTGAGTGGTTCACAGGAGGCCAGGGGTAGCCACCCTGGTCCTAAATAAAAACAGAGTTGAATTTGACACAGCCCTAAGACTTGATTTTACTATTGCGAGCTTCCTCCACACTATAGTGTAAGCTAGTGACGGTAACGCCTACCCCGTTACACCCAGGCCTTGCTAAGGCCGGCGTGCAGGCCTGGCTGTATTCTTCCTTAAGAGCCACTTGAATCGCCTGTTCGAGGGTGTTTTGACTGCACCCGGAACAGCTAAGTACGCGCTGGGTCCAGTCGAAGGCCGTCCATGAACACAGTCATCTTGACGTGTTCGTTGAGTGGGTTTCCCACTAGGGACGCCGTGAGCTCCCGTATCTCTTGGACTTACTCGTGCAGCTCGCGCCTTCCTTGCTTGCATGAGAGGAAGCGCGAACGCTGGCGGTACTCGTAGCTCGCCGGGAGGAACGCGGCTCGGAGCGGTTCGCACAGCTGAGTCCAGGATGTGAAACATCCCGGGAAGTCGCCTCCCGCGTATACACCCAACGCTTAGCACGATCGCTAAGGTTGGAGAGTGCAAAAGCAACACGGAGTTGCTCGGTCGAGATCAGAGCCGCGTCCAACGCGAGCTCTACTTCTCGGACCCAGAAGTGAAGGTTCTCGCCTTCCCTCCCTTCATACGGCTTAACCTTCAGCCGTATTGGCTTCGGGTGAGGCGGATTTGCTTCCGCCGCCGGAGCCTGCAGGTTCTCCCGCATATGTGCGATGAGCCCCTGCTCGTAGGCGTCAAACGCATTGGCGCGCTCGAACGGCTTGGCCGGTGTTGATGCCACCAGGCTCTGCAGGACCTCCATCCCGAAGATGCCATCCATCTTCCGAACCGACTCGAACTGTGAGTCGTTCAGATGGAAGAAGTCGTTCCTATCCATGGCAACGAGCTTCAGAGAGGTTCAGGTAGTCTACCCGCGTTGGCGTGAGTTGACTACAAGTGCTACCACGTGTGACGTGTCACATAGCACCTTGCGCTAGAGGAAGTTATCTTCCGAGAGTATACAAACTCTCAGTGAACGGCAGCTCACAGGTCCCCTATTACTGAAGTGACCAATTTAAGGTAAGTTGTAAGCTGAGTATATTTATAGGCAGGCTAAGCTTGAGTAAAATATACAAACTATAAGTCACCTATATAAAAGCAATGCCATCAGCCAATGGTTGGCCCTGGACGACTCTGGTACCGTGTACCAAATATCCCGAAGTATGACGTGTCACACTTCATGTAACTAGGGGTACGCTTTGGGATACGTACCCCCCCCCGTTACACTAGGCGACTGTTTCAAAAACTGATTTTATAACGGCCTTATTAATTTTCCTCGAAGAAATAATCTGACGAATTGCTCCATTTCATTAAATAATTTTTAATGAAATGGAGCAATTCGTCAGATTCATTTTATATTATACGGGTTTGCATTCATGGCATTAGATCATAACTATTGCTTTCGGCAACGGAGCTTACGAATCCGCTAAATTTATTAGTGCAACAGATGTCCCAAAGTTTGTAAATGCTTCAATCAGAAATTCAAAATCACTGAGACACCGCTATTTGATAAATACTTTTCTTTTTAATTCGCGGAAGATTACTTCCTCATTCGTCGATGTCTAACCGTTTTGGATGACAAGTTTGATTTCATGCTACTGTAATGATTCATGGACAAGGTGGGCCTTTTGGCCAATCTCATAAAGTTTCCATTTGGTCAAGATCAGATTGGACTTCTAAGTAAGTCAATGCAAGGAAAATTTGGTCTGAGTCAATTTGTCACGAAGCAAACAATTTGCTGCGATGACATGCCTCATAACATCGCTAAGACGAGCGGTTCGATTTCGTGCCCCGTCATGCTAAGCGAAAAAAGGTTCAATAGTGGTGTAGGCGGTGAATCAACCACCACCTTTGTGCGATAGATTCATGCGTAGAACGGGGAAAGAGAAGATATATTTTCTCTTGAAAGGAAGTATCACGCCATGGCCAAGATAGGGCTAGCGCGAATCTGTGTGGAAATTGAATCGTCTAAGAACCTTGACTGGAATCTTGGTATTCACAAGAGCATCTTCCAAGCTCGTAAATGAACGCTTCTTTGCGATTCGGGCACGGTAGGCCGGGTCAACACCCTCCACGAACTCCAGCTGGACCTCGGAGCTCGTGTTGATGCACGGTAACGGAACAGACTTGATGAAGAATGCACGAGCAGCAAATGGGCCGTAATACGCTTCCCAGCACGTGGCATCAACAAACGCGGAATTTGGCAGCATACCTAGGTCAGCCGTCACTCGACTCGTGCAATACAAAATGAAAAGGTCGTCGGGGCCAGCAGCCTTCGACCGCTCTTGCTTGAAAACGTCCAGTGATAGCTTCCCTTCGACGCAGTGATAGCTTCCCTTCGACGCATGATGAACCTCGTGAAAGAAGCCCTTCCTCGCATCTTCCAGACACAGAAATGCATCTCTTCACGGAGACCCGTCTGCAGATTGATACAGAAAGCACTTGCCTTGATCGTTACCGCAAGAGCACCTTCCTTTCTTAAATCATTTGGTCTTCGTTGGCATCCGCTTGTCAGCAAGCGCATACGTCAATTGCCGCTCAATAACGCGTCGATTGCATCCATCGCCAAAGCGTGCCCCATGATGTATATCCGTCCATAGCACAGGTTCCTCCTGGGCGAAAGCTTGCGATTTCAACGCTCGGAACTTGCAGTTGAAATGCTCCCAACGTTGCCAAGGTTTCAAGTCTTCCAATGGCTCTGCCGGTGCGTAAGTAGCAGGTTTGTTCCACGGAATATCATGCGTTTCCAGCAGCATAAAGAGAATGAACGGGCATTGGAGTCGAGTTCCATCGAGTCGAATCAACCCGCACGAGATAACTTGATCAAGCGTTAGATTTCCAAAAAGCGAATTTCCATCGACCCACCGACGAGAAATCACCGCAAGAAATGCTTGCTTCATACTCTGCATCTGGGCAACAATCGCAGGGTACGCTTGTCGAATGGCAGCCAGCACACTGTGCATCACCGGAATGAATTCAAAAGCTTGCCCCTGGTTTCGCAGCATCACCTTGAACAATTCTTCCAATGCTCTGCCATGCCCGCCCATGTCATCCACCAATAGCTGCGTCAAAGCTCCATTGCCATCGTTGAATGTATCAAATACGTCTCTTCCGTTGATCTTCGGGCGCTCCAATGACGTCGTCTGCAGCATCTCTCTCCATTGTGGCGAAACGACCAGAAATTCATCCACTGGCTGGGTAATAGTCGCCGCGCAGATCACAATCAGCCAGCACTTGGAGGCATTGACGAGGCCACACAGCGACGCAAACGCCGTATAAAACTCGGAACGCTTGCTTCCTGGTTCGTGCTGAAGCTTTTGCAAGCTGTCGACACAGAGAATCAGGCACATTTGGCTCGGATCAGTTCCGGTGATTGTCGATAATTTTGACAATACTTGTGTAGGGACAACATGATTCGCATGATCCAACAGAAATTCCTCCCAGACGACCGAATCCTGCAGTTGGTACAGCATCCGAGTCCCAATCATCTCACCGGGGTCGGAGAAGCCATAATTGTCGGTTGTTCCATTCTCAAAAGTGATCTTAAATGTGTAGGCATTCCGCAAAAGCTGCTTCATTTCTGGATCTCCTTGCGTCTCATCTTGAAAGATTTGCTGCTGCAAGATATTCGAAAACTCGTCAAGCAATCTCGACTTTCCAGTCCCGGGGCCATCTAAGCACACGAATAGCAGATGAGTTCGCTTGTCCGTCTTTCCATCTCTCCAAGCTTGATAATGACAACCTATGGTGGATGCAAGGTTGCCAAGATCCAATGAATTCTGGAAATCCCATTTCGCACCAGTCGTCCCGACCAGAGGCTTTGGCTCCTTCCAAACGAACGGTTGCTGCGATAACGTCGGCACAACCACTTGACGCTGCGTCGGCACTTGCACAATGAGCGCATTCTCTCCATTATTCTCATACGCCGTCACTGGGGACGACGACTGGGGCAGCAGCACGCTTCGCTTCGCATCGTACTCCGCACGGTTCGTGAATACTGTGAGATCGGCCGCAGCAATCCCTGCGAGGAGACTGTCTCTGAAGTTCTCCTTCACCGCATCCCGCAACGCAGCAACATCTTCGATATCCACGACAACAGAAGTCGCCGAGGTGAGATCCTTGCCGTTCTCGCCCACGAGCAGGAACCATTTACGCGCCGCCATGCCAGGCGCTCGAGAAAGCACTCACGATATAAAATGTGAGGTTGAGCTCCGATAACTGGTACTTCAAGTTTGTGCTTCACCATCGTTTCTTCCAGGTCTCTTCCTTTCAGTCATCTAATTAAACTTATTAATCTTAAAAAAAAACTTGTTAAAAAGATGGCACAAAGGAATAGATCGGTGAAACGTTTTAATTGACAGAAAGAAATAGATCTAAAAGAAATGATGGTGAAGCTCATCTGTGCAATGGTTGGAGCGGGCGTTCCCTGTGGAGATCGATGCTAGTGAGTTGGTGGGGGACGTGAAGGAGGCGATTAAAGACAAGAATAAGAACAATTTAGAGAAGTCTGACGCCGACAAGCTGAAGTGATGAAATCGCAAGCTTTCGCCCAGGAGGAACCTGTGCTATGGACGGGTATACATCATAGGGCACGGTTTGGCGATGGATGCAATCGACGCGTTATTGAGCGGCAATTGATGTATGCGCTTGCTGACAAGCGGATGCCAACGAAGACCAAAGGATTTAAGAAAGGACGGTGCTCTTGTGGTAATGATCAAGGCGAGTGCTTTCTGTATCAATCTGCAGACGGGTCTCCGTGTAGAGATGCATTTCTGTGTCTGGAAGATGCGACGAAGGGCTTCTTTCACGAGGTTCATCTGTGTAAATGCGTCGAAGGGAATCTATCACTGGACGTTTTCAAGCAAGAGCGGTCGAAGGCTGCTGGTCCCGACGACCTATTCATCTTGTATTGCACGAGTCAAATGACGGCTGACCTACGTATGCTGCCAAATTCCGCGCTTGTTGATGCCACGTGCTGGGAAGCGTACTACGGCCCATTTGCTGCTCGTGCATTCTTCATCAAGTCTGTTCCGTTACCGTGCATCAACACGAGCTCCGAGGTCCAGCTGGAGTTCGTGGAGGGTGTAGACCCGGCCTACCGTGCCCGTATCGCGAAGAAGCGTCCATTTACGAGCTTGGAAGATGCTCTTGTGAGGACCAAGATTCCAGTCAAGGTCCTTAGACGATCAATTTCAACACGGATTCGCGCTAGCTTTATCTAGGCCATGGCGTGATACTTCCTTTTAAGAGAAAATATATCTTCTCTTCCTCCGTTCTACGCATGAATCGACCGCACAAAGATGGTGGTTCACCGCCTTCACCGCTATTGAACCATGTTTCGCTTAGCACGTCTTTGCCGTCAGCATAATCTTATAGGACTTCTAAGTACCTCAATGCGAGAAATATTTGGCCTGAGTGAATTTGCCACGAGGCAAATCGTTTGCTGCGATGACATGCCTCATAAGATCGCTAAGACACTTTTTCGATCAGATATTTTATCAATGATGACTCGCGGTTCGACTTCGTGCCCCGTCAAAGGGAAAGCTCGCTAGATTGGACTATTCCAACTCTAGTCAACTCGAATCATATGCCGAACTACACAGACGAAGCTGGCGAAATCGTTCGTCGTCTGATGATTGTTGAATTTGGCAAGCAAGTCCCCGATGACGAAGTTGATGTGGAACTTGAGCATAAAATGAAAGATCAAGAGTTCGCTACGTTCTTGCATCGATGCCATTCAAAGTATATCGAGTTCAAAGAAAAATGCGCAAGCAAGAAGGTGATGACATTTGCTCCGCCGTCATTTATTGATAGATGCAATGAGACAGCTTTAAAAAATAATATACGGATTCGCTATGGGAAACGTAACATAAGAAAAAGGGGCGGAAATATCGAGATCTGAAATGCGGACTGTCCACCTCTGGTCATGTAATCATCATCGGACTTTCTTCCCTCCCTTTGATTACTCCCATTTAATTTCTGCTCATACTCCCGCCAGTGAGTATCCATAGTGTGAGTCAGCACAAAAGGAGGAAAAGTCGCCTGTTTGTGTAATTTCGAGATGACGGGTCGGACGCTCCGAGATCTTTGGGTTCGTATCTACAAACACTCCAAAAATGCCTCCTTCTGCTCCGATTCTGTTGTTGACCAAAGCAAGTGCTCGTCGTAATAGACGAAAATCATAAACTTTGACTGTTACCGCGCCTGGGTCTGCCTTCTTAATAAGTAGGGACCATGCTCTGTCAACCACCAACACCACCATCTTGCCGTCCTGATTCTTCTTTACTGAGTTGTGGACCATCTTGCCAGCCTTATTTACCTTCTTATCGACAACTATGCGATAAAGAATTGGGAAAAGGTTCAAGGTGAGTGGATCAAACCGTTCAACGACAGGAAAAGTCATGAGATAGCTCGATGGAAGCTGGCCCGGCAAGCAAAAAGATTCATTCGTAGAACGGATAACGAGGAGATATGTTTCCTTCTTGATAGGAAGTGTCACCCCATGGCCAAGATGGGGCTAGCGCGAATCCGTGCTGAAATCGAATCGTCTAAGAATCTTGACTGGAATCTTGGTATTCACAAGAGCATCTTCCAAGCTCGTAAATGGACGCTTCTTCGCGATACGGGCACGGTAGGCCGGGTCTACACCCTCCACGAACTCCAGCTGGGCCTCGGAGCTCGTGTTGATGCACGGTAACGGAACAGACTTGATGAAGAATGCACGAGCAGCAAATGGGCCGTAGTACGCTTCCCAGCACGTGGCATCAACAAACGCGGAATTTGGCAGCATACGTAGGTCAGCCGTCATTTGACTCGTGCAATACAAGATGAAAAGGTCGTCGGGACCAGCAGCCTTCGACCGCATATGCTTGAAATTGTCCAGTGCTAACTTCCCTTCGACGCATTTACACTGATGAACCTCGTGAAAGAAGCCCTTCGTCGCATCTTCCAGACACAGAAATGCATCTCTACACGGAGACCCGTCTGCAGATTGATACAGAAAGCACTTGCCTTGATCGTTACCGCAAGAGCACCTTCCTTTCTTAAATCCTTTGGTCTTCGTTGGCATCCGCTTGTCAGCAAGCGCATACGTCAATTGCCGCTCAATAACGCGTCGATTGCATCCATCGCCAAATCGTGCCCCATGATGTATACCCGTCCATAGCACAGCTTCCTCCTGGGCGAAAGCATGCGATTTCATCACTTCAGCTTGTCGGCGTCAGACTTCTCTAAATCGTTCTTATTCTTGTCTTTAAACGCCTCCTTCACGTCCCCCACCAGATCACTAGCATCGATCTCCACAGAAAACGCGTTCCCTGCCGCTCCAACCATTGCACAGATGAGCTTCACCATCGTTTCTTCCAGATCTATTCCTCTCTGTCAATTAAGAGTTTTACTCTTATTAAAATTTTGCTTCACCATCGTTTCTTCCAGATCTATTCCTTTCTGTCATCTTATAAAAAGTTTTTTTTTAAGATTAATAAGTTTAATTAGATGACTGAAAGGAAGAGACCTGGAAGAAACGATGGTGAAGCACAAACTTGATGTACCAGTTGTCGGAGCTAACCTCACATTTTATATCGTGAGTGCTTTCTCGAGCGCCTGGCATGGCGGCGCGTAAATGGTTCCTGCTCGTGGGCGAGAACGGCAAGGATCTCACCTCGGCGACTTCTGTTGTCGTGGATATTGAAAAGATATTGCTGCGTTGCGGGATGCGGTGAAGGAGAACTTCAGAGACAGTCTCCTCGCAGGGATTGCTGCGGCCGATCTCACAGTATTCACGAACCGTGCGGAGTACGATGCGAAGCGAAGCGTGCTGCTGCCCCAGTCGTGGTCCCAGTGACGGCGTATGAGAATAATGGAGAGAATGCGCTCATTGTGCAAGTGCCGACGCAGCGTCAAGTGGTTGTGCCGACGTTATCGCAGCAACCGTTCGTTTGGAAGGAGCCAAAGCCTCTGGTCGGGACGACTGGTGCGAAATGGGATTTCCAGAATTCATTGGATCTTGGCAACCTTGCATCCACCATAGGTTGTCATTATCAAGCTTGGAGAGATGGAAAGACGGACAAGCGAACTCATCTGCTATTCGTGTGCTTAGATGGCCCCGGGACTGGAAAGTCGAGATTGCTTGACGAGTTTTCGAATATCTTGCAGCAGCAAATCTTTCAAGATGAGACGCAAGGAGATCCAGAAATGAAGCAGCTTTTGCGGAATGCCTACACATTTAAGATCACTTTTGAGAATGGAACAACCGACAATTATGGCTTCTCCGACCCCGGTGAGATGATTGGGACTCGGATGCTGTACCAACTGCAGGATTCGGTCGTCTGGGAGGAATTTCTGTTGGATCATGCGAATCATGTTGTCCCTACACAAGTATTGTCAAAATTATCGACAATCACCGGAACTGATCCGAGCCAAATGTGCCTGATTCTCTGTGTCGACAGCTTGCAAAAGCTTCAGCACGAACCAGGAAGCAAGCGTTCCGAGTTTTATACGGCGTTTGCGTCGCTGTGTGGCCTCGTCAATGCCTCCAAGTGCTGGCTGATTGTGATCTGCGCGGCGACTATTACCCAGCCAGTGGATGAATTTCTGGTCGTTTCGCCACAATGGAGAGAGATGCTGCAGACGACGTCATTGGAGCGCCCGAAGATCAACGGAAGAGACGTATTTGATACATTCAACGATGGCAATGGAGCTTTGACGCAGCTATTGGTGGATGACATGGGCGGGCATGGCAGAGCATTGGAAGAATTGTTCAAGGTGATGCTGCGAAACCAGGGGCAAGCTTTTGAATTCATTCCGGTGATGCACAGTGTGCTGGCTGCCATTCGACAAGCGTACCCTGCGATTGTTGCCCAGATGCAGAGTATGAAGCAAGCATTTCTTGCGGTGATTTCTCGTCGGTGGGTCGATGGAAATTCGCTTTTTGGAAATCTAACGCTTGATCAAGTTATCTCGTGCGGGTTGATTCGACTCGATGGAACTCGACTCCAATGCCCGTTCATTCTCTTTATGCTGCTGGAAACGCATGATATTCCGTGGAACAAACCTGCTACTTACGCACCGGCAGAGCCATTGGAAGACTTGAAACCTTGGCAACGTTGGGAGCATTTCAACTGCAAGTTCCGAGCGTTGAAATCGCAAGCTTTCGCCCAGGAGGAACCTGTGCTATGGACGGATATACATCATGGGGCACGCTTTGGCGATGGATGCAATCGACGCGTTATTGAGCGGCAATTGACGTATGCGCTTGCTGACAAGCGGATGCCAACGAAGACCAAATGATTTAAGAAAGGAAGGTGCTCTTGCGGTAACGATCAAGGCAAGTGCTTTCTGTATCAATCTGCAGACGGGTCTCCGTGAAGAGATGCATTTCTGTGTCTGGAAGATGCGAGGAAGGGCTTCTTTCACGAGGTTCATCATGCGTCGAAGGGAAGCTATCACTGCGTCGAAGGGAAGCTATCACTGGACGTTTTCAAGCAAGAGCGGTCGAAGGCTGCTGGCCCCGACGACCTTTTCATTTTGTATTGCACGAGTCGAGTGACGGCTGACCTAGGTATGCTGCCAAATTCCGCGTTTGTTGATGCCACGTGCTGGGAAGCGTATTACGGCCCATTTGCTGCTCGTGCATTCTTCATCAAGTCTGTTCCGTTACCGTGCATCAACACGAGCTCCGAGGTCCAGCTGGAGTTCGTGGAGGGTGTTGACCCGGCCTACCGTGCCCGAATCGCAAAGAAGCGTTCATTTACGAGCTTGGAAGATGCTCTTGTGAAGACCAAGATTCCAGCCAAGGTTCTTAGACGATTCAATTTCCACACAGATTCGCGCTAGCCTCATCTTGGTCATGGGGTGATTCTTCCTTTCAAGAGAAAATATATCTCGTCTAAACCTTACGGGGGGGGGGGGGGGGGGGGGCTTCTGTTCATGTACTTCATTACAGTGCTGTACTTCAAGTATATGTATGCCGCGATACAATCGATGATAAGCGATTTCCAAAGCTCCCGACAGTAAATCCCAGTCATACTTTTCGGTCGACCATTAGGAAACGCAGCGGCTGGTGGCGCCATTTGTGGATGCACTAGACAAGGCCACGAAACCCAAAGGCACTGCTTGTTTACTGCGGTACACCACGCGCGCGCTTGCAATCAGAATACCGTATGTGTCGTGTGTCACCTGCTATTATCACAGTAGTCTGCAGAGGGTGTATTAATACTTCGAAGTACATGTGTAAACGCATTAAGCCTTGGCAGGAACCAGCACTTAATTTACATTGAACTAATTCCATCCAAGTGATCGGCGTGCCTGCTGTTCATGGCTCCCCTTGACCCGCGGTAACATGCGTTCTTACCCGAGTAAAGTCAACAATACGTGTCCGAACAGGACATGCTCAGCTCTCCCTCTTGAAATTCCAGGTCAAGCCTACTAACGTCCTACCCACTTTACGTTTGGCATTGCACGAAGGTAACGCCGGAATGAGAAATAGGGATCCGTTTGCCGCCATCCACGTGACGTCAGAACAAGCACGTCGCTTTGAATGCCAAGCCCGGCAGCTACTAAACGATACACTCCGTGAATACGACACACAGGTAGACGCCTGCAAAAAGGAAAAGAACCCGCTGCATGACAAATGGCAGTGGAAGCCGCTCAAGACTCATGAAGGTCTCAACGTATTCAAGGAGCGACAACCGACGCATCCGGAGCTCAACTCCATCACCAATCGAGTTTCAAAGACTTCAGCTGGATCAGCCTCTGGCCACTCGGCCACCTCATCGACAGAGCGACCCACAAAGGCAGTGGCGATGGCAGCGTACACTCCCGAGATGGCTCATGCGACGTCTTCTGCAGCACTCACAGGCTCATCTTCGATCGCCTCGATTGCGATCACGGGGCGTATTGACGGTACTCTCAACGACGCCCTGTATGGACTCGTGGCGACAGACACCGCTGAGCTGCAGCTCCGGCTACGCTACATGCTGGACGCGGAGGTGCTTGACACAGCTATGGTCAGTTGTATTCAGACACCAAGCACAGAGGAGCCGTTCCGGTTTCTCGGTGTCCAATGGCTTGTACGAGGCGAACCGTCTCGAGTTAAGTCAAGCTCTCGTCACTCTCGCGATTTCGTGCTCCTGGTGGCATCAGGTGTTGTGCGACACCGAGTTCCTGGCGCTTCGGAGACCCAGGAGATCGGCTACTACCTGTGCCAGTCGGTGGATATGCCAGCGTGCGGAGAGCTGGAGAATCAAGGGCTCACCAGAGGCTGGTTGTCGACCTGTTCGCTGCTTACTTCGGCCAAGGGGAGCTCGGTGCAGATCGACGTTTTTTCAAGAGGCTACGTGGATTTCAAGGGCAAGATGCAGGACTATCAGGCGGCTACTATGATGACAAATCTGATGCTGAGTGGAGTCACGGAGACTGCAACATGTGGCCAGAGTAAGAAACTGAGCTGGCTGTTGACCTTTAAGGGCGCAGCAGCGGAGTTTCGGCGTATGCAGCCAGAGCCGAAGACGTCGTCGAACCGCTGCGGCATTTGTGAGCGCAAGTTCGGCGTCCTGAACAGCGTGGCATCGTGTAACCTGTGCCAGGTGAAGATGTGCTCGCGATGCCGCGTAAGTCGCGACCTCAGCTTCGTGAAGCGGCGAGACACAACTGCCAGTATCACACAGAGCAGGAGTTGGGACGAAGGACAAGCCAGTGGCCAAGTGCGGTGTCTGACGATGGTATTGTGCAAGAACTGCAAGATGAACGCCAGTCACATGGATGCCCGTGTCATGGCACGGCGAGAAGTCAAAGCTGCCTACGGTCTCGACGAGATGGCGCGCACTACCCCTGTTCGATGCGTTGAGACTCCAGCACAGCAAGCCAGGAGCTCTATGCCCGACTCTAAGGAGGACTCGGAGCACAGCTACTCGAGGGACACAACTACTGAGATGTGCTTCTGGACGCCAAGAAGTGACACCAATAAGCTTCGAGGACGGGACGACAAACAGCTTCAAGACGTCGTCAAGCCTAAGCTGCTGGTTAGTAGGATGGACAGCGGTCGCTCCAAGCTCGAGTCGTCTGTCAGCTCGTTTGCCTCGACGCTGCCGTCTCCTAGGGACCGCGATAGCAGCCAAGAAGAGTCGAGCATCGAGCTGACTCCGTTTCAGCCTCGTCAGCAACACCAACCTCAATACATTAGTGAAGATCCCGAGATCACATACACATACGCCCCTAATCAAACAGGTCATGTGGGGAGCTCTCAAGCAGACCTGGTACGGAGGATGCAGGAGCTACAGAAGAAGTCCGAATCCGTGTACCAGTTTACGAGTCAGATGAACGCAAACACGCGGTATCGACACCACCAATTTGTGCCTGCAAACACCGGCACATGTATCACGGAGCTGGATTGATTAGTATCGCTACAGTTGACGGAACCGACGGAATTTCTTGAGGCAAGGAATCGTTTGATTGTAAGAAAAACTATAGTGTTTTATTTGTCTGAGCGTTGGAGCTTCTCCTTGACTTTCCGCAGATTTTCAAGCATCTTGTCGCCTGTAGGTTGATACCTTATGTTGGTTTTAAGAACGGCGAGCCACGCAGCCCAGCCGAACTTCCCTTGTAGTTCTCTGGCTGGTGGCAGCTCGACAGAGTGCTGGGGGCGAAGCTGTTGAGGTGGACTTGGGTCGGCAAATGTTACATCAAGAGTCAAAAGAGCGAGGAGAGCTAGGGCCCTGACGGCAGTAGATAAGGTCATCGTGGTGTGTGAATCTTCGTAGATGCTGGAATGAACACAGCACCACACGCCAATCATGAACACGCTTGAAAAGCATCACCCAAATCCCAAATGATTAATAATACTATGGTATCTCGACGATAATTATAAAAGCTTTGGTCGATCTCGCGCAAAATTGTATTGAACACTCTACTCATAATTCCTTCCGCAGGCTGCATTTTCGAGCGCTGAGACCACTTTTATTTTTAAAGCGACCACTCCTATTGCCGTCCAAAAAATTAGTTCTCGTTTATATGTTATTATAGTTCTTAGAGCTTCTTCGTGCAAGGCGCGATTTTGTTATTTAAAAGAATCATTTTACAGAATTACTCGGATGATGCAAGGTATTTATCCTTGCATGGCGAGTAGACTTCCGCCTTTGATGATGCAAGACACACGGCGACGTGTTGCGCTAAGTTCATTCTCCATCCTGCCAGCTCCGACACACAGCAGCCTTCCAACCAGCTTTTCAATCGATGAAGTACTTCCTCGGGGCTGCCGGTGTCGCTGTCGCGCTCACCCAGAGCTGGTTCTACTTGACTTTCCAGCCGATTCTACTGTCATCTGACGAACTCTCGGACGTCTGCACCGTCAACCTCACGGCCACTTCGACTTGGACTGCCAACGAATCCTTCGTCTCTTCCTTGAGTGTCGTCCACACCGTCGACCGTGCTGCTGAGATCGCGTACATGGCCAGCAATCTCAAGAACGAGAAACGTTCGTGGCCCATCGACGGTCAAGAACTACCGGTCTACGTGGGTCCAGTAGCTCGACCAGGCTCCGTCTTTGCCAAGCTACAAACTCAAGACCTCGTACAGCTTAGTGCTCTGAAACCAGACACGCCCGAGCTCATGGCCGCGCTGGCCACGCGCTGGTTACCGCAACTTACCTCAACGGAAGCCTATACGCGCTTCTACGAGCTGTTCCACCCCATAGTGGACGCCCCCACAGACTCTGTGGACCACGGAGACGTCGGCTTCGGAGCCTCCCGATTGAGTCTACGCGGCTTCAACTTGAGAGCCATTCGAGACACCGATGACGACCCAGAGGACGAGACGCTCACTGCCGAGAACACAAAGAAGGTGTGTGGAGCTGGAGCTTCACTGCGGTCTCTGCGAGCCGACAAGAAGCTGTTCGTAGTAGATCTGGCTAATATCGGTCAATGGGGAGACCCGTCCGTGTCTAGAGTCGAGAAAGTGAGCGATACTGTGGCTGGAAAGTATCTGCCGTCCGTGATCGGCTACTTCTGCTTCAACGAGCAACTCTTGCCTTTGGCTATTAAACTCGTAGACTCGGGTATCACGTACACGCCGTTCGACTCTCCGGACGAGTGGCAACTGGCCAAGACGGCACTGAATGCCGCCGAGGCCACGTTCCAGCAGATGCAGCACTTCTCCGAGAGTCACACGCTGTCGATCCCGATCCGAGTGGAGCTGTATCGAACTCTCGCAGAGAAACACCCTGTGCGAGCTCTGTTAATGCGTCACTTCGCTCTGGACTTTGGTCTGGAGCAACAGGCTGGCGTTGTGCTCTTTAACACGTCCACGCCGCTGGATCGGACCTTCGGGATCGGAGCTGCCGGATGCGTCCGGTTGTTAGAGGACCAACGCACCCGCATCTCGTTGCTAGACGACGTGTACAGCGACGCCAAGGAGAGAGGCATCCAGCAGTTGCCACACAAGTACGTGGCGTACGGGAAACTCCACGCCGACGCCATCTCCTCGTTTGTAAGTAGTTTCCTAGACGTTTATTACGCGGACGACGACGCTGTGCAGACGGACGTGGAGCTGCAGCAATGGGCTGTCGCGTGTGCTACGATTCCGCACCTGCACGCCTTCCCGACGGCATTCAAAGACAAAGAAATCCTACACAAACTCCTGACGAGACTCATCTATCAGAGTGTCGTCAAGCACCACGCGATGAACGGAGAAGTGACCTGGACGACCGTGGCCATGCCTTACAGCGCCGCTGCACTCTGGAAGCCGTTGCCGAGTCACAAGAAGCGTGATGGTCACCCGAAGATCGATCTGTTCAGCTACCTGCAGCCGCGCGAGCTCTTCCCCGCCATGATATTCCTCAGCGCACTTTTCAATCGTCCACGACCGGAGGAGACGACGCTGAAGTCGGTGTATCACGTGTCCCCGTTCATCGACGACCCGAGACTACTACCAGCCATCGGAGCGTACGACGCAGAGCTGCAGGCCATCGACAACTTCATCGTGGCCAACGAGGAGCACGAGACGCTGCCGTACCACATCCTTCGTCCTGGTAATCTACCACAGAATACGTGGATCTAACAGATGCGAGGGGAGAAAAACTCGCTACTTCAACTTGACCTTTGATTACGGTTTAACGTTGTTTATCCTCCTCATTCCTCTCCTTGTACTGCTTTTCACATCAAATAATTAAGGGCTTGTTTAACCGTCGTTACTGCGGTGACTGGTATTCGACGCCTTGCGGTTGCGGAAGTCCAGCTTCGTGGGCTTTTTGAAGGCCACGCCGCTCGGTGACACGCCGGGACTGCCGTCGTCGCTGCTCTGAGTGGAAAAGTTCTTCATGAGCTGCGCCACCTTGCTGCTAGTCACGCCTGGCGTTGAAGAGCTGGGCGCGTGAGACGCACTGGCGCTGGACGCCACGGCGTTCGCATACCGGTCGGTGATCTTGCTTGTCTGCATCGGCGGCGGGCGGCGTGTCATCGACGGCGACTTCTCCTCCAGCTCATCCGTCTCAGGGATCGACGCCGTGCGGCAAGTGCGAGGAAGCGTCACGTCCTTGCCCAGCAGCGACGTCTCCGTGACCATCTGCTGTACGATCACCTCAAGCTCATCGCGCTCGCGAACGGCGACCGTCACGCGCGCTCCGAGTTTCTCCAGTTTCCTGGCCTGGTCGTCGTTGCGCTGGCACAGACGCGCAATCTCGTTCTCGAACTGCTTGACCTTATCCGCCACGTCTTCGATGTTGCCAGGGCTCGTGATATCGATGCCTTGGTCGGTCAGTTGGCCACGCAGATGCTCCACCTCTCGCTCCGCGATCATGAGCTGAGCAGACTTCTGGTCTAGCTCGCGTTGCATGTCCGTTAACATAGCTGAGCTCTTGGCGTCCAGCGACGGAGCAGTGAAGCTGCTGTTGTCCGTGTTGATCGTGCGACTGCGCTGCTCGAAGAGCTGGCCTTCCAGGGCTGTCAGCTTCACCTCCAACGTACGTTTCTCCTTGAGTGCATCTTCGAGACGTTCGTGGACGCTCTCGAGCTGGTTGCTGCGGAAACGGAGCTGCATCACTTCCTGCTTGGACAGCTTCAGCTGCTTCTGTACCTCGGCCAACTCGTCGTTGTGTCCTGTAGCGTCGCTAGCGACCGATTTGTGAGAAACGAAGGACGTGGACGTGGTCGTCGCGGGAGCAGCGCTCGACGACATCATCGCCAGCTGGTTCTCCAGCTGCGCAGTTGCTTCCTGTGCCATTTTGAGGGAAAGACGCACACCTGCAAGCTCACTCTCGAGCTCGGACTTGGCACTCTCACCTGCACGAGCTCGAGTCTCAGCATCCTGAAGCTGCCTCTTGGTTCTCGCCAGTTCTCCCTCTTTCACCTTCGCCTCCTTCTCTCGCTGTTCCAGTAGCCTCTCGAGTTCGGCAATGTGTGCTTCCATCTCCGCTGTTGTTGCTTGGTCCTGGCTGCCGCTCTTCTGCTTCTGGAGCTCTTCGACCTGACTGCGGAGACGTCCGTTCTTTTCCGTCGCGTTCGCCAGCATCTCATCCAGTTGCTTTACACGGTCTTCAAGCACCATCTTGGCCTTGCCGACGTCGGCGTAGATCTTGTCTAGGAACCCAGGCGCCTGCGACGGCGCCTTCTCCTCCTTGGATGGACGATCGTTCTGCACGGCTTCCAGCTGCTCCTTGAGTTTGTCAATCTCGCTCTTGGCCTTTTCCAGCTCCGACTCGAGGGCTGCTGAACGTCCGGCTTCGAGTTCGTGTTGTTCGCGGATACGAGACAGTAGCGCCGCGTCCTCGTTTTCAAGCTCCTCGATGTCCTCACGACTAGACGAGCTCGTCGTCTCCGACACTTCAGCAGTGAGCGACAGACCGTTCGTCAAACCAGACGGGAACCCGCCCGAGTGCTTCTTCAGAGCTCGAGCAGCATTGGCGAGCGCTCCCTCGAGCTCAGCGCGTAGCTTGAAGTTCTCACGCTCGAGATTGTTGAGCTGCTGTGTCATTGTCAGCGCTACCGGTCGAGGTTCGCACTCCACCGCGACGCTGCCGCTACGCGCGGAAGAGATCGTAGTGCCCGACGTATCTGTAGCTGCTCGATGAGACCGCGTGACGGGCTCGGCTGATTCGCTATCATAGTCCATAGAGCGGCCAAGGAACTCAAGTTGTTGCTGTAGTCGCTGGTTGCGCTGCAACGCCGCCTCTGTCTCGGCTCGGAAGTCGAATGTGGAGCTGTACGACGTCTGTGACGTGTGTGAAGGGTGAGAGCTCTCCGAGTGGCCATGCAGCGGGTCTGCTTCCTCGTGTAGCTTTTTCACACGCTCGATCAGCTCCACCTGAGGCAACAACGTCATGTCCTGAACCTGCATCTGGTTGTTGCAAAGCTGCACGGCCGCCTCCAGCTCCTGTAGCAGACGCAACGTCAGTGCACGCTGTTGTGCGGCATTGCGCGTCTCGGCCTTTTCACGAATAAGCAGCTCCTCGTTCTCGGTGGACAGCGCGTCGATGCGCTTCTGAGACTCCTTCAAGAACGACTCGAGTTGCAGCACCTGTACTTCCTTTCGATCGAGTCTGCGCTTAGCAGAGCAACAGTTGTTGCAGTTGGAGGACGAAAGCTCCTCCAGTAGTTCGCGCTCGCTACCGGCCGAGCTGAGACTGGCTGTCGTCCGTCGCGTCGATACGGACGACGTCTCATTGGCGCCCCGTCGGGACTTGGACGCCTCTCGAGAGCGCGGCGTTTGAGCCTTGGGTGTCTGCGTTTTAGGACCCTGCGAGCTCTTATTTAGTAGAGTGGATGACGGCGGCAAACCAGCTAACCCAGTCACGTGCGGGTTGGTACTGGAATGCATCATCATGTTGGCTGCAGTGTTGGCCTGCGAGCTGCTAGGCGGTTGAACCAGCTCCCACGTAATATCGAACTCAAGCGTGGCCGCCAAGTCTCGACACTTGAGAGGTGAAATGCGGAAGGACTTGTGTCGGTCCGGTGGGCTGGCGTTCAGCTGTACAAGCGTGGCGAAGTCCAGCGAGAAGAGTGCGACAGCGGAATGGCTGGGCAACTACATGGAATCAAAGATGGGTACAACCAAAGACACACACATAAGAGTCAGAAACGCTGGTTACACAGTATTTTGGGGCGTACAGGCCAAGACTCCACTAGCCACATGGACCAACTGGCAACTGGCCGTAGTTGTAGTGGTCCGTGGTCAGATGGCCGCGTAGTTATGGAAGAGGATGGCCCGGTCGCAAAGGTATGACAAACTTACCGCAACGAGCACGATCTCGTATTCTTTCTTGAGGAACTCGGAGGCCGTCGCGCCCTGCTGAGGCTTCTTGTGTTTGAGAAGCGACGTCTGGATAGCCAAGTGCTGGTTCCACACGGCACAGTGCTCGGCACTCCAACGCGCAGGTTCCGACGATACTTCCTTGCTGTTGCGACGGAAGAGCACGATCAGGTCCTCGTCGTTCGGGCTGATGTCGCGGCCGATGTTGGCCCGGTGGATGAACACTGTAAATGGCACATAACGGCGTGTGGTAAGTCAGACGTAACGAAGCATCTCGCGTAGCGTAGCGTACCGTCGAGGTTTACGAGGATAGTGCCGTGGGAAGCCGAACCGGAGCGCTGGGAACGTGGCGTGGTAGCCACGGATCGCTGTGAGCGGGGCGTAGTGGCCGTGCCGTAGGTGGGTCTGGGCCCCACGCTATCTTGCGACGTGGGAGCTCCGCGCCGCATACCGCGTGAGGTGTTGTCGGCTTTGCCGCCCTCGACGGAACGAAGCAGCGTCTTAAAAATGGTCGCCCACCGGTGCACGGACCCCAATTAGCCCGTGGTTAGTTCAATTGAGACTGGGGGATAAGAGTCTGCCAAGAAGCAGAGAGAGCGAGCCGCCAAATGGAGAAGACAGTCATGACAGCACTGCAACTTTGTATGGGTCAGAGACCAGTTGTAGGTGACAGGGCACGCCAGATGGTTTGCGTGCTCGCCGCGTTGTCGGATCCCGACTGGAAAGCTCGACGCCACACGCCGGCACCGAGTTCTTACGCTCCAGTGCCAGCTGAGCTCCGGCCATTTAAGCTGCGTGAATGGCCGACAGCTCGCGGTGCAGCGAAAGCTACGCGTGATTCCATCAGCATCCGAACCTTAGATATCGGACACTTTCGCAGCAACTCATGAGTCACGGTGGTCGAAATGGACCTAATGCTGTGCCCGTTGCTACCCTTCCTGAGTGACAGATTGGCTCACGAAAGTCGGCGAGAGATTCTGGTCCTGACCTGCCCCAAAGGCTTGCAAATCAAAAGACATGCAAAGATTACCCGCGACCAGCTGATGGCTTCGACTTGCCTTAGCAACGCGCCGTGTGTCCGTACGTCGCCGCCGCCGTCATCGTACGGATCAACAATGAGGCTAAACAGCAAACCAACGGGCTGTGCGTGTAGGACACACGCGCAAGGGAAACCTTGACGCCAGCGTTATTCTGCTCGACGACGTGCTGATGTAGCGACGAACCTGCCGACACGACTAAAGGAGTACCGGGTTGAAGTCACTCACTTGTTACGGTGTTTTATATGTTTTCTAAAGTCTATGCTAGACGCTCGACAGCTTCGTTCCCTTCCGCTCGGGGACACCTCGAAGCTGCCAGCAACCCGCATAGCGATTGCGATACTCGGAGTAATAACTGTCTCCTAGTGACGATGATCCGCGGTTCTCACACGAAAGACACACTTGGAACTTGCTGGCAAAATTGTGCTCCAACGTCTGGGAAGCGAATAAATACATCAAAGCCCTTCCTTTTTATAGGTCGGCCACGGACACGGCCATCACAGAGCAAGAGCTCGGCAGCGAAGACATGTTGGATGATAGCTCGGAGCTTGACAGACTGCTCAGTGCGCTGGTGACACTCAGGTAGCTGGGTCGCGTCCAGTTGGGCGGAGCTTGGCCACTCACAGTGAGACGGCCCTCCAGCACGCGGACCAGCTCCTCCTGCACGTCGATGGCGTCCGGACGCTCGCTCGGCACCTCATGCCAGCACTGTCGCGCCAGCTCCTGCAGCTCCACCGGACAGTCCGCCGAGAACTTGAGTAGGTGCGCGTTGCCGCCGGCGCCGGCGGGGATTCTTGAGCTGGCCAAGTCTTCCTCCACGGCGATCATCGTGTCCAGCTCCCACAGGAACGTGCCGAAAGCGTACACGTCGTCGCGCTGGGCCGCCACAACGGACGACCCGATGCCGCTGGACTTTAACGAGTTCTCATCGAACTCGTCAGACGCTTCGTCGAACGCCGGGTTGTCGCCGCTCTGGCTGTGGTTGTCATCCAGTGTTACGCTGCTAACTCCACTCACCCCACTCACGTCGCTCTCTCCGCTGTTGTTCGCATAGCGGCTACGGCCCAAGTTGCCGGACGTCTGCTGCTTCATGGCCTTGGACGAACGTGTCGGACGCAAACCTGTGATTTTTTGCATCGTCCATAGAGCGCTCTCCCTCAACGAGCCGCGGAAGTCTTCCGTCGTGTGATTGTTCTCGTCCTTACGAGACGAGAGATCCGATGGCAACAATATATCCATCGCGCTGAGTTTCGCTTCGCCCTGTTCGTTCACCAACACCTTGCGCGCGCACACACGGCCGTGCGCGTAGTTGTTGGCATGCAGGTAGACTAGACCCATGGCCACATCTAGAGCGATAGAAAGCTTACACCGCCAGTCTGCGTTCGGGTTGGCGTTCACGCTGGCACTCGAGTTTGCGAAGACCGGGTACCAGCTGAAGATGTTGCCGTTGCCGCTACCGATTGCCGCCGCCACGCTGCTGTTCGGGTAGAATCCCTTGCCTTCGCGACGGTGGCGTTCGGACTCGAACATTGCCGCTAGAGAACCGTGCTGCATGTATTCAAACACGACACCTAGGTGCCACGCTGGCGCGCCCATGCTCGGGTACCTGCTCTTAGCCGCCATGCTCTCACTCATGCTGTTTGTCGGGCCGTAGCTATTGTACGGGCCCTGTGCCGGCGCCGCAGCGCTGCTACCACGTCGACGACTGGCTGTCGTGCTGCACCCAGTAGTGACACCGATAAAGTGCACGATAGACGCGTGGTCTAGTGCTGCGGCCAGACGGATCTGCTCCACGAAGCGCGTCTCTAGACGCTTCTTGGAGCGCATGAGCGCCTGAATCACCACCTTGTAGCTCTGGTATTCAGCAAGGTACAGCGCCATATCCACCTTCTTACGCGAGTTACCCACGCCCACGCTGCTCAAGGCCAACGCGGCCTTACTACTCTTCTTGGATGACGACATGTGCAGTCCGCGGCGCATCTGAATCTCCTCGGGCGGGATCTCGTACACGAGCAGGTCGTCCAGATCGATCTTGCTCTTGATCTTGCTGCGCACCTGCAGTGACGCGGTGCTAGCCCCGAGGAAGCTATTGTCCTTGGGACTCGGTTCGAGCAGAGCGACGGGGTTGTACTTGTCCAGAGGACTCTCGTACACGCCCCACGCCGCCTCGCCCGGCGTTTTCGCGCCGCTATCGCCGAACGTGCTGTTGTTCCCGTTCTTACTGTCGGTGTCGCGGTACTCGTCGTGGTTAATGCCAACGGCACGTGTGATGCGTCCACTGCTCGTGAACACCATGAAGTTGCCGCCGCTGCTTCCTAGCCGTCTGTCCCGGTTCACCTTCATAGCAGCACGACGCGACGGGCTGTCGTCATCGTTTTCTCCGCTTGTTCCACATAAACCCGAACACTAAGGCGCTCAACAGGATGCCGACAAGGAAGAAGGTGGTTCCGATGACTGCGATGGACTCAGCCGAGAAAATAGAGGACGAGTCCGAGCTCGTACTCTCCGCGGACGCGGCTGCGTCACTTGAACTCGAGATGTTGTTGACGTCCGCCATACTGCCACCTGTCGAGTCAACTACAGAGACGATGACGCAGTCCTCGTCCTCCAGCACGCAGAAGTTGACGCCGTTAATTTCTTCGCTTGTTGCCTTGGCGTTCGAGCACGTGCTCGAGATGGACGACGGGGCCTTAAACTCTGCCAGACTCTGAAACACACTGACGTCCGAGCGGCAGATTTCGATCGTAGACAACGGATTGTCCCCTAAGTAGACTTTACGGAGCGTTGACGCGAAGGTCACGCCGCTGATCTGTTTGATCCCATTGGACTCGAGGTTCCTGAAGGTCATATAGCACATTAGAGTTTCATTACAGTAAGTGACAAGTGGATGCAGTTAGCAACGTACAACTCTACGAGTGTAGTGAGAGAAGACACGATGGTCGGGAAAACTGTGAGGAGGTTACTGCTCAGGTCTCTGGAGTGTAAGAATGGGGTTAGTACGAGTGTCTGAGTGTCGATATATAAGAGAGCTAGGTACGCACAGATACTGCAGAGCTGTGGGAAGGGTGGAAAAGTTGGTGGACGCGCTCGTGAAGGAGTTTTTGGTCGCATTTAGCGTACGCAGCGAGACCGGCAACATGAGGTCGTCCAGGTTGGAGATACCCGTACTCGACAGCGACCTGCAACAGCATTAGACGTCAGCGCTTCGATCTCAGTCGCTAGTTCTGAGTCCGTTATCCGTACAATGACTGCAGCGCGACCAGTTTCGTGAAGGTGTCGACGCCCACCGAGCTGAGCGAGTTCCCGTGCAGCAAAAGCGTCTGCAACTCGCCCGACTCAGGCCAGGGCGTGGACGACGACAGCTTGGTGATCGAGTTCGAGCTCAGATCCAAGTAATTTAACCGACGGGGGAAGTTGAAGCCCGACAAGTCCGCGATGAAGTTATGGGCCAGTTCCCTGTTTCGACAACGAATAATCTCTGGTCAGTGTCCTGTATCAATTGTCTCCTGTCTGTCTGTCACGCACAAGTCTTCCATGTCGTTGTCCGAGTCTGCGGGAGCGAACGTCTCGAGCTCATTATTGTTGAGCAACCTAAAAAGTCACGATAATCTGTGTGAGTCCAACGTAGCATCCCTCGTTTTCCGGTTCTGGTTTCTTACAGTTGATATACGCGCGGATAACTCCTGACTTCCACGACGTCCAGATTGGACAAGTTCAAACTCCGCTCGACTGTGGAGCTCACTACGACCTGGAAGCTGCGTGCGTTGCAGCCAGCGTCGTATACCACGGCGGTAGAATCCGACTCGCCCTCCACCAAAGTGCTAGCGTTCGTACAGGCCGCGGCCGCGACCGGCGACGTCGCAACACCGAGAAGCATCAGCGATACCGACAGCAGTAGCAGCAACATGTCGAGCCTCGTCCGGTCGTGGAGCGTCCTGAGTGCGTGTGGTCGCCTCACGGACGAGCCATTCATGGCCGAGAGTGGGGAAGACTGCGGTGCTTACGCCGTGCAGTTAGAGAATGGAAGGCCGATGAACGAGCTCTTTCTTAGGCCTTTACAACGCGACGCAGCAGGAGTCACGGAGAAGCTGTGCTGGGCTTTCCACCAAGTCGATTAACTTTAGAGCTGTATGAGTAGTGGCAAGGTCCGTCCTGGAACCCGGTCTCTGCGTCAGTGAAAGACAGCTTTTCAAATCGGATTAGACGGTATAATAATAAATCAGAGTTGATGCAGCTAATAAAAGCAAGTGAAGCGAAAAATAGAGGAAGTAATATAAGACTAGACAAAGGTTATTCGGGTGGAAGTCGGTTCGGGAAGGAAGAGTGCCTCAGATGGGCAAGTGGGTCTTATGTTGCGTGGATGGGATTCCGATGTTCGTGGCTGGTAAAGCGAACTCGAAGCCGCCTTCTCAAAGAAAAGCCGGCGTTCCGTGCCTTCAAGGCAGCCTTGAAAGCATTCGGCTCGGCAGCGGGAACTTTGCCCGCAGCGCGATCCGACAGGCGAGCTTGAGACGACAGCCCGGCTCGGTGAGTCGCTGGCTTCCTCCGCCGCCGAAAAAAAAGTATCTCACGAGTTGAAACTGTTGTAGCAATTAGAGTAGCATAGCAGCTTCGTATGATACCGGTTGGTGGTTTTGACGCAAGCTTGCTGCTTCGTGTTGCGTGGAGTTTGATTCACCTATCGTGAGTGCCGCATGGCTTGAGCAGTAATGTTGCGCTAGGTTTCAGAACGAATCGCTAATCGTCGACGCAAAATTGCTGTGAACTTCAAGATGACAAACATGTTGAGCCAAGAGTCTTGGCTTGCAAGCTGGGTCGCAATGGGGGTTCTGGAACTAGCTTGACCCACTGCGCAGCCATTTGATAGTCTGTGTATCAATCTGGTCGAGTATTTATAGCTAGTTGTCTCCAAGTCTCCAACTAGACGTCATCATCTATCCTTCAGCACTTGTTCTTGGCAACTCTTAACCACTCCGTCATCTCCAGTATGACCGGCGTTCAAACACTAGTCACAGCCGCTGCATTCTGCGCGTTCAACATGAGTCTCCCCTTCGGTGCGCGCGCAGAAGTCGTCTCCGTCCTGCTTGAAGATGTATCATGTCGAGCCACACTGGAAATGGTCCACGACGGACTCGTGGCAGTCACCGACGCAGACTGCCTTGTGGATGATAATGGGCCAGGCTGCAACCTTTTCGAGATCCCAGACTGCCGTGTCTGCGCCCTGATGCCTGAAAGTGTTGCAGATGATGTACCGCTGTGCGTGTTGCTGGAGGTTTTCAACCAGGAGAGCGAGCCGTTTGGTGACGAGTCCGTTGATTTCGATTATGACGAGCCTCAAATTCCGCCACCTCTGGTGCCTGTGGAACCCACTGAACCGGTGGATCCTGTGGAAACCCCGCAATCGAGTGAGAAGAGAGCTACTCGTTCGTTCTTTCCAGCGACGACTCCAAAACGGAATCTTCTGTCTGGGATGGTACCGAAAGTTCGACAGACTACGCAGGAGAGTGGAACGTAGGAGACGAGCAGACCGACCTCACTAAGAGTCTGCGTCCTCAACCGTAGACGCTAACCAATGATGATTATCCTCTCTACCATTTCCAGAACAACTTGTATAAAATATTTGGAAGAATACATTAGCCTAAAAATGACCAGATCGGTGTGATTTCGGTTTTTTAGATCTTTTAAAATGCTCAGCCAGTGTGCTTCACATATGAGACTGCGTCAAACAAAATGTTACTTACGAGCCTTTGAGAGTTATCGAGATAAAGTTGGCCAATTGATTTTCGCACTTAACCGAAACAGTGACATTTATTGTAAACTTCCATCGAAAAAACTGAAAAACCACCCTTATTCAATTGCTTTTAACAAGAGCTTTTAACTAACACTTAAATCTCTAAAATTGAAAAAATATTGAGCTCACAACATTCCTAAATGTATCGTCATTTCGAGGGCCCATAAATGAAGATAATATTTTTGAGCGACCACAACTTCTTCAGTTTTAAGCATTCTGCAGCTAATAAGGGCTCAAAAGATAGAGGAGACGCCCCGCTTTCGTTTAGAGTGCTTAAATCGCGATTCGTACTTAGGTTCATAAGTAACATTTTGCTTGACGCAGTCCCATATGTTTACCCTTCAACAAAAAATGGTTCCAATCGTATCGAGAAACGCTCTGTTGGTACAGTTGTGCACCTCCAATTCGGCAGAGCGGACCATATCAACAGTGCCAGGGCATAAGTGCACAACGTAAAGCAAAAAAACAAACGCAAATCCAGTGCACTGATATTTCATTTGTTAATTCAGTACAATATTTACGCCAATCTTCTGCATAATCTTGGCGACAGACGCACGAATCGCGGGCGCGCAACAGCGCTTCCCGTCGCGATAGGTGTCCGGCAAGGCGGCAACGTCCGCCGACCGCTAAATAATACTCTGGATGGTAGTGCGCTTCTCTGCTTGGGGGGTCTTAAAGCGCTCCGTTGCCCAACGAGCAAGCTCGGAGTGAGAGCATGCAGGATCTGACTTGTGCTTCTCGCACAACGACTGCTTTTGTGCTAGAGTTAGGGACATGTAGGAGGAAGGGCGATGTCCCATTGTCTTTGGCGGTAAAAATCAAAGTATGTGTTTGTATGAAAACGTCCGATCCAAAATTTAAAATCAGATCGATGCGGCGTGTCATCCCTCGGCGAGGAGCGGAGTCGTTACTACAACTTTACCACAATCACACGATATGTGGTTTAGAGCAACGCAGCAGCTTGCTGTGTTGTTCGGTAATTTATCGAGTTTATCTTCCCGTGAATTTGAAACCAAACAATTAGACTAAAAAATTGCATAATTTTGTGATCGACAAAGTACGACATTTCCAGGAACAGGAGAAACCTACAACGGTGATATGGCGAAGAAGGACGAGAAGATGCGAGCGCCCAAAACGGGGGCTGCGAAACAAGAGGGTGTGGCGCACGTCCAGTTGGTCGCTAACACAGGTATGACGCTTATAAGCTACATGTACGCTGTGATGGATATAAAGTGATTTGATGTGTGTAGGACGTCGCTCCACCTTGCGCCCGCGTGATTACGTTGGTCTGACACGCGGCTACACGAAGGATGCCCCCGCCCCGAGGAATGCCACGAAGAGCGCCACGCAGGACGCCACGCAGGACGCCCCGAAGAACGCCACGCAGGAAGAGGATGTCCCCGCCACGCAGGACGCCACAAAAGCCGCCACGCAGGACGCCACAAAAGCCGCCACGCAGGACGAGGATGTCCCCGCCCCGAAGAACGCCACGCAGGACGCCACAAAAATCGCCACGCAGGACGAGGATGTTCCCGCCCCGAAGAACGCCACGAAGAACGCCACGCAGGATGAGGATGTTCCCGCCACACAGGATTCCACGGCTGAGGCTACCACACATGAAAAAGAGGTGAAAAACTCTAAGAACGCTACTGTTAAGGTGGCAGCTGACTCGCCGGCCGCTATCGCTGAGAGCAACATGGATGGCAACACTGAGGGCGACATGGAGAGCAACATTGAGGGCAACACTAAGGGCAACATGGAGAGCAACGTTGAGGGCAACGTTAAGGATAACGCCGCCGGAGCCACCCTAGTGGACTCCAACGATACGGAAAACAAAGTATCAGATTCAGGTACGAGTCGTCTACAATGTTATTTACACTTTCTAATTTAGGATTATCGACTGCAGATGACCCAGATCCTGAGCCTCCAACAAAGCGGGTACGAGTATCCACTGAAGGGTCGGCTAGTCGACCACATCATCTCTGGCGTCGCCAAACCAAAAACGCTGATAACCGCAAGAAGATTGTGAAAACGCTAAACCCAGTCATCAACGACAAGGCAGGGCTACCGCAAAAGGTCTTCAGCACGTGGGAGGAGTATCAGAAAGGGCTCAAAGATTACGAAGTCGAGCACTTCCTTTGCTATCGAACTCGGAGCTTTGAGACAAGAGAGAAGCACAACAGGTGAAGGCACGATACCGATATTGACATTTATGTTGCTGTCTCACTATGTCGTTTGCTGCTATGTTGCTATGAGTGTTGCTTAGGCTTCCTGGTGCTAAGAAGATACCTGATTATTTGACCCACAGCTTCAAACGAGTTTGGTGTACGCATGCTGCAACTCAGGCCCCCCGAGGGCGTGGGCGCCGTGAACACGACTGCCGCTTTACAGGATGTGAAGCGAGCTTCGTTGTGCGTTCCGTCTACTCAGTTGAGGCCGGTAAACCCTCGTGGAAAGTGTGTATTGATGAAGACACAGAGGTGCGTAAGATGCTGTTTTTACGCATATTTGTAGTTCTAACTGTTTAATTTTTTAGATATCGATGCACAACCACTCCACTACGAAGGCGATCTACGATTCGTATCGTAGTACGAAGTCACTTTTGTCGCGCAAAGTTCGACAAACACTCGGTCTACTCAACGAGGTGAACCCCAGTACTGCTGCTGTCAACCGGCATCTGGCGGACAATCTAGGTGGGTGCTTTTCGTAATGGAGGGTGACCGCAGTAAACCTTAAGAATCGCTGTACATTCAAAGTTTTAATCAAGCTTAACAACATTTTGTTTACGTGAAGATATTACTATTACACCTCAGCAAACACGTAATATGCTACGGGTGCTATTGGGATCATCAGCGTTGGAACGAACCAAGTCTCTTTTGGGTGCTTTTGTCGCGGAAGAAGGAAATGATGTTCTCCTGGTGCAAGACCAAATGGATATAACCTGCGTCATTGCATTGCAAACCTCCATTCAGAAGGAGTGTTTTCGTCAGTGGGGTAACACACTGGTGATGGACTGGACGCACGGGACTAATAACCTCGGATATCATTTGGGTAAGTTGCATCGTATTTAATTGTCAGATCATACACATACTAACTTGTTTGCTTTTTTAGGAAGTCTTGTGGTCACGTTGGCAACAGGACGGGGCATACCTGTAATCGACTTTCTTGCGCTAGTCCAGAAAGCACAAACAATGGACCGTATCGTTGAATTTTTCAAAATGAAGAACCCGTCCTGGAATTTAATCCAGACTATCGTTATCAACAAAGATTTCGTGGAGTGGCGGGTCCTGGAAAGAGCATTTCCCGGCACCAAGGTTATTCTGAGCCAATTCCACGCGCTCACGTACTGGAGAAAAGTGCTTCGACGTCCCAAGTTTGACCTGACAATGTCACAGCGCGACAGGATGGAGGACGCGTTTGCAAAGCTAATCTACTGGTACGATTCTGTGTGTTGCTTCATGTGTTGATTATGAAATGTTGCCTAATATGTTGCTTTGTTGTGTTGCTAAATATGTTGTGCGAAATGTAGCAACACGCAGATAGCGTTCAATTCAGAGCTGGCAGCATTCACAAGAACGTGCGAGGAGAAGTGCCCTAAGCTACTTGCCTATTTTTTTGCGGAATTGGAAAACGTGCGATTCGATGTGGGCAAATTATCTCCGTGGGGCGTACTTTTCTGCAGGCAATACCACCACCAATCGAATTGAGTCCAACTGGAATCAGGTGAAGCTGCTCCTCGGTAAAAGGCCCCGTATTGATGCGACGATTGGAGGGATTCTAGCGCACCAAACGACAGTTATTCGACAGCTACTTGCTTCAATTCGCAAGCACTCCGTGACCTCGCGGCAACCTGACTCTGTCCCAGACTTCCTTGTAGTTGTGGCAAAGCACCTGAGCGATGCTTCGTTTACAAAAGTGCGCACTCAGTGGGAGCACTTCATGGTATATCTGGTGGAAGCTACGTGCAAGAAAGAAAACGTAGAAGTCGCAGCTGTCGTGAATTAGTTTGTACGGCTGACTATGACTACAATTTCGTGATTCCTCAGAACCTTGTCATTAAATTGAACGCTGTGGTTGCTGTCGAAAAGAAGAAACGTCAAGGATCAAAGTACTTCAATGAGCATCAAGATGTCGAACATCCGGAGGGGTCCACGAGCGACGTCTTAGCTTTCTTTCCTGGTGGTACCCCGCGCTTTACTAGGTTTGTTCTTTTCATGTACTGTTTCATGTGCTGCTGGAGCTCTGTGTTGCTTGATGTGTTGCTCACGGGGTGTGTTGCTTGATGTGTTGCTCACGGGTTGTGTTGCTTTCTGTGTTGTTACTAGTGGTGGGGTCTTCAGAATGGTCGAGTACTTCAGTCTTGTCAAGAAGTTCAATTCATGGTTGGCAGATGTGAAGTGGCTGTTATCGAAAAAGTGGAAAAAGATCCTCGCACACCCGGAGATATTCGACGAGGAGACTAGAACTGCTGCTCTAATGCCTGACGTTGTTCCAGTGAGACATCAACAACTGGCGGACGACATCGTGCGTGTGCTGGAAAGCGCTTGTCTAAGCTCAATCTTTCGGCTTGCTTGTGGCGAGGGAACCGTCATGGTGGAGAAAATGGTTGGCATGATTGCCCAAGATCGTATGCTGAGTGATACGATTATCGACTTTGGAATTCGATGCATTTGCGAATCGATTGGTAGCTGCTATGCTTTGGACTCATTCGTACCGTCATTGGGCTGTCCGAGGCCACCAGAAATCCCTATTGATAGCTGCAAGTACGTTGTGTTGCCTGTCCATTTGAGCGACATACACTGGGGTGTGATTATTGTCAGTATTTCATACTGGACGGAGATGGCGACAGTCACACCGTATTTCTACAAACCATTGTGCTCTACGTCATACAACGACACTGTTGAGCACACCTACGAGGCAGTAGTGGCCGAGGTTTTAAGAGTTTGGCACGATTCCACCATGCTGGGAGAGCCATATCCAATCGTAGAGGAGACCGTGTGGCTTTCCGGACCGAAGCAGCCCGACGGAACTTCTTGCGGTGTGCTAGTTCTCGCCCAAGTGTATACGATGCTTAAAAATAGCTCGCAATTTACCCGATGTGCTGTAAGCCATGACGACGTCACTATTAAGCGTCTTCGCATTATGTGGATGATCTTAAGGCAACCCAAGGTAACCACGAGAAAAAGCAAGGTAGCGAAGGCGGTCCAAGACACAGATCTGGAATTACTGGCGACAATTAAGGCGTAGCATATTGTGTTTCGGAAGCCAATTAATTGTAAACTTCTTACTCAATAACCCCACTCTGGTCCTCAAATTCTCAATGCTGCGTGTGGCCTAACATTGAGCTGCAACACTCCTCCAGCACAACCGAGTAAGACATGACATACTTTGAGCTGCGAATAGGAACCCCCGTCACGGCTGCAATGCGGGTGGTTTCCTCCTTTTCGAGTGAGATCAATGTAGCTAGCTCATCGTGCGCATTTAGCAGCTTCGCCGTGTACTTGGCCACTTTTTCAAGCTTCCCTTCCATTAGTTCAATCTGCTGAAGCCGGGACTGAAGCAGCTTTTGGCAAAGCTTGTCCTGGTGAGTTTGAAGAGTCTCCGCTTCATCACGGCGAGCTGCAGTTAGCTCTAGATACCCCAAAGGCGCTGGGTGACTAGCAATAGCGCTCTTAAGATGGTTGGCGTGGCTGATGTCGTCTTCGCTCATACTTGTCTCCTTTAAAACGGCCGACTGCGATCTACTAAGAAATTCACAATAGGGGGCCAGAAACGTTTACGGTTCCTGTCATTTATCCCTTTTAAATTACGCCACGAGCGTATTTTATTTAGCAAATGTTGCTCTCTGTGGCTCTCCTTGTGTCGATGTGGTCTGTTGCGTTGCTATAAGAGCTGTTGTCTTGTCGTTGACGAGTTGCAGTAACGCCGTCCGGCGAGGAGGGGAAAACCGTTGAGGTTAATTGCTAGGGTGGTGATGGGCAAAGGTAATTGCGCATCCGATTCGCGTAATCATAAAATCTGGCAGGGTATCGACTGATACCGGTGCCGAATTGGAGGTGCACGACTGTATCAGTTTGGCTTAGTATTGAAAGCTTTAGGGCCAAACGGCGCTCGCTGGCTTTGCATTTTGCTCATCTAACAAGCGAAACTTGAGTGCGTCTATAGTTTGCAGCAGCACTGTACACCGGTCGAGTCATCTTGAAAAGTTGCAAAGGGAAAACGCCAGTTTCGTTCATTTTTGTGAGACCTTCACTATTTACCCCATATTTAAGGCGGTAGGTGTCCAATTAAGCCATAAAAGGCACGACTGCGATGCGCAAAGAGAGCTTTATTTAATAAATAGGTCATACTAAAAATTTTAGGATGACCTGTAGACCGTCCGATCGTAATTTACACCATTTTAATTGGCCCCTGCTGTAGAAAAATGCTAGAGATACTGTAAAAGTGTAGACTCTATTAATAAGTGTGTTTTCCGGTATGCCAAAATATGGGATCGGTAATTCGATCTGAGACATGTATTTTAAAAATTCAAAGAAATCGAATTTATAAAAATTTGAGTGCCATTTATTTGTAAGAAGGATTCGCGTGGGGAAAAGTAAATGATACGGAAACTTGTTCCGTTTGTTAGACTGCCTATACTGACGTGTGACGTGCTGGGGCTATACGGCAGAGTGAACGCGAAGAAGATCCCGATGGGCAGGTGGAGCGGGGTCACATCCTTCTCCAAGGTCGAGATCGTCTATTAAACCTTCGCGCTAACCGCGAGAACCTCAAGAGATCAAGAGAGCTGCCAAATTCTCAACCGCTCCGGCAAGCGACGCAATCTGCTGTGTTAAAGCTAGTGGAGAAAGTTCTGAACGAATAGGCCGTGAAGGCTCAGTTACAGCAAATGCGTGCGGAGTACGCAGCAAAGCACGGGCCTTCGAAAATGATGCCAAGGCTATGGTGGTGATCACCCATCCTTCAGCTATCATGATTTGCGGGTCTGTACACTGAAATCACTTCAATATCCAACAAGAAATGTTGGATCACGCGGAAGGTCGGCGCAAAACAGTGACAACATTTCTCATCACTATATTTACTGACCCCTGTGACTGGACGTAACGCAGCACCTTGTGCTTGAGATAGCCGGCTTTCGAGAGTATACAAATGCTTAGTGAACAACAGTTCACAGGTCCCTTGTCGAAGGGAGCGACGTAACCAGTTAAAGATAAGTTTAAGGCTGAGTATATTTCCTTGGTAGCCTTAGCTTGAGTTTCAAATTTTAACTATTACTCAGCCGTGTAGTTATCTAATGGTTGGCTTGTACCAGATTTTCCGAAAAGTGACAGGTCACACTTGATGTAGCTTGGGTGCACCGGTCTATATCCCGTTAGCCTCTGATTTCTCCGTCGGTGTCTGGGTCCGAAAAAACGTCCTGCAGATCGCTTTAATTCCCACCCCCAGGGGGGAGGGATAATATGAGGATTTTATTCCGAGATGTGCATTCGTTATGACAGCCTCACCACTTTCATTTTCAGCAAGCCCTACATCAATTGAAGCGTACTTTTTAATTATGCATTGTGGCATTTATTTCAGCTGCTGAATCAATTTCCGGATAAATAGTAAGAGAAATTCTGGCTGCCAACGGAGACGCTCACATGTTATTCCCACACACAGACACCGACGGAGAAATCAGGGTCTCATAGACGCCCTACCCAAATGAGTATTTATCCTGGTAATGCTACGAGTAATACATGTAGTGACGTACATCCCAATGGGGATTTATTCGGGTCATCTATGGTGTGTGCTACTTAGTTTTAACGCATTCAATTTCAAATCCATGGCCTTATAAAATCATCATTTCAAATCAATGGTTCGAGTTTTACAGCTTCACCCTGGTAAATCACCAAAATTTATTAAATCTAGCAGGATATACCAACAACTGGTTTCGTACTGTGGCTCCATTCTTCACATTTTTGGTTGATCTCTTATAGTAAAATTAGCCATAGGTAGACGCATTGATTCACTTAAGTTTAATTGATCTTAAATCAAAGCAATCTACTGACCTCCTTGGTAGCCCATATAACGTCTGCATCTTCAATTATGTATCTTGAAGCCTATATCTTCAACTTTTGTTGTGACTTGCACTATCACAAAATACAAGCTATTTTGTAATCGTGACCATCATACCGCACACCACTCTGCAAATTACATGTAATGAACCGCTTCGACGCGTAGGTCTCACAGCCGTCATTTCTCACGCCACTGTGCGCAATAAAAGTAATACGGGCATCGTCGCACATAGTTTTCCGTAGCTTGAACTGAGTGTCCACTCAGCCCAAGTTACGCACAGTTTCGAGTAGGAGCAAGCAGTGAGCTATGTGGAGCTATTTATAAATACATCTCCTCCGCACCTCGCCGTGATCTGTCTGGCCCTGTTGGTCAAATGTGTAGATGCTAAAGCTTTATAGCGTTAAGAGTGCTGGTGGATTAGTACTGTATATACCGTGTACAAGTTAACGAGTATGAAAGCACAATCGCATCAGCTTACTCACCGCCGCGGCGACGAAGTATTGAGCTCAAAGTCGGGCGGTGGTCACTACAGCAGGTTAGTTCGCTGGAAATTTTCGGTTGTGGCCCCCTTAAAGAAAGAAACTTTGTCATGAGAGAAAATATCACTGTGCGCTCACAGCAGTCCTCAGTGCACAGCCGTCAGACACTCTGTGTGTCCCAGCAGGCGTCTTCGTTCGTCGCTATGTGTCTGCCATGCAATCTGTGTATTCTGATAGTTGCCTTCGCTCGTCGTTTGAGCTACTACTTCTTCCTCGCTCTCGTCGCTCAACGTCATGAGTTGCGATCTCGCACCACTCCCAATTTCCATATGTGCCATCCTTTCGTTGAATCCGCTAAGTCTCAGCGCCTACTCGAGCTCTTGCACCAGTGTTGAAGCTGATCGTAAGGTGGTTGGTACCCTGCTGTAAGCTCGTACGTCAACTGCGAGCTTTCAGCGGGCGTCTTCGTCACCAACCAGCACACTGCCCGTAGCAAAAATATCATAATCGACGAGTGTGATTTGTAGATGCAGAAGTTACAGCAGATGTATCGAAAGCACATAATTATTCAACATGGTAAAAAAAAAAACTTTCAAGCATTGACCTTTTTTTCGTGCACAGGATTGAACTTGGGAAAATTAACAAATCGGTGCAATGATGTATTTTAAATGCTGAACCGGTGCTTACTCTGTAAGCTACAGGTGTTAATTATATTAATCGGGTTTTAAATGAGGTGCATATTCTTAATAAGATGAGAGCATTAAGTGGACCGATTCCCGCAGGATCGGTCGCGTACAGATATTGGCTAAGCCGTAGCGGTCAGATTTCGTATAGCCCGTCGTTTCAAGCGGCTAGATGGCACGATTAACCTTAGTGGAACCAAGATAGTTTACTTTTAGCCAGCCTTAAAATCTGTCGGAGGTGGCGTACCCCGACAAAAGCGAGAATCTGTCAAAATATATCGGGTGGACGTGTGCCTAGATTAACCTTGATTGGCCACTCTACGGTCATTTAGCCGAAATTTGTTCGAAATCGGTCCAGTGTATTTATTTTTTAGCGTTGTTAAAGGTACCGAGCAGAACGTACTTAAGCGAGAGTTAGGGACACGTGATACGAGTGCCTCCAGGCACGTAGACACCGAGTGATGTTCTAGAGGTACCGATCACAATTCAGCACGGTAATATTCGGTATTTTACTTGCAGTTGATTTCAAAAATGTCATCTTTGTTGATATTAGATCGTGTGGTCTAATCAAGTAGGTTGCATTAATGTGACTCGTTGTAGCGGCGTGTTGCTTGAAGGTACACAAGACTTGTCGTTTCACGGGCAGCGCTCACTTACTTGTAGGCGGACTACCCTTCCATCTGCGGGTCATCGCGAGAGGTTGTGTACGTCGAGTGAGAGGGGAAGAACATCGGGAACGTTCAACGAGGTGTTGGACGACCAGAAAACCAGCTTCGGCGACTCAAGCGCGAGTTTCACAAGCACAAGAATCGCGTCAACGCGGTAGCTCAAGCGCTAAGGCGGAGAGCCGGGCACTGATTAGCGAGGATAACGACACCGAGACCGTGAAGCATTAATGAGCATGAATTCATTTAACAAACTAAATATAGCAACATCAGACATTTCAGCATATAGCGGAGCCTTTAAAATCGTATGGGCGGTAAGGTTGGTTTGGCTGGTAGTGGAATTCTGCTGAGGAAGCACTCGAAAAACATAAGGACAGCTACACCGCAACTTGATCCATCTGGCTGGCGTGAACGTGTTTCTCGCTTGATTGTCAGAACGGTACATATTTCTCCAAAGACACTCTTCAGTTGGGCTTCGCAGATATCGTAGTACTTTGACTTCGACGTTTGAAGCGGGTCAAAGAGCATGATTCCCCGAGGCTCTTTCCGAAAATCGAGCACAGCACTGCACCAGTGGTTGTTGTCAAAATGCAACGGTATAAAAACTATCTTGTTTGTTTCTGCGAACGGGTTGCCGGCTTTGATAGCCGTAAGCTGCTGCTCTCGGAGCTGAAAACGCAGGAAGTCAGGATTGACGACGCCAACACCAGAATGTTCACGGTGTAGCAGCACAATCCCGTGCCCCATACAGTTGTCGTCAAGCCATGAACTCCCACAAAATGTCAGTAGAGCTCGGTACGGTACACTTCCAAACGATGTCACGCGTCCGCCTCGAAGCAAACCTGCTTGATTGCATTTTCGCGCTCTTTTAGTTCGGTAGCAACTTATCAAACGCAAACACACCAGATCTTTCGCCAGCGCACATCGACGTCGATAGCGAAGAGTAACCACGATATCAAGGAGCGTGCGGCGAGTCGCGCTGGTGAGGTTCTACTTGGGCCACAAGGAGGTGACGATGGTGACGTTGACGACGGAGCTGAACGCTTAATTTCGGAGAATTGTGGCAACTTCTAAATTAAGTTAGTGTGCACTCATGGCTGGAATCGGAAGAGTCGAGGGAAAGTAATCCGGAAGGGTTACTTCGAAAAGAGCACGGGAAGCAAGGCGAACATCAAAGCCGCAGTTTTATGGAATGGAGCTGAAAACGCTCAAAACATTATGGTGCGGCTCACTGCCCGTGACGCTGAGCATAGCCACAAGGCGTCGAAGGTAATTTACGAGAGCCATGTCTCGCCGATGCAAAGACCACACAGACAATCACGCTTCAGACAAGTCAGATGCGGCGCTGGTACAAAACTTTCCCTGAAGTTACTCTAGTCAATGCTACGCCCAATACCAATGAGTCACACTACAAGCTGTTCTCTTGCATGGTGAACGATGTATTTGGCCATGTGAGTATAGGTACCTCGTGCTACTTGCTCAGCGACTCTTGTACACGACGCAGCTTCGAAGTGCCTTCAGTTACACAGATGTCTAGCTTGAGTACTGGAGTTACTTTATGTGTAACTAACTTATTTGTTCAACGTTCTGCATTATTGTTTTAGGGCCAGTATGTTCATCACAGTCTTATGGAGAATGAAAGTGCGGAATGTCTGACAGATGCAATCCGATCCTTCGAAATTCACAGCTCTTCGTGGGAGATGGTCAAGGTAATATTCATCGACAAGGATATGGGCGAGCTTGGGTTGCTGGACAACGAATTTCCGGATGTGAAAATTATCCTCCGTCATTTCCGCTGCGCAATGTACGCATTGAAATCATCCCAACTGCCGTGCCATTCGACATCGACTGAAGGTGGCGTCCAAGTGGACGACGGAACATGCAACTCGGGTTCAAAATCACTCATAGCTGCATGGAGATCGGAAACTCCAAAAAGCAAGTTAGTCGGTAATCCATGTACATGCTTTCTGGGCTGCACTGACTTGCGCTTGGAAAAGGGAGATTTCCGAATGATAGGCTGGGAGTTGCCAGGATGGGTGAAGGGGGGGGGGGGGGGGGGGGGGGCAAGGGGGTGTCATTTTTTATAAGAATGGAGATCCCTAAATTTGGAGTCAGCAGTATTATACCTGGGAAAATTACGTACGCATACAGTTTAGTTTAGTTTAGAAACGGTTTTGCTCGGTACATCTAACCATAATCTCTATTAGTTTTAACTAATGCATAGATTGCTTTAGCTGTCTTCGTAGCTAAGTTCCAATTGTCCAGCTCTTACACATTCTTCTGTTGTGGTCAATCTGCTTACAACCACCACAGCGATACGTCGACTCAGCACCATTTTTTCATTACCCCTGATTCGCTTATTAAAATAAGGGAAAATGCTAGTTTCGTTCATGTGATCAGTTTCGCTCACAACCCATTTCAACCAATTATAACAAGATGTCTGCTCTCATTCGATTTAATCGGTTACTCCTCAAAATCTCTATCATATGATGTGCATGACTTTATGTGGGATCCTGCTGCTTATACAAAGCGGGACTTCAAAAAGAGTGGCCTCTGCAGAAAGAAACCCGCTGAGCGGAAGACTATTATTCGTAAGCATAAAGCGACAGAGCTGCTACACCTGAGTAACTTTTTCGTGGGAAAGGTATGGAAAAGACCAGCCGTATATCCGGCAGACTGTTGAGAAAAGTGTAAGAGCTATTTAAGAGCTGATTCCCCATACGATTTTATACACTTCTTGAATTATTAGTTTTGGGCATTTTAACCCTAGTGTCCAGGCACCGATTTCTAGCTTTGCTCTTCCCTCAAGCGCAAGTGAATTAGGTGCACGAAACAGGTTCCTGTAGCTTGAGGGATACAGCAGGGGCTCTTGCTAGAGATACCGAAAAAAAAAACACGAAACAGCATATCGTGTTTTTTATCTTGGCCGTACTTTGCCAAAGAGGGCTGCACTCTAACAACAACACGTCTCTAAAAATAAAGAAATCTGCAGAACTCACAGCGACACCTTCACAGTACAACACCGTAGCAGCAGAAACCACAGCACCGCGATGAAACAGAACACGAAATCACTTTCACTATTACCGAGACGAAGCAACGGCTACAGCACTCATAACAACAGCGCATACACTTACGGCTACACCACTCACAGCAGCAACGCAATAAAAAAAAACTATACCAACAATATGGTCTTCTTTAGGAATGCATTGAGCAAATTCTGCGAATCCAGTTAATGTAGATATCAACGAACGTTACTGTACAGCTTGAGCAAGTAAATGCAGCCATTTTAGTGAAACAAAAGAAAAAGGAAGCATTCATGAATGCAGTACGATGAAAAGTTTAAGTCGCAATTCAATATGAGATTCCAAACTCAGCATTATCGCTTTTTCTCAACGTAGCCCAAGCACAGGCTCAGGAAACGCAGTCGCAGATACGGGACCAGCTTGTACAATCCCTTGTGCCATGGCATACCAGTTAAACTGAGCTCAAGAGCAATGAGGCACCACAATCCACAGTTGTCGCTGTTCTGCTGAAACCACGATGTGTAGTTGTCGTACGTCAGCTCGGTATTTACAGGCAACAGAGATTCCACCACTTCCTTGATGCTTGCTTTAATTTTGGCGTAGTTCATATCCTCTTGTAGTGGATCAAAGCGTCTGCAGACCCGATCCCCCACGTCAATGAAAAAGGCTACCCAGTGCGCTCCATCGTAGTTTAGCGCCCCAATCAACTTGTTCTTCGTGGGTGTGAATACCTTATAAGCATTTGCGACTATTCTCTTTCGGTCAGCTTCCTTCGGCTCGCGAAAGGAGAGACTTACCACACCGACGTCAGCGTACTTCTCAGCCAACACTTTCATCGTTGTTATCATGGCTGGCGTGCTGAGCCATTGGTTGTCGAAAGCTGAGCAAACGGTATCCATCGATAGCCTCTTTTCCAACGGAGAATAAACGAAGGGGTAACTCCTTAATTTGCTGTAGAATGTAGTCCTGTGAAACGTATTATGATAAAAATTACTGACGTCAGCACGTATCCAATCTCGCACAACTTCTCGTAGCAGCAACCGTGTGCAACAAGTCAACGTACCCTTCGCTCCTGTAGTGGCTCCCAAAACATGACAGGAACATCTTCAACAGCGGTAGCCTTCCATTTTACATCCTGAATCCATTCTAGTGTATGCTCAACTTCCTCAATCTAATTTTTGGCCTCTCCATATCGCTCTAGAAGCATAAGTTGTTCCCGGGTGACGTCTTCGTATTCCTCCCACACCGCCACGTACCTCTCGACGTTCGTTAGCGGCAGGATTGACAACGCGTGTGTTATTTTATCCGCAGGTAATCGGTGGGTCACATCGTCAATTGTTACCCGCTGTCTGGCCTCGAGAAATCGAATCGTGGCATTGCCCTTTACTTCGCATACCGGTAAGCTCCTGCAGCATGTTATGCACATCTTTGAGCTTCGTCTTCTTCCCTATATGTAAATAAAATACACACAAAACATTAAGTAATTTGTGGCATTAGTCAGCCGCTACATAGATAACCTGTCTGTTTGCGGATCCAAGCAAGAATGCCTTTAGGCGAGGAACCAGAAGCGCGCATGTCAGAGACTGTGGCGAGTAACGCGGGGTCTTGAATTGTTCGATTTGCTGCGTAATAGTCCCACAACGTGCTACTCAGATTGTGGTTGTGAATGCCAGAACTGCGAACGTAAATGTAGTGTCGTGTTCCCATACTCGATAACAGCACGTGTACCTTCGCGGTACAGCCTGTGTAGCGCACCGATCTATGGACTCGGATTCCTTTGCCGCGTGGTCGTTGCTTGTGTCCGTGCGTACACAGTAGCGTTTTGAAGTAGTGCTTCCATGCAATTGGAAAGTGTCGAATACCGTCATTCATCTGCATATTCCTTTTTTTCACGGTCTGTGACGATCGAATAATAAAACACTGGTTGGTCCGGGCACTAAACGATTTAAGTCCGTCATGAAATTGTTTCCAAGAGCTCCACCTCGAAGGGAAGCCGTTCAAAATACCATCGCTGCAATTGCCGTGGTTTTCCGGTATATCCAAATTGACGTCATCTGAATTCTCGAAATGTTTCCTATCAGGTATCCCGAAATGTGCGCTTTCACGTATCCCGAACTGTGCTTCATCGGGTTTCTCGAAATGTGAGTCATTAGATATCTCAAATTGGGCCCGATCTACGGCTTCCAGCACCGTATTATCCGTCAGACACTTCAGTTCGCTTCCAAGTAGCAGCAATTGTGTGGCGACAAAAGATACGGGCGAGCCCTCGTCCAATGACGAGTCACTCAGCTCGAAAAACTGTCGCGCTGCAGTAACATCATCAACTGGCGAACGATATGATTTTTTTCGCCGCGGTTTTTCATCTTCTTCTCCCAGTGTGCCCACCGATACTCCATCCACCAGCTCATTCTCGGAGAAATGTCCTTGGCGGCAAACGCGCTCGCTAAGTCGATTCGAATGACGTTGCGGTGGTGCCGTAGCCCGCTCCCTTTCAACTTATCAAGCACGGATAATACGATGTACGGCCAGCCCTGCTCGTGGATCCAGACTGTGGATTTTGCTCACGGAATACATTAAACCATCAGATAGCTAGCCCCCCCCCCCCCCCCCCCCTCCTACAGGAAGCACTTCATAAAGTGACAACTCTCGCTTCTTGACTGAGCAAGAAGACACATAAAAATACTTCGTCAGCAGAGAAAAAGTCTATTTTAAAACAATTGCGTCAATCGCTCAACAATGTGCTCGGGATACGATGCAAAAACCTTCAGTAATGCGACCCCATGCAGCTAAACTACAAGCAAACCGACAACCCAACAGCTTATTTGACATGCAGCTACAAGTAGCACAATCTATATGACACGCTGTTACCAAACCCAAGCCATAGACCCCAGCTGGGTCTTGCATATACTTATAGGAAGGCACTTGTTCTCAATAGAATATTATATTAAATAGGAGGCCACCTTCATCGTCATCTGGATGTGTGCTCTTGCTGAGCTTGCGTGTACTGAACTGCATGTTACACTGTTATACTTGCTGTCAGCTCCCTGGTAGCTCTGTTTGAAGTCATGCCCAGAGAATATAGAGATTTAGACAGTCGGCTCTTTTGCGAGGCATGATGCTCGGACTCAGTACCATTTTGAAAGATTACCAGCCCGCGTGGTGGGCACCAACCAGGCACAGAACTTTAGATTCCGCCAAACCAAATTTAGAAATCGCTGCCCATCGGGATCAGATTTATCAGTGGCGAGGCTTCGTTGTTGCGCTTCCATCAACTCGGCACGGCTAGCTACCTTCATGATGGTATCGAAACACTAGGATAAATACAGGTGGAGTCAATTAAATTATGCATGGATAAAGACCGTAGTCAGTTATATCTTTGACTTTTATCGTGTTCGGTCTCTCTCTTGGCGGAATTTTCTCTCTATTATGCGCGTGTTTGTACTAGAACTAAGCGGTAAAAAATAGCAAGGCTGATTGTACGAACGCTATCACAACTTTGGAAAACAATGAGACACGTTTGTATGTTTATTACACTTGTCCTTCGGATGTGTTAAAAACAGTTTTTTGTTATCATTTGCCTGGCGCTGGCTATGGCCTGTACCTAATACCCCCCCCCCCCCCCCCCCCCCCCCCCCCCCCCGCCGCATAAGCTGCAACTGAGAGTGCGAACAAGCATTGCTGTCGATGTGAGCAGCTGAATGAGAACTCTAGAGTCAAATTTCTTGTGTTAGATGCTTAGCAGCTTCCTACCTCCTATATATACATATATATACATACATACATACATACATACATACATACACAATGGTCACTCAGTTATTTTACAAAAGTAGATAGAAAAGCACGCTGTTAGCGCGTGTTGCATTGTCACTCTCTGATTGGCTAAAAAAGGAAAACACTAAAGCCAGTCAGGAGTCGACCTGTCTCTGAGGTGTAGGCTCCCGCCCTGTCCCTAAAATAAATCAGCGTCTATTTTACAAAGAGTTAAGTATATCTTGCTTGTGAGCTTCCCCACCGCTTGTACGCTAGTAACGGTAGAAACATAGCCCATCATACCTGGTAGCACTTAGTAACCCTTCCAACGACCAAGACCAAGACAAAGATGCAGCACGGCTTGACTTCCGGTTCCACTGAATCAACTATGGAGCACGACAACTTCCCCCACCTTACCCGCGTTGGGTGGGAGGCTCTCCACCGCCTCGCGGCGGTGTCCGGATAAGTTGTCGTGGTGTCACTGCTCAGCGCGGAGTCCCCCGAACAGCAACGTCAAGTCGCTCAAGAAATCATGGAACGAGAGCTCGCTGAAGCCAAGCAGCGAGGACAGACCCCCTCACATTCCAAGAACGACGCCGTCAAGATGAAAGCCTCGACGTACTCAGCCACCGGTCCAGACCGACTGCCACTGAATCTGTGGTTTCGGAAAATAGACATCGCCATCGCCTCGAGATTGATCGAGGCGCCGTCGGCAAAGGTGAATTTCCGCCTCTCCCGGTTGTCCAGGAAAGCCAAAGAGTGGGCTCGGCAACTTTGTCGTAGATGCGCAGACGTTCCCCTCTCTGGAGGCTCTCCACAGTGACCTACGTCTGGTTTTCGAACCCCCGCAAGATGAATCCCGTGTCCGAGCCCACCTCTTCGCCCTCAAACAGGGCCAGATGTTGATGCGGGACTATGTTAAGAAGACTCGACACCTCGCTTCGTGCTTCACCACGAGCCCCATCGACGTGGCTTCACAAGTTCATGTCTTCGTGTTCGGGGTGCGAGAAGGTATGACGCGTTATAGCCTCACTCGTGCGGAGCCCGACACCCTGGAGAAGGCATTCGCCCTCGCATGTCGCGAGAACTATGTGGTGACGTCGTCATACGCCCGCACGACGCCGGCGGCCGACTCGGCAAACGCTTCCGAGCCGATGGGGATAGACGTCATCGAGGTATCGACTAGCCGACGCACTTCGCGTGGAGGCAGATCCCTGCGTCCAATGACATGCTATTGCTGCCAGAAGCTTGGTCACCGCGCGACCATTTGCTGTGCGCCTGCCCCTGTTGCAGCGAACGCCACGGTCGATGACGTCGACAATCCGAACCAGGTCGCTCAGTAAAAAACGGCCAGGGCCAGTAGATGCAGGGCGCCCTACTGGCGGGAATGGAGGTCCGGGCCCACTGGCGGCGACCCGACCTCTTAGCCTCGAGTGTTTCATGCACACTTCAACGCCAGTGACGTCCCGAGACTAGCCATCCTGAATCTTCACGTCGCCGGCGCCCAGCGTCCACTGCGCCGCTCCTGGACTCAGCGCGACCAAAACCTTCTTACGCGCTTCGTGTATGTCAATGTTGCCCTCAGAGATCCCTGTTATCGATGGTCCCGGCGAGGTTGTTGTGAAACTCGCTTACGGTAAGTCGCATCGCGTCCCGCGGCGCGAGAGGTAGATCTTACATACAAATTCGACGGCTGCTCCTGTCGAGACGACTTCCTGGTAATCTCGATGAACGAACGAGACGACGGTCGAGCACGGGTTCCCGTCAGCAACAGATCTGTCGGTCCAGCAGAGGTTCCTGCTGCGCGAGGAAATAGTGGTCGAGCATAGGTAACAGCAAATGTCTGCAGTCGATCATGCGTCGCTCCCGCTTCCCGATGTCGTATGCGCTCGCGCGGTTCACTCGCGCGATGTCGGTGCCGATGGGCATGGCCTCTCGCACATGGAGGGGGGGGGGGGGGGGCTTCATCGTCCGAAGCATTGTCTAGCGATAGACATCATTCGTTTCGCATCGGTCCCGGACCAAGACTTGCGCAGCTTTCGTCGCCTGCGCCGTCTTTTGTTCTTGTAAAGCCTGGCTTCACATGCTTCTCGTCCAAGCCCGGCCTTGGATGGATTTCCGTTGTAACCGTCGGTGGATTCTTTCCGCGGACGCGAATGATGAAACCCGGCTTGATTGTATCCCGCTTCGTCGTGCATCTCGGTTGTACGTGAGCACGCAAGCGTTTTCAGTGTCGGACGTTTGCAACCACCAACACTGCTTGCCGCGTCGTCAGCTCCCGGAGTCGACACGTCCTTGTTACCTCGACGCCTTTTGGCGGAGCCCTTCGTGATTTTGAACCAATCACGACCGTGTCAACTCCCGGAGCTGACACGCCGACATTACAGCTACTGTCTGTAGCTAGAGTCCCTTGCATGTCTGATGCGTCAGTCCCCGGGATCCACGCACCACCGTCACAGCTATTGCCTGTGACTTGAAGTTCTTTCATACTTGATCGATCGACCCCCTCCCCCCCGAGTTAATACGGTTATTAAAGTATGAACGTGCCTCAAATCTGATTTCCGATTTGAGATATACCCAACGACCGCCTCCGTCGTTGCGACTTGTGAATGAGCACCGAAGGCTGCATCGTAAAATGCTGTCTCAACGGTAAGATCAGGTGCACCTCGCGGTGAATGTGCGACACTGACAGGGCCATCTCCCTCTGTCGCATTACGTCCGAAGTGTACAAGTGTACACTTCTCCCAGTTGACCACTGGATCATGCCATGCAAGCCACGGTATGCCCAATACCAAGTCAAACTTATCGTTCAGCTCCAGGACGATAAGACCTTCCACAAACACCCAATGTTTGTACGAGAAACGCACGCGTACTAGGCGCGTCTCCATTCTTACGGTGGCACCTGTTGCCAACCGCATCCCAAAACGCTTCGAGGTGGTTTATCTCTCTCGAAGTTCAGCTTTGGGAGCCTTTCCAGTCGAACAAAGTTGTTCGACGCACCTGAGCCAACCAAAGCACGAAGAGAGCCTGCTCTCTTCGACGTCACTTTCAGGATGACAAAATTTGGCTTGTCATCTGGATTCTTGCAGCGAGAATCCCTCTCGCTGAGGGCTGTAGCCCTCGGTGTCGCGTGTCCGTTGTAGACACGCGCGACAACAATACCAGTAGGACGCCCCGCGCCTACTGATTCTGCACATTTTTGTATTGCACGTTGACCCCTGACCGAGTGCACAGGCGCTGTGCACTTACGCGCAAGTGTCCGGTGTACCCACATCGGAAACACCGCACTTGTCCCCCAATACGCTGTTGGCATCCAACAGTGGAAGCGTTTGAGAGGTTCATAGGCTCCAGACCTCCCGCTCTCATCATCGGACGTGCCATTCTCGGCACGTTCGCATTCAGCTTAGCCTGCTTCAGCTAAACTCCTCCTGCATCGCAAGAGCAATCGCAGCTTCGAGAGTACTTGGGTACTCTCGAAAAAGATAGGTCTTAACCGAACCATCCTTCAAGCCCTTCATGAACGTGACGACTTTTGTCGCCTCGTCCATTGGATTGGTCCCGATGTTCAAGGCTAAATACCGTGTACGTTGGGCGTAAGCATGAACGTCATGCTTACCTTGCTACAGGTCGAGAAACCTTCTATCGACCAGAACTCATTCTGAGGGGGATCAAACGCTTGTCTAAGCTCCTTCTTGAATATCGCATACGTGCAAAAGCACGTATGGTCTGTGAGCTGGTGGTCATACGTTCAGCTCCTCGCTCGTCCGCCAAGGCATGGCATGGCGAACGCAACCATCGACGGTTCGTCAGTTATTTGACGAGCTGCTATGGCAGTGTCGAGCTCGACAAGCCATCGGAGAAGAGACTAGCCGTCTTTCCTCTCGTGCTGTTTCAACGACTGCATGCGCGCTGTCGTCCCGAACGAAACTTTCGTAGCAGCAGCATCGCGCTGCTCGCTCACGATGAATCCCAGAGCAACACCGTGTTGCTCTGTCGGCGACAATGTACGTAGCATTGTCGCTACGGCTGTCTCTCCAAATGACGGATGACAGTCTTGGGATAGCTTCCCACTCTAGATCCGCCAGATGGGGACAGTCTGTACGCACAGTGTGCGTGGTAGAAGCATTTGGGCTACGCATGGGCGGATTACTGTCCGTGGGCTGGTTCTCCGCCCCGTGTTCGTATTCCATACGAACGCGTTAGTTAGTCGGTCGTTGGACAGACTACAAAGTGCTACCAGGCGTAATGGGCCTGCTTTGAGCCCACTACTTCGGCTTATACGCTAGCGCACGTGTATGAGGAAGCGTAAGTTGCGTTTCACTTAGATTAACTATACTTTCGTCCGACAGTATAGATACATAAATAGGACAGCAAAGCCGATTTCCGGTAAAATGAGAACTGTTTATTTATTTCTTTGGAACTTCGTCCTTATCTAAAAATCTAAATGAAAGGTATTTATCAACGAATGGTTGACTGAATCCTATTATTCTAATTGGCCGAAGATGTGGACTTTCAACCAATGAATGCCTTGAATGCATGCAGACCAACAGTGTGCCAAACGTAGCCGTTGGTTTGTCTCAGACCAATGTGAAAAACCGCCTTCGTAACCAAGTGGCTATGTGTAGCCACTTGCGTGTAACCCCGTTACACTACGTGTACGCTAGTAACGGTAGAAACATAGCCCGTTACATACATACATACATACATACATACATACATACAACGGGAGCGCCTGATACAATGCGAACGGTGTAGGTAGGTAACGGGCACGCCACATGTCACGATTATCTTCCCGTTGCCAATACCATGATAGTCCAAATTGCAGCTCTCGCCTACTATCGTTCCGCGACCCTAAATCGCGGAACGATAGTAGGCGAGAGCTGCAATTTGATACATCAATGAGATTGCGCCACCCTGTGATCTAAACTTCGCTTACTTCCATGCAATAAGCGATAATATATCTTACCACACGTTTCAGTCGCCGTGCTGCTTCCAGTGAACAGCAAATACACAGGAAACCCATCTCACAACTGCAGGACTTGTAATTGGGGAGCAGCTTTTGGCAACCGCGACCGTCGAGGATCCAAGCGTAATGTGTCGGGGTCGTGTAGCCTCTCTCGTGATCAAACCCGGTGGAAAGCCTTTTGTTGGTCTGGATTGTGCCATCCAGATACACCTTGGAAGCCAGCAGCTGTAGAGCAAGTTGTACTGATTTATAGAAGCGATCGGTGACAACAACTCGGTAGTTACCGTCTTGCAGTTGTTGTGGAGGACCCTAGAGAGATTCCGCATAACTGCGGCCGGACCCGAGTTGGGATCAGCAGAAAACTGAGTTGGTGCTGCTCCTCCTAACGTATCTGAGTGCTGGTCTGCTCCGCAGAATATCTCGATGCTGCCATGTTGTAAATACGACAAGAATAGGAATAAACAGGAATGAATACACAACATGTGAGACTTATCCAAACAAAAAGTAGGAAAAGGCGCTTCAAGAAACCCAAGACAATAAACTGTGTCTGCACAGCAAGTCATGAAAAGTTTGTCCCCCATTTATGCGGTTTAACTTTCATGAACTGACGAGTGGCGTTGTGGCGACTTCTGGATGGGATAATCGCCTCGCCGAAGGACAGCACTGGGGGCGCCGTGTATCCTTTCACGAAAGTATACTGCAACGTATCCACGACAGACCTGATTTTCCACGCGCGGTCTGTCTCCGCACGCGGGTCTGTGTTGCTGGTAAATTGTAGATTCTGTATAATGCCGTCGAAACGTTCTTTTCGCACGAAAGATCCAAAAGTGCCCTTAGCCACAGAACTCACTGCGGTAGTCGTCTAATGGTCAGCGAACTGTCGCTTGCGATGGCATAGCATTCTTGCCAGCGGTAGCCCAATACAGTGCCGTATATTTTCTGCTTGAGTCTTCTTGTCGCTCTTTGTTGCTCTCAGCAGTACGCCATCTCTCGTTACATCTTCTTGTCGCGCCTGCAGGGACGCGTACATGCTGATCTTCTTCTACTTCATGCCCCCGCGATTGTGGAGGCGTATTGGAATGGAGAGAAACCCCTACTACGAACAGAACTTGAATGAACGAGTGGTGGTTGAGAGGCGATTCCACCAATTCAAGCACTTCTGGTGTCGGTCCAGAAGCTCAGGAATACAAGCCAGGATACGCCTCAGCTCGGTCCGGATGCGTTGTCGCATCTAGGTGCATAATTCAACATGTTCCATGAGTTGATGTCATATATAATACAACCCCAAAACAGATAATTATCCAACGCAAGCAACTCCATCTCTTCCGGTGTCATCAAATCCCAGTCCTGGATTGTAGTTGCCCAGTCGCGAGAAATCTTTGCCTTAGCGGCTGCCAAACGCTCGCGTTCAAGCTGTCTCTTGGCTCATTCTTTGCACGAACTAAATAAGCAGCACCATTTAAGCCATCGTCGTCAGAAAGGTCGTCCTGCTCGGGCGTATAGTCGGCAAGGTCTGACGTCTGCACGGTATCATCATAGCCGTCGGTAGGTCCAGTGTTGTCGTCCGTTTCCGTGTACCAATCATTCGAGTTGATGTCATCGTCCACGTCGGAGTTCACAGCATCACAGTCCATAGTCCGGGTTTCTACAGCCGCATCCGCCGCTACACGAACGTAGAGTCCTCGTTCCGCTCAGATTCTAAATTGAGAAGCCTGCAAGAACCACATCGGATATCTCAATATACTACATGGGTAATATCAACCATATTGTATATACATCATGCGTAAAAGCGTACCTGGCGGGTTGTCTCGGAGCGTCTACAGCGAGTGTAGTTGCAGCATCAGGAGCAGACGCAGCCACCGAGGTAGCGGTAGATGCAGCCACAGCCAAGGGCGCCTTCGCTGAAGCACTTGGTGTGGTATCGGCGTAAAATGACATCATATACAACATCGTTGCGTGAGGACATGTAGTACATACGTCGAGGCAAGAACCCCTACCAGTTGGTTGGTGTTGACACATCCGTCGATGTAGATGTGCTAGTTGTGCACCGAAACCAATGATAACTATTCTCCCGCACTTTATGAAGTCTCCGTTACCTTCTTGTAGCATTATGTAATAATATTAAAACCCAATCCGGACGATACAGGTAACATTCAGTTAGTCTATTGTTTTCACTCAAATATTAAGATTCATGAACTTGCAATATTTGAAGTTTATATGAAGAGATTGTGAGACAGTTGCACTTCTGTAGACCTCGCGTTCTTACACATCAGGCAACGCGACTCAAACATACTCGCATTGGGAGTAAGGAGGCCCCAAAGCTTAAGCCCTTTTTTATTAAGAGTATCAGCGACGTCGTGTACAGATATTTTAATATCCTGATAAATTATTTGCAAGATAGAACGGAAGGCATTAAATGCAAAAAAAATAATAGCGTCAAACAAAATGATACTTACAAGCCTAAGTACGAATCGCGATTTAGGCACTCTAAACGAAAGCGGGGCGTCTCCTCTATCTCTTGAGCCCTTATAAGCTACGGAATGCTAAAACCTAAAGAAGTTGTGGTCGCTCAAAAATATTATCTCCATTTATGGGCGTCTCGAAATGACAATTTTTAGGAGTGTTGTGAGCTCAATATTTTTTCAGTATTTGAGATTCAAGTGTTATTTAAAAGCCCTTGTTATAATAAACAAATGAATAAGGGTATTTTTACATTTTGTGTGGAAGTTTACTCCAAATGTCACAGCTCCCGTTTAAGTGCGAAAATCAATTGGCCAACTTTAAGCTCGATTATTTCGATAACTCTAAATGGATCGTAAGTGTCATTTTGTTTGATGCATTCCTTCAGATGGGGATCGAAGTACAGAAACTATTGTTTTTTAGCAAAGTCTTCTACGCTTAATATGCACGACAGGGATCGAAAAAAATAAATTGAGCCCAATTATTACGGTATTGGTCCACTTAAAAAAATGATTATTTAACCTGGTCGTATTGCAACGATTTGTATTGCCAGTCGAGAAGATCTAGTTTTACAAAATTTAAGTCAAATACAGGCAGTAATACCTTCCTACGATATGTTTCAATATAGTATTTTAATATTGAGATCGATCATATTGTGATGATTATTACTCGATAATACGTTTTGCAATCTATTTTTTTTAATGACCCCTGATGTATCAGGGGTTAATGGTAACTCCAAAATAGATGAGGCTAATATAGTGATAATATCACCAGTTAATTTAAAAAGTTTTTGCCAAATAGTTTATTCTTAGAGAAAATGAAATTATTATAAGAGAAGAAGATTGCGAATTCGGAATATTTACACCAATCATTTGTCGTTAAAGTTCGACTAGCTGAAGTTTTACGAATTATCAGTGAGGGGAATGGAGTCCAGGACAATAGTGAGAGTGACGGAAAGGTTGGCGTGGTGTGTTGGCCGAGCGCATTCATCTAGCGTCGCAGGTTGCAGGTTTATGAGACGCCCAATGTAGACGGGCTATCGGCAGAGAACAAGAGCAAATATCTTGATTTCGCTCTATGGACTTTAAACAGCTGCAACGACTTCAAACAACTGCAGCCGTTTGCAGTTTTCCATCTCGATCGGCTTTGTCTGTGTCACAGTAACAAATAGTCGTCAGTTTAGAGCCCACCGAAAGCTTTCTTTGGTGAGCCCTTGGCTCACAGAGGGTAAGGCGTCAAGCACGTACCGGTACTAGCCTGTAAAGTGGAAAATATCATAAAATATCATCTTGTATTTAATATTTTCAAATCTCTGAGTTTATTTAAAATTTATTTTTAGCTTTTGAAAAACTGAGTTACGATTGATATCTAATAGCGAAAATCGTACTATTATTATCATCAAAAATATCATATAATATTTGGTCCCTTGAATGCGATGCATTCGGATCGAAGTACAGTACGTAAACGAACGCTCTACTAGTAGTATTACGAATGCTGGAAATACCGTAATCGAGGTTATGCAAGCTTTTGATTATGGGTGCTTCGACGCGCGCAGTTTTATACATGTACATCCACCAAAAAAAGCTACATGTAGTCCTTTTCATTTTTCGAAAACACACGTACCCTCATCACGCACTAAGAGCTATCAGTCATTCATGCACCACAGTTATTTGGTGTTGTTTGCCGCTGTGGCTCTCCTGGCTGTAAGTAACGCGACTGTGCCACCTAACGAGGGTATATTTGCAACGCCTTCCTTCGCTGATCGTCAAAGTGGCGTGACCACCAATAGGTTGTTGAGGGCCTACAATTCAGCAGATGAAGACGACGAAGAGAGGGTAAATTTTGGCGCCAAGAATTTGCTTCGGTCGAATGCCTTTAAGAAAGACCAGCCTCAGTCCATACATACACCGTGGCTCACCCAAGAAAAATTTGCTGCTGACACTTTCAAGCTCTACAATCTTCAAGCCAAAAAGGGGTTTCTTTTCGCTGGTGATGAGGTCGTAAATTGGGCGAAGTATGACCAAGCTCGGCGAAAAGGAGGCGGGGGCGGAAATGCTCAAGAAATTGCTTAAACAATACAACGGTGCAGCGTTGGCACGTATGATCGAATCGGCAAAGCTTTCAGCCAAACCGGGCGTAAAACAGCTCGCGACAAGACTGCAGACAGCGCAGTTTACCCAGTGGAAGAACAATCTGATGAAACCGGATGAGATAAGAAACAACCTGAACGCACTCAAGAATACCAACAAATGGTCTAAGCACGATAATAATATCGTGAAAGCATTTGAATCTTTCAATGCCAGATAATGAGGGCTACGACGAAAAGAGCCAGGACAGCTCAAGCTACAAACACCGACAGTAGTACGTAAATTGTCTTCTTCCGATCAAAATGAACCCATGCTAACGTAAGCTGCGATTTACTTTCTCTTAAGCATATTACCACCATTTTTTCGCTGGTGTTTTGGTTAAAGTGCTTGTATTCCCTCTTTTTCGTCCTTTTGCTGCAAACTTCAATAATGACGGTTTGTCTGCCATACGTTTCATTGCGTGAAAAACTTCGCTGAGCTGAAAAACAAGCACCTTGAGAAGAAACTCATCTGAAATACTTGCTGGAAATAGCTCGAGATGCATAATGCCGTGTTCGAGTTGGAAAACGTAATTTCGCTAAGAAAGGCTATTTCAACAATTTTGAGCAGCTCAATAGAAATAGCTGCTTTCAATTTGGAAACCCAGGCATTTGACGTTTTTCTAAAACTTAGGTATAAAACCTTAAAACCTTAAGACTCTGAATAAAACCTTGATGAAATACAGAGGTTATGCGCACCTGTTTGATCGTATAGGATTTGAGCATTTAAATAGCAAAAAAATGTTTTGTGTGTGTCAAACCATAATAATGAGTTGACCTGCAGGAGATGAATGCTACCCAAACCGCATAACGAGAGGGGCGTTGGGAGCGAAGCCTAAGCGTTTTATCAATATTTCTAAAGAGCAAACTCCCGAAGAAGAAAGGATTTGCATCGGTATATCGGTATAGAGCGACGACGTTTATGTAGCCTCTTAAAGTGACTCAAGGGCATCCAACTCAGAAAAAAGTCAGACGGTGTGTGTGTTCTCTGGATATTTATTTTCAAAGCTCTTACCAGGAACGCGGACCCTCGGTTAACCTGCAGGAACATATGCTTTAGCTATAGCGCTAAACTACAGGTTCAACTCCCACAAATAATTATCACGGGAGACGCCACGGCGGCAATCAATTATCATTTCAGGCAAAGATATCATTTCATAGAAAATGAAGTGGTCCACACAACAAGCCTGTTGGCCTAGAATAGCTGCATTCAACAACGCACAGCTCACAACGACCGTCTAGCATGCCGTCGAAGCCTCGTGTTCTTCGCGTGGGCAACCTCACTGAAGGAGAAAAAATGCAGCTGTACGACAAGCACAAACGTGAGCCAAAGCTGACCCAGTACCAGTTAGCGGAGTGTTGTCGTGTCAAGTTCAGCCTAGAAAAGGCTCCTGTACAAGGTACAATATCAAACATTCTGCGACGCTTCAAGAAGTCACCAGCCATGCTGATTACTCCTGATCGAAAGTCAAATCGAGCAGTCACGTACCCAGAACTAGATGCCGCTCTTGCTCTTTGGGTTAATGATAAGCAGGCGAACAGCGTACCCATTTCTGACGAGCTCATTCAAACCAAGGCAAGGGAGCTGTACGAAGCTTTGAAAGGGCGTGGAGTGACAGACAAGGAGATTCTGGTTGGCTTAGTGCTTTTAAAGCACGGCATGACTTTAAACGCATTCGTCTCCATGGGGAAGCAGCAAGCGTAGATAGTGAAGCTGCCGTCAGCTTTCTGGCTCGCATACAGCCTAAGCTGGATAGCTACGCTGCTGCCGAGATTTTTAACTTCGATGAAACTGGGCTTTTTTATCGCCGCGCGCCTACAACTACAATTGGAAAAGGGCATGCTTCGCTTCGAGGGAGCAAGCGCGACAAGACTCGGATCACTATTGGCTTAGCTGTCAATATGGAAGGCACCTGCCAGCTCGAACCGTTGTTCATTGGGCATGCTAAAAAGCCCCGTGCTTTCAAGAAAAAGACCCCTCTTCAGCTAGGTTTCACGCACTACTACTCGAACAAAAAGGCGTGGATGACAACCGTGATTTTCCGTGATTGGTTGGAACGAATTAACGCTCAGATGCTACGCAACGACAAAAAAATCATCCTTTTGATTGATAATGCTTCGTCACACGTGAATGTGGAGCTCTCTCATGTCGAAATTGTATTCCTTCCACCCAATGCTACGGCCATACTTCAGCCTTTGGACGGAGGCATAATTGGATGCTTCAAAGCCCACTACAGACGTTTACAGCTTATACATGCTGTAGCTGCGGCTGACAGAAACGAGAAGGACTGGTTCGAAGTAGACGTTTTGACTGCGATGCGATGGGTAAAACTAGCCTGGAATGAAGTGTCGTGCGATACAATTGTCAACTGTTGGAGGAAGTGTGGATATTCTTGTGATTACGCGTCATCAACAAGAGTTTATCCTCTAGGAGTTCGGCGTTCAATGGAAGCCTCTCTGGCTGATATTGGCCAGGCCGTTGAGGTTTTGCAGCTTTCAAGCTGCTCATCCGTTGATGATATCCTAAATCCGCCAGGTGAAAATGAAGTGCATTCTGCCTACAGTGACTCTGAAGTTGTAGACATAGGGATTGGCATGGATGGTGCTGATAGCATCGAGGATGACGACGAAGAAGAGCAGCATGAAATCCCTGATGACGCTGAATTCGCTGCTGCGATGGATGTCGTTCTCCGCAAGTTGATGGCTGAGAACGATTCCACAGAAGCGCTATGCATCACTAGAAGCTATTTGAACAGGAGCTTGTTCGAGTACAACAAGAACAACCTTGTGCGCAAGAAGCAGCAACTCATTACATCGCACTTTAAGCCAATTTGAAATTATCATCGAGGTAGCCGATCTCTATTAAATATCAGCTAAGACAGATAATAGTAAGGCCAATACAAATTCCAATATAAGCAAAACGGGAGATCGTGAAATGGTAATTTTTGATCATTTATCACGCCATATTAGATGATAGAGCATCAATTATGGGAGTTGCACCTGTAACAGTGTTACTGTATGCACTTGTACGTAAAACGGTCGCAATACGTTTTGAAATGCGAAACCTTATCTCAAAATGGGTGAATGTTGACCCAGTCGGACAAGAACGACATTCAAACAGCCTTTTATGTAGCCACTACAAGCTAACGTTTATTACCAGGAGGGGCATGAGCGACGTACGCATCACAGCGTTCCAAAATGTCGACGAAGCTGCAGGCAACATTTGGAGAAAGGTAAGAAACATTCAGTCCACCGTAAGTTTTTGATAACCATCGGTCAACTTCGTCTGACAATCGATGCGTTAAGGGGAGGATTCGCAGTTCTCAGCTTACGTAGTCAGGGATCGATAGTAGCATGCATTTTCGCCAAACTACTATATTAAAGCAGTATTACCGTCCACAATACCAATACTCGAGTATTATTTGCGAGACGTAGTGTAACGGGCCAGGTATTTACTCCGTTACTTGTTTGCACTATAGTGTTGAGGAAGCTCGCAATAGGACGCCTGGGTCTTAGGCTTTAGGAAAAACCAATTCTGACTTTATTTTAGGACCAGTGCCACAGCCCTGGACACTCAAATACACGTCATAGTCCAATTGGCTAATAATGGGTCTGTCTCCCCATATATCAGCCAATGGCATGACAGCATTTCAGTACACGCTAGTCGTGCGCCGATGCACCTACTTATGTAAAGAAATTACCCTACTTATGTAATGGAGGGGCCCATTACATAACCCCCCCCCCCCTCTTAACGCTGCACTTACGCAGCATAAGCAGCGGGCGAAGAACAAATCAATCTGCGTGTGGATGGCGAACGGGGCTTGGCTAACGGGCGGAGCGAAACGGAGACGGAGACATCTCCTGCGAAGCTCAGGAGCGACACAGCTCAACTTGCGAAGAATTTGACAAGCAACACGATGGATCAGCAGCAGACGGGAACACCGACGACGGCGACGTCGTCGACAGCAAGAGCGACAGAAGCGGCACGCGCGTGATGGACGACCAGATCTGGGCATGGACTCTTTATGATATCGAAGTGCGGGCTCCGGACACACTGGACATGATGAAAGATCACTTCCGGCGCCTCGGCGGACTGTGGCAGAAGCATGTCGAGGGGAGCGCATATGGCGTGTTTCGGGAGTCGTGATGCGCTTTCATCCGGCGCTAAATCCGGACGCAAGAAGAAGGGGAAAGCTTCGCCTGCTGGCTGGTGTACCGCAAGGAAATCGTCAAGGAGCACTCGCTCACGGAGCTTCGTGAGCGCGTCCGCACCAGCGCATGGGAGGACATGCACCGCATCTGCTACGTGAGGGTCGCTGAAGGTTGTAGTACTTGTACTGGGCCACGTCCGACTGTCGAGGAGTGGATAAGTCACATCGTCGTGTATCCGCTCGGTGTGAACAAGCGCACGTGTGGATCGAGAAGTATCGTTGCTCGTTGACCTTGAACGTGCGCGCCTCTTGTCGCGCCGGCTCGCGCCGACGCTCTGCACGCGAAAATTCTTGGCATCGGACTCGGTCTCGTTCGCGCGGCCGCTCAAGCCGCCGATCTCGATCTCGTTCGCGTGGTCGTTCAAGTCGTCGGTCTCGATCACGTTCGCGTGGTCGCTCAAATCGCAGATCTTGGTCTCGTTCCCGTGGCATCGGTCTCCATCACGTTCACATGGTCGCTCGAGTCATTCTCCTCGTTCGAGCTGGCATGCATCACATGATGTTTCGCAGCGAGCTTGGACTCATAGGCCTGGACCACATTCGGGACGTCACGAAGGAGATTGGCACGAGGCTCCCACGTATACTCGTCGGGAGGAAACCCGATCCATCGTACCCGATAGCGACAGTCGACTGGAACATCGTGGGCGATCCCACGATGACGCCTGGGAGCGCGAAGTGGATCTTCGTGGACAACAATGTGCTCAACCATCCAGCGGGTATCTCCAGCAGCGTATACAACAGGATGAGGATCATCTCGTCGATAACACTCGCGTTCTGGCTGCCCAGGACGAGAACGATTTTTTTAACCGCTACTGGGATGCCCAGCAGGAGTTGGATGAGGCTCTCGATCAGGCTGCCTGGGCCACTGGGGAGAGTGCGCAGCTACGTCAGGCGAACCGAAAGATCTGTGCTCGGCTGCAGATACTAGAGAGGTCGGCTCACGGTCGTTTACAAACGCGGACACAGCCTCGAGATCCGACTCATGGTGCGGATGGATCGACGGCCCGCCGCGCCCGTCGAGAAGGTCGCTCGACGCATGCTCCGTCTCAGTAGGCTGAGGCGACTCTGGAATCGTAGCGGCGTGATCTTTCGTAAGTCCTCCGACGTAAGACGTCGGATGCAGACGTCGTGAAGTAGTAATGTCCAGAGTGTAAGCGTTACCAATGACCTTGATTACCGTAAACGGCCCAATAAATTGCGGCGCGAGTTTGTTCGCGCCGAGGTTGGTAACCGCAGAGTTTCTGATACATTTAGTCGATACGAGCACTCGTTCGTCTGTCGTAAACGTTGCAGTGTTCTTGTGGCCGAAATGGCCGAGAAATCTCGCATTATTTGCATGGAGATCTGGAAAAAGTGGTCTTATCAGCATTCTCCTTCTGCTTGTCCACTGCGTCCTGCAGTGCGTCTCGAACATAGCGGGTGACCGCTAGGCGCTGTAGCACAAAGTCGGAGACGACTGCGGAGTCGATTGGTCGCGCCGCATGCTTCGGCGCGTAGTTAGCCGGCTCAAGTGGGCTCGACGCGGAATGTGTCACTGCGCTGAGCGACGTGGGAACTGGGGATACACTCGAGATATCATTAGCAGCCGGTGTATGTACTGGTTGATCCAGTACCGGCGTTTCCGCCGGAGACGTCGGAGCTGGAGTAAACGGCTTGTCGGCAGCCTCTTCCCCAGCCAGAGTGAAGACACACGGCGCTGTGGGATGGCCCTTGGCGAGGAGAGAAGGGCCACGCGGGTGTCGCGCTTTGCTAATGAAGAAGGGCGTCAGCCCAGTCGACGCGTGTACCGCGTTGTCCAGCGCAAACTCGGCCAGAGGCAGAAACGAGCTCCGGCTGGAGAACGATGTCGCGTAGCTTCGAAGGACGTCTTCAAGGACGCAATTGACGCGCTCCGTCTGGCCGTCCGTTTCCGGATGGGCTGCCGTGGACATCAACAGCGTCGAGCCCAGTTGCTCGAAGAGCTTTGACCAGAAGGCCGACGTGAAGTGCGGGTCGCGGTCGGAGACGATGGATTCAGAAGGGTCAAGATGGCGGAAGACCGCATTGATGATTTGCACGGCGGTATCTGTCGCGGTGATCGAATCTGACACCGAAATCAGGTGGCCCATCTTGCTGAAGCGGTCTACGAACACCAAGACACCTGAACGTCCTTTAGCATCGAGTGGAAGCCCGAAGATGAAGTCCATCGACACCGAGCACCAGGCCTCGGTGGCCACTGGTAGAGGACGCAGGGAAGCCTGCGAAGACGAAGCAGGTTTCACGCGCTGGCAGATCTCGCAGGTGCGCACCCACTTACGTATCCTTTTATACAGATGGGGCAATTAAAGTCGCGTGACACAGCGGCAAACGTCTTCTCGCGACCGAGATGAGCGCCCAGCGGGGCATCATTAAACTCATGGATAATCCGTGAGCGCATATCGGGGTCGTTAGGGACAACGACACGTGGGGCATCAAAGTTGTCGATGATGTACGTCAGCAGCTCGCCCTCGAGACGAAAGCGGTGAAATTGGCTTCGTACAGAGCGGTTAAGGGCTCCCAGTGTGTCGGCGCTGGGAGAGCGGAGATGCTCCAGGATACTGGAGTACGTCGCGTCATGCTCGTAAGCAGCTCGGATTTCGTCGCGGAGTGCCATTACTTGGGAAACGCTCGTCAGGTTGACTTCTGACGCCTCGCACGTGGCACACTCGTCTACATCGTCTTCATCGAGCGAAGCTTGTCGACCCAATGCACCGCGTGGGTCGTAGTCAGGACGCTGTGACAAAGCGTCGACGAGAATGTTGCCCTTGCCGGGTTTGTAATGGACCGCGAAGTTGTACTCAGAGAAGAATGAATGCCAGCGGGCCATCCGCTGGGAGCTTGAGGACTTTTCATCGCTGTCCTCAGCGATGCATGGTCGGTGTACACCGCGAAGGTATCCTCACCCAACAAGTACACTCTGAACTTGATCAGAGCGTAGCGCATCGCAAGGAGCTCCTTGTCGTGAACAGGGTAGTTGCGCTCCGCCGGCTTCATCTGCCTAGACTGGTAGCTTACGACGCGCTCTCGACCTTCATCACCGAATTGCATCGGCGCACAACCGATGGTGAAATCGCTCGCATCGTAGACGACGTGAAAAGGCTTCGCGTCATCCGGGAGCGCGAGGATTGGGGCCTCGACGAGACTCTTCTTTACCGAATTGAAGGCGGCTTGATGGGTAGAAGCCCACATATTTCTTCAACAACGAAGAAAGCGGTTGGAGCAATCCGGCGTAATTATTTGTGTACTTGTGGAAATAATTTGCGAGACATGGCCACTGACGCAATTCAGTGAGCTTATGTGACGTAGGCTACGCACATATCGACGACACTTTCTCGGGGTCGGCGCGGACGCCGTTCTTGCTCACAAAGCAGTCAAGCACTGGGATCTGTGGCGCACATAATATGCACTTCTTCAAGTTGGCATACAGCTTGTTTTCGCGCATCACTTGGACGACTTGCCACAGATGCTTCAAGTGGACTTCAAGCGCGCTGAGGCCTCCCTCAGCGCGACTATGTACGAAGACGTCGTCGAAGTAGCTCGGTGCGAAATCGCGGAGAAGGCGCAGCACATGGGATACCATGCGATTGAACGTGGCGGGGGCATTCTTCGAGTCTTGTGGCATAACAAGCCCTACTAACCTTGGCGCTGATGTTGTTAGCTTCATTGCAGTGATGCAACTCATTCGCGCCTTCAGACATATCCATTTTGAAAAGCTGTCGCATTAAGTAAATACGCCCATCCTTCTGCGATCCACCGTACAACGTCTTTAAGCGTGTCCACGCGGCCCACGCTTTCTCGCAGCTGTCGACCACGTGGTGGTAGCCATGTAGAGTAGTATCAATCCAAACGCGATGTTGCTCGGCATGACATACTCGTCCTTCCTACGAGGGTCCGTGAAGCTTGGCGTCGTCTCTTGGTTCACGACATGCCATACCGGCTTGGTCAGTAACACACCACACCTGTAGCGGCTCCACGTCGCGTAGCTTCCACCGTTAACTAATCAATGGAGACCTTAGTTGAAGCGTCTTGCGCAGAGGACATGTTAGTTGGGCTCATAACCTGATAGAGGTCACGGGTCTTGAGCAACGTTAGGCTTGTACGGAGGGAAGGGAAGAGTCACCACTCGGGGAGAATACCGGAGTGAGGACACCTGAGGGTAAGAAGAAACATTCCGAAGCTATTATTTTATCGGAGCTTACACCGTCTTACCCCGCATATAAGGCATATGTGTTCTAAATAATATACGGGATTCGCTCAACATCTAGCTTAAACCTCAATTTGACCAGCTACCTAATTATAACACATGTGGCTGAAACCTACTTAAAACACAAGGCTGTACCAACCAATGAATATTCTTGAGAGCTCCCAACCAACCACCCTTCTGGTGAACTGGAGCTCAATGCTGCTGCACATATGTACAACTGGGACATTGAGGTATGTACTGTTGACAAGGACTATAAGCTGGTGTCCAAATTCTCGTACACGGTTGAAAATCCTCTGAAAACGCTGTGCTTGGTTCGCTTCGGATCATATTTTGCAGTCAAAGTAGATGGATACATAATTTAATACACGTGATTACATGTAATGCATTTGTGCAAACGATTCTTACAAAAAGAAAAAAAACAATAATAGAATCCATAATATTATAAAGCAAAACCTCCGTATACAACGCAGCCACAACAGAAAGAAAAGACCCGTTACCAATCACAACATCATGTGAATTGCACGCAGGCGAGTTTGAACCCACGCCGATCGCGTAGGAGGGTCAAGCCTAAACGACCAGGCTAGATTCCAGGACCCACAAACTTGCTTCTTCAAAGTCAAACAATTAGTTCGTTGTACAGCACATAGGCTTTCTAAACGAATATAACACACAAGCAGTGTTCTATTCATTTACAGCACATATGCCTTATATGCGGTGGTAAGACGGTAGTCTAATCATCGGTAGCGTAATCAACGTACCATAATGATCGCGGGATCGTGAGGACCGGTTTGGGTTACCGGTTTATGGGTACTTACCGTCTGAAACCGGTACCTCTCAATAATTTGTTATTAAAATTTCACCTTCCCCTACCAGTGGCGACCAGTGGCACGAATGGCACATGTCGAAACCACTGTCCAATCAAAACATCTATATTTTGATTAGTGGCAGCAGCCACTTCGGTCGTTTTCTCTTCTGGAAGAGCTAAAGGTCACCATTGATGAGCTGTGCAACCGGGAATCGATCGAGATACGCATGATGGACGGAGACTTGCTTGACTACCATGGTCAAGGGATGCACAGACAAGAACATCTTCTATAGTAGCTACTTATTACATTAGCTCCTGAGCGGCTAGTAATAGAGCCGCTTAAGGAGCTTGTATGACAAGCACCAGTCGTTTCGTCTGGCTTAATGAGTGATCATTTTGTCTTTTTATTAGGAATCCAATATGTCGTGTAGCCAGCCGACCCCTGTAGGCCAATATTTGGAGATTCTGTGCTTATAAAGCCTTTTCGATATTCTGTTTTAGACTAACCCGGCCGATTTTATCATCCTCGCTGTCATACGTGGACCAGATTTACTAAAATGGGCCATTCTTGTCTAGATTTTAGGCGTTCGACAGTATTAATAATCCTGTAATGTAGTATTACAACTATAATAGTTTCTCTCTACGTGTAATGGGCCCCTCCATTACATAAGTAGGGTAATTTCTTTACATAAGTAGGTGCATCGGCACACGACTAGCTTGTACTGAAATGCTGTCATGTCATTGGCTGATATATGGGGAGACAGACCCATTATTAGCCAATTGAACTATGACGTGAATTTGGGTGTCCAGGGCTGTGGCATTGGTCCTAAAATAAAGTCAGAGTTGGTTTTTCCTTAAACCTAAGTCTCAGGTGTGGTGTTGGAATTCCCACGTGAGCTCTAGCTACAAATGTAGTTAGGACGTTCCCACAACAATACGTCTACTAGGATAGTAAACGATCGTTCGGGCGGACCTGAAGACCCCAGTTCTGCCCTTGCACCGGGACAAACTGGACGTTGTAAACTACTTATATAGGCCAACCAGTAAAAATAAGAACACGCTACTAGCACGAGCATAGCTAGTAGGTGTTTTGAATCCTCGTGGTCCCAACAGCGGAAGGGTACCAGGCACGGGTAAGCCTTTTACGAGGTCACCGAGTGCTCAACACTCGATTGGGAGAATAAAAGGGATGCAATACAAGCAATCCCAGTCGTGCAAATAGGCAACAATAAGCCGCCACGTAAAAACCGCCCGATAGTAATCGGCCAATACACAAAGTCTCTTGGCCTTGCCGGATGAACCCTCGCTACAGAGCTTCGAGTTCACTGACAGGCATAACACACTCAAACAAGCTTGACCAGACGCTTACCTTGAAGCCGGACGTCGCTCTGTGTGCTTGAGTGGAAATTCTGTTCTGTATTTAAGCTTACCTTTTCGGGTCTATTCCTAATAAGAAGTCCTAATCAAGTATACAAATATCAAGTGAACAATGATCCGTTATGGATCTTCTTGCACGCCGAGCGTCGTCTGCACCGTCGCCCGAGTATCTTTAACGGTCCGCGCCCTGTCCCAGATGGTGAATGTGCTTCCAAAGGGTCGCTGAGTCCTCCGCGAACTCATCCCAACCGCCACCGAGGGTTCGTACCGTAGATGGTCCGCTGAATGCGAATCCGGCCAGTCCATTATTAATAATAAGGTTCAGCGGCATATGGACCGTATCCAATATCCGTTGAGAGTTCGGTAGTGACGCCGTCGAGTCCCTTGCACCTTGGCGTCACCGTACATCACATGACCGAGGGTTCGTCGCTTGAACATCTTGGGCGGTGTCACGTCTTTGTCGACGGGTGATAATCCGCAACTACGGAGAAATCACTACACCACAACTACCCCTGTCGCAATGGAAGCCACGGTACTGGTGCCCGTTGTGACATGTCTTCATTCTCCAGTTCACTATCCAGTCACCGTATGTCCAAGCGTTTGAATCGAGCCGTGTCCGACGCGTTTCAGCGTCTCAATCCTCGCTGACGTCGCGAACGTGAACAGCTGGAGGTACGTCGGCTCATCCTTCTCTTGAATCATCGGCGCCTTGCTCATCACCACTCATTACTCGTCTTGTTTCTCAGGAGGGCAAGACCGAGGGCTCGAACGCCCCTCAGCCTGCTACACTTCCCCCGACAGCAGCGTCATCATCCGGTCCTCCGGCGCTTCCTTCCCCGGACTCTTCACCCCCTAAGGTAGCTCCTGCGGCACTCCCTGTCGCCGCTGAATCCACGGAGATGGCTCCTGCTGCTTCTCCTGCGCCTGCTGGTGGTCCACCACCACTCACCGAGGATTCCCTACGCGCCATGCAGTACGGAGGCATCGCTCGATCACATGATGACCTCGATAATTCCGTACTTGACTGCAATGGCTCGTCACCAAGTGCAGCTCAGCGTTGCGTCTCCTCTCCACTGCGATGTCCACGCTCAACGTCGCCTCGAGACTGCTGTTGGTTTCGATGATGTCCTCGCTGCGGTACAACCTCTTCCTGACGCGCTGTCGGCATTATCCGAACGAGTTGCCAACTTGGAGCGTCAGTTGCGGTTTGCTCAGTCCGAGGCTGCTGCCGCCGTACGTTCGGTGGCACCCGAAATCATGGCTCGTGAGAACGCGGAGGCGTTGCTCAAGGCTGCCAACGCTGAGATCGAAGCCCTTCACAAGAATGTCAAGATTCTCCGCGAGTCGAACGCCAAGAACGACGCCATGCTCGCCAGTGTTCAAGTCACCATGGAGCGACATTCAGAAGACTTGAATCGTCTCCACTGCGAGGTCCAAGCTCGGGACGTTTTCATCGCTACGTTGAACAAGAAGCTGGCTCGCGAACGCGAGGTGTACAAGTCTTCAATTGGTGCGAATACTGAACAGACTCGGAAGCTTCACCTCCTTCTGGTCAAGCTTGCCCAGGGCAAGTACGTTGCCAACGACACGCTCAAGGTCCTCGAGAACCAGCAAGACCGTAACACTCGCCTCCTCCAAGTGAATCGCACCCTCCGTGCACACGTGAATCTGGTCGGGATGGATCCCGAGGTACTGCGTCTGGCTGTTGATGGTACGTTCCTAATGTTGCTCTTTCCACCGTGTGTTCAGCAACTAACGTCCGCTCCCAATCCTTCGTGATAGGTCTGACTGCGGGTGAGCTGGACCTGAACGCCCTGGACTTGGATCTAGAGACGTTGGTCGCTTTGCAGCGCATACAGTCTGCTGCCGCGTCTTCGGACGTTCCTCAAGCTCTCCCTGCAGCTTTGGCCAAGGCCGCTCACCAAGTGGCCCATGGGAAGTCCCACAAGCGCCTTCGACCAGGTGGCGAGGATTCAGACGACGAGCCGGACGACTCTGACGAAGACAAGGCTCCCATCCCGACGGACAAGGCCAGTACTTCGATGGCAGTTGCTGGTCTCAGTGATGCGCCACCTGCCGACACTTCAACTCCCAAGTCGGCTCGTAGGTCGCTATTCGGTCCAAAGGCGTGGAAGCAAGCGGCCCAGAAGAAGCGAAAGAAGACTCGTCCTCGCTCTCCCGCCAAGTCGCCCCGACGTCATATGAAGACTCGGTCCAAGTCTGTACCATCTTCTCCAAGCTCATGGTCGCCATCTCCTACACCAGCGTCTTCTTCTACTCCCGCCGTGGTCGACCTCAGCGGCGACCAGAGTGACGTCGATATGGTGGATGCTAGTCCAAGTGGTGTCCCATCGGTTCAAGAAACTGCCACAGAGTCTTCGGGTAAAGATGTGGACCCTGGGGATCACAACGATGTTCCCGGTCCTCCTGACGCGCCTCCGCTCCCGCCTCAGGGTCCTCCCGATGTGGCCAAGCCACCAGCTTCAACGATATCTCCTTCTCCAGCAGACATACGTGCCGCTGAAGAAGCTCTGCGTGAGGCCGAGCAAATGCGACTCATGTTCGGCTCAAGTGATGAAGGTGAAGAATCGGACCACTCTGTCCCGCAAGGCAAGTCTGCTTCGTCGTCTGTTGTGACGTCCAAGACAGTTGAAGTCCCGGGAGTGGTTTCAACAGCAGGGTTGCCCCTGTTGAAGCTGTTCCACCAGCCTCCGTGTCCTCAAAGCCGGTTCCGACTGTTCCGACAGCTGCCGTACCAAGCGTGTCTTCGCCCCACTTTTCGATGGAGATTGATGACGATGGAAATGCTGATGACGATCGTGGAGATGACGTGGATGACAATGAACTTTCGGTGGATGATTCTCCGGATGCCCCCAGTGGTGGCGGTGGTGTTCTGCCACTTACCGATCATTCGAGCACACTCGATGACGAAGATGTCGAAGATTCCGACGGCAACTTGGGCAATCTTGGCCCAGCTCGGCCTCCGACTCCACCTCGGCCAAATCCTTCGCCGATGGTTACTTCTCCAATCATAGTCGGCGGTCCACCTCCTTCGTCACCGGCAAGTCACCAAGCACCACCATCTTCACCTCCTGTTCCGGTTTCTCCTCGTCCGGCTTCTTGGACTCTCGATGCTGGACCAGGGCGCACGATCACGGCCACCTACACTTCGGTGCCGCGTCGTGGTGGTGCACCGTCGGTTGCGCCGTTGCCTCATCGAGTGTTGCCTGGTGTTTGCCCTACGGTGCCGGCTTCGTCCACATTGCCACCGTGAGTTCTTCCGTACTTGGACATGGCGTTTACTGACGCTGGTGCCAAGAAGTGTTTCGAGCGACTCTTAAGCATGACCCTTCCCGAACCAACTGGTGAGGTGACCGTCAGTACGACGTTGGAGGGTCTCCAAGCGTACTTTGACTATTCGCATCCTGATCATCCGTACCAGCAACTTCGGAAGATTTACTCTCTTCAAGCGTGTCTCTTCGACACCGTCGGTTTCGATCCACGCCTCCCCATCTCAAAGCGTGCTCCGATTGAGACTCGTCTCAAGATGATCTGGGCGAACCTTCGGGGTGACGGCGGTAAGCAAGGTGACCTCGGGCTCGCGTTATGGGAGCGTCTCCACTGTCTTCCGTTGGCTGGCATTGAGCGAGGTCTCGTTGAAGAAGCTCTTCAGTGAGCGCGACCGTCGTGCCGATCGTCTCCGCAACAAGTACCGGGAACAGTACATGGCGTGGAGTCGTGACTCGGTTTCTTCTGGTACCTCTGACGCGCCGTTCACTCGTCCTGAGTTGTTTTGGAGCCGGCGAAGCCATGGTACCCGATCGAGAACTTGCCGTTCGCACCTCGGACTTCCGACTGGTTATCTGAAGTTCCGGCTCTCGATGCTCGTCAACCCTGGCGTACTGGATGGATGAATGCGCCGCATCAGCACCCGTACAACACTACGTACTTCCCGTGCCAGTGTGATCCGGAGCTTTTCAATCCTCGTGGTACGCGTTTTGTGGAAGTGTATCGAAGCGTGGTTGCTGATCCGTCTCTGGATGCCAGTGAGTTTATTCCGACCTGGCGTTCGTTGTTTGACTCGCCGCCGGTTACTCCACGTCCCGCTCCGGCTGCTGCTCCTGTTGAAGCTAGTCCCGAAGATTCGCAGGGTCCGGCTGCAGCTCCAGCTGCCGAGGCTCAGGTTCTTGATGAAGAGGAGAAGGAGAGTGGTGACTCGACTTCGTTGGCACTCTTGGCCACCGCGACCAGGCAATTGGAATCGCTTTGAATCCTCGCTGCATGTTCCACGACGTTCTCCAGCATCGCGGCTAACTGTTGAGGGGTCTCGCGTGATTTCGTTTTCAGTGGTCGCTCCTCGGCCGGCATTTATGTTTTCTTATTCTTAATCCACTTCCACCGCGTAATCATGTTCATGTTGTTCTTCAAATGCATATACAAATTGTTGTTGCAGTAACGTTCTTCGTCTGTTACCACTGGCTGCATCGCGCTGTGGACAGTTTACACGTGATCCAGTCACGCTAGTCTTCGTCCGCCACTTGCGCCATCTGCAGCCGATTCTCGCTCTTCTTGGCTCGCAAATAGTCGTACAGCAGACCTCCACATGACAAGTTTGATGCTGGGTCCCAAGTTGTGTCTTCGTAGCCCATCCACTTGACTTTGAACTCGCGTACTGCACGCTCCGTGCTCGTCGACAGTGGTGTTCTATCGTCGAGGATGGCCTCGACTTCATATTCACCGGCAACTTGATCTGGTTCCCAGCTGTCTTCAGGCAACGGCTCCTCATCGAAGTCGAGTCTTGCTTCATTAGTCGCGTCTATTACCAACCGAGTGTTCGGTCGACTGTTGAATTCGTTGACAGTCTTGAGTCTCGACACATGCACTACTGGGTAGAAGCGATACCCACTTCGGTCAGGCAGTTCCAGCTCGTACGGAAACTCATCCAACTTGCGCTTGATCCACAAAGGTCCACGCCACCGGTGAGCTAATTTCTTCGTCAAGCCCGGTTTGACGCGTTCCATGTACAACCACGTCCGGCTCCCAATCTCAAAAAGAGATCTCGGTGGGGCTCTTGCAGGATCTTCTATCTCTTCCGAAGCCTCTGGAGGGTCCACCGAGTGTTCGTTTCCACTTGGTTGAGGTACAGCGGCTTTTTCCAGTCGACTCAGGGCATCATTATGTTGTTTAGCCCGTCGCTCCTTTTCTACAGCCTGATAATCTTTGGTCATAGTTAGGGCGATCTCGTGTTGTCGATTGATCTCACGCCGCCACGCCAGTGCGTCAGACGGCTTGCCGAGTCCTCGTTTGAGTGATGACGACATCGCCCTCAACGTCGACTGAGCGTCCCAACCGTGAACGAGGTAGAACGGTGCTTCCTTTCTCGTAGTGTCCTGAGAAGTACTAATAGCAAATACCAGCTTCTCCGCGATTTCGTCCCAATCTTGCTGTAGAGGGTCCTCCGCGTACACTCGTACGGAGCCCATTACTGACTTCACCGAGCGTTCCTGTTGTCCATTAACCTGTGGCCGATAGCTCAACGTTGCTCGTGCCCTTGACTGCATCATCTCTGCGAACGCTTGGAAAACCTCACTCATGATGCGTGGGTCGCGGTCGTGCCTTATTAGCGATGGGGCTTCGAGCCGTCGGTACACACATTCTTCGAACACTTGGGCAGCACTCAGCGCAGTCGTATCCGACATAGCTTTGGCGATAACGAATCCCGTGAACGAGCACTGAAATAGGAGCAACGCCGTGTTGCCCCTGCGAGATTTCGGTAGTGGGATCACAAAATCCATCGAGACGATCTAGAAAGTTCGTTCGGCTAGTACGTTGCGAGGCGAGTATCCACGAAGCCGCGGACGGCTTTTACTCGAGCTGCAATCTGGGCATTACTTCATATGCTTCTCCACGTCCGCGTACAAGCCGATCCTATAATAATCGGACTTAACGCGATGGAACGTTCTCACCACACCTTGATGTCCACCTTACAGCGAGTCGTGACAGTTCTGTAGGACTTCTTGAATCATCGTTGTTGGTACTACAAGCCGCAACTTGGTCTCTTCTTGCCAACCGTGGTCGTACCGACGATTCAATCCAAGATAGTGAAGCACACCGTCTTCTGATAACACAACCCGATCAGCGTACTTCCAGGCATCTCGAGCTTTTTTGTAACTCAGCTCTTTTGCTTGGCCCTGAAGCACCTTCTTGATGTTAAACCACTTCTGCTCCTCGTCTTGTGTCACCATTATCCGTCTGCATCGTTCCCGCTGTATCGCTACCGGGTCAACATCTTCAGCATCAGGAAATGCCGCTGGTACAGTCTTGTGAGGATGGTCTGGCAAATCTTCGCCGATTGAAACTTCGGTGGACGTCTCTCGTCGTTCTTCATGCAGTTCTTGAGCTTTTGAGACCTCCTCCGAATGTTCATCTGCAAACCTGACGCGTTTCTTGGCTTTCGTCTGTCGCCTAGTCATCACTGCCATATTACCATAATCGCACTCTGGTGAGCTGTAATCAACCACGAAATTTTCGAAAGTTTTCCACTTTGAAGACTCGCTGCCTGACAGAACATGTACTTGACGCTCTGCTCCACGTGACGAAACATCTACCGAGTCTTCATCCGGCTCGTAGATCATTTCCTGGATGCGATTCAGCGACGCCAATTCAGACTTGCGAGTTCCAGCTAGGATGACACGGCTGACCTTCGATTCCAGCGCTGCAGTGGCTAATGAATCCGCGGCAGCGTTGTATTCTCGTACAACGTGAGGATATTTAACTGATCGAAGCTTGGCCGCGAGTTCCTTGTGAGTATTCAGCAGCGCTAGCAAAAATTCCTTCCTGCCTGCGATCACTCCTAGTGATTGTTGAATCGCGAGCCTTAAGTCACCAACGATGACTAAATCCTCGGCACCGTGCGCAATAGCAGTCTTGACACCGTTTATCATACCTGTATACTCTGCCTCATTCACCGTGGTGGCCGAGAGGTAAGCGCTTGCGGCAATCACTATCTTCCACTCAGGAAGGCTCCACAGCACCCATGAACAACTCCCGTAGCCACTGTATATCTCTGTCTTCTATGATCCGTCAAAAGACATGACGAATCCGCTGTAATTACTGGGAAGCCTGGCGTACAGCAACGCGGGGTCCATTCGAATAGTCGGAGAACCCTTGTTTGGAGGTGCCACCGGCTCGAGCGAGTCTTCCAGGTCGACGAAGCTCGTGATGCTTGCCTGCAGTAGCTGCGCGAAAGCGACATCCTTCTCCTTCACGCGCTGCACCTTCAAGTGCCACTGCGATAGCAGCACTGCGAACTGGACTGCACGTCCGAAAAGAGACTTCGACTTATGTACCCACTCTAACGTCGAGAATCGTGTATAGACATGTAGCGTCTTTCTTGCCAGCTGTACGTAACAGATCTTTAACAGCAGAAGTAACGCCAAAACTTCCTTCTCGGCAGGATGGTAGTTCATCTTGGACTCCTTGAGCACACGACCGAGGAACCGTACGGGGTGTAACTTGCCTTCGTGTTCTTGCATTAGCGTAGTGCTCAACGCCCATTCATTCGCAAAGAGCATGACATGAACTTCCTTCGACCGGTCGAAGTGCCTTAGGATGGGTGAATGTGAAACACTCGTCTTCAATTTTTCGAAGGAACGACGTGCCACAGAAAGGCCACCTTCAACGGCAAAGTCTTCATCCTTAAGCTGGTACAGCGCCGCACCGTAGACCGCGAAGTCTTGAATGAAGCGGCTTTAGTAATTAACTGCTCCAAGAAACGACTGCATGCCCTTCTTACTCGTTGGAAACGAAAGCTCGGTGATGGCCGCAAGCTTCTTTGGATCAGCCCTGATACCTTCTGGCGAAATTTTATGCGACAGAAAGTCCACCTTGGGTTGGCAGAAGATGCGCTTGGTGAAGCTAATGCTGCTCCGACACTGTGCAAATCTTGCCAGCAAATCGGTCCAGCGTCGCCAGGCAGCTGTCGAAATCCTCGCCACCGAAGCAAATATCATCCACAAACGACCGTCGACCAAACACAGGTACCAGCGATGATTCGTCCGGTTCCCCTTTCGTAAACATGTCAGCGACGGGGCTGTTGACGAGTTGTAGTACAGGGTCGGTCTCCACCGGTGCTTCGCGATCTGCCGCGAACTTCGTTTGAAATGAAACCTTGGCGCTTGGCCCATGACGTTCCTTGGTTTGTTCTTCAGCTAAACGCATCTTCTCCGAGTATTCAAACCATCCTGCTTTAGGTTGAACGAACCCCCAGAGTGCGTTGTCAATCATACGCTGGTAGATCATCGGCGCGTTCTTTAACCCGAAGGGCATGCGTAACCACTCGAAATGTCCGAGTGCGCAGACAAACGCCGATACTTTACGTGCTCGCAAGGTCATCATGACCGCCCAGAAGCCGCTTGCTGCATCCAGCGAGCAGAACCATAGGTAGCACTCGAGATCGGTCAACAGGTCGTCGACTAGCGGCGTTGCATACTCCATGATCGTGGTGAAAGCATTCACCATCTTGTAATCAATGCAGAGCCGGATGTCCAACCCGTTCTTTTTCATCACAATCACGATCGGCGATGCCCATGGACTGTCTGAAAAGACGATCAGTTCTGCTCGCAACAAAGCGCGCAGCAGCTCGTACAGTTTGCTGAGAAATCGAAGCGGCACGCGCCGGGCACGCTGTTTAATTGGGGTGTCCCCTGTGTGTCGATATCGCATACCGCACCGTAGGCTGGCGGTGGCAGAGCGTTACCACTAGCAATCCGGATGTGCTCGTGGTTCTTCAGCGTCGCGACCAGACGTTCTCGGCGATCGGTCGACAACTGAGGATCAGCAACATTGGACGCATTGTAGTCTATTGTCGTGTTGATCGCTTCGGTCAGGTCCGGCAGGAATGCCAGCTCCTTCGCGTAGTCTTCCAAGCCAATGTTGTTAACCGGGTGTTCGTAGAAGTCATTCCTTTCGTTCTCCGTTGCTTCATTTCCTTCGGTTGTTAATACTCGAGCGACCGAGATGTACGTCTCGTCCAAAGTCGCCACGAATTCTTCTCTTGACTCAACGTCGGCATCCGCTTTGATTTCAACAGTCGGCACTGGGTCCATCTCCTTCCCATCCTGGTTTCCCATCTCTGGGCCACCTGCCGAGTCGTTGTTCGCAATATTGAATGCGCAGGTAACCGACAGATTGGGCTGTTGACTTTTGTTCAGCGCCTCGGTCGGCCGTTGTCTTGACAGTTCGGCATTCGTACCAATCTCGCAACGAACACTCGGTGCCGTATTCAACACCTTCAGCGCGATGCCTGCATCCTCTGGATCAACCACCGATGTCTCGTTCGCAGATTTGGCTGCACACAAGGTCGGGACAACTTCGTCAAAACTGGCGACTCCATTTAATCCAGTGCTGTTACTTGTCGCTTCCGTGGTCACCCCAGATTTGACACGAACACTCGTTGGCGTATGTACAACGTTTACCGGGTTCAGTAGTTTGTGTGTACGCGCTTCCGAGGCTTCGTTTGCAGTATTGCCCCCGCCATAAGCTGTCGTGCAAGTGTCCAAAGGTTCTTCGGAATAATGCCCCTCGGCCGAGTTCCCGGCTGTCACCTCAGACGCCAGACAGGCCTCCACTCGTTCGCGTTCCTCCATGATCAATGCTTAGCGCTCTGCACAGGGCAGACGATCACTAGAGTCCATTAGCGAGTCTTCAAGAGGCCGTGGTAGCACCCCACTGGGTTCTGGATAGTCCGGTCGCTCGACTGCCGAAGGCTGAGTTGCAAGCCATTGCTCGTAGATTTCACATTCACGCTGAAACAACTCACGGTCTCTGCAACCTTCGTAAGCTAGCACCTGCCAGTCTTGGTACTTCTTGGAATTCAGACGCACATAGCCGTCACCTCGCGGCAAATCCCCTTCTGGAATCCACATCGCGAGCGAGTCGTGCGCTGGTAGGTACACTGTTTGGTCGGACACATTGGTCAATCGAATGCGCTGAGGCCGTCCACGTCGAAACCTCGCCACTGACGGGATTAGCTTGTTCGTTCGACGAACCCACAGTACATGTTCTTCCAGTCCGGCTTGACGCTTCGCTAGTCGATATTCTCGCCACTCGTGTGCTTGAATGTCCAAACGCTCGGGTGGTCCCGCGTTAACATGGGAGCCGTACTCTTCGCTGTCGATCATGTTCTTGGTCTTGATCAGTGGGATTTGAACTTCGTGCGGTAATTGCGCCGCGCCGTGAAACAGGTCCAACCGGATCCCAGCCGGGATCATAAAGTCGGTCCCGAGTATCATGTCGACGCCTGCACTATGCGCCATTACCCACATCTCGAATTCGTACACCAACTCCCATCCGAGCGTAATCTTGACGCACGCTCGTCGCGTCGTTGACACCTTGCCTTCGTTTATTCCTTGAATGTCAATGCGGCGTCCGTGATCGGGTACATCTCGGAGTCGCAACTTCTTGGCAAAGGCCTTAGTGATCACACTAACGCTCGCTCCTGTGTCGAGGAGGATCCTCGTTCGCTGGTCGTTCACAGCGCCTTGCACTAGAGCTCTCATTCCGATCCGTCGGTCGAATTTCTTGGCCGACCACCACCCCTGTCTCTCGCCAGGGTTCAGCTTTATCATCTTGAATTGACCCTTGGGCTCGTCTCGCGCTGCACTCGAAACCAAGCCGAACGAACCCTCGCTGGTGCCTTCATAAGCATCAGCACACTCCACTCTCTCTCCAACACCTCCACCGAGGACTCTTCTCCTCTCCTTTTCATTTTCCGTCGCGTTCACACTTGTTACGTAATTATCAGGCCATTCACTCTGCCCCATGAAAGCAAAGATACACTCTGCTTCCATTGAAGGCTCGGTTAACTGTGGCAGCCCGATAGGGACCAACCCAGTTGTAGTTGGCGGGCTGCCTAGTTTAAATGACGTTCTTGAACGACGGCCTTGAGCTCTGGCGGGAGTTCCTCATTCGTGCCTTTAGTGCGCACTAATTTCGCAAGGTCTTGGAAGTTGCGGAAAAGTTCGCATTGTCCAGCATCGTGGAGTTGTTTGCAGAACTTGCATCGCTTGTTACAGTAGTGGGCGGAGTGACTTATGCCGCCGCACACCGCGCATGGTCCGTACTGTGAGCGTCGGATGTCGCGGTTGAAGTCACGTCGACTACGTTGGTCCTGATTGAACCCGCGGTCACCACCTCGGCGATCTTGAGTGAAGCCATTCTCGCGATCAGGCGTGTTTCCACGCGGTTGACGGTTGTCTGAACGTGAGCAGGTGCCTTCAGCAGCTGCACCGCGCTCATTTTTGCTAGCAGCGGCGAGGTATCGGTCATTTTTATCCAATGAAAAATCACCATCCGTATTATCGGGCTGAAAGTCGTTGTACTCGTCTTGGACATCGTTGTAAGCGTTCGGATCTTCGTTTAAATACTCGGTGCCTCCCTAAGCAGCTTCACGACCTTCTAATGTAGCTTGTAGGTCATCCACCGTGGCTTCAATGAGCGTCACTCTTGGTTTGTTGCGGTTGTCATCACGGCGACTGTCATCACGCCGGTTGTAGCGGGCGTGCGCATCGTCGCGTCGCGCGTCACGATTCTTGGAGTATCGATACTCACTGTCGCGCTTGGCCATTCTCTCCTTGCCCTTGAGAACGTCTTCAATGATCTCTTCGAGCTCGTGAATGTCGGCGACTCGAGCGTGGTAGAGACTCTCCGCCAGCTTGTCATCATCGCATGTTGCCAGGAACTGATGTACGTGTTCTTTCGCGTCGCGACCACTCTTCTCGAAGTGTAGACGGGCGGTCCGAGCGTAGCCATTCAGCCTGTTTATGTAGTCGCACAGATGTTCGTTACGTTCCCGCTTGGCAGAGTAGTAACGTGACAGTGCCGGCTGCGTGAACTGCGAACAGTAATAGCGGATGAACGCATCCCTCAGCAGCTTCCACTTGCGCTTCGTCTTCTTCGGAAGTTGACGGAACCAATGAATGGCTCCATCCCGGAGACAAAGCTCAAATGGAATGCATCATTTGTCGGCATCTGTGTGGGTTCCAGTCGTTTCATAGACAAACCCACGGAGCCACTGCATACAGTTCTCGCTCTTGTTGCGAGAGCCTGAGAACGGCGTGATGCGATCCAACGGTCGGTGCGATGTCATTTCAATCCTCGGTGTCGGGTCCACGTCGTTCAGCGTCGCCAACTCATTCATCTGACGCAGCTCGACTTACGGATCTTCCTCGTCGAATGTACGCACTAAAATGTCATCGTCACTTGATGAACCGTCGCTGTCGACTGGACGACGTCCGGCACCACCTTTGGGAGCTCGCGGACCACTCCGGCGACCAAAGGATCCCTCGTAGCCAGCGTAAACACGCTGCATACGGCTCTCCGAACGTGACGTAACCATGTGCGAGACTTGAAAGTACGGTGAAGCTTCGGTAGTGCCAAAGGCACCACGCTCAGCTCCACGCTTGGTCGGAGGAATACGAACGAGTCGTTGGGGTGTCTGCGGCAGTGGAATCGTGGACGGATCTTCATCTTGAACGATCGTTCAACTCACAGGCTACTTTCCGGCGTTGATGCCAGCAGCGCCAACCGCCCTCCGAAGCTTCTTCTTCCATTTCTGGAGAGCAGCTCCAGCTTCATGTGGACTCCAATCTTGGAGCGACATCGTCGATGGGTACGTCTCGTTCTCGAAGCCCAACGACAACAGTTGCGAGACTGAATCCTCGGCTACTTGGCTAGTCGACACCGAGTTGACTGGGTATTGAAGTTCCTGCGCAAGCGCAGGCTGGTCGGCCTTTCTCTTGGGGATGGGCTTGAACAGCTGCATCCACTCATCATTCTGCATCAGCGCTTGTACGCGGTCGAACACGCGCTTGGCGGCTGGTGCATCACTGTTGATAGGTGGTGCCTTCAGCAATGCTGAATGCTTTACACTCGCCACCGAAGGTTTAGAACCCTCGGTCCCATCGTCATAATCTTCATAGGCAGGTTCCGGTCCCGCAACATCATCGAGCTCGTCGGCGAGGTTCCTCGAAAGGGACCTGGTCGCCCCGCTTAGCCCCGATGATAGCGTGTCCGTCTCCGGTGGCGCTGCGCCTGGCTCTAGTGCCGGCGTCTTGTCTTCGTAATCTTCATAATCGTGGGCGTCAGGACCGCTGTCCGCTTCGTCGTCGAAGCTCACGGAAAGCTCGGTGGCGGCTGCAAAGCGCGCAGCCGGGCTTGAACTCTCGTAGCGAGCTCCGCCAGACTTAGCAGGCGTAACTGGTACCGTCGGTTGTCCTTTCGCCATGTTTCTTGTTTTCGTTTTCTTGTTCTTCTTCTCTTGGTAGCTCGTAAACTGGAAGGCCATACAAACAGTTCACAATGGTCACAATCAGTTCCCGGGTCGCGGCACCAGGTGTGGTGGTGGAATTCCCACGTGAACTCTAGCTACAAATATAGTTAGGACGTTCCCATAACAATACGTCTACTAGGATAGTAAACGATCGTTCGGGCGGACCTGAAGACCTCAGCTCTGCCCTTGCACCGGGACAAACTGGACGTTGTAAACTACTTATATAGGCCAACCAGTAAAAATAAGAACACGCTACTAGCACGAGCAAAGCTAGTAGGTGTTTTGAATCCTCGTGGTCCCAACAGCGGAAGGGTACCAGGCACGGGTAAGCCTTTTACGAGGTCACCGAGTGCTCAACACTCGATTGGGAGAATAAAAGGGATGCAATACAAGCAATCCCAGTCGTGCAAATAGGCAACAATAAGCCGCCACGTAAAAACCGCCCGATAGTAATCGGCCAATACACAAAGTCTCTTGGCCTTGCCGGATGAACCCTCGCTACAGAGCTTCGAGTTCACCGACAGGCATAACACACTCAAACAAGCTTGACCAGACGCTTACCTTGAAGCCGGACGTCGCTCTGTGTGCTTGAGTGGAAATTCTGTTCTGTATTTAAGCTTACCCTTTCGGGTCTATTCCTAATAAGAAGTCCTAATCAAGTATACAAATATCAAGTGAACAATGATCCGTTATGGATCTTCTTGCACGCCAAGCGTCGTCTGCTCCGTCGCATGAGTATCTTTAACGGTCCGCGCCCTGTCCCAGACGGTGAACGTGCTTCCAAAGGGTCGCTGAGTCCTCCGCGAACTCATCCCAACCGCCACCGAGGGTTCGTACCGTAGATGGTCCGCTGAATGCGAATCCGGCCAGTCCATTATTAATTATAAGGACAGCCTGGATTCAGCGGCATATGGACCGTATCCAATATCCGTTGAGAGTTCGGTAGTGACGCCGTAGAGTCCCTTGCACCTTGGCGTCACCGTACATCACATGACCGAGGGTTCGTCGCTTAAACATCTTGGGCGGTGTCACGTCTTTGTCGACGGGTGATAATCCGCAACTACGGAGAAATCACTACACTACACAGGCGTCCTATTGCGAGCTTCCTCAACCCTATAGTGTTAGCAAGTAACGGACTAAATACCTGGCCCATTACACCTGGTAGCACTTTGTAGCCCTTCCAATGACCAAGCTCGACATGAGCCAAGACCTCGGCCACGCTGCTTTTCCCCATCTCACTCGGATCGAGTGGAAAGTTCTCCACCGCCTCGCGGCGGTGTCCGGAGAAGCCGTCGTCATGTCGTTGCTGCACTCCGCGACGTTCGACGAGCGTTGGGGTCGACGACCAGCTTGTCGAGGGTTCATTCCTTGGCTTTCCCAGACAGCAGCGAGAGGAGGAAGTGGACCTTCACGGAAGGCGCCTCGATCAACCTCGAGGCGATGGCGATGTCGATCTCTCGAAACCAGCGATTCAGCGGAAATCGGTCTTCTCCGGCACCGGAGTAGGTGGGCGTCTCTAGCTTCACGACGTTATTCGTATGCGAGGGAGTTGACAGTCGCCGATTCGCATCGGCGAGCTCGCGTTCTATAAATTCTTGTGCCGCAACGCACCCTCCAGAGTGAGCTTCGGCACGCGTTTGAGCCGCCGCAAGATGAATCCCAAATTCGGGCAGACTTCTTCGCCCTTCGGCAAGGCACGATGACTATGTGCGACTATGCCCAGAAGACACGACACCTCGCGACGTGTATCGTGTCCAAACCCATCGATATGGCCTCTCAGGATCATGTTCTCGTGTTCGGTATGCGCGAAGGCATCACGCGCTACTGCCTTACAAGATCGGACCCCTTTACGCTCGAAGAGGAATCTGCCTTGCACTACGCGATGACTACGTGGTTTCGGCGTCATACGCTCACGCGCTGCCCGCTTCGGCTAGGAAATCTGCGCTCGAGCCCATGGACATCACCGCTATCGATGCGACGAGCAATCGTCAGCGTCATGTAGCGCGTCGTAACGGTGCTCGGAACGGTCGTTTTCTCACCTGCTTCCGTTGCCGGATGGTCGGTCATCGCGCGGCGGAGGGCCGCGCGCCAGCTCCAGCGTTTGCGCATGTCGATACCGAGCCCGTGAGTTCTGACCAGCCTAAAAACTGTTCGGGTCAGTAGGTGCGGGGTGCCCTACTGGCTGAAATGGAGGTTCGGGTCCCCCGTTGGCAACCCAACCTCCTAGCCCTCCTGTGCTACATGCACACTTTCACGCCACCACCACGCCGAGCGATTCAAGATTGAACATTGTCAGTCTTCATGTCGCCGGCGCCCAGCGACCACTGCGAGCGCTCCTTGATTCAGGAGCGACCAACAACTTCTTCCGCGCGTCCTGCTTGTCGATACTCCCGTCGGACATCACTATCCGCAAAGGTAGAAGAGAGGTCGCTGTCAAGTTGGCCGATAAAAATCGCGCCGCGTTGCACGGTGCGACATTACACTTCCGTACACGCTCGACGGTTTCCGAAGCAACGACGACTTCCTCGTCATTGAGATGAATTACGCGTCTGACTGCATCCTGTCTATGCCGTGGTTGACGCGCTATCAACCAGAGATTGGCTGGTTGGCCCGGTCGGTCAAGCGTCGCAGTGATTTTGACGTGAGCGAGGTGTTCACGCACCTCCTGGTCGCCCAGAAGGATTGGCCCCCCGTCACCGTCGTGGACCGGTCATCCACGACGCACGTTGTGCACAGCGTGAGCGATGGCCCTCTCTGCGCGGCTTGCACAGTGCTGTTAGCTGGCGTATCTCCGCGGCGACGCGGGGATGAAGACCAACTGGCGGTCGAGCAGGGGCTCCCGTCAATTGAGCCGGTGGTCGAGCAGGAGATCCTGTTAGATGGGGATGATATCTGGTCCAGCGAGAGCGACTCATTATCCTCGAGTTCGCACTCGAGGCGGCGAAAAGGGAAGTCGAAGCAACGTCGGCTGAAACCTCGCCGAGAGCCCGTACCAATTGACAGCTCACCAACGGAGTCGGTCTGCGTGCTTGAGTATGTGGAAGGTACCTCCGGCCGCCGACAAACGCTCGAGCTTGCCAACCCACCTCTAGAGGGGCAGTCGATCACTCGACTTCTAGGTCTCTCCTGGAAGAACTTCCTTCGCGGCCTCAAGGGCGATGAAATCGAACAGGTCTGCCTGATCACCGACGCCGATTCGGCGTTGTTCGAAGTGAATGCAGTCAGTGACGACGACGCTCCCTCGCAATTAAAGAGCGCCAAACCGATGTCGGCCCGCGAGGAGCGCTTCGCTGCGCAATCTTGGGAAGCGTTACGCGAATCTGGCAATCCAGTCTACGAGTCCACCCGTGAATATGAATATGTCTTTCCGGATAAGATCCCAGCTAAGTTACCAGCTGACCGAGGAATTCACCGCGAGATCGATCTCGTGCCCGGCTCGAAGTATTGTGTGACGCGGCGGTGGCCGCTCCCGCAAGATCAGATCCAAGCTATCGATAACTTCTTCGATAGCCGCCGCAAGGCGGGTCATGTGCGTGAGAGAACATCGCCGCACTTCAGGCCGACCTTCTGTGTAAAGAAAGCCACGGGTGGGTGGCGCATCGTCCATGCCTTCAACAAGCTGAACGACGCTACCATTCCTGCCCAGACGCCGATTCCTCGGAAGGAGATGGTGCTCGACGCAATGTCGGGTAGTGAGGTCTTCAGTGTCATCGACTTGACCGATGGGTTCTACCAAATCCTCATGAGGCTGAGCGACATACCGCTCACAGCGGTAAGCACTCCCAGTGGTATGCTGTGGGAGTCATCGGTGCCAAGATGGAGGACGAGGACGTGGCGATCTGCTTGTTGCGCAGTCTCTCCAAGTGCTACGCGAACGTCGTGCTACATTTGAAGATGAGTACTGCTGAGCCGAAGACGCAAGACGCTGTGAAGGTTCTCACGAACGAGCATATCAAGCGACAAGGCGAGAAGACCTCTGCGGTGAAGACTGAAGACGCGGCGAAGGCGTTCAGTACCAAAAGAGAGTCTCACCAGTGTAGCTACTGCGGGGAATTAAGGCACGTGATTGAGAAGTGCTGGACCAAGCTGGAGGATGAGAATTGAGGAGGCCGCCGCGGCGGCAACAGTCGTGGACGCGGGGCCAACAATGGCCAGTGGCGAAACGACGACTACGACTACGGTTATGATCGCGTGGTGTTGCGGTTTCACTGGCATGTGGAGTTTTGACGGGCGAGAGTATGTCCAGGCTGTGGGCAGTCGACAGCGGTGCGATGTACCATATCCGCAATGGCAAGGATAAGTTCGTCATGCTGAACGAACGAGATGAAGGCGAGCTGAAGGGCGCTGATGGCACTAACGTTTAGATCAAGTGTGTGAAAATCATCATCGAGCGCGTAGTTCTGCTAAAGGGCGATGAGCGCAAGATCGAGATCAACAACGCGCTCTACGTGCCGAAGATGAAGAAGAACTTGCTATCGGTGCCGCAGATCAATAAGAGCGGCAAATTTCAAGTGGTGTTCGACGGTGAAACCATGAAAGGTTGCGCTAGGCCTCGAAGGAAGTGGTGGCTACAGCAGACCTCGTGGACGGGCTCTACTGGAAGCGCACACCACTATGCTCGGTAAGCGCAGTGACTTCGAAGTCGAACATTGACTTGCACGCGCGCATAGGCCATTCTCCTATCGACGTGCTACGCAAGATGGTCAACAACGGCATGATCAAGGACGCCAAGGCACCTTTGAAGTCAAGTGGAGAAAGTGTCTGCCGCGGGTGTCAGCAAAGGAAATTGGCCTGTAATCGTTCCCCAGTAACCGCGACAAACGCAGCTACGACACGTTCGAGGTGCTTCACTTCGACGTCTGCGGCCTCATGGAAGAAGATTTGTTGGGTGGGAGCAAGTACCTGTTGCTCATCGTTGACGACGCCAGTGGTTGCATGCAGGGTTTCCGCCTATGAGCCAGGTCGGACGCTGAAGAATGCCTCAAGAGCTACATCATGAAGGTACATACGCAATTTAGCAAGCTTGCAAATGTTCGTGCGCCATGATGGAGCTTGTGAGTTCGCGACAAGCGCATTCAAAGTTTTTTATAAAGATCAAGACATCGAGCAGCAGACCACGGCTTCCGTACACGCACCAGACGAACGGCACTGCAGAACGAGTTATCAGGACTATCGTCACGATTGGTCATAGTATGTTGCACCATGCCAAGTTGGAGAAGTTTTCTGGGGCGAGGTGGCAATGGCTGCTATCTACGCTAGGAGCCACCTGCCGTCGCCCAAGATCGAAAACAAGACTCCATATGAGATCGTGTACAAGTCTAAGCCAAGTGTGAAGCACATACGTGTGTTTAATTGTCGGACGTACATCTTAACTCCGAGGGAGAAGAGACTCAAGTGGGATCCCAAGGCTCGTGCACGGTTGTTCATGGGCTATGAAGAAGTGTCGAAGGCGTATCGAGTTTATGACATCGAGGTGGGGCAGGTGGTGATCAGTCGCGATGTCAATTTCGACGAATCTTTGGGTTTTCGACGGCTAGGCCAAGCGATGTCGACGCAGATTTCGATCTCGACTTCGCCTCTCTCAGCATCATCGATACTGAAACTGCGGGCCCAAAGGGATTCAAGCAGGCGGGGAAACGCAAGTCCCGCACAAGTAACGTTCACGGTATGACTACAAGATCGCGCGCTGCACAGAAGGCTGCCGGTTTGAAAGAAGCTAGAGCTCCCGAAACCTCGTTTGAGCGTCAAACAAAGCGCCGATCAGGTGTGCGAAATGGCCGTGATGTGGCCAATGAAGAAGAACAAGATGTCGAGGATCAAGACGACGACGACGACTCAAATTAGTCTGTATTTTGGCGAGCAAGTGCCAACGCAGTGGAAGCTGGTGATTTAGCTGAGCCGGTAATGTTCCAAGAAGCGGTGAACGGGCCTGATCAGATGCATAGGCGCAAGGCCATCCGTGCCGAACTTAAGTCGATGCGACTTCGCGGTGTGCTCCGAGCTGCTAAGTTGCCGAACGGTCAACGGGTCATCGGTACGAAGTGGGTGTTCAAGATCAAACGCAAAGCAGATGGTTCAATCGAGAAGTACAAGGCGCGCCTTGTGGCGAAAGGCTTCAAGCAGACGTATGGCATTGACTACACCGAAATGTTTTCGCCCGTATTAAAGTATGTGACGCTGCGCATGATCATTGCTTTGGTCGTGTACCTCGGCTGGCCCCTGGACCAGCTGGGCGTGGTGACAGCATTCCTGTATGGCATAATGAAAGATGTGATGTTCTGCATGGTGCCAGAAGGTGTCGAGCTTGATGGTGACTAGGCTGCCTGGAGCTGGTGAAGGTGATCTACGGTCTCAAGCAAGCATCGCCCGTGTGGAACGAGACCTTCGACGACTACGTGTGCTCCATCGGCTTTCAAGTTTCAGCATACGACCCGTGTCTCTACATCAAGATTGTGGATGTTCACTGTGTGCTTCTGCTGGTCTACGTAGACGATGTTTTGGTGTCTGGTAGCTCGGCCGAGCAAATTGCAACCACCAAGTCCGATCTCAAGAAGCGCTTCGAGATGCCTGACAGTGGCAAGTGTGCGCTCGTATTGGGAATCGAATTGGTTTACAACGCTGACGGCAGTGTGGCGATGTGCCAGCGCCGATATGTCGACGACATCCTTAAGCGTTTTGGTATGGATGAGTGCAAGGCGGTGGTGAGTCCAGCTGATTTGAGCTTTCGACTAGTTCCAAGCGGCGCATCGACCAAGGTGAATGCTCCGTTCCGCGAGGCTGTAGGCGCACTCATGCACTTGATGACCGCGACACGACCGAGCATTGCCTTTGCGGGGGATACGTTTCTCGCTTCATGGAGAACCCTTAAGTCGAGCACTGGGCTGCCGTGAAGCGTATCTTTCGCGATCTACAAGGAATAAGTCGCATTGAATCTGCTTCAAAAGTGGACTTCCGCGGGTCTGATGCAGACTGGGCTGGTGACCATTCCGATCGCAAGTCAACTTCGGGCTACACGTTTCTTTTGATGGGCGCACCCGTGAGTTGGGGGAGCAAAAAGCAGTCAAGTTTGTCGCTGTCAACAAGCGAAGCAGAATACATCGCGCTAAGTTTGGTTTTTCAAAAGGCCAAGTGGGTTCACCACCTACTTTGCGAGATTTTAACGGCAGCGGGGGAATCGGGACCAGAGCTCAAGATCCTCGAAAACAACCAGTCATGCATCAAGATGACCAAAACCCCAGTAAAACATGGTCGGGTCAAGCACATCGACATCAAGTACCATCACATTCGTGATGAGGTCAAGCGCGGTGAAGTCAAGCTGGAGTACTGCGAGGCTTTTGTGATGCTGGCGGACATCATGACGAAGACGCTTCCGGGGCCACGTCACAAGGACCTTACGACGGCGCTCGGAGTCAACGCGTGTTCGCATTTAGGGGGCGTATTGAGGGGTACCGGTTTCAGACGGTAAGTACCCATAAACCGGTAACCCAAACCGGTCCTCACGATCCCGCGATGATTATGGTACGTTAATTACGCTATCGATGACTAGACTAGTAGGATAATTGGACGAGTGCAGTGTTGGTGATTGGATGCACCAAATGATTGGATGACCTAGGTAGTGAGGACAGTGTAAGCTCCGATAAATCAATCACTTCGGAATGTTCCTTCTTTCCCGCAAGTGTCCTCACTCCGGTCTTCCTCCCGAGTGGTGACTCTTCCCTTCGCTCCGTATAAGCCTAGCGTTGCTCAAGACCCGTGCTCTATCACAAATTGCAACCTTTCAAAAAAAAGGTTCCACACACCAAGACTCTGCGAATAGCATTTAATGCTATTTGCATAGTTTGGTGTGTGAAATTGAACACAAACCATTCGCTCGAGCGGGACGGACTGATGTCGAAAAAGAAGTGCTCCAATGACCGACAACCTCTGATGGCTCTGCGCACGACCGCGTTGCTCCAACACAGAAAGAAGCACTCGCAACTTGCATCTCACAGCTTGCACGACGGACGCAGAAGATGAGGATGTTGACGCGGAAAAGAAGTATTCGCTTGGGCCTTGGTACATCGCGTGCTGTGTCTCGAGATGTGTCTTACCCGAGCTAAAATTGGTATCAAAACGGTCGCAGCCACGCTGATCACGTGCTTGTGTATGAACATGCGCATTAAGCTGTGCTAAGTGACGTTTTGCTGGTTGTTTGCGAGGCTCAGATACAGAGCACTACACCCACAGGTCACAGTGATGATGCCCTCCATCTGACATTCCGTGCTCTTCCCATTGCGCACAGGCTATTATTATTTCAGCCATGTCGCTATACTACACTTAAGTTTTGCGTAATGTAAAATCTCAATGAAGATGTTTGCTCTCGGGTTGATAATAGTATGCACCCTAGCAAGTATTTCATCTATGGCATTCACTCAACGGTACTACATGTAGTACATTAGTCAATAAGAGTGACTACTAGAAGTGTAAAACAACCTGGTATATAGAAAAACGATGGTTCTCCATCAAAGTAGTAAGAGCATCCGCACCGGTACGGCTATACAGCCGACAAATGCCATATTTAGCTATAGAATGGCTATTGGAGGAGCCACCGGTTGCGCCACATCCTCGCTATAAGTAAAATTAAGGCTGTGGCGACTACTTTGGGAGCCAAACTTGTCAAGCAAAATAGCCGTCACAAGGTAACAGACGGAGGTGAGTAACGCATACCACTCTGGTCCACTTAAGAATCGACAGTTTATTTAACCTCACTTTAATGTGGTCCACATATGGCTTTTTAATTGGACAAAAGATTGGTCTATATCATACGATTGTCCAAAAGTTTCGGGTTTTCCATGTGCCATCAAAATTAGACCGAAAACCCTCTGTACGTGGACCTGTCTAATGAGCCCCAAAGTACGCTAGACATATATAACATACATGAACATGTAGGAAATGTCTAAGGAATAAATGGCTACCTTTTTCAATCAATATCGTTAAAAATTGATGGTGCTGCGATAAAATATCTAATTCTACCCAAAACCGTCGACGCAAATTGAGCCTTTGTATTCACAACTTCTGCTGATATTGACAGCCAGTCATATCACGCGAAACAGGATAACCTCAGGATTATTTTGAAGTATGGCAGCTCCCAAACAAAACAATCTAGAAAATATTATGGCTTGAAAACCAAACTGTCGATTCTTAAGTGGGCCAGACTGGTACGCATTTACACAGATGAAGCGTGGAGCCAACTATTGCACTGCAGAAGATAAGGCGCTGTGTGAGGCGTGGGTTGAAGTAAGCGGGGACGGCGGCGAAGGAATAAATCAAAACCTTTGATGAGTTCTACAGCAAAGTAAAACGATTCTTCGAAGAAATCCTACGAGAGCAGGATGTAGTCTCAGAGAGACCAATAACATCGCTCAGCTCTAGGTTCTCGACTATATCGGGTGTTGTGTCTAAGTTTGTGGTGTGCCATGCGAAAGTGTCTGCGTTGAAGATAAGTGGGCGCCCTGCTACAGACATCGAGCATCAAGCAATTGAGTTATATGAGTCCGATCCAAAAAGGGAAGGCTTAGCTCCATCCAGTGTTAGAACACACTAGAACAAATGCAGACAAATGGGGGCATGGCGCTCAGGGATAGAGAAAAAGCGGGTATCTCCAAGTAAACGCGCTCGAGCCGTCAGCGCAAAGACTTCTGCGGTAGCCGAATATCGTTTTGTTCGTGGAGATGATATAGAAACCAACACACAGAGATCTGATTTCTGTGATAGCGTCTCGACCGGTGGACGACAGCGGCTTCAGGGACAAAAGAAGTTAAAAATGGAGAAAGCGAACCTAGCTTTGTTCGCGCGACAGGTGCAGGCTATGGAGCTTATGGCTAAAAACGCCGAGGATCGAATCCGGATTGCCCAGGAACAAGTCGAGATCAATTTTTCTAAAATGCAAACGGATCCAGAATTCGAAGAGGCCAAGGAGTTCCCAAATTAAAACGGAGTGGCTGAGGTAGAAGGCTCGTGATCATATTTCTCTCGCTGGTGCTAGGTTTGATGCATCAGCGAGTAGCACGGCATCTGACAGTGTTTTTCTCGCTGGAGCTAGAACTGCTGCGTCAGCGAGTAGCGCGGCATCTGACAGTGTAGTGTTTCTAGCGCTGGAGCTAAGACTGCGATTGGTCGAAATGTGACATTAATGAGTGGCTGAGATATCTTGGCTGTATTTGGGTAAAATAGGGGGTTTCAAAGTTGTCATTAATTAGGATTTTTTTGGCGGAGATGAGCCTCATTTTTGTCGAAAAATGCGCCTCCCGAGACGTATTTTTCCAGCTGATATTTTGAGTTCTCATTGTTAGGGGTACGCCGCTAAATATATAACCTGGTTACTTTCGAATCTGGTGGCTGGGAAGCGAAGGGTACAGCATGGCACGCCAAAAGGGCCAGAAGTGTGGTCACACCACCTTACTGCAGAGGCAGTTTATGGTGGAATGGCTGAAAAAAACCGGCTAATTTCAATGTGATTGTGGGCAAGGCAAATGACGACCACTCTGCTGGCTTTGGAGGGGCGCGCACAAAGATTTCAGGCTTCGGTCAAATCGCAGAGTACGTGTTTACATCTTGCTTGAAGACTTTTGCGGATGCAGGTTCGCCGATACCGGCTAAGTATACCGAGCGATGGGATGCTTATACATGCCAAAGCCGCTGGACATCTTACTTTAAGGTGTTCAGGAAAATCAGGGAAAGGTTAGACTCCCAGACGGGATTTGGCCTTACTGAATCGCAGCTCGAAGCAGGGCTGGCGCTCGAAGAAGCTGTTGAAAAAGCTTGTCCGTTTTAACCTTGCCCAATCTGCATCCGTGATACTGTCTGGTGGACTTCATGGGAGCAACGGATCTCGCCAAAAACAACAACGCACTATGATAGAGCGACACACGAAATACAGCCAACGCAAATTGTCATGAAGCCAACTTTTTCGGCGGTTAGAGCACAAAACCATGTTGGTATCCATGCGAATGCTCCAAACTCCACAGAGACTTGAAAAACACTTCGCAGGAACAACTCCCCTTGCATCCAGTTCATCAACTTTCTTCTTTCACTTGACGGCATCACCACTAGTGCACAAACAACAGTATAACGTGCAGCAATTCTCACCCGCAGCAATACCACGTGCAGCAACGCCTTCACGTTCAGACTTTTTTCACCACGCAGCAACTCCCCCACGCCCAGCTACTAGTCACGCGCGGCGACCAGTCCGCGCCCTACGACTCCTTCACGCGTGGCGACTCACTCACGCGCGGTAACTCCTTCACTCTCTCACGCGCGGCAACTCGTTCACGCCCTGCGACTCGTTCACGCGGGGTTACGGGTTACAAGGTAATTATCTGGTTTTTGTGGCAATTTAGTGGTGTTTCAGAGCTGAAAGCCCCCTCATTTTTCGACAAAAATGAGGCTCATCTCCGCCAAAAAAAATCCTAATTAATGACAACTTTGAAACCCCCTAATACTAATTATTTTAATCCTAAACTATCAATGCTTTGATTAAAATGTTTTTTTTATCAAACCTTCATCTTACATCTCACAAAATAAAGCCGATTGATTGCCGGACCTGAGAGGCCCATGTGGTGCCACCACCCATTGACCCTGACGGACTTGGGCTGGCGCTCCGGCTGTGTGCCTGCTGCAACGCGTTTCTTTCGTGGGACGCTTTTGCAGCTGGCTCCGCCAGAGCTGGGGGGCGTCGCTGCATTGCGTGTGCCAATGGGCCCAACGCACGGGCCTATTGGAACCGCTTCGATGCAGCCCCAATACCGCTGGAGCCTGACCAGCGTGAGCAGCGGATGCTCGCACTGGCCGTTGCTATGGGCACGCCGCCTCCACCGCCTCCGTCGCCACCACGACTTTGTACAGAGCACGAGTGCCGCCGCCGCTACCGCATGCAGCGACGTCGTCGCTCGAAGAAGGTGAAGTTAGACATCTAAATGGGTACAATATAAAGTATTTCCATTGGTTCAAAATATTTTTACTCATGACACTTTCTATTTTTTTTAGCTAAAAAATGCTTCTTTTAAAATTTTAGCTTTTGTGTTACTTCTGGATATCAGTAGTATATGTATAAATAATTAGCACTGTCTTACTTCTAAGTACTTTCTTATTGAAAAATAGTTTGTTAAAAAAAATGTGCCGCGTAGTATGTCACCTTAATTTACCGGTATGTTGGGAAGAACGAAACTACTTTATTGGCGGACGGGTTGCCGACAAGATGGTAGTACGGTATAGAGTTTTAATTCAACAGCAACAAAACAACAACAGCGACAGCACTTGCAAGCAGTATTAATATCTTACATAAATTTGATTCTATGTGGTAAAAACAGAATGCGTGTATATTTTATAAAAATACTTAGTTATTTCGTAGCTGCTTATCATCACATTTGACCAGAATAAAACAATGTTTCGAAATAGTGCTGCAAACAACATGGTGGAGGCTCAGTATTTCGTAGACATATTGTGCAAATTACTTGGAGCTCAGTATTTAACAAATACGTTTTTTTTTCGACATTCTCTGACTCTAATTGTAGATTCTGTTGCTGGTAGTCCAAATTGTGATCCGATTACCGGTACATGTTATGAAAACAAAGAATCCGTTTTTAGGCTTATTTATTAGTATATGTATTGGTAAAATAGTCCCGTCGAAGCGAAGCGGCGCGGCGAAAAAGGCCTTATCAAGTAGGACGTAATCAAAACTACCGCCGCGTAGCGGCGGCGCTCGGCTATTGTATTTAATAATATCAGTTTGTCTTAGAAGAAAATATTACGTGATATTTTTATGTTAGCTTGTCAGCTTGGTAATATTTATACTATATTAACTTCACCAATTTTGGAGTTTATCATGGTGGACTAATACCGACTACGCAATCTTTCAAAATAAAACCGTTTTAACTAATACTAAGTAGATTCATGCATTTAATAATATCAGTTTGTCTTAGAAGAAAATATTACGTGATATTTTTATATTAGCTTGTCAGCTTGGTAATATTTATACAATAATAGTGTGGTGTGCTGGCACTGCTGAGCGCATAATTCTAGCTTCACATGTTGCAGGTTTGTAAGACGCACGATCTGGACGAGGCTATCGGCATATAGCAAGAACAAATATCTTGATTTCGCTCCATCGACTTCAAACAACTGCAACCGTTAGCGGTTTATCATCTCGATCGGTTTTGTCTGTGCCACAGTAAAATACTAGAACAAAAAAAAGTCTTCAGTTCTTAAGCCTGCCATTACTACTGCTGCTTTAGAGCCTGACCGAAATGGGCAAGAAACGTACTTAAGAGGAAAAATGTAAAAACAAATATCATCAAGTATTTAATATTTTCAAATCTCCAAGCTCGTTTTAAAAAAAAATAAGCTCTTTAGTAAATAAGCTACTTTTAGAATTTAATAAAAAAGTACTATTACAATCAAAAATCGGTAATCTATCATACTTTTAACATTTTCCCCAAAATTCCTGACTCAACTCTTCTGACTGAAGCATGCAATCGCCGATTTGCAACGTTGATGCCGGACAACAGATGGACATCTAAGTGTTGACATCCGTCAGCCTGGCGCTCTGAATACAGTGTACAGTGTAGCGTGCTTCGTTCTTCATCGCCCCCACACCGTGTTCTTCATTATGGTGACTCACTCGCGGCCGTCTGCCCCCGGTCCCTCCTTCTCTTGGCTGGTGGTGGCCTTGCTGGCCATCGCAGTGGCCACGTGTGTTCACGACCCAAAGGCGCTAGAGCTCGCGGTGCGTCGCGTCCTACTGAAGATCTACGTGCCTGATGAAATCGCAGTGGACTGCGGCGACGCGCACCAATTCCTAACGGACGTGGTGCCTGTCAAAGGGTTTCACGTGTTGTGCATCGAGACGACGGCGATCGACGCGTACGACGACGTGAAAACGTTAATTTCCAGCAGTTCGAACCAGGGACGCTAATGCAGATGTCTGTAATTGGTTGCTGTGTTGTTTGCAGACTGAAGGTGACGGGGTTTAAGGATGGCATGCATGTGAACAGCTCAGTGGAGACGACGAAGGATCTTCAGACGTTTAGGCGCGCGGTGGAAGAAGAGCTGCTGCAGATTCCAAAATCTAGCGACGAGTATGCGCGTAAATACAAGCAACCGCCAGCGTACTTCACGCCGGATGGAGTGAGGTTGGAGACGGACATTACCGCGCTGCAGAATCGGATCGTGTTTTTGTTCGAAGGTGGCCAGTTCATTTGGCCCGGAATTCGGGTCGGCCACAAGAGTGAGTTTGTCTTTTGTCGTGCTGGTGGAGGTGTAGACTCTCTAACGTACTGCTTGTTGTAGCACTGCTTAACAAGACCTTTGGCCGAGGTGATCTCGTGCTGGAGACGATCAGTATGGCGCCGCTCGTGTTAAGTGTGGAGGAATTCCTCCGTGATGACGAGATCGACGTCATCCTGGAGCTGTCGATGCCGCATTTGGCGCCGTCCGGTGTGAGTCTGCAGGACGGCCACGAGAACAGACCGGCAACGGACTGGCGCACGAGTACAACGTACTGGTTGGACTCGTCCAGTCACCCTGTGGTGCAAACAATTGACAAACGTACAGCTGACCTCGTCAAGGTTCCAATCAGCCACCAGGAATCCGTGCAAGTGCTGCGTTACGAGCCCACGCAGCACTACGACCAGCATCTGGACTACTTCTCGGCCGAACGCCATCGCAATTCGCCTGACGTGCTAAAGCGGATTGAGTACGGCTACAAGAACCGCATGATCACGGTGTTCTGGTACATGTCGGATGTGGCTAAGGGCGGGCACACCAATTTCGCTCGTTCTGGTGGCTTACCACGCCCGTCTTCTAACAAGGACTGCTCGCAAGGCATTAGCGTCGCACCCAAGAAGCGTAAAGTCGTCGTGTTCTACAGTATGCTGCCGAATGGCGAGGGAGATCCCATGAGTCTGCATGCTGGCTGCCCAGTCGAAGAAGGCATCAAACTGTCGGGCAACAAGTGGGTCTGGAACAAACCGCGCAGCGATGATGACTAGAGTGGCCATCAGCTGTAGTTCTTGTATGTCAGTACTGGTAATGAAGTAGTCCGTCCGCAACAACCATCTATTGCACAATATTCACAATAATAATGTTAGATGTGCAGCTCTTGCCCATGGAACTGCGGCAGGTCGGTGGAGAGTCTTCGCAACTCTTGCAGCAGCGGCGTCTGCTCGTCTGCCTTCGTGATTCCCCATGCCGGTGGAGGCGGCTGGTGTAGCCTCTTGACGTTCATCATGTAAATGACCAACGCGCCCGGGATGAGCTCTGGGATCGCGTAAAACAGCCACGGGTTCGATACGTGCGGGTCGAAGACGTCAATGGCCGGCATGGAGAAAAGCAGCAGTATGCTGCGGTAGAAGAAGAGCACCGACGACACAGCGCCAATCAGCGACAGCCTCGACGCGATGGTGGCCGCCAGAGATGAGAACTCGATCTTGAGCAGCACGGCGCGCAGCTGCAACGCGCACCTGGCCAGCATGACGGCCAGCAAGAAGAAGCACAGGGCCACAAAGCCGTACTCCATTTCGAACAGTACCATCTTCTCTCCGGGGAACAGTGTCTTGAGCACCAGTAAGGCGCATTCTACCAGGTAAATCCAGACGTTGGCCACGAGAAAAAGCTTCCTAGATCGACCAGACCGTTGCGCGCCGGCTCCGCGCGTGTACTCGGCGATGACGGACTGGTTGGCCGCCACTCGGGCCAACGGTTTCTCCGCCCGCTGAGCTTGTGTACGTACGTCCTCCCAGAAACGGAGTAGCAGCGTGAACGCTGAGAAGTAGAGCAGCGTGGCCAGCTTGCCGAAGCTCGTGACGCCCAGCACGTAAATGTCGATGTCCGTAGGCAGCAGCGGCGTGACGAACACCATGTGCTCGTAGTGGAAGTCGGGCGCCGAGCCTTCCACCCACTGGAACATGTGCATATTGCTGAGCACCAGCCACGCGATGCGTGAGAAGTAGGCGAAGCTCAGGAACGTCGGGAACCAGCGCATCCGCTTGACCGGCATCAGATGCGTCGCGTGACCGTGCTCGCCCAGGCGCCCGCGCTGGATGCTCACGGACAGAGTGTACGCCAGCACCACTGCGTAGCAGTAAGCCGCGCCAGCGGCCGCCGACTGCGTGTAGAAGCAGTGGCGCGCCCCGAACAGGCAGATCTTGTTCAGTAGCTCCATGGCCAGCGCAAGCAGCGACAATAATGGAGACCTTGCTTCTCTGCCGAGCAATTTGGACGATTAACAAAAAACAAAAAACAATCAAGTTTATAACCGGCTTTTACAGTGCTTTTTACGACAGGAACTTCAACTTCTAGGTATACCGGTATGTATTTTGTTCCGACCTACTTGTACATTGCATATTGATACATCGCATCTACAGTACTCTATCTTTCTATACGTCGAAGCTCACGCTTTTGCGTCTTGACGGTGCCGGAGGTGACTCTGGCTCCGAGTCAGGCTCTGCGGTTTCGTCGTCTCGGTTGCTGTCACTGGACTGCCCTTGATACGAGCTCCGTCGAGTTGGCAGTAGCTTGCACTCTGTCTGCTGCTGCCGTCTTCGGCTCTTGTCGCTGGGACCGTAAAACCAGTTGAACACCTTCTCGGCTTCGGACGACGGCACTACCAGTATGAGCCACAGTAGCGCGAATGCCACCAGCAGCAGCAACACGCCGATACCTAAATACACCCGCGACCAGAAGACCCAACCGGCTCGCCATGCTGAAGCTTCGGCGTCCAAGAAATGCGCCGAGTGGAATTGGAGCTTGGGCGCCCAACCACCGGAGCAGACAACACTGGATGTCGCCGAATCGATGCAGGCGAACCCCACGGTCTTGCGCTGCGAGTCGAACTGCACGTAGTATGCGCGCATGAACGTGACACCAAGCACCACAACGTCCTCGTGCTCTGTCCCTTGTGGAATGTTGGTGGTCATTGCGGAAGCAGCAGGGGTTGGCATCTTGCTCTTGCTCTTCGACGTGAATAGTGCGTGCACGTCAAGTTGTGGGGCGCACATGAGGTCGTCACAGCGCGCGTAGTCCGTACCCTTGAGCACCAGAGTCTGCGTCTTCGACTGAGAGCCAGCAGGCGTTTCTTTTATCACAAAGCTAAATCGCAGCGCGGGGAACATCTCCGCTGTACAGTCTACACAGGCATAGCCACTCACAGCATGAGGATTCACACGTAGCTCTTTGCTGTGCTGTACGCGCAGATGCTGCTGGATTTCTGTTATTGTTGTATCAAAGGCGCGTCGCGGAAGCAGTAGCAGGGAAGTGCCCGAGTCCACAATAGCCACAGCTGCCGAGACGGCTACGATCCCATCTCCACTACCTGCAAGTTGCTTCGGGCTGGACTCGGATCGAGAATCAAAATTCCCAACAGTCAGTCGATGCAGCCGAATGGCCCAGAAACCGTGAGCACGTCTACTGGACGGGTACCGAACGAGTGGGAAATGGTGCCAGCTGACCTGTACTTCATTCGCCTGCGGTATGTGAGCAACAGGCAGCGAGTCATCCACCCCACCGAAGATGAGCTGTGCCGGTGGCAATGCACCTGGCAGCGGGTTGATGTAAATGGAGAAGAGTCCCAACCTCGGGTCGGATTTAAGAAGACTTGGTTTGGTGATGACCGCCAGCGCCTCAAGACCGAGACCTACAATACCGTCGGCCTGAAAACGTTGCAGCCTTTTGGTTGTCTTGGTGGTGCTGCCCATGTGCACCCTCGAGAGCGTCAGACTCTGTTCGTCGCCACCAAAGAGTGAGACCTGTTCACGCACGACGCGACCCGAGGCGTTGCCACTGCCGTATTCGAGGCGAAAGGGCTCATTCAGCGGCTCGTGCGAGCGCGAGACAGCAGCGTGGTAGCGCCTAGATCCAGCGCAGTCCGCGCAGCTAGCTTCGGGCAGCCAGATGTCGCTGGAGCCTGTGTCGAAGATGACCTGGAAACGCTGAGGCGGCGACCCGACGCCAATGGAGCCGAAGAACTGCATCTGATCGTAGTTCTCCAAAGGGATACGAAGCAGCTCCGTGGTCGAGTTGGCGCAGGGGAAGAATAACGACAGCGCCATGGCCGCAAGGCGGACGCGACGAGGCCCCATGAGCGGCGCAGCAGTTAAAAATGGAGATTAAAGTGCGATGCTGACTCTCGGTGAAGAGACAGATCTCGAGGAGATGGGCAACAAGCAGAAAAACGAGAAATCGGTCACGTAAGCTGGTCTGCTGCGCCCGTCAGATCAGGACAAGTAGAACTTGTGTAGTAATACTGTACTGGAATCTCAAATAGTTTTACACTCTTCCACAGTACCGTACTGCGCCCCGTTTTTTGCGGGGGTGGACCATATAGGTTTTTCAAATAAATCAGATTTTAGCAGACAAACAATGGTCATTTGGATTCAGGAGCAGAAGTTTATCAAAGGTCCAAGGGCGCGAAAGCGGGTGCAGTACTGTACTCTGTAGTAGAGGGCCTCTACTGTACTACAGTAGACGGCTGGAGTGAATCACAGGGTTAATCATGAACCTTTTAAAAGGTAACCATTAATGAAACAGCTTCAAATATCATATAATATATTTGGTAGTAGTACTATCCTTAATTTTAATAGTAGTAGTAGCTCTAAGTTGCTGAAGCTTTCAAAATTGTTTAATATTTTTTAGCAGGATATTTGAAAATATTAGATACTACTGAAGATGTTTTTTATAATACTTTTCCGATTAGGTCCGTTTCTTGACACCCTGATCGAGAGAAATATTTCAGTGAGGTTCTAAGTAGTGGCAAATTTATTTGCTCTAGTTCTCCACTGTGACAAAGACAAACCAACCTCCGTGATTTCGCTCCACATCTTAACCCTTTCGTGATACAGTTATCCAAAGTATACTATACACACCCATAATATTTATTTCCCAAAGGGCGCCCCATGCGCCGTTCAGCGAAATCACTGTTCTTGTTTGATACCATCTTTTGTAATAATTATTGGAGATGCATTGATGATACAACATGATAGAAGTATACATCTGAATTAAAGTAAGCTGGATAATTACGAATCTCACAGTTTCTCGTATATTTTTTTAGACGAAGTTGAATCGATTGAATTTTTTTCAAAAGGCGCACCAGGTGCCCTTTGACGACCATATCCGGCCCCTTGTTTTGCGCTTTTATGCCACGAAGGTTTAAAACAACTGAGTTTATCAAAAGGTCATTTGTGCGGCTCTCTTACAAGAGATTGCTAGCAGCTCATACTAGTAATTACATCTCACAATATGATATGTTAAGTAAATGAGGGCTTATTTAAAGCAAATAATAGTGATTCAAAGAAAAGTACATGTAGAAAAGGATGTCGAATTTAATATTTATATAGCATCAATGCATCTCCTGCGCAGCCGCATGGTGTCCCTACTCGAAAGAATTGTCAGTTTACGACGAAGGAAGAAGAGATCGATGCTTCTGACTACACGCACTACATGACTACCGTAACGCATCGGGTGGTCCAGTGGCTTTGCTACTCTTCATGTAGTCGTCTAGGGAACATGACTATACGAGTGATCGTTATAGCAATTAGCGCCTCAAATTCTTGTAGAAGCCGAGCTGTCGATGCTGGGCTAGAGTGCAAAGCGTCTGAAGAGCATACCAAGTGGAAGAAGGAGTTTCACCGAGCCAATGAGATCCTGTATGATGGGATGACGGACCAAATCTTGAAAATGGTGAGGTATGATCATACTCCCTTTCATGTATTGGAGAGCTTGAAGAAGTGGTTTGTCGGCAAAATGTACTTCAAGTAGGTAGACGAAATGTCGAACTTACGTCGACTACGCCTTGTTTCAAAAAGGAAGATGTTGTTGAGGTACATGACATCGCCTTATGGAGCGTATTGTAGTATTGGGAAAGTCTTTGGATGAGGATAAAAATCGGCACTACTGATCGGATCACTACCTCGTGAGTTTGACAACGTGGTGGAAATGTTTCTCGCTAGTCATACATCACAAGCCACCAATCCCCCCCCCCCCCCTCTCTCCCCGCCCCAGAACTTTATTGCGATCTGTCTCAGTGCGGAGACAGGCACGAAAAGATCTGCCTCCTGGTCAACGTGTTCGAGTTCGTGCTATGGCGAAGGGGCAGACCTTAGCAATGGCACGTATTGACGAAACAACCCTCTGCCATAGCGCGTTGGAGAGTCCACCGGACGCAAACTCTGCAACGGTGGTGATTTCCGCTTTAGATCAAGTTGTGGAGTTGTGGCATGCGAGACTTGGCTACTAAGGCCGGAATGTGTTTGATGCGCTGTTCAAACATGCAGGCTGGCTTGTATCTGGCGTGGATTTGTGGACTGACGAGAACGTGTACTGTAAATCGTGTGTGAATGAAAAGCTAGCACGAAAAAGCTTTCAATTTGCTGGCACTTCGGAAAATGAGTGACATTTTGGTAAATTTGTGCCTGTGGCCTTATGTGGGTCATATGAAGTAGCTTTCTCCTCGGGTAAGAGTTACTTCGCTCGCTTTGTTGTGCAAGTCGGTTTTCGACTTTGTCTCTGCTGAAATAGCGCTCTGAGGTCTATGCTAAGTTCAAGCTGCTCTATGAGCATGTGAAGATCCAGCTCAAAGTGCGGGTGAAGAAGTTACGAAGCGATAACAGACGAGAGCTGACTTCGCTATGCAGACATGTGAGAAAAGGTATGGAATGGAGCGCTCGGATGCTGTAAACATACACCTGAAAAAAACGATGTAGCTGAGCGGATGGTAAGGACTGTGACTGAGCGAATGTGTTGCCTATTGACGCATTTCACCCTACCCCTGAAGTCATGGGCAGAGGCCGCCATGACAGGTGGGTACTACCCAACATCGTGCCAAACTCGACAAAAGGCATGCAGGTACCGTATGCAGTGTGGCATCGGGGGACCCCGTCATACTCGCAGCTAAGAACGTTCGGGTGTGGTGCTCTAGCGTATGTCCGCAAAGTGGAGCGGAAGAAGATGGAGTCTAAAGGTCGTGAAGCGATTATTGTTGGCTACAGTCGAGAGAAGCGATGCTATTGCTTGTAAGACAATTAATCATCTTACAGTCATACTGCTGTCTTCTATGAGAACAAGCCTGGGTGTGTTTTCATCGGCCGAAACCAGACAGAAGCAGAGTACTTAGGTATTGACGGTGATATTATGGAGTTAGAGGAGGCTCATGATGGCATAACTGGTGGGGCCGATGATAACGAAAGGTCACAGACGGATGAGATTGCGCAAGACTTGAGTGGTGCCCGTGCAGGTGGGCTGGTGGGCATCGAGATGTTAGTAGTGCACGGACAGGTGGGGGCGAGGTGCATAGATTTGAAAAGTGTGGTCGGTCGAATGACGGTGTTATCCAGCTAAACCTTGTCGGAAGAAACAATGAAGCTGTGAATGGCAACGTGCTTCAAGCATAGTGGTAGCGCGTTGCGCTGACAACCATGAGCATTTGCAGGTTGACCATCTGCGAGATGGGTTCAGCGAGCATGTCAAACGGCCAGTGCATCGTGCAATGAAGAAAAGACGCAGTGGGCGGCGCAAGGCGCCGACTGTAGAGGTACAACCTCATGAACATGCTAAAGAGAAGAGTACGCGAGTGGCAAGATACGAGTTGTCAACCCGTGAGTGGCCGTCTGTTTCGATATCGCGTGGAGGAGCGACCACGGATTCGAAGATGTTGAATCTCGTGAATACTAGTCAAGTGAGGTTGTTACGACTTCAACCAAGCGAGGATTGTGGGAATTTTCGGCTTTGGAAGGTGTAAACACAGACGCAGATGTCTTCCCATGAACATGAAGTGAACGTGTAGGCAAATCACCATCATGGTTTAGTGACTACGTCAACACAGCTTACTCAAGCACAAATTCAGATGATAGTGCAGCGTGATTCTGGGTCTGTAGAATGGTTTCAGGCTCAAAAAGGACTTCAGCAGACGATGATGCAGGAGAAAGCATTCGCTGGATGGGAGGATTACGGACGTTTGTCTGTGAACATCGTCACTAAACCGGATACACTCCATGAAGCGCTAATGAGTGAGTATGCAGTGCAGTGGAAATGTGTTACCGATGAAGAGTACGGAGAGCTGATGGAGAACTGCACGTGGGTGTTTGTGTCTTGAGAGAAGCACATGAAGGTGCTAAGGAACCGACGGACATTCCGCGTGAAGTATACATCGGAGCATTTTAAAGTCAGGCTCGTAGTCAAAAGATTTATACAGGTCTGCGGTATTAATTACTTAGAGGTGTACTCACTCGTAGCTCGGCTAGATACTCTGCGAGCCCAATGGACACTAGCCGCTGTATGGGACTGCGAGGCACATCAAATGGATGTGGCTACTGCTTTTTCAACGGAGCTATTGACATGGAGGTCTATACGAGGGGTATGCCGTAGAAGAAAAGGAAAATTGGGTTTGCTGCCTGAGAAAGAGTCTGTTTCGTCTGAAACAGGCGCCACGAGCTTGGTTTCGCCTGTTGAAGTCTTACCTGATGGAGCAAGGATTTGGCTTTCTGGGCTGTGAGCTTTGCGTTGAGAGCTTTGCGTTGCTGTGAAAGTCATCGATGGATGGCTGATGCTTATAACAATTTATGTGGATGATTTGATCATCTTCGCTTCAACTTTGAAGACGAATCGGATGATAAAAACCGTTCTCAATGCTCGATTCAAAATGAAGGATTTTGGGCAGCGTTTCCTAGAATAGTATCGCAATTTTATGTAGGAAGATGATGAAATAAATATTTGGTGTGCAGGCAAGAGCGAAAAAAAAAAACATAATTGCATCCTCGATCTAGCTGAAATACATTATGCATACAACTAAACTTACATCTGCCTACCGGTCGTCCTCACCGTCTTCACGAGAGACGCCATCGCCAGCAGTACAGTCTCCTGCTTGCCATCATGACCAAACGTTGCAAAGACCGTAAAGTAATGTTTGCTTTTGAAAGCACACCCGTCAAAGACGATACCAAATTTTTCGGGGAGAAAGTCACTGATTGCGCGCAGCACTTCCTTGCAGACAGCTGCCATGTAACATACTAATGTGACATCACATATCGGCTATAGAGACGTGTAGTGTCGCGCCAGGGTGTTCTCGCAGAACGAAAACGGCAAGCTCGCACAGACAACCCACTCAAGCCATCCCAATATGTTGGCGCTCTTTTTGTCGACGAACGACAGGAGCGTGCCGTTGTTGCCGCCTAGATAACTGTCTAGCGTAGCTTCATAATCAGGAGGTTGACTGTAAACGTGGTTGATTAGGTTCGTGTAGCCACGTTTGGCATCCTGCTTTCGTTGCATGCCGCAGCGGCAGCGGTAGTAACCCTCACACTCGTCATTTTAGTTGAGGGTTAGCTTAAAAAAGACGTCACAGATCTGCTTCCTGGTGTAGCGAGGTGCTGGCGAGCGCGTTGGGGGGGAGAATAATGTCAATGCTAAGCTTAAAATCAAGAAATGCGCCTGACAAGCCGCTCGCAGCAGAATAAACTGTTGGTTGTAGTCTGCAGGGTAGCAGAAGGAACGGTTGGTTGTGGAGTAGTTCAGCAATAAATGAGCGACTTTGTGATTGGTTAAAAAATACTATATTAGGGTGACGGTTGGTAGAGAAAGCATTGTGATTTTTTTTACTTTTTGCTAATAGTGACCTTTCAGGATGAAATAAGGTAATATCATATTGAAAGCACCACAATAAGTTATTGACAGGGAAGTCTTGAGAGCCTGAAATACATTATGGTATGGTAAAATATGGCAATTATTGTGCAATAATTGTTTAGGAAGCCCTGATTTTGGAAAGTTCCGTTACATTCTGGACTGGGAGATTATCTGAAATCGACGAAATTGCACCGTTTTTGTAAATCAGCGCAAGTTTGCGATGACAGTACTGGAGCGGTTTCAGATGAGCAAATGCAATGGATGCAAGACACGTTGTAAGCTGTTTACTGCAGATTTGAAACTCTTTAAGGCAATGTGTCCGATTGATGCAGATGAATGAGAACTCATGAAGACAACACCAAATTGATCTGAAATTGGGAGTTTAATGTATCTAATGCTCGGGCACCCGTCCGGATCTGGCGTATCTGATTCGCGACTGATGCCGCTTTCTTGATAGCCCTGGCGTGTTGCACTGGAGAGCAGAAAAGCGTGGTCTACGCTATTTAAGGGGACGCTTGACTGGGACCTGTGACTTGGTGGTATTAAATGGGCAAGTGATAGACCTGATAAGCACCTAGAAGTCTACGCTGATGCTGAGTATGCTAATCGCATTGACGATCGCAAGTCTAGCGCTGGCTACTTAGCCAAATACGATTTCAGCCAAACTGAAAAGACGGTCGTACTTCACACAACTAAAGCCGAGTATTTGGCATTGAACTTACTAATACAAGAAGTGGCTCATCTCGACAAATGGTAAAGCAGATTAAAGCGCAGCAATGTAACCTGTCTCGAGTGTACGTCGACAGCGAGAATGCTAATAAATTGACTAAGAATCCCCAGTTTCACAACAGATCCAAGCATATCGATACCCGTCACGATTTTGTGCGTCAGCGGATCGAGTTTAAGTAGGTTGATGGGGAACGGGTAGCCAGTGCTGATAGCATTGCGGACACCTTTACCAAATCTTCTTCCTCGACCATCTTTCGAGAAGAACCGAACAGCACTGGAATTTATGGCACGTTGGAAGTTTGAAGAAAGAGCTCCCAACATGTGAGCCAGTAGGTGAGACTGTTACCCTTTACTGGTCCACTGGTTGATGTTCGTATAAAATTAACATTTTGGCCTCAAATGGGTCGTGTGTCACCCCAAAATGGTTTTTGCTAACTGTGTGGTGCGTGTGTGAGAAAGGTGGGAGAAGGAGAGACAGGAGATAAGACGAGCAGTGTAACAACACAGGAAAAGCTTTCCTTCTCGAATACAAGCAGCAATTTTCCTCACTACGTTTATTGACTTCATTCTATCTGTCACTTGGCAGTGACTGCAGCTACTCGCTCTGCCCAACTGCTTGCACACCGCAAGTAACCTTAATGCTCCGAAGGCTGAGCCTGTAAGCGTGCGTCTTATACCGTGACTTGATTGCTAGCTGGAAAGTTGCCTTCAGTGCCTTACTACGGTTCAGTAGCTAGGCCGATCGTTGAGATGGCCGCTGTGGCAGCGACAGCATTGCATGAGCCGATTCGGCTAGCTGTTGCTGTTATCGGTGGTGGGGGGGGGGGGGCATAATGCTGGCAAGTATGCAACGCTATGATTGCATAGGTGAGCGTGCAGCGAGTTGGTTTGCTAAGAGGTTTAATTGACATCTTGACGGCACTTGCTCAACTTAAGAGTGGGGAAAATGAAATGAATGGTGGTATCCGTGCCAGCACTATTCCGACGGGACACACAATTGCGGGACAGTCTGTAAATAAGGAATAAGTATACTGCACCATAAAATGCCCAGCTTATGTATTTGGGATATTGCATTGATAGAGCACAGCTACCAACATAATAAACTAGTGGCAGAGGGTTTTTTCTGTGCTCCCACCTGGCACGCGAAATCCGCATTCTGGCTGCAACACTATCAAAATGAGTTTGATCGCACCTAAATCTTTGGAAGGTTGGTCACTAATAATAGAACACATGTTCTTCCGCTACAAAAAAACCAAGTCTTTTTTTGGGTATTCAGCATTAGCTTCGGTCACGCGATTTCTCAAAGGACACTCTGTTTGAAACGAATAAAACGTGCTACTTGATGGATCGAGCCACAAACACATGAAATTGGCGCTCTTTGTCCCCACATGTGGACTGGGCTACTTTAAAAAAAACAATTCACATTAAAAACAAATCGTCAGATAATAGGGAAAATACACACAAACAGAGTAAAGTAGAAATTCTTCCAGTGTCCCGAAATAGTATTCGGATAAAAAGTTGTTTTTCAGCTTTACATCTAGCTGTCTGTGCGAGAAAGGACGACCAAAAAAGGTTGTGGACAAACTGCATGTGCTTTACATTTTTTGAATATGCTTCAGTTGCGTCAATACCAAACCTAGAGCCTATTTTTTTTTTTTTTTTGGGGGGGGGTCCTCAAAAAGTGTTCCATATCTGCGGCAGCACGGATATGGAGTATTCCATACCGAGGCGGAGCAAAGCAAGGGAATTATGTTTTTCCCATCAGTTTTTAGTACCGGTACACCACAGACTTAGCGGTATATAATCTTCCCCCGCTTGCTGCTGGTTACACGTGGCGCGTTCCATCACTTCGTATTTAAAAAAAACAAGCAGCAAGCAGCCAAGAAATAAGAGAGAGATTAACTTCGTAATGACAGCTCAAGAATCCTCCGATGCACCCAGCGCCCCCCATTCGCCGGCGTCTAGGGCACGTACTGTCCCCTCGGACAGCGTAGATATGGCCTGTAGAGCCGACGTCTTGGATGTCACCGGCGGAGTGGAGCCATGGATCACCGCCTCAGTGCGCACTACGACGCAGCCTCCTCCTCTGCGTACGAGCAAGCGCGCTGCGTCACGTGGAGCGACCGCTGGCGCACCGACAGAAGCCCGGAAGGGCAAGAAGAAGGCTACAAAGCGCGTGGTCACGACTAACGTGTCTTGAACAGGGCTCGAGAAGGCCGACGAAGATGGGGACGACGCGTCAGATCAAGACCTGGAAGAGAAGGCGGTCCCACTAAAGCCGAAGAGGTCGAAGAGGGCTGCACCGCCTGCGGAGGCCGCGTCAATCGGCGAGATTGCGGTACCTACGAGGTTCAAGTCCATTTCTGGCTCTTGCGAAGACTTTGACCTGAGCTCGTTTATGGCGCCCTACGAACCCGGCTGAGGCACTGCGACGGGCAGCGCATCTACTCCTGCGCTTCTCGCGGAAGAACAGTCTGACACAGTACCTGCTGCAGCCCCCACAGTTCCTGAGGTGAGCGTAATGGCTAAGCTGCGCGCCCAACGCGAAGAGGTATTTTGTCTGCGCATAGTTTACCGTCAAGATCGCAATTGCTGGCACGGATCTCCCAATACATGACGACGGCGGCCAACTCGAAGGGATATCTTTCCCCGCCAGCCGTACGCTATCTCTCGAGTGCATGTTTCTCGGGAGATTCCAAGAAGACGAAGGGCGACTACAATCCGCCGCAAGCCCATCTGCTGGCCGCAAGTCGGATGCTAGATGATTTTGTCGCGCGAGCAAGAAATTGCTTCGGCAGGGCTCCGTTTCGCTAATGAAATCCTCTCCACATCTGCCGATTTACCGAGTTCCCCCCTTTCCAGGCTCACCCGAACCTGCGCTAGTGGATCGAGACAAATGACGTCTTCGGCTATACAGCCTCCTTTGACTATACAGTCCGGGTCGACCATATAGTCACCCGCAGCTATACAGCCTCCCTTGACTACACAGTCCGGGTCGACCATCTAGTCACCCACGAGTATACGGCCTGCTTTGGCTATACAATCCATGTCGTCTATATAGTCATCCAAGTATAGCCCCCCCCCCCCCCCAGAGGGCAGCTCATCCAGGTCAGACGATCTGTGTATTAGCGAGCTTATACGACGAAACGACCGACGCGATAATACGAAGTCTGCCATGGTCAACATCCCGATAAATCCTGATGATCTGTATGCATGCCTTCGACTTCGATTTCGGGTACAAGTCAAGCAAATTCAGCCAAGCTACATCCAACTAACAGAGATGGCACAGGAAACATACTTCGGATCGGAGGAGCCCCACGTCGCCCTGTAGTCTCAAGTCAAACCGCGGACCAAATGCATGAGAATGCACGCCAGCGACGGGACTTGAACCGAGAAATTCAATCGGCTACGCTCAGAAAGGTCATGGCCAGCTCCGGCATAAAGCTACCAGCGCCTCGTTTTCCTACAACGCAAGAAGGCGCTGATGGACCTGTGTTCTTGCTAAAAAAAAAAGTCATTGCAACGCTCTCTGTCGGAGCTCGCACACCGTTCAGCTTTACCGCTACTGGCGTTCGTGGAGCTGGTTCGGGGACAAACGGAGCGGGACTATCGCCCGAACAAGAATTTGGTCCCAACGGTTTTTGGCGAGCCATACAGAGACTACAAGCACTTGGCGCAGGTGTAGAATACTGCTCGAGAAGGCGTCGAAGTTCACCTTAAAGAAACACCACCTCGGCAGTCTGTTCGCCCAGTGAGGACCAGCTTCCTGCGCAAGAGTATTAGGAAAGAGCAAGATGCTTGGAGGTGCCTGGTCCTCGACATGGATCTTCTGGAGCGGTGGTCAGAGACAATCATTAGCCCCTTCGGAGTCTTAGACAAGGGCAGTGAGGACACTAATGTTTCTGGCCGTACGATCCACGATCTGTCATACGCTGAAGGAACATCGATCACTGATTGCACCGATCAGCATTACCAAGCCATTACGACGCGGTAGCCCGGGAGATCTTGAAAACGAAGCAAACATTCCCCAGTGTACCAGCATACGTGATGGCGGGCGACGTAGCTACGGCCTTCCGCAATATTAGTATTCATTGCTACAGCGTCTACCTGTTTACCAAACTGATCGAGGAGGAGAAAGCGCTGGTGTTCGAGCTGTCCGTGCCTTTCGGATGAGATCTTCGGCGGCGCCATTTCCCACGTGTATGGCTACCATACGAGCGAAGCTTCCCCGGCTGGTTTCTTCAACTATCACTGGGTGGATGACCACATCAACGTCGCTGTGGGCGTAGGAATGACGTGTTCCGACATGGAACGCTCCCTCTGCTACGCCATGGTGGCCATTCTGCGCGCTGACGCCATCAACACGGAGACGTTCACTGAGTGGAAGACACGCCAGCGTGTTCTTGGATTGGAGTTCGACTCCGTCGATGAAGTGGTCACACTACTTGTTTTTAAGATCCAAAAGATACGCAAGATTGTCGCATCTGCTTACTGCTCCTTGGCTTTAACCCGCAAAGGGTATCGGTCGTTAATGGGCAGCTTACGGTCACAAATTGCCGGATCAGAAAATACTCGCGCTGACGCCGGCTCCCGTATTCCCGCTAACCCATCGTTTGCACCTGTGTTTGCTTCGCTAGCACCTGGGTGGTCACAGGTGACCTCGACGGCTGACATCCAAGGCCTGGTCAGTATCTGGCAACATATCTCCGCGCGCACTCCGTTGCCGATTGATCAGTCAACCGAGCCTTTAACAGGTGAAGAAGGTGGGCTTCGCGACGAGAAAATTCGTCCTGGCTTTATGGCATGACCCTAACTGACAAGGTGCAGCACATTTCGGACTTCATTTTACATGGATTTCAGCTTGACTTCGGGTCCGGTGGCCCCATCCGGAGCGACTCTATCCTTCAAGTGGTTCGCGCACCGAGCTCAAGACATCGTGGCTGTAGATATCGCTGGACAGCGGACTCAGCGGCCGTCACAGGCTCAGGCCGTATGGTTTTGCCTGACTGGGTCCAGGACAAAATCAAGATGGAGCTTTAACGACAAGGGTGCTATCTCGCTCTGGCCATCAGTCTTTGTGCCCCGAGTTCGGAGCCCTACTTCTCCTTTGAGCTAAGATGAACCTCCCGCAAACATTCCAGCCGCTGTGTACATCTCACGCGGGGAACGACCAGCCTGTGTATCTACCGTAGACATGTCCGGAGCCATCAAACGCGCTGCCGCTCGCACTGGCCAAGACCCCCGCCGATTCAGCTCTCATTCCGTGCGCGCCGGTGGAGCTACACATGTACTGATCTGGCACGGATGCACTCACAATCCAGTTCCACGGTCGCTGGATTTCCGACGCGTACAGGACCTACACCAGGCTCTGAAAGGAGTCCGTCACCACGCTCTCGGCAAACATGGTGGTAGGTCCATCGGGGGATTCGACACTACATTTGGGAAGCCGATTGCATGACCATTAAAGGGGGTACCGCTCTCCTCGTCCCTTTTCGGATCGAGATGATGGTCATTGCATAAGCTCTCATTAATGTACTCCAAATTTGGATGATCGAGTCAAGCGCGAGCAATCTTCTAGATAGATCATTTTATGCGATATGATAGTGTTTTTGACATCTTAACGCCAAGATCAAGAGTTGGTTTTCTATTTTGACCAATGATCAACGCCTGCTAATAGAACGCTGATCGCTTTTGATTGGTCAAGAACGTGCGACTGTAGCGGTAGGCGTTCGCACCGCGTCCACGATGACACTGCATACTTGAAATGAGCCTGCTGCTGCCACCGACAGCCTCTCGAAGAAGGCACACCCACTGTACCTACACGGCAAAGTGGTGCGCATACATGCGACCCTCGTCCGTACTGGCCGCCATTCGTACCAGCATCAGATTGGTGGCGGTGTTAGTGAGAGCTTGCAATCTACCAACGATCAGCATAACGCCGCTCATGGCTATTGGCGTGGATGGCAGGTACTCCGCGTCGCAGAAGCCGCGCCAGATAGTGATGAAGTACACAATGTGCGATTGCGGTAACGCGATGTCTCCGAAGCTAGCAATGAGTGCGTAGCTAAAAAGCAGGGCGCTATTGCCGAAATTCAACGGTAGAGCACAGTCTGTATAGCCCACCACCCACAGCAAAATAATTGGAAACCCCATTGCCTGTGCGAGGCGATTGCATGCCGACAACACCGGGAAAAGCGCACCGAATACGGCAGGCGGGACTTCACGCGAGCGCAGCACGCTTTTCGTTGCAATAGGCAAGGGTAGTACCGGTGACTGCAGTAAAATACTGTAGAGCAATGCCGGCATCACCTTGAGAAGCCATCCGAACGGCTGACGACGTGTCACCCAGAAGAACAGCATCGGACACAATACGAGGCTCTGAATGGAGCACACCAGTAGCACGGCGAGACACCATTTCCCTGCGAACGACGCGAGGTTCGCGTTGGCGGGATCCACGAGTATTGATCCGATGGTGATCGGCAGTATCGCAAGCAGCGCCAGTGACTGCAACCAGTCAAGGATCGTGAACAGCGCAGCGTACATGTGCACGAAAAGCCTTAGAAGCGGGTTGCGTCTGGCATCGCCACGATCGCGGCCAACGCCACCTCCACGGAAGCTGCGCGTGACTGCTACGCCCAGAACAGTGGCAATTACCATGGAGCTTACGTGATAGTCGCCGCTTAGCGCCTGTATCGCGTTGTTTGGGATGTAGCGCGCGCTTAGATGGAAAAGGTATTGCGTCAAACTTAGCCGCGGAATGGACTCGGGCAGACCCAGCACGGCGTTCACGTCCACGAAGCTCGGAAACACTGCCGCGGAGCTATTCGAGTTGTCGAAGCTTTCAGCGTTGCAAGCGAGTGCTGTACCGTTGAGTTCGAGATACTTGTTGTTACTGCATCGAAAGCCAAACTGAGCGCTGGAGGCTTCAAAGCTCAGCTCGTCGGTTTGCTTTAGCGAAGAGCGAAGCGCGCCAGCCACAACGATGGCCATCGCCACCGAGAATATGCAAATAATGAGATAGAAGCCGAACGTCTTGAGCCAGAGCCGTCCTAAAGCTCCTCGTGCAGTCAGCGTGGATACGGAGAAGATCACCTGGCAGATCCCCATAGGCACGGCGGTGCAGTTAACGATGCGGATGTAGAGTGTGCCCACCTCATTAAGCCAATACCCGTAGGCACCGGGTGGGTCAGCAGACAGAATCGCAAAGCCGATACCAAAGCCTATAGCCATGAGCAGAATAAGCAGAAACGAGTTCATGGATCGAGGTAGGTGCTGTAGCGCTTGAGAGTGGATTTTATCAAACGGGGTGGACTCCCTATTTTGCTCCGATGGGGGCTGAGAGGGTCGAGAAGCCGGAGGATCTCCCGGTGGCGTGCCCAGGACATCGTACGCATCGGCGGGGGTCCCGATCGGGGCGTCCCGGGATGTTGCACTCGTGAAGTTTGTGCGGACGTTTAACTCGGGGTTCATCGGAGCCCTTGATGGGCCAACGTAGGACGGGTAGCCAGCGTTCCCTGCAGCCGCACCGCCAAGAGCGAGGCTGCCACGAAGATACTGATAGAATGAGGTCGACGAGATGCTGGCCTCGAAGGCACCAGGAAATCGTTGCTGTTGATCCTGGATCTGCTCTTCTTGCTGTCGCTGAAGCGTTTGAAGTCGTTGGTTCTGTTGATGAAGCTGCTGCAAGTGGATTGGCGGACCACGCTGCGGTTGTGGCGGCTCGTACTCTGAAGACGTCGTGTCGACGCTCACAAAGCTGTTGAAGGCGGCACGGTTGCGATACGACGGGAATGCGATCTCCTCGTCAACTTCTTCGTGTACGGCGTCCGGATCTGACAGGATGGACTCGAAGCCGTCGCTGCCTAGCGAGATGCGGTAGCTGGGGCGCTCCATGTCCACGACCTCGTCCGTATCGTAGAGACTAACATCAAGCTCACTGTGGGTGTCGGTGTCGTCGATCTCGCTGCCTTCGTAGATGACGTGGCGCGGCTTGCTCCTCCGTCCCAGAGTACTGACACTGTCGGCGCTGCCGGGGCCGATACTCATTTCGGACTCGGACTCGGAAAGACTCTCGCGCCGGGGAGAGGTGCTTCGCCCGCTCATGGCCTGGCGCCGTGTTGAAGCTAGCTATCACCCGCAGCACTGGTGGTTGCTATTATCTGACTGCAAACCATTTTCCCTGCAGATTTAGATGGCGTCCATGTAACGGACATTGTTGTTGAAGTGATCTCTGTCCTTTGATACATGGCTACACGTTGACGTATCTCAGGCAGGTATGAGATTTTCAATTGGACGATCAGCCTGGACACGTGCGTCGAGACTGCAGGCTTGTTCATTTTTAAAATACATGTACAGTACTGCACCCCGTTTTCACGGGGGTGGACCATATAGGGGATTTGCAAATAAACCAAATTGAAGCTTAGAAACTATAGTTCATTTGGATTCAGGATCATCACATCCGGAAGTTTATCAAAGGTCCAAGGGCGCGAAAACGGGGTGCAGTACTGTACTCGGATCTTGTCGCGGGTTGTTGTCGCGCAGTGATGAGACAATAGTACTGCCAGTACCGCGCCAAACTCAGAGCCGCCGTCCGAACTTCGGGACCGAAGCCGTAGGAGTCTGATGGTGGAGCTGGCCTATGCACCACCCGATCCAAAATGCGGTGAGCACTTCAACGCGGCCCAGCTGGCAGGCCATTCCAATCGAGTTGTGGCGGCGCGCGGAACGCGGAATCCGCGAGCCTGTACAGTTACAGTACTTAAGTATCTCTTAGCACACGTCACGGTGAGTTGACCCACTCTCCAGCTACAACGCACGAGCATGCCGTTCCATTGGAACTTCCATGAAGTGGATCGACGAACAGCACAAACCTCCGCCCGTCCTTAGTAGTACTACGTAGCAAATTGCTACGTACTTCGAAATACATGTAGCAAATAGCCGTAGTGGGCGGCTTCGATTGCACTTCGTGGTGGATCTTTACAGAGAGCAACACGCACTGTTCGCACACTGTGCGGCACAAGGAATCGATCTGTCATCTTTCCTGCCCTATCCAGCCTGGATTGTAGGGTGACCGGTTGAACACCGAGAGGCTCGTCGAGACGTGTCGAACAAGATGTCGGACTCCGACTCGGAGGCACGCAACTTGACTCAAGCCTTGAGCCGAGCCCTGACCAAGGCAGTGCACGTAAGGGCCGTGGGCCACGGCGTGGCCTGTGCGGGACCAACAGTTGGCCTAAATGTAGTCTAGTTGTACATATTTTTGCAATCGCATGCGTCCCTCATTGCGTGCTTGTAGTGCCGTCGCGAGGCAGGTGATAAGCGGTGGATACTCGCGCCGGCCCGGAAGCCTGTCTTGGTCGCAGATGGCGACGCCGCACTGGGCTTGCGGCAACTTTTGCCAGCCATAAGGACCGAGGCCTGCAGCTACGGCGGAACGTTCTCTCAGCTAGTTTAATAGTGAGCTAACGGGCAATAGCGACTGCACTGCAGTTTGCAGTGCCAAAAATGACTTTCGCTGGGGCGACCGTCGACATGGCGGTTTTATCGTGGTGATGGTCGACCTTGGCGGCTTTGCATTTCAGCGAGATGATTCGTGTCAATCTTGACACGAGTATGACAAGCGTACCGGTAGCTACATGTAGGATACCAGTACATCCAAGATGAGATCCTATCAAGAAACTCTTGACGAGAAGACCAAAGCCTCCGCTGCAGATTAGGAATATTCGTAGCAAAAGTGTCGTCAACGAGTCAGCAGCAAGCTAAGCCACAAGGGCGCGGCATCTGTCGCTTCCCGTGGGATACGGGGCGGCGCAATTCGGCGACGTCGTCCGAAGTTAGAAAACCACTTGGCCAGAGTATCACGGAGACTGACCATGCGGCAAAGGGAGTCAGCGGCTGGGGCTCGTCGCTACACATGGTCGTGCATGCGTAAAAGATAGGGCTGGGCATACAGAGACCAAGAGGCCGAGAGCAAAATCTCCTCCAGGATAAGCGCTCGGTGCGAGAGAGCTCCCTGCCACTCCCCTGCATCGTCGCCTCGCGAGCCGCAGCATGCTCGCCTCTGCACTCCTCATTCCCCAATTTCCTCCTGAGAGCGAAGTGCCCTACAAGCGTCGTTACCGGTTGGAGATTCCCGTTCCCGTTTCTAGTCCATTCAACAGCGTGTTATTCGTCTCCTGTTACAATAAACTACCATGAAGGTGTACACGACTATCTTGCTCGCGGCCATGGCCATGCAGGTTGTGCTTGGTGGCGGTGGCGGCGGCATCACGTTCGACAACGCCGGCAGCTACTCGCCTGGTGGCACGGAGAGCTCCGCTGATACGTACACGGGGCAGGACGGCGGCAAGACTGGCTTGAACACACCCGTGCCGGCCACTACCCCGGCCTCGACTACGGCTACTCCTGTGTCGACTCCGGCTACGCCTGTTTCAACTCCGGCCACCCCCGGGTCGACCCCAGCGACGCCAGTGTCGACCCCGGCTGGTACAACGCCTGCACCGACGACCCCGACGTCTGAACTGGGCTCGAGCTCTGGCTCGCACCCGGAGCAGCAGACGCCAACGTCCACGCCTGCTGCCACGACGCCATCCTCAGAAAATGGATCCGGCTCGTCACCTTCCCAGGAGACGCCTTCTACGACCCCCGCTGCCTCTACTCCTACCCCAGGACAGGACAACGGATCTGGATCGCACCCGGAGCAGCAGACGCCTGTGAGTACCCCCGTTATCACAACCCCGACTTCGGAGCTAGGCTCCTCGGATTCGGACACCCCGTGCCCGACTCTTGAGTACAACTACCCCGCCCCAACACCGGCTGGCTCGACACCGACGACTGAGCAGGGCAGTGGCGAGGAGGACACTCCGTGCCCGACTCTGCAGTACAACTACCCTCCTGGAACCCCTGGTCAGGAGACCCCATCGACGGGCTCGGGCTCATCGCCAAACCAGGAAACCCCGTCCGCCCCTCCAGCTCCGACGACGCCCACGGCTGAGCAGGGCAGTGGCGAGGAGGACACCCCGTGTCCAACTCTGCAGTACAACTACCACCCTGGAACCCCTGGCCAGGATACTCCATCGACTGGTTCCGGTTCGTCACCATCTCACAAGACCCCGTCCACCACCCCTGCCGCCTCCACTCCGACCACAGAGAACGGCAACGGCTCCGGATCGACTCCAAGCCAGGATACCCCGTCCACTGGGTCTGGCTCGTCTCCTAGCCAGGAGACTCCATCGAGCACCCCGGTAGCCACCACTCCGACTACGGAGAACGGAAATGGCTCTGGCTCGACTCCTAGCCAGGAGACCCCGTCGACCGGTTCGGGTGAGGAAGACACCCCGTGCCCGACCCTACAGTACAACTACCCGCCAGCTACCCCTGCTGCCTCGACGCCTACCAGCAACGGATCAGGCTCTACTCCTAACCAGGAGACCCCGTCGACCGGTTCGGGTGAGGAAGACACTCCGTGCCCAACGCTTGAGTACAACTACCCTAGCCCGACACCTGATGCCACGACTCCTACTTCAGAGAGCGGAAACGGATCGGGTTCTTCCCCTAGCCAAGAGACCCCCTCCACGACCCCGGCTGCTTCGACCCCAACGTCGGGCAACGGATCTGGATCGACTCCCGGCCAGGAGACTCCCGTGAGCACTCCGGCCGCCACCACCCCTGCCCCGGAGCAGTCAAGCTCAGGATCTCAGCCTGAGCAGCAGACCCCTACTTCGACCCCTGTTGCTACCACTCCGACCTCGGAGCTGGGATCTGGCTCCACACCAGGCCAGGAAACTCCTGTGACGACGCCTGCCCCGTCGACTCCTTCCCCGGAACAGGGATCGGAGACCGGATCGGGTTCGCACCCTGAGCAGCAGACGCCCACGTCGACACCGGCCATTACCACGCCTACGTCGGAGTTGGGCTCGCACTCTTCGGAGTCTGGATCAGGCTCGCACCCTGAGCAGCAGACCCCTGTGACGACGCCTGCCCCGTCGACTCCTACACCGGAACAGGGATCGGAGACCGGATCGGGCTCGCACCCTGAGCAGCAGACGCCCACGTCGACACCGGCCATTACCACGCCTACGTCGGAGTTGGGCTCGCACTCTTCGGAGTCTGGATCAGGCTCGCACCCTGAGCAGCAGACCCCTGTGACGACGCCTGCCCCATCGACTCCTACCCCGGAACAGGGATCGGAGACCGGATCGGGCTCGCACCCTGAGCAGCAGACGCCCACGTCGACACCGGCCATTACCACGCCTACGTCGGAGTTGGGCTCGCACTCTTCGGAGTCTGGATCAGGCTCGCACCCTGAGCAGCAGACCCCTGTGACGACGCCTGCCCCATCGACTCCTACCCCGGAACAGGGATCGGAGACCGGATCGGGTTCGCACCCTGAGCAGCAGACTCCTACGTCGACACCGGCTATTACCACACCTACTTCGGAGTTGGGCTCCCACTCGACTGAGAAGTCCACATCGGGCTCTGGATCGATCCCTGCGCAATCCAGCTCAGGCTCCAGCCCTGCGCAGTCTAACTCCGGATCGGCATCAAACCAATCTGGCTCAGGCTCGTCCCCTGCTACGGAGACCCCTGTGACGGAGACCCCTGCCACCACTACCCCGGCTACCACCACGCCTGCACCGACGACGCCGACCAAGTCTGGCAAGACGGGCAAGACCGGCGCTGGCCAGCCTGAGACCCCATCCGCTGAAAGCCCTGACGACGACTACACGCAGACTGCTCAGCAGTCGCGCTTCCTGCGCGCGTAAGCGCCTCCAACGAGCTCTGGAGATATTCGACGGCAACGGAAGCAAGTTCCGTCAAGGTTTTGATACGGGAAACAGCTTGTTGTATCTTTGTTCATGTCTGGCTGAGTAGCGCAGTAGCTCGATGTGCGTGCTAACTCACAGCGAATACAGAAGCTACTTGACCTTTAATACACAGTAGACTTCATTCATTTTCTTCATTGGTTCCACAATTGTAGTGCTATTAGTAGTGTACTAGTAGTGTAGTATTTGTTGACTTACGCACAACAGTACTTATGACCTGCTAGAAATAGTAGTAGTAACGGATGCGCCCGAATAAAAGCCCCCTTCCGAATAGAGTCCTGTGGGGTGCTACATGCCTGCACTATTAAATACAAGCCTCTCCCGAATAGTCCTTTTACAAACTACCAAACCTGTTATTACAAACTTACTGACCATTCATTATACAGAGAGGAACAATTTTCCGGCAACAGCCGAAAGTTGCCCCTACTTTTGGTCTGGAAAAGAAAAAAAATCACCGTCTTTTGAATCCAAAGTCAGGCCCACTTTTCGTGGCACACCAACCCCGAGCTTGGGTTGATAGCGAGCTGCTCAAGAAGTGAATTGATGTGGCTATTCCATTTGTGATACACGGTGAGCGTAAATGCTTGGTTTGGGACAGCATGGGAGCCACATATCGAAGGCTGTGAAAGCTAAGTGCTCTTCGAAAAGTGTTCGATGTGTGTTGTGCCTGGTGCCTCACGCCTTACTTGCAAGCTGGAGATATTGGAATCTATAAGTGTTTCAAGGACCTACTGTACATAGAAATTAAAGAGTCAGATTAATAAAGTCCTCACCCGTATAAAGTCCTCTCTGTCACTTTTGAGTGGCACTATTAAATATAGTCCGGACTTTAATAGGGCGCATCCGTTAGTTCGGCATGCAAAAATAACGTTTTTACTGTAGTACTGTATCATTTCCGTTTTCGCAAAAAAACTTAAATATTCTCTTGTGTGAATCAGTTCGCGATGTCCGCGCCCAAGGCCGAGAAGACTGTACATGGTGGTCCAGATCTGCAACCCCCTCCAGGACAGGACGCGAACGGCATCACGGTGGGACAATGGTCGAGCCCCGTGATACCCGACGAGCCCGAAAGCTTCATGTCCTCCAACGTCAACATCGAGGCTTGCTGCCCATGCATCCCTTTGGCGCAGATTGAGGTCCGCCTTGGGCTCACTTCCTACGCTGGAGCTCTGAGCTGGTATACGGTCGCCTACGGACTGTTGACGCTGGCACTCGTGGGCCTATGGCTCTTCGTGGCCCTGTGGATCTCATCACAGGCCTATCGCGACGCTACTATTGTTCTGGTTCGTATCCTGTCGATCCTCGTGTCCCTAATTCTGACGGCTATCCCGTCGCTGCTGCTGGTGCGTCGCATCTCGCTATTGCGCTCAACGATTCGAGAACGGTTTGACATCCCCGGGTCCGTGCGTGAGGACCGCACTGCGGCCTGGCAGGAGACGGCCCGGGCCATCCGTCAGATGCGGCGACAACTCAAGATTGAACAGGCCAAGGGTGGCGCCGTCGCCACGCTGCCAGCCTATGTAGTTTAAAAGCGGCTAAGCTGTTTCGACTTAAATATATGACTCCAGCTGTCCGTTTCTATGCTGGATCAGTAAGACTGCGTTAAAGCGATGCGACGTCTGGATGGAGTACTCCCGACTGCGCTGGAAGGTCTGCAGCAGCGGAGAGAGACGGGTAGGAGACTCCGGGAGATAGACAGCTTGCTTCGAGATAACCAGGACGACTCAATAGCTCGAACTGTGGCATTGGCCAAGACGACTGGAGGCTGTAGCTTCGGATCGGGTCGGAATGCCAAGAAGAACGCTCGCTACTGGCTGAGCAAAGGCTCTTCTGGCCCAGGACCGGGGGCGTACGCTGTGTCCAAGGCTGATCGTATCGTCAAGGCAAATGCTGGTGGTGGAGGAGCGCTGGGACTACGTAGCGGCTCTTGCTGTCGCTTCCAGCCTTGCGAGTGCAAGAAGCCGCGAGAACAAACGGAGATAGCAGTGGAACATTTCGACGGCAAGCGGCAGGATACCACGCAGCCGCGACGCTCCAGTCCGCCTTTGGTGGCGTATTCTAAACCTACGCGCACGGAGCCTTTAGACTTTCAGACTCGAGAGCAGCAGAGACGAGTGTCCGCTGTGCAAGCTGCGAAGCAGAGATGGAAGCATGTGGGCATGCACTTGACTCCTAATTATCGCTGGACAGAGCGCCGAATGGGGACAGGAGGAGCACTTCCCATGGGAACAAGTACCAGTCGTGACGGAACAGGGAGCTTGACGACCAAAACGAGACTGCGGAAGCTGTTAATTGCTGATCGGATGACGAAGAAGTGAGAGGCTGAGAGTGCCCGAGTTGCAAATTCTGCTACTAGAGTAGTGTCGATCGATTCAAAATTTGCTGCATGAGGAAACTTCCTGGTCGGGATTCTGTGAGCTGCAACCGCAAACACGAGCGAGTCATCACTTCTTTCGGGCAAGTGCTGATGACCAAGTACAGACGCAATGAGCTGGCTCGCAAAGTACAGCGCAGACGCAGAAATCGATAATCTACCATTTTACAGTAAGGCTGTACAAGCTAAACCTGGTTGGTACTGTAGCTACCATAAACCGCCAACCGCTTGGTGATCATTGGCACTGGAATGGCTGGCGCTGTTGGCCTCCTGCAAATTTGCAGCCAGCGACATTTGTGTGCGGTCGCGCGCGTATCATGACGAAACCACACCCATGCACGTTTTTCGGTGTTTGTAACTCCATTGTCGAGACACCCAGCGTGGAACCTTTCGGTGTTCGAATATCGTCATTGTCGGGACGTTTCGATGCTCGGTCAGGTCTCTTATGTAGCCATTTCCTGAACCGGCGCGTGCCTTCTCGAAAGATCATGTCGGTCTCACAAAAGATTTCACGTCAGGCCTTCAACGACGACGACGACCATGCGGCACTTGCTGACTGCCGCGCTTGGCGCCATCCACATTGCGTACGCCGACGGGTCGGTGCCGTCGGCCCCGCTAAACGTGGCGCTGGACGTGCTGGGTCCCGACGCACTCGCTGTCGCCTGGGAGCCGCCCGCGACGGATGGTGGATCGCCCGTGTCGGCGTATCTGGTGGAATGGGACCCGGATCCGGGCATGCGCGAGGTGCAGGTGGTACAAACAAGTGCCAACACCGGCGCGAACGAGGTGCAAACTGTGCAGACGTACGCGAAGCACGTGAAGGAGATTCAGCGCGTGACCACAAGCGCCACCGCTGTGGCGGAAGTACAAACGATCACGACAAGTGCAGCGCCCGGAGAGACGCTTGGTGGGGTCTTTACCATCCAGTTGGACACGACCAAGAGCGGAGGAAGCGTACAGAGATCAGGAGTCATTGGATTCAATGCCCCCGCTTCTGGAGATCGATCAGGTGTGCTGGAGATTTTGAATGCCATGTCGAATATAGGACCTACAGGTGTACAGAGTGTCCAGAAGTCGATGGCAGACGCACAGGGAGGCATCACGTGGACCATCATGTTCAGTACGGCGATGGGTGACGTGCCGCAGCTCACGCTTTCGAGCAATTTTCTGACGGGCAGTGGCGCGAACGTGGTGATAAACACACCGAAACAGGGCAATGTGATCGATGGAGGGACGTTCACGTTGAGATTCATGGGGAGTACGACGAAGGATCTGGCGCCAGATATTAGCGACGCAGGGATGCAGAAGACGCTGGAGGATCTCGCCTCGATCGAGTCCGTGGATGTCACGCGAGGCGGCCCGGACGCACAGCACGGATACTACTGGGACATCACGTTCACGGGGGAATTCAATTCGGGCGACCTGCCGCTGATGACGGTGCCGTCAAAATCACTGAAAGCTACAGGAGCGAATGCCGTGGTGACTGAGCGGATGGCAGGGAACCAGCTGAAAGGATCCTTTCAGTTGAGCTATAAGTTAGCCCCCACAGGCGATTTACCGTTTGACTGCAGCGCTGCCACGATGAAAAGTGAGCTGGAGAAACTGGGCACGGTAGGGACTTTGGATGTGGTGCGCACAGAAAAGCCGGATCTGCAGGGAGGATATACGTGGACCATTTCGTTCCTTACTCTGAAAGGATCTTTAGATCAGCTGGGCACTGATATCCTGAAATTAGGTGAGACGCGGACGGACGGTGCCGGGCCGTCTATGGGGGTTCGCGTCGTGAGGACACGGCTAGGAACCGTTCAGGAGGTGCAGCAGATCCAGGTGACTACAACGAACTCCAACGTGAAGAAAACGGCATCGTTCCAGCTACAGACGACCTTCGCAGGGCAGACTCTAGCGACAAACCCCATTTTTGCAAATCCGATGGACAACGGCGCGTGTATGCCAACACAGGCCGAGGTGCAGAAGATTGCAGTGACTACGGTGGATACGACGGCCACGGGTGGAGATGCCATTGTGTCGAAACAGGCTGCCATTCAGCTGGTGTACACTAGCAATACGGAGGGCGACGCGGTCTCGAAGACTGGGCCAATTTATCTAGACAAAGCAGGCGACGGAGACTGTGCGAAAGGTGCAACAACGATAGCAGCTGAGTTGAACAAACTTCCTAGAATTATTGGTCCTGTGACTGTGAGCTCTAGTGCTCTCCTGGCTACGCATGAGTGTACGTGGCAAGTGACGTTTACCAACCAGCCGGGTAACGTCGTTCAGCTAAAAGCAATCCCAACTTCGAGTGGAGCTACTGCATCGGATACGGTCAATATAGGAGACGACACCATTACGCTTACTACGGTCACGGATGGAACCATCAACATGATCAAAACGGAGCTAGAGCGGCTGGCTGACGTCGCCCAAGTCACAGTGACAGCCACGACTGGACTGAAGCAGACGTGCACGTGGCGCGTGACGTTCGACGGCAACGCAGGAAACTTGCCTTTAATGACTGTCTCCACAAACAACGGTGTTTCATACGGTGCTACAGGAACAGTGAGCGGAGACACCATCACGATAGTTGCAGGAACGGACGGTACGTCGACTGTGCTTGGTGGCGTCTTCGCGCTCGAGTTCGAGGGCCAACGTACGGGCTACATGCCGTTCGACACCAGTGAAGCAGTGATGCAAACCCAGCTGGAGACCCTTTCAACGATCGGTAGTGTGGCTGTCACGAGGTCAGGCGCAGACCCGAACAATGGCTACGCGTGGATGGTCTCTTTTCTCAATAATCTTGGGAATCTTCAGCCTCTTCAACCGGACGCACTTGCGCTCACGGGAACGTCACCAAAAATCGACGTGACGGAAGCTACGAAGGGCGCTCTACCGCCTTTTAACAGTAAAGACCCGTCCAGTGGCCTCAGCTTCGATAGTGTCGTGATCACAGACCTTAGCGACTTGTCCGTGACAGCCTACCACGTTGACGAGAATGTCCCGTTCTACTTCCGCGTGTCAGCTATCAACGCCGCCGGAAGAGGCCCGCCTTCATATTCTACACCGCAGTATGCCATCCCTACGGCACAAGTTCCAAGTGTCCCGACAAACGTCTCGTTGTCTGCAGTTGACGGCACCACAGTGGCGGTGTATATGAGCTCACCAGAAAACGACGGAGGCGCGTCGCTTGACTCGTACCGTGTCGAGTATAGCACGAGTCCGATCGTGGACGAAGTGCAGCAGATTCGCCTGGTTGTTCCAGTGACGAACGAGGTGCAGACGATCAGAATTACGACGGATACAGTGGGGGAAGTTCAGCTCATTCGGTTGACTAGCTCGTACTCTGGCTCGCCTGCTAGCGAGATTCAACAGGTGAACTGCGACGCTGACAGCAGCACAGGAACGTTCACTCTCACCTTCGGAGGCGAGACAACGGCGCCGATACCGGCGAGCCAAACCGATGTTCTGAAAATCAAAGCTGTACTGGAGGAACTGAACGCGATCACGACTGTGACTGTGGCATTTTACGGGGGCCAGACGACAGCGTGTCGCCCGTGCCCTACCTCAGGCTGTACTTCTGGGTTTAAGGTCACGTTCACCTCCGTCGTCGGCAATCAGGGTGACATGCCTCTCCTCACGGGCAACACGTTCGACTTGGAAGGAAATCGGCGTCTCGATGTCACCGAGTCAACTAAAGGCCAAGCTCCTGTGAGCGGCACATTTAAGCTCACGTATCTGAGAGGCAAGGACGCTGACACTGTAGCTCTCCAGTACAACGCACCGGCCGCTACTGTCCAAGCAGCACTAGTAGCGCTGGATTCGTCCATGACGATCGTGGTGACGGATGGGACTTTACCGCCGGCGAATGCCGCCAAAGGTGAGCGCTTGTGGCGCGTGACATTCCAGAACAGCGGATATGTGCCGGACATGCTGGTTCGGCCGGCAAACAACCTTCTGCAGGGTAACGGCGCTGGCATCCTCGTGTATACTCGAAGCGTAACACCAGACCCAACCGTCCCAGTGTCTGTAGGCGGCAATCGAGTGTCGGGGTACTTTAAAGTAAAGCTGGGTGGCCACACGACGGAGCGAATCAGTCACGACGCGTCCGACACGACCGTCAAGAGCAAACTAGAAGCACTTCCGAACGTGGGCACTGTGTCCGTGACCCGCTCGACGCCGTCACTGAAGAACGAGTATTCATGGACTGTCACGTTCACTGCAAACCCAGGCAGTTTCCCCATTGGAGCGGGTAATATCGACACGCTGGTGGCCGATTCGACATTACTAAGAGGAACAAACAGCCAAGCAGCCGTGACTGTGGTTCAGCAAGGATCTCTGCCACTTGATGGTACATTTAAGCTCTCGAACGCTGTGGGTGGAGTCACTCAGACCACTGCCAAACTATCGCCGTACGATACTGGAGAAGGGATACAACGAGCACTGGAAACGTTGCCGTCAATTGGCGGCGTGAGCGTCTCGTGGCAAACCAATTCCGACGGATTTTCGTGGTTTGTCACCTTCAGTGGGTGTAGACTCAATCCGGCCGTGTGCAACATCGGAGATGTGAATCTACTGGATAAAGTAGCGACGAGTTTAGTCGGTGGGTTGCCACCGGCAGTCCCGTCAGTGACGGTGACGGAGGTCGTGAAGGGAGTAGCCCCCGCCACGACGCTGCTTGTGACGGATTTATCAGGAGGAGACCCGTTCCAGACGGTCATTTCGAGTCTCACGTACGGTACTAAGTACTACGCGCGCGCGTACTGGCACAATAGTGTGAGTTTTGGACATCGAGCTGTGTCTGTACCAGAATTCGTAACAACAAAGAACTTGCCACCTGGCCCACCTTGGCCCGTGACGCTTGTGTCCTCGACAGCGACATCCATCACGGTAGCCTGGGAGGCACCGACTGTGAATGGTGGCGCCACAGTGAGCGGCTACGAGCTCTGGATCTCGGAGTGGGCCAAGTCCTCGTACAGAAAAGTTTACGACCGTCCGAATGACGCCGTGGCGATGCAAACGACTCTGCAGACGTCGGCAGATAATGTGATTGAATCAGGCCACAAGTACTCGTTCAAGGTTCGAGCAGTCAACTTCTGCTCGTCGGAGAACACCAATGCTGCGTGTTACGGAGCCTTCAGTGAGCCGGTGGAGCACACGGTCCGATCTCCTGTCGTTCCTGACCCTCCTGTTTCGCTGACGCGAGACTCTCGTACCACAATCAACACGAACGCAGCGAATGACGGCATCGTCTTCATCAACTGGACGCCACCAAAGGACAATGGCGGATCGCCCGTGACCAGCTACAAGCTGTTTATGGACGATGGAACCGGCTGGGCCCCGCAGACACTGATAGGCAGTTTTCCTCACGGATACACACACAAGGTGACAGGGAAAACGGAGGGCAAAGTTCTTCGCTTCTACATCCTGGCTGTAAATTCCGTTGGGCCATCGGGAAAGAGCCCAGTGTTGGCTCTGGTGGTAGCCAACGTGCCGTCCGCTCCAAGTGCGCCTAGTATCACTGAAGTATCAGCGACTGCAATTAATGTGGCGTGGCAACCTCCGGCCACCTGTACATCAACACTCACAGGCTGCAATGGGTCACCGCTACTTGGCTACAGATTGTGGCAGTTCGCAGGCGTGGCGGCAAGCTACACGGCGTCGGGCTCGCCGGTCAACGTGGAGATTCAACGTATTCGGACGACCGTTAGTGCTCCGGTGCCCGAAATTCAGAGCGTGGCCGTTGTAGGCTCGTCCGGCAAGTTCAAACTGTACGTGAACTCCCAGCCGACGCCTTTGCTGTCTGTTAGTGCGACGGATCTCGAAGTACAGACCGCAGTGGCAACCTGCGGTGTGAATCCAACGAGTGTGACGCACACAGCGACAGCTACAGGTCGAACATGGGCGATCACGTTCGCCCTTGCAGACGGCCCTCAAGCCTTGATGGTGGTCGTCCCAGATCAACTCACCAACACAGTGCTTGCAGTCGCGTACACGACGTCTGTAACTCGAGTACAACTAGGAACCGCGGCACTTGGAGGCGACTTCACAGTGTCGTTCCGTGGCTTTGAAACTGGACATTTGTCGGTGACTACGACGGATAAAGCGGAGATGAAGCGACAATTGGAGAACCTTCCGTCCGTCGGCGTCGTCGATGTCACAACGACCGCAGGCCTCAACAACGCAATGACTTGGGACGTGACGTTCGTGACAGAACTCGGGGACTTGCCGCTGATGAAGGTGACGAGTGGCAGACTAACGGGCGGCAATCCAAATGTTCAGGTGACCACAATACAGGAGGGAACGCCCGGTCGAGTGGTGTATGACGGCGCCACTGCACCCGATGTCTTGTCCTTCAAGTCCACCAACTTAGTGTCGGATACCCTGTACGCCTTTGTTGTCGTGGCTATTAACGCTGCTGGAGACGGTATTAGCGGCATCTCTACGCCTGCTGTTGCAGCGTCACCCGGTGCTGCCAGTAGCTACACAGAAGCGTACGGGCCGGCGCTGCTACAAGGAATGGCAGGCATTGTCTACGAGGTACAGAGCGTGAAAACCAACGGGCTTACTGGTTCGTTTACGCTACAGTGGGGGACTTCCGGTCCTTCCAGCTTGATCGATACGACAACGACTGCAAGCGCCCTGGAAGCGATGCTGCCTACGACAATCTCGAGTCTTGGCGCAGTGCACGTGTCTCGGGCAGATCTCAACGGCGCAGATTGCGTGTGGTACGTCACCTTCGTGTCCGTCGTCGGTGACGCCCCCATGCTCGTATCAAGTGACACGACGCATGTTCAGATCGACGAGTTCGTCAAGGGTGAGGCGAACGAGTTCACTATCGCTCCGCGAAAAGCTTCAGGCGACGTGGTGACGTACGCTACGCTGCCTGCCAATTTCCAAGGTAAAGACCGATTCTGGACCGAGTTGTGGGCGTCGCCTCCGTCGGTCATCGACGGCACTCACGAATTCGTGTCGGAAGGAGGCTTGGCCGTGTACAACCCAGTGGTGTACGAGATCCAGACGCTGCGATTTAACGGCGTCGTGGGTACTTTTCGTCTGAAACTGGACACGACCAACGCGCGTGTGGGTGGCGTAGTGTCAACGAGCACTGCGCCACTGGATGCCGCCGTGCTGGCTGCGGCAAGCGACGCCAAGGCCGCTGATCTGATCAAGACCAACTTGGAGACGCTTACTAATATTGAAAGTGTGCTGGTCTCCCGCGTTTCCACGTCCGGAGCAGCTCCATGGACGTATTCCGTCACTTTTGTGACCGATTTGTGCGATCAACCGCCTCTGGAGCTGGTTGGAGACAGCAACTTCATGGCTTCTGCGACTGTACTGACCATCAAAGAGCTCCAGAATGGAGTGTGTGAAGTGCAGACGGTCACGACGTCGGCCAGTGTGGAATCCACAGCCGAGGTGCAGTCCATCTCGACGTGGCTGGATGCAACCGGGTCGACCATCCAGTTGGGCGGGTCTTTCTCACTTACATTTACCGGAATGGGCAGTATTACAGTTCCGTACAATGCCAATGCCGCAGCAATGAAGAACCTGTTAGAGTCTCTCAATGGGATCGACGATGTGTCTGTGACGGTGAAGAGCGCTAACTACGGGACGCCCACAACTACGGGGCTGCAGACGTGGACTGTGACGTTTAACGAGATCATGGGCAAAGTTCCAGACATCAAACTCGACTTGCCCACTGCGTTGACCGGCAGCTCCGCGACAGTTCTCATCAAAGAAGTGAAGCGGATGGGCTTGTCGTTGGGAGGCACGTTTGTGCTTAATTTCATGGGCGGGACGACGCACAACTTGCCGTTCGATATCGAGGCTGCAGGCTTGAAGACGGAACTGCAGACGGCACTGAGTACTGTGCGAGAAGTGGACGTCCGGAAAGAGGAGCGCTACAATGGCAACCGCTGGACCATTTCCTTTACTAAGAACCTGGGAGATTTACCGTTACTCGAAGCGTATCCCTACGCGTACGAGATCCAGGAGATCATGACACTGGGAGGTTCTCCGACCCCGCTAGAAGGCACCTTCACGCTGTCTTTCTTAACGGAGACTACGGCTCCTATTGCGTATGATGTTAGCGATGTGGCTATGAAGCTCTCACTCCAAGCCCTGCCTTCGATCGGGTTAGTTGACGTCACGCGGACGGACAAACTCGACCCGGGGAACCGGTTCAGCTGGCAGGTGACGTTCCGTTCTAGTCTGGGGAACATCGGGACTCTTGTCGCTGATGCTTCTGGGCTAACTGGCAGCTTCTCCGACGTGAGTGTGACTGAGCTACAGCCCGGTAACAAGCAATCGTTGAGCGGCCAATTCCCTCAACTTGCTGTCTTTAAGAAACAGAGCGGGTTGCCCAGCTACACGGCGAGATACATTCCGTACGGGGCAGCCGACAACTATTCCGTCTCGGTTCAACAGCTTCTGTCTGGTGGGCTGTTCGCGCTGTACTTTGACAATTTCTGGCTGCAAGACGAGCCTGCGATCGTCCGTGTAGACCCTCAACTGAACTTTGACTGGGGCCAAGGCGCTATCTCGAACTACGGACGAGACTACATTAGTATCCGATGGTTTGGTAAACTCTCAGTCCCGACTACTGATACCTATGTGTTCTACGTATCGTCCAGTGAAGGCGTACGTGTGTGGCTGAACCACCAGCTTCGTGTCGATACGTGGGAAGATGGCGAAGACGAAGGAGGAACACTGGAAAACTTCAGCGAGTCTTTAACGGCGGGGACGTTCTACGACCTGCGCGTCGAGTACCACGAAGCTACGGGCGCTGCGTCGTTTAAGTTATCGTGGAGTTCGTCGTTTCTCCCCATCGCGCCAATCCCCACCAGTGCTCTGTTTCACGGCGAGCACATCGCTGGGAGCCCCTACCCGATCACCGTCACGCCTGGAGCTACCGATTTTCCGTACACGACAGCGTTTGGGAGCGGTCTCACGATGGCCACAGCGGGAGTGACAGCGCAGTTTATAATTCAAGCTAAGGATCAGAACGACAACAACAAAACCATCGATGGAGATGCGTTTGATGTCGAGATCAAGGGAACGAACACGGGCACGGCGAATGGAGTGCAGCTTGCGCCGTTCGAAGAGCCCAAATACATCGGACAAGGTCAATATCTGGTTCGGTACTTGCCGTCGGTCAGCGGAACGTACACTGTTTCGATACAGACAGTGAACGGCATCGATATCTACTGCGGTCTGGGCAAACTTCACAAGTGCAGCCCGTTCGCACTGACGGTTCGACCTGGCCCGGCGACGCCGCATACCAGTCAAGCGCTTGGGAACGCCGTAGCTACAACGTACGGCGTTCTTGACGGTCTCATTGAAGCCGTGGCAGGCCTGGTCTCGAACTTTACGATCCAAGCCCGTGACACGTACGCGAACGCTGCGGACGCCGACGACGTGTTCGAGACCAAGATGGTTCTTCAACATGATAGAACGGTACAGTACCGCAGCAACGTCCTGGTTGCCGGACAAACGGGTCTATTTGCTGTCGAGTACTCGATTCCTCGTGCCGGGAGGTACGAGATCCAGACGTATCTGAACGGGATCCCAATTCTCATGTGTCCGGGAGGCGTGACATGTTGGGCTTTGAATACACCCGCAATCCTCACGGTTGTACACAGCTTCTTACACGGTCCGAGCTGCACTGTAGATGATACGGCGACGGGTGCTCTGAGTACAGCGACGAGTGGCGGTCAAACCTCCTTCAAAATCTACGCGCGCGACACGTTCGGGAACTTACGGAAAGGTGACCGGACGACGCACTCGCTCACTACGGGCGACGGCAGATCAGATGCCTTCCTGGTCACGTTTACGGGCAAAGATGAAGTATTTCGTACGTCCACTGCAGTGCAAACGCTTACGAGCGCCGACAAAACAATCGCTGGGTATTTCAAGCTCTCGTTCGGAAAGTTCCGGAAACAGCTTTGTCCTCTTTGTGTCACCGCCCTGGCCGGCGACGTGCTGTCGGTGAGCTCCAACCTGGTCGGGATTCTGCTTCCGGGAACCAAGTTTGTGGTGCAAGAGTGTATTTTCACGGCTGCCAGTCAGGCGTCTACCAGCGTGACTGTAGTCACGAATCACGGGTGCGCAGCCTTCACTTCGCAGAATTTCGCTCTGCAGGTCGCAGCCTCCGGCTCAGCAGCAACCGACGCACTGACGCCGTTAATTCCGCACGACGTAAGTGCTTCAGGTTTGCGCTCCATTCTGCAGGACCTTCACGGCGATGCTAAGGTGGAAGTCTCATTGGATGTCGGAAGCGGATACCAGTGGAAAATCACCTTCCTATCTCATCTGCTAGAGTGGAGTGAGGCTCATCTTGCGGTTGAGTATACGAACGGGTTCGCGTCCAGCCTGTATGCGCATCCTCTCGTGGTGGCGTACACGACAGCATCAGGAGTTTACCCCGTATGGTACACGCCTCACTACGCTGGTTCGTACACTGTGGCCGTCACGACTTGGGATCGAGATACGCACGTGAAAGGCAGCCCGTTCACAGTCCAAGTGGCAGATGGCGCTACCCACGGCCCCAGCACTTTAACAGCTACGGGAGATTGGCGGACGGAGAATTACAGTGTGGCAGCGCAGCAAATGGTAATTGAAGCCGGAAAGCCACTGTCTTTTCAGGTGCAGCTCAAAGATACTCGTCGCCTGGAGCAGCAGGCCATTCGACTTAGAGCGGTAGTGCTGGCACCAGTGCAAGAAGTGCAACGCGTGCTTGTGGATGCGACACCGTTTACATTGAGCTTCCGTGGCTCACCGGCTACCGCTTCATTGACTACAAGCAGTTCGTTCGGTAGTATCAGAGCCGCACTGGAAGCGCTCAGTACGATTTCAAGTGGCGGCGTGACGGTGACGCCTGAAAACCCTGCGGACATGGCCGCCGTGGTGACTCACGCGTTTCTAGTCACGTTCACCAAGGCAACAGGTAGCTTGCCGCTTCTGGTGAGTCCGAATTCTGGCGCGACCGTGACGCCTTCAGTGAGAGGAGCAGTCTCCGTGCGTCAGGAAATGCAGATCCTAACGTGCACGTCAGCCGTGGCCGTGGCGCTGGCCGGGTCCTTCTCCGTGTCGTTTCAAGGACGAACACCCGTGGACGTAGCTGCATCCGATACACTGGCCACGTTTTCAAGTACACTTACGACTCTAGTGGGGTCCTCCGTGTCGGTAGTCGCAGAAGGCGGCCTCCAAGCGACAGTGTGTGCTCTAACCACGTCCGCCCGGTTATTCATAACGTTTAACCAGGTGCTCGGAGATGTGGCACCGCTTGTGTACACGAAACCTGCTGGATCTCAACTCACAGTCGTCGGCGAAGACAATACCGAAAACACAATAAGCGGCATTTACCCGGCGTGGGGGAGCTTCACACTTGCACTGCCAGGGCGTGCCGAGACGACCGTGAGCATTCCGTTCGGCGCGTCGACGACTGTCATGAAGAACGCGCTGGAGTCTCTCTCTCTCGTGGATCAGGTGACGGTTACCCGCGACTGGTTTGACATCACCACCGAGACGGCGACGGCGAAGCTGGCCACTCTGGTGCAGTGGACGATGAAGTTTGACAGCCACGCCGGTAATATGCCGGAGCTGGCTGCTGACTACTCAGGTATATCCGTGCATGACGACGGTCAGCGCAAGCCGTTTGTCGAGACGCTGGAGCTCGTACGAGGGTCGGTAGGTAACAACCGCTCGGTTACGACGAGCGACACGAAAGTGACGATGACGACGACGCTGGAGAATCCTGGAGTGCAGGAAGTGCAGAAGCTTTTGTGTCGTGGTAGTCAAAAGTTTACTCTCACGTACGGAGGAGTGAGCAAGGAGATTGAACCCGATGCGTCCCTCGAGGAGCTTGAGAAACAACTGAACGCCATTCCCGCTGGTGTGCAGCTGTACGCGACGTCGGGCGGCGTACGGAAATCTGCGGCGGAGCTGTCGACGGCTTCGATGTTCTTCCCCGTGTGCAGCGTAGCCAATCCGCGTAGTATTGAGATTGTGTTTAAGACGCCAACGGATGTACCTTTGATCGCTTGGAGCTTGACCGGCAACGACATGTACATCACAGAGGCAGTAAAGGGCGTCGTGCCGAGCGAGACTGCGATCAAGATCTCGAATCTCGAGGTGCAGAAGCTGCAGTGTCAAGTCACGGCTGCGGCAGCAGCGACGGCCTCTTTTGACCTTTTGTACGCTGGAGAACGGATCACAGTGGGGGCAAATGCGGTTCCTAGTGCACTGCAAACGCAGCTCAACGACATGAAGAGCATCCTTCAGGTGGGCGGTGTGGATGTCACGAGCACGTCACCCCAAGTTTGCACCGACCCGGCGAGCTCTGTGGACATCACGTTCCGGAAAGTGGGCGACCAGCTCTCGTTTGTGCTCTCCCAAATACGCGACGGGATTCTGTTGGCTCAAGTGACGGAGACGACGAAAGGACTGGACTCGCTCGTGTACGATGGATCGCACCAGGGGCTATTTAACGTGACAGCCACGCCAGTTGTCAGCGGAACGTACGCGATGGGAGTGACAGTGCTGAGCTTGTCTACAAACTTCTGTCCTCCTTCGTTTCAGGTGCGACCGACGCTGGCGAGTGGAGCGACCAGTACACACACGGCACCAGCAGTGGTTACACAGGGTGTTACGGAGTGGTTTACACTGCAAGCCGTTGACAGATTCAACAACCTTCTCGAGTCAAGCACCGAGTTGGGCACAGACGCTTTTGTTGCCAAGCTGTTGCCGCCTTCGGTGGCATCGACACCAGCAGAATTGTACCCCGTCTCGATCACAGAGTCGAACCCTAACACGAACGGCATTTTCTCACTCACTTTTCTTCCTCAGCGGGCTGGAACGTACACGCTGTCACTCGTTCGACGCCAGGCTGGTGGTCTCTGGGCCACGTATTACGCGACGGCCTTTTTTACAGACAGCTACTTGAGTCGCCAAGACGCGGCGGTGTCGTTCCAGTGGGGAGAAACGTCTCCGTTAGGGGACCCGTTTCCAAACCGAAATTACTCGATTCGATGGAGGGGCGAGCTGCGCGCTGTGGTGTCTGGCCTGCACGTCTTTACGCTACGCGCTGACAACGCTGTGAAGCTCGTTGTAGATGGGTTGGTGCTGCTGGATCTGTTCGCCACTCCGGCTGTATCGTCTGCAATTAACAAGTTCGAATCGTTACCGATCGAGCTGAAAGAAGGCAGATACTACAGTGTGGAGATCAGCTATCGCACGAAAGACGCCCAGTCGTTCGTGAAACTTGAATGGAGCTGTCAAACGGCTGGTCTAACGCGCACGGCGGTGCCGTCGGCATCACTGTTCACCTCAACTAAGTTAGTCAACACGCCGTTCAGTATCGTGGCGTACCCGGGCGTGATCAACTCGACACAAGTGCGAAACTCGTTCGACGGGCTTACGACTGCGAATGCAAGCGGCGGCCCCATCGTTGCAAATGCGCTGGATCCGATCACGTTCGTGCTGGAGGCCCACGATTCGTTCGGGAACCGTCGATTCCACAGCGGAAGTGACGCCTTCGAAGTGTCGATGGTTGGCGTCGACGGTTGGGCGAGCGCGGGAAGGATCAATGACGTGACTACCAAGTCTGCTGTGCAGTATGATCCGACGTTCATCTGCAAAGCTTGCGCCGTCAGCTTCGTGATCAACACACGCACATTGACACTGAACGTCGACGTGGCGAGTCAACTGGAGGCTGGAGTGCGATTCCGCGTGATCAACGCAAACAGCGGCACATCAGCGCGTCGTCGGGACTGCTTCTTCACCACTGAGAGCGTCTCTGGACCTTTCGCCGCTAGCGCCGTCGCAGTCGTTGTCGCGTCTGCGAATGGCTGTGCGGCCTTTAGCAGCTCGTCCTTCGACATATCTGCTATCGTACCAACAGACTGGAACTACCTCGGCACCTGTTCAGTTGCTTCTGGCTCAACTTCGCTCACGGCTTGCACCTCAGTCTTTGGACTGAAGCGCGGGGATCAACTTACGGTCGGACGGGAAGCCAACAGCGTGCACTACACGGCAGGCGTACTGAGTACCGTGGCTGTCCCGCTTGAGCAACCTTATCGAGGTGCTTTGAGTGGTTTCGTCCCTGTCTTCAAGGCCGGCGACACTACTGGACGCCACACGGTATCGATGGTGCCGTACGTTAAAGGAGTGTACAGGCTGAGCGTACGTCTACCAGCTATTGATGCAGTGCACGCCGTTATAACCCAAGCTGATTCGGCACTGGGTGGCTCCCTCTACCTCTCGGTGGCTGGCAAGAAGACGGGTTCCTTGAGCTTTGCCGCATTGGACACGGACGTGAAGACCGCGCTTGAGGCGCTTTCTACTGTCGGAGTAGGCAACGTCGCGGCTTCGCTGTCGTGTACGAATGGGGATGCCACGAAGGGCTGTCGATGGCTTGTGACGTTCAGGCACCTCACAGAAGCTGTGAGTACGAGTCTCGGGGCGTCGTACAACGGTGTTTTGACCGGCAACAATGCCGCTGTCGTCATTCAAACGCTGACACAGCCGAGGGCAGCACAGATGGTAAACGGCTTTCCGAAGAACGTACGCGTCAATCCTGGAGTGATGAATCCAACAGTAAGTACTGCGTACGGCTCTGGACTGTACGCGAGTACGTCTGGAGTGTTGTCCTCGTTCTTCGTCCAAATGAAGGACACACACGGCAACAACATGGAGAGCGACACCAATTACCTACAGGTGCAGGTGCTCCCAGCCGGAACGACGTATCTGTCGTCTCAGGTGGCCGAGGTCTCATCCGTCGCTTACGTTTCTGAAGGACTGTACAATGTTTCGTACATGCCCGTGCTCTCGGGTCGCCACACCGTGGTGGTCACCGCTCAAACGTCTCCGGAGGTTCATAAGGTGTCGTCAGCGTTTGCACTACCAGGCACGAGCCGTGGCGGAACATTTGCGCTGCGTTTGTTCGGTCAGACTACAGCACCGCTAGTGTTCGAAGCCAACGCGACGGACGTCCAGCAGGCGCTGCTAAACCTGCCAGTGTTTGCAGCACAGACCATGAATGCGACGACGGCGATTAGAGTGACGCGAGCGGCTAACAACCAGAACGGGTTCGACTACCTGATCACGTACACGCGGCTTCCACCAGATCTGGAGCTGAGCATCGTCCAGACAGTCAACAATCTCTACAGCGGCGATGGCGGCAGCGGCGCGACGTTGACGGCATCATTACAGACCCCGCAGTCTCGCGAGCACGTGAAGACGTCAATCTCGCTTGGAGAACCGATCGTAAACGAGCAGCAGATCGTGACCGTGACGTCGACTGCTGCACTCACAGGAGGCTCGTTCCAGCTGAAGTTCGGCGCTCACACAACGGATTTGATACCTTACAATGCCCCAGCCACCACACTGGAAGACCTGTTAAACAAGTTGCCTTCGATCGGAACCAATGGCGTGAGTGTGAGTCTGACGACCAGCTCGGCTTCAGTTCGAGCATGGACTGTCACGTTCCTGGCCGCGACGGCCGGTACGCCCCAGACGGCGTTCTGGAACTCAGCACTGTACACGCCAAACCGGATCGTGCGTCACGCGAGACTCGTAGGTGACATCCCAGTGCTGACGCCTACTTCGACGAATACGCTTGTAGCTGGCGTGAACCCTGACGGTCAAGTGGCTGTGACGACGTCTGTGACTGGTGTGAGTCCGTTCACCACGATCGTCGCGCACGGCGCTCTCGTTCCGACTCAGTGCACAGCGGTAGATGGGAACACTCCGTTTAAACCTGGTTCAGCTAACGCAGTAGGGCAGAACGGTCTGCACTCGGGCAGATTCCACTCACGCTCAAGCTTCGTCATCGAGGCACGAGACACCAATGGGAATCTACTGGACGGTACGGGAGGTGGCTTTACAGGAGCTCCTGTTCAGGAACTTCAAGTCGTCGAGACGTTTAGCTCTGCTGGACCAGGAAACAAACTAACGGGCTCCTTTGCGCTGGTCCTGGATGGACAGAAGACGGCAGCGTTACCGGCAAATGCTGGACTTCAGGAAGTTGAGGCGGCGTTAGAAGCTCTCAAATCTCTAAGCGGGTTTGTTACGGTGGACACACCTGACGTGCAGACGTGGGTGGCAACCGGCACCGTAATTGTGACCAAAACCTCAAATGCCCTGACGACGTCGGCGAGTTTCTTGACTGTCCCGGACTTTGGGGTGGGGGATTGGATCCGTGTCGGTTTTCTAAACGGTCCGGTCTTCTCTATCATTGCGATTACTGCTACGACCATTACGCTGTCGGGTATCTATCAAGGAGTGTCAGATAACGCGGCATCCGTCTACAAGCAAAGCGATCCCGGCGCTGGATTCACGTACAGAGTCAAGTTTGCTGCCGAGTTGGGCGACTTGCCGGCGCTTGCAGTCGACACGACGAAGCTAGGTGGAGGAACAGGCACAGGGAAAGCCAAAGTCACAGCGTGCGATTATCTGCGAACGCAGCAGCTTCAGACCACAGCGGCGTCGCAGATCAGCGGCGATTTTTCGCTTTCGTTTCGTGGCTCCACGACGCCTATGCTTCCGTGGAATGTGGACGCCAGTACATTACGTAGTGCGCTTGAGGCTCTGGATGGCATTCATGCTGCAGCAGTATCCACTCCAGTTACAGGAACAAACGGAGGATTCACATGGCAAATCACACTCGTGTCCACCGAGCCACAAGGCGATAACGACCTCGAGCTGCTGTATGCTGAAGGATATCTGCTCCTAGGTAAACAGGCTCGAATCCAAGTGACGCCCGTGTGTCCTTCGACGAAGACGAGAGAAAACATGAACATTCAGTCCGTTAGTGGCAGTGAAGGCCACGCGTTTGTGCCCGTACTGCGAGGTGCGTCGACTGTCGTGGCAGACGTGAGATATCTAGGCGGTGCCGCGTACCAGGCCGTGTACGACACTCCTCGTGAAGCTACATACTCGCTCGACGTGCGCTATGTGTCGCCTCGAGGCTTGATGGGCAGCTACTTTGACAATCGCTGGCTGTACGGCACGCCGACGTTCGAACGGGTGGATCCTCTGATCGATTTCATGTGGAAGGAAGACCGGATCACACCGACAAGTCGAGAACATGTTAGTGTGCGATGGCAAGGCTACATCAAACCCTCGTTCAGTGAGGACTACGTCTTCTTCGTGCTGGTGAACGACGGTGCGCGGCTCTGGATCGAGAATCAGCTGGTCATTGACCAGTACGACTTCGACGTCGACGCGTCCACGGCTGTAGAATTCCCGGCGAACGCATCGGTGGCATTGATCAAGGACCGGCTTACGGGGATCACGCTGGAGTATCGAGAAAATTCAGGTGTTGCATCCGTCTCCCTCTTATGGCAGTCGCATACTCAACCGAAGCGGATTGTGCCTAGCGCGCGCCTGTTTCATCGGTCGGACGCCATTATGAAGAGCCCGTTTAGTGTCAAGACGCAGGGCTCAAAGCCTTCTCCCCCGTTAAACATCAGCTTGACAATCAGTGCTGCTGACGCGTTAACGGTTCACTTCAGCGCGCCGGACGACGACGGCGGCGCATCGGTGACGGGATATCAAGTCGAGTGGTGGACGTACGCGGCGTACGGGTCAAACGAGGTGCAAGTCTTGAAGATTGCCACTAGCAACACTGGAGGAACATTCACTCTAACACTTGATAATGGCCAAACAACCGGCCCCCTCCCAGCCTCAGCTTTATATTCCGACGTGGAACTAGCGCTCGAGGCTTTGGATGGCGCAGGAGACGTGACCGTGATACCCGCGCCCTCAGCAAACTCAAGAGACTACACCATCACGTTCAATTCTCGCGTCGGATCTGTGCCAGACATACAAGTGGATGCCACACAGCTCACTGGTAACAAAGCGTATATGGTGTGTTCAAAAGGAGCTACGCAGACCTTAGCGAACGGCATGCAGTGTATTGCATCGGAAAGTATCACCAGTACTGTGCATCTACTGAGCAACCCGGTCACATTCACGCCTCCGGACGTCCCAAAGCGTGGCGATCCGTACACGTTCGTGATCTCAGGTCTTACGCAACCTGCAGCTTCTGTTGAACCGAAAGCGCCAGGGGAAGTGGGCGGCACAAATGGCCCAGGCTTCTCCATTCGCGTGCTAGCCAAGAACTCGGCAGGCTACGGCCTCCCTAGCGCGACGGCGTCTATGAAGCCGATGGCGTCTCCCGCTGCTTCAACGAATGTCGAGTTGCGCCTTGTAGCAGGTTTATCCACTAGCCTTCGACTGTGGTGGGACGCACCCACGACAAACAACGGTGCGATCGTCACGTACTACGTGGTGGAGTGGCGTCCTGATCCCCCAGGCCGTTTGAGCTCTGATCCTTTCAGTAGCTTCCGCGAAAAGCCGGGATTCTTCCTAGCAGCTCACCCGACGTCGTTGCGGTTTAAATACACCGTCGATAACCTGGTTCCGGGCGCTGCGTATGTCGTACAAGTCCGTGCAGAGAACGTCATGGGCGTCGGTCCAATTGGCCAAACGGTGCCTTCTTTCGAAGTGCCGCGAAGTAAAGCCGCGCCGCTGCTTGATGGAACGGGTGGTGGTGTCGCCTTGAGTGTAAGGCCGGCGTCTTCTTCTATCCCAACGGCGGCGTCGTGTACGAGTTTACTGCTCTCGTGGCTTCCCGTGACAGCTGCGGACGCCCATGGCGCTGCTGTCACGAGCTACATCGTTGACTGGTACCAGCCACAGAGTGTCGATACATCTCCGTTTGAGGTTCAGATCCTCCAGATCTTCGGTAAGGATGCAGCAGATGTGGTCACAGGCACGTTCCGCGTCCAATACAGTGGCGCGTACACAGAGCCACTTCCTGTCGATGTAAGTGAGTATGAACTGGAGGAAAGTCTGGAAGCGCTGCCTGCTTTACGCAGTGTGGAGGTGGAGCGAACGCCTTTCACATCTCGTGGAGGATACCAGTGGGCAGTGACGTTCCTGTCGGAGGCCCCAGCAATACTAGGCAAAGTGCTTTCTATCGACTCAATTAAGTTGACGGCGACGATCCTCACCACGAACGTAGGGGCCCAACTCGCTGCCCCTGTCGGTAGCAGCAGCATCACGGTAGCAGCAATACAGGGCTCAAATCAAGTCACAAGTACGGACACGGCAGCGATTGGCGCCTTAGTGGACATGTACATCTCGACATCGCAAGGACTGTGGCGAGTGACGGCCGTGTCGGTCGTCACGGGAACAGCGACGTTGACGTTGTCAGGGAGTTTTTACGGAGCGAACGGGAACTACCCAGCTCAACTGGGGTGGACAGTACCTGGCGTTCTGCCTGCGGACTATCACTCCAAGACTATACCAGCTTCAAACGCAACAGATACATACTCTCTCGTACTCGACACGTTACCCCCTGGAACGCCGTATTCCGCTCGAGTAAGTGCGTGTAACTCGCTCGGGTGCAATGCTCCGACCATGGCGTCGCCCTTGACTTTAGCTGCACCGAAGCAGAAACCGGCAACTCCTCTTGACGTCGCGCTCTTTGCTGACAGTGGATCCACTTTACGCGTACGCTGGCGACACCCACCTAGCGACGGTGGCAATGTGATCACGCATTACCGTATCGAATGGGACCCGAAGCCGACATTTGACTCGGGAGCTGATGCGAATGGAGAAAGCTCGAAAGGAAGCTCATTCGGCTATGAACGGAAAGCTGTGGTGAATCCTGGAGTTGACTGTCTATTGACTCCGTGTGAGGCTGTCATCGGGTCACTCGAGCGAGGCGCACCCTACTACGTGCGCGTGTACGCCTACAACTCGTTCGGGTATTCGATCGACGCTGGATACCCCGTTGTTCCAGGATTTGGAGTTCCAAAGACGCTTCCAGAAGCCCCTGTCGACATCCTCCTGACACCCATGCAATCCTCACCAGATCGAGGCCTAACTGTGTCTTTTAACACGTCAAGTGACAGCTTTGACGACGGTGGAGACGACGTCACACAGTACCAGATCGAGTGGGATGCTATGGATCTAGATGCACTGATCCCGGACATCATGACTGCTATCTCCGGTGCGAAGACAGCGGCGACCATCTCGACCGGTTTGATCAACCGAGTGTTTTTCGCAGAACACACGACGCAGCTGTTGCTGCTCTCAGCGACGGCGTACGACGTGCGTGGCTCCTTCCGGTTGGCATTTCAGGATGCCGTGACGGCGGGTTTGCCGTGGGATATTACTTCGGATGCTCTTGCTGCTGCGCTCGAGACTCTTCCAACTGTGGGCCGCGTCAACATTCGACGCGTTGCTACTGGATTTGGCTTTGCTTGGTTCGTGACGTTCTTGACCACGCCATTCCGAGCAGATACGTCGACGGGCGACGTGTATGGGGACATCCCACTACTGAAGGTGTCGACGGACAGCACGCAGCTCCTTTCGGATTTCAGTACGTCTCAGGCAGCGACCAGTACGTTAACCGGCACTGGAGCTAAGCTAGCGACAGCGACACTTATACGCGCGTTCAACGGCTTCGAACAGCAGATGGTCAAGATCTCTACGAGTGCTGGAGCGCTGGGCGGATTCTTCCGTTTGAGCTACAACCAACAGCAGACAGCGTCAATGCCAGCGAATGCTAGTGCGATGGCTGTGAAGCAAGCGCTGACGCAGATCACAGACCCCAACGAACTGGTTGGAGACGTCGACGTGTACAAACGACAGAGTGCGACACCCACGGGTTTCGTCTACACGATCGTGTACAAGTCACGCCTAGGACCGAACCGTCCGCTTGTCGGTTGCATTGATAAAGACCTTACCAGCTCGGTAACGACGGCAACCAAGTCGTGCGATACGACGCGTACACAGCTCGGCGGACTTCCAGCGATGAACAGTGATCTTTACGGCGTCGCAATATTGAACAAGACCGACTTAAGTGTACGCGACGATGGAATGGCGCATTACGACGTACAGGGACTGCGTCGTGGCGTTGGATACCACGTGCGTGTGTCGGCGTGGAACGGCGTAGGCAACGTATTTGGTTCAACGCGTGCGTCAACACCCGCTCGGTTCATAGTACAAAGCGTCCCTGACGCTCCACGAGACGTTAGTGTTGAGCCACGGTCGCCTACCAAGCTACTGGTATCGTGGACAAAACCACTCAATACAGGAGGGACTATTGTGTCCAACTACACAGTGCAGATCGCAGCTCGACGAGGTGTCGCCGAGCAGCAACTGATCAAGGCAGACAGCTCTCTGGGCGACTTATCACAGCGGCGTCTAGTACTACAACTTCGTGTTGGTGACGTGTCTGGATCGACAACTGTGCTCGGGAACGTATCGAGCGACGGTCTGCGCTCTGCGCTTGCCAATGCATTGAACGTCCCAGGTGCGATTGCCCATGTGAGTCGCAACAGTGTCGGCATCTTTTCTGGTTACGGCTACGAGTGGGTCGTCACGTTCAGTGACTCGATCGGAGATGTGTCGCTCATTGAGGTCACGGAAGCCAGCTACGAGAGCTCGGAGACGTCACCCGACTACTTGTCGGCGTTAGCTCTGAGTGTCACAGAACTGGTGAAGGGCAGTGTCGACGGTAGCAGTATGAACGGAGCTGCCGTCACTACGGTGGTCGTGACGCCGCAGCACGAAGTCCAGCGAGTCTTCATCTACAGCGGATCTCCAGTGGACTTAGGTGGAACCGTGATGTTGAGCTTTGGAGGAGAATCGACTGCTGCGTTGGCTGTGGACACCACGTCGGAAGACGTTCGTGTCGCGTTGGAGGGATTGTCGACGGTGGGCCAAGTGTCTGTGACGGTGACAGGTGAAGTCACTCAGCGCGCAACATTCCCAGCAGTAAGGTACGGCGTTTACTGGGATGTGACGTTCAGTAGCACAACGGATGACCTGCCGTTGCTGGGCGTACGGACGGACACGACTCTGCCGTTTACCCCAAGCGCTTGTGGTGGGACACTGTCCGGTGTGACGCCATGTGTGGAAGCCCTCACGCTTAAACAAGGCGGGTTACCCACTCAGACGACATTGAGCCAGTTAACGACCACCTCGAACTACGTCGTGCGTCTGACGGCGTCCAACGAACAGTTCACGAGTAAGTTCGTGACTGTCCCTGGTGCGTTCCAGCCAGTAGCGAGACCGCCATTGGAAGTACAAAACGCTCAAGTCGCTTTTGTGGCGGTAGATACGCTTGATGTGATGTGGCAAGCCCCTTTAGACGACGGAGGCGCTCGTGTGGTGCACTACAAGGTTCAGTGGGATGTCAGTGCGAACTTCGACCTGCAGAGCATTTTTTCAGGCTCGGACATTGTTCTGGTTAAAAAAAGCGACGACGAAATATTCGACTATAGGATCACTGGGCTGAGTGCAAGTAAGGACTATTTTGTCTCGGTGGTCGCCTACAACGCACGCGGTCACGGCGTCCCGGTGACAGCACTGCCGGTGGACGCTCATGAGCGCGTGACTCATCTTACAGTGTCGGGGGCGACACTGGACGAGGTAGCGCTTGCTACCGAGACGATGACGCTTTCCTTCGCTAACTATCCTTCCAAGACAGCAACAGTTGGAGTTGCGTATAGTGCGCTAGAGCTACAAAGTGCTTTGCAGCGTCTTTCGGTCGTAGGAGTCCTGTCAGTCAAGCGCTCGGACTACTCCAAGGGACCAGCAGCTACGCCTTACGATACCAGTGGAGTGGATACGCCCAGCAATCTGTTGATGACTTGGAGTATCACGTTCCTTACTGCTTCGGTCGATGGAGTACGTGCCAGTGCGCTTGGAGCTCTTACCGTGGCACATACGGGGCCAAGTATAGTCGCTCCCATGGAAGTGGTATCTCCAATCGAGGACGACTCACTAACCATCAGACCTCGAGCGGTGGCTGCCACAGGACCGCGAGGCGTACGCGTTTCCATTGTAGACACTGCGTCGCTTGGCGTAAGCTGGCTGCCGTCACTGTCGCCTTTATCTTCCAAATATCTCGTGGAATGGAGCACGACGCCGGACTTCGCCGCGTGTCGCGCAGGGTCCATCAGTAGCAGCGGCACCAGAACCAACTACGCCACCGCCGCAGCCAACTCGCAAGTGATTAATGCGCTCCCCATAGGAGCTGACGGCCGTGTCTCATACACCATTATCAGCCTACCAGCCAACACGAAGCAATACGTACGCGTGTCGGCTTACAACGGTAACTACGGCTCCCCGGCTCTTGCTCAAGTCATGTCCGTGAGCACGCCTAATACTGCCGAAGACGCCGCGGTTGTCACTGTATTACCAGGAGTCAAAAGCTTAATGCCGCGTGCTGTGACTCCGTTCCGTCCGACGTCTGTGACGATGCAAGTGAGTTCCCAGGACCAACCGACACAGATCGAAGTCAGCTTTGTCCCGCCCACGAAAGACGCTTTGGACTTCACAGCTGGGAATGGAGGCGCGACGATCACGCACTATCGTTTGAGCTGGTGGGACCCGGCTGCGTTGACGACAAACGCTAAAGCGGTGATGTCCTACGATGCACGAATGGTGGACCCGACAGGCGCTGCGCTGACGTGTTATCCAGGTCCGTGTTTGTTCCGATTGGGGGCTGAAGTGCAGTCGTTGTCGTTGACGCCAGGTACGGGTTCGTTCCGCCTCGTGCTGTCGTCCTCCTCCTTTACGACTTCGATATGCACGAGCTGCTTGCTGTCATTTACAGCACCGCTTGGCGGAGTCATCACTATGGATTATACAGGAACGACGCCAGATTTACAGACTGTACTGGGTACCAATGCGCGCTTCGTGGTCGTCAAACCGGGTGCTTCGTGCGTCTTCGAAGTGGCGGCGCTGAACACGCTTCCAGCCAACAAGTTACCGATCCGGTTCGTGTCTTCTGTGGGTGGCTCGGCGACCTGTCCTCTGCCTTTAACGCAAGGGACGTACACAATTTCCGTGGAGCCTACGACGGCGTGCATCCTCGCGTCTACGAGTGCTGCGGATCTGGCGACTGCAATCTCCGGTTTGGTTGGCAGTGACGGTGTCGACGTCTCTCTTGACATTATGACAGGTAACATTCGGCACTTCCGGATCACTTTTACGGGTTCGAGTGCGACTGGAGCCTCTGGCAGCTCTCCAGCTCACACGGCTGACGTTGCGCAACTGGAAGTCGTGGCGACGGACGCCACGGGTGGCTGCATTGATGTTTCAGGGAATGTGTGGACGGGTACAGAGCTGAATGGCGGCTTGTTGGAACCCGGCGTAACTTACGCGGTGCAGGTTGCGGCTCTTAACTCGGTAGGGCTTGGAGCGCCTCTGCGTGCGAAGGCCTTTTGCCATGATCTCCCGTGCGTTGCCGGCGACGCAGTTCTAGCGCCTGCCGCGCCGCCTCTGGCCCCAGTTTCCGTCACAATGGCCAGCAACCGTGCCGATCGAACAGCATTGAACATCGCGTGGAAGCCTCCAACGTCGAACAACGGTGCTCCCATCACGCAGTATCTCGTCGAGTACTCGACTGCAGCCTTTGCCGTGCAGCCGTTGCTGTGCTCCGGTTGCGTGACAGCGCTCACAGCCGGAACAGCCTCTTCGGCGCCAATGCTCACGCTCAATTCTAACGCTGGCTTGGTCAGTGGACAGATTGTGGTACTAAGTAGTGTATCTCCTGTATGCACACTTACTGTGAGCAAGGAAGCAGCAACGTTCACCAAGACAGCGTGGACTGGATCTCTAGTCGTGTATAATCTGGAGCGGCAGCACGGCTGCGACACATTCACAGGTCAAAGTGTCAACCTTAAGGCTCTGTATGACTCGACGACAGATAACTCAGTCGTGGTCCTGCCTGGCGCTGAAGACCAGCAGTCAACGATCCTCAAGCCGCTCGTACCAAACAAGCAGTACACGCTTCGTGTCCGGGCGCAGAACCGCGAAGGATACGGCGTGACTCAAATCGCCACGTTCATATGTGAACCAGGTATCGAATCTTGTGCCGCAACGGGGACACTTGCAACCACGCGACAACTACCTGCGCCGCCGACGTTAACAGTGCCGTCCCAGTTGCTGGGAGCCGGTGTGGTTGGCGCGACGTCGAATGTCCTGGGCTTCACGAAGAACTCATTGATGATCGCGTTTACCGACCCCAGTAGCTGGTCGGGGCTGGAGATTGTCGACTCGTTCCGCGTGGAATGGGACTCAAGTGCAGACTTTCTGTCGGCCAACAAGAAGACGCAGGTCGTGACTCCATCGGCCTCGAAAGCTCCGTCGCGCTGGATGACTCGTCAACTCTGTGCGAACTGCATCACGGATCTGGTCACTGCTACAAACACACTGTCGATAAGCGGAGGTGTTGGACTCACGTTTGGGCTGGCGAAAGACGACTGGATACTGGTAGGTGCTGGGTCGATCACGTGCAGCCTCCAAGTAGCAGCAACGGCACCAACGGCGTCTGCGATCTCAGTCGTAGGAGGACATGGATGTGGAGACTTTACAGGAAAGACGCTCTCTCTCGACGCACAAGAAACATACGACTACAAGCTATCAACAGGCCTCGCGATGGGGGTCACTACGCACATCCGCGTGACGGCTCACAACTCGCTGGGCTACGGCCCTCCATGTGATAGTATTGCTATAGCTCCAATCACTTCCAGTGACCCTCCGCCGTATCCATACATTATTCTTTCTTCGTTAACGCCTATGGACGAAGACTACCCGGATGTGCGCGTGAGTTCGCTGCGTGTGTCGTTCCCACCGCCAACGATCTCCCAAGCGGATCTCAACGGTGGCGGCGGATCCCCTGTGACGAAGTATCTGGTGGAGTGGATTGACACAAAGGAGTTCGCGAACACCATTCCTCAAGTCCAAACGATCAGCACGGCGTCAGATTCCACTGGCAGCGTGGCCGGCTCGTTTGTGCTTACACTGGACACGACCACGTGCACGTACTGTCACATCCAAGGCATCTTCAGTACGTCAGCACTGAGCGCGTCCGCATTAGAAGAAGAAATGGCACTGGAACTCGAGAACCTACCCAACGTCGGTGACGTGGACGTGACGCGCGACGGCTGCGTGACCAAGAACCAGTGTACGTGGAGGATCACATTCCTTAACGAGATGGACGTCGTTCCGGCGCTGACGTACACAAGTCGACTGTACGCTGCCGGCGGGAAAGTAACGCTTACCGTAGCTGGAGGGACCCAGGTTGGCAGCCTGAATGGAGTGACGTACTGTCCTTCGACCGTCAATAATGTGCTGGTGAGTGGGCGAGCTAACTGTGGCGTGGTTGTCGTGGATATTAAGACGACGCCAGTTCCGTACGAGTACATCATCAAAGGCCTTACTCCTGGAAACACGTACTACGCTCGAGTAGCAGCATACAACGCGCTCGGTTACGGACCGAGACGGGTTACGGCACCTCGTTCGCTGAGTGTGCCATTCGAGCCGCCGTCGTCTCCTAGATCGCCGTTCAACGTGCTAGCGCCGCCGATTCTGACGCTTGCCGGACCTACGTCGCTGATGGTCAGCTACGCTGCTCCCAAATTTAGTGGAGGAGCGCCCGTCACTGGCTACGTGATTGAATGGGACACGTCTCCGGAGTTTGACAGTGGATTCAACGGCGACGCACTTGTTCAAGTGACGATCGCAACAAGTACGCTAGTAGCCGACGCAGATGGAGCTTACCGATTCACTATTCGCGGACTAACAACCCGACAGTGGACGTACGTACGCATCTTCGCAGAGAACGAAAAGGTTGGAGCGGGTGTCCCAGTGCTGACTCAACCACCACGAGAGATGCCACGAGGAAAGCCAAGCGCTCTCAGCTTAGTGACTGCTGTAAATGACCTGTCTGCTCAGTCTCCAGGGACGGCGTTGATGGTTTCGTGGCCCGAAGGATCAGCAGATGTCCTGCAGTACCAGGTTGAATGGTATCAGCAGGCCGCAACGGAACCGTTGTTCGGTGCGCCTGTGGTCCAGCTAGTTAAGTCGACAGGAACGATAACTGGAGGGAACTTTGCGTTGTCGTTCGGAGACGGCAGTGACCTGTATCCGTGGCGTCTTTTGCCGGGAACTGTGGACGCAGAGCACGGCGCTTCGTTTTTGAAGACGAGTGAAGATCTAACCGGATTGATCGCCGTGGGTGACGCGGTGTTTATCAACAAGCAGGCGTACCTGGTATCGGCGACAGGGACGTTCACGGCTTCTCAAGTACCTCTGGCTGACGCGACGGGATACCAAGCAGCTGGTACGCTAGCCGCAGATTTGGGTACGACAGCAACTACGTACGCTGGAGACACGGTGCTTGGCGCGAAATTGTACACGCAGTGGCGCACGACGTCGTTGTCGATGGACGTGACTCCTGCAGACATGCAAGAGGCGCTAGAGCTGTTGCCAAGTGTCGGATTAGTGCGCGTGGAGCGTCTGTCTGTCGGTGCAAACAAGTTCGAGTGGATGGTGACCTTCACGTTGCAGGTGCCACGGACGAGTCCGACGTTCCCACTACTCACAGCGAACGATCGGCTCTTAAACCCGAACGGAGTTGGAGCCAATGCAAACGTTGTAGTGACGAGCATCGCTGTAGGACAGGCCCCGCAGGCTTTCGGTTCGGCTGTCGTAAGTGCGACCGGCGCGTCTGGCGATGGCCTTGTCAAGTACAGCATCGCTCAGCTCGCTATGGGGACGATTTACTTTGTGCGCGTGGCTGCAGTGAACGAGCGTGGAGTAAGCGCCTTTACTCTCGCTTCGGCTACTGGTGTAGCGCCCACGAGAGCCCCACTTGCGCTGAAAAACGTGGCAGTTCGTCCTTTATCCAATCAACTATTGAAGATCTCGTTCGACCAGGTACGTACGTCTGGGGGGCGTGCTGTGGACGGCTATCGCGTCGAAGCAGCATTGAACTCCAAGTTCGCGGATTCTAGTGCTGTGCACGACATGCCACCGACTACCAAATACGCACGAGTCACAACAGCCGCCCACACTGGTCCGTTCCTCACCGGCAGTACATTTTCGTTAGCTGCAGTGGATGCGCGGTCTTTCCACGGCCGGATGATCAAGCAAGTGGACGCGTTGGCCTCTGCACAGGCGTTGGCGGCTGGTTCTGCCTTCCTACTGCGTCTCAAACCGGACAGCACACTGGGCTACGGCGCTGCTTCCCTGCACGACTCCTTCTCCCGAGGAGAACGAGTACGCATTCGCAACGAAGAGGCGAGTGTCTGTCTCGACGGCAGTGTGGCGTGGCAGCTTCGAACCACCGACACCGGTCTCACTGTTGCCGGGTACAGTGGATCAACCATCACGCTCTCAGCAACTCTAAGTACGGACCTTCAGGCAGTGATCGTTGTGGGTACGCAGGTAGCTGTCAGTGCGGCTGCAAAGGGCCCAGCAGACCCAGCAGCCTGCCAAGCTGTAGTGACGGCGGTAAACACTGACAAGCTACACGTCGATATTAAACACTCTTGTGTCGACCCGGGCACGAAACTAGCGAACGGGCTGTCGATCTTCGTGGTAAAAGGCGTCGCGCCGATCACCAGCTCTTCATACGACAATGTTGATACAATAACGCTGTCGGCCGCACTGGACAACCGTCTTGTGGATATCGTAGTGGTTGATACCCGGATATCTATTGGCTCAACTCCAGAAGCTGCTGCGACGTGCCGTGCCAGAGTGACGGCTGTTACCGGTACGACGTTGAAACTTGACCATAACTGTGTCGAAGCCGCCGCAAAACTGGGCACCGGAAACCCCAATATCTACGTGCATCGCGGGCCGGCGTTGCTGCCTTTATGCGAGCGAGATGATCCGTGGAAAGTACTGGACTCAGCGAGTATTTCGTCGCTAGTGTCCAGACTCGATGCGTCAGGAGGACGCGAGCCGTTGCCAGTTTTCCGGAGCGACTCGGCTGTGAGTACAGCGACTGAACTCGGCACGATCGGAAGTAGCGCAGAGGTGACGTTGGTGGACGAGATGAAAATCAATTGCGGTGACTACATTAGGCTTGGAAGAGCGTCAACTGATAGACTAGAAGCCGAGAATCTGGAAGCGCTTTCGACGTTTCGTGTACGCAGCAAGTGTGATACCAGTGGATGCGACTGCGCTCGTTCGGCGGTTCAGCGTTTAAAGCTCGGAAGTCTGGAAGATCCGACTGCAGCTGTAAGTTTAGCACCGAGACTAGACTTGCTCCACGGCGGCGCTACTCGAGAGATTCAACGGATCGTGTTGACTGTCACTGGCGCTGCTGTGGCGTACAACACCGGCGGGTTCCGCGTCCAGTTTGGAGACGAAGTGAGCTCTTTAACGCTAGGCACAGGAGGCGACGGGGGCGCATCATTAAACGACGACGTCGGCTGTCTCGTGTGGGCTTCGGGTCCACTTTCAAGTGATGCGTCGCGAGATATGCTAGCTTTAGAACGGGAGCTCGAGAACTTTGTCGGAATTGATGACGTCCGAGTAAAACGTGCTCTCACTGAGACGTCAGGCGTTCGAGTGACGGTTGAGTACACGGTGGAGTTTATGGGCGTGCAAGTGCGCGGTAAGATGCAGACACTACAGATACTGGATGTGGGGATCAACGGCTGTAGTGCGTACGTCGGCGGCACGGCGGGTATTCTGTCTGTCCGACGCGACCAGGACAGCTTCGTAACTGTTTATCAGGCGCCAACAACGACCGCCATTCCCTTCGATGCTAGTGACGAAGACGTCAAGGCTGCGTTAGAAACCCTGAGCGTTGTTAGCAACGCGGACGTGGATCGCCAAGTGAACAAAAACGGCTACGACTGGCGCGTCACGTTCGTTGAATTCCCGGCACCTACGAAGGACATGGAGGCGCGCATGTTCCCAGCGTTGACAGCGAACGGCTACGCGTTGCAAGCTGCGCAATCCCCGTCGATCAGCGTCACCCCGTTCCAGCGTCTTGAGCTGGACATGAAGTCGCTGGTAAGTGGCGGTGGAGTGTCAATCTACACGCGCGTTTGTGCTCATAACGCAGACGGGTGGGGTGACGCGGCAGTACCTACACCTGTCTCGATTCAACTCGCAGAACAGGTACCGGGCGCCGTCCGTCTCGCACGTGCTGACGTCTTATCTGATTCTCAAGTTCTTGTTCAATGGGATGCACCTGTTCACGATGGCGGTGAGCCTGTGACAGAGTTCCGCGTGGAGTGGTGGCTTACGAGTGCTCTCGCCACAGCTGCTAAGCCGTTTGCAGTGGTTCACGCCCTCGAGGCCGCATCGCAGAGCGTGACGGATGATGTTGCTACGATTACAGTCTCTGCTCCGACTGCAGGATTGAAAACGTACTTATCCGGTACATTCCTCGTGGGGTTTGACGGTCAATGGAGCCCCGAACTCGCGTATGACATCTCGGCTGTGGACATGCAGGCGGCGCTTGTAGCTCTGTCTACGATTGAGAATGTTTCGGTGAACCGCGAGCTAACGGCAGGCGGGTACACATGGCTCGTGACGTTCTTACAGCGTAAATACGGCGGTAACCAGCACAAACGATGGCGGTCACCGCTTGCTACACAACCACCTTTGGGTTATAAGCTGGAGGTGTCTGGCTCGAACCTGTTGGCGTGCACCACGGCCGAGTTGATCGACTGTGTGCCGCATCTTCCGACGACTGTAGCTCCACGAGCTGCTGTCGACGCTACGCCGGAACTTCAACATCTAGTGTGCATCTCGACGGGGAATGTCGCGGTGGCTAACACGATGAAGTTCAAGTTAAAAATGCTCGGCTTCGAGACAGATTTTATCGTTGGAACGGCGACCGCGAAGGATCTGGCGACAGCAATCACGGCACTGGGTGTCGTTGGAAGCGTGAACGTTCGCTATCGCATTACAGCACAGACGACCGTGTGCTCTGATAGTGCGACGGCTAAAGGCGTCACGGTCGAGTTTACCACAGTACAAGGCGATGTACCGCCTATTGTTGTGACGACCACGACTGGAGTGGGCGTCACGATAAAGGAGCAACGGAAGGGCCGATCTCAACTGCATGTCGGGAGACTGCCGTTCGCATACGTGATCGACGGGCTTGCTGCCGGGACGTATTACGCACGCGTCGCAGCGTACAACAGCGTGGGCTTCGGGCCGTTCCAAGAAGCGACAGATGCCGCAGGCTTGCTGTTGGTGGCACGCCCTCCTGTCGCCCCTCGATCACTGCGCGTGAAGGCGAAGATGATCGACTACTCGCACGGAATGCTCGTGGTGTGGACGGCCCCGCGCAGCGATGACGGCAACACTGACGAATATCGCGTGGAATGGGACCACGGCGCTGGATTTTCAACTCAATGTGGAGAGTACATTGAGACGCAGACGCTTGTTGCGACGAACGCGCTTGCTAACGTTGCCAACAAGAAGTTCACAGTGCGAACTGCCAATGGGGGCACCAGGATAGGCTGTGTGGACCCGGTCAACCTGGCGACGTCACTTCAGACACCGCTGCAGTTGCTAGGAGGCGTTTATGCCGGCGGCACGGCAGTGATACAAGGCGCCGACACCGCGACGTATGACTACGGTCGCACGTACACCGTCTCGTTCCCGCAACCTGTTGCAGTTCCTTCTGTAGGCTACGATGTCGCGGAGAATGCCGCCGTGGCCACGTCTCCAGTGGACATCCCACTGCTGTACTGGGACGCGGCCGATGCAACCTGTACGGCCACGCCGCCTGATTCGGTTGTTGTGCAGCGCTCAACGTATGGCCCTGGTCTCGATCCCAAGCGTGGGCAAGGGCGCATTGGCTTTGATGCCAACAATGTGTTCAATAACGAGTGTTCGGCTGCGTTGGCAGGTCCCATCGCTCGCCAGACTATTGACGCTTCCACGGCGATCACCAACGCATTGAAGCCAGAGATCCTGAACCTTGCAGCGAAGAGTGGCGTGTTTGAGAGCGCAGATCTCGCTCGACCCGCACTGTGTGAAGCTTGCGCACAGAAGCTAGCCGCAAACGGCGAGTTGACAGTGACGACGTCCGTGGCGTTGGTCGCTGGCGACTACTTCATCGTCGCCGACAGCCCGACTACAAGCACGTCAAGCTCTACACTACGCTGTGTGATGAAGGTGGTGAGTAAAAGTGGCAATGTGATCACCGTAGACCTCAACGAACCCGGTCGCAGTGCGTGTGAACTCCCCGTGACGTACGAGGCCAAAGCCTGGCGAATCTCGCGCTTTGAACTGCGCGCGCACACGATCCGAGACCTGACACCGGGACGGGAATACGCAGTTCGGGTGGTCGCTAGTAGCAATACTTTAGGAGACAGTCCTGCTCTCGCCATGGCCACCACGATCACGGCGACAAATGTTTCCTCGTGAATTCATCCATGACCTAAATAAATTTCCATTTTTATTATAGGCTAACAGTTTACCTAGAGCAGTTCGGCTTAACCGTGGTCCCGGATATTCTCACCTTTCAGTTTTACTAACAGTTTACCTTTTGTACCAGATTATGTCACACAAACAGTCGGTTCTGTTGACTCAGATTTGGGCCTATTGAATCGGTACTTGGGTGCTGCAGCAAGAGCGGGTAGACGTCCTTGATGGTCACCGCGTTTAAGGCCCTGTAATCGATGCAAAACCTGACGCTTCCGTCCTTCTTCTTGACGATAACCACTGGAAATCCCCATGCACCTTCAGCGTACTCGATTTGTTCCAACATCTCGTTAACCTCTTTGTCGATCAGCCCATTTTCTGCCACCGCGTTCCGGCGCCTTCGCATCATGATCAAAGCAGCATAAACGTATTGATGTGGTGTTCCACTCCTATCTCGCTAATGATGGGCATCCTCCACGATCCCCGAGTACTGTCGCAACAATGCAACCACTAAGCCTCTGTCCTTCGGCTCCATCTCGCCAATGTCCAGATTGTCTTCATCTTTGAGGGACTTAGCATTGGTCTTCCGGAGTATCTCCACCCACTCAGCTACACGCTCACGCTCCAGTTCACCATTAAACCTTAGCAACTGCATACCTTCCGTCACTAGTATCCATGTTCCAAGAACCTCTCTTGCCGGTAGCTTCTCTCGGCGGCATTCTACGTTCATCACGGAGATCCGTACCATCCCGTTCTTCACAGTGTCGACCGTAGATGCTAGCAGTAAATGCCTTCTGTGGGTTGACTTCGGCATGAAGATCCCTTCCGTGCCGTCTTCAGCGTCGACGCGCATGTGAACCATGTTACTGGTGCTGTTCGCCAACTTCCGGGTCTTAGCAAGACGTACCATTACCTTCCTTGGTTGCAGGGCCGATACTCCATGACAAGTGAACAACCAAATCACCTTCTCTCCGGTGTCACTCGCGTATTTCAGCTCCCGCTTGCTGAAGTCCATCTTAATCTGGTGCTGCACCATCCAATTTTCGCCCACCAGGAGTTCATCCCCTTGCCCTTCTAGCAAAAGTGCGTCAGCTTGTATCCTCTGCTGGTACTGGGTACGGCCCACGAATCGCCAACCCTCCAGGACTCGACTGATGCCTCCGCCAAATCCTTCCACAATGTCGACTGGAGCGTTCAGTGTAATGCATCGTCCGTATTTCTTAAGCTTCTCACCAACTACACTGTATTGGACGCAACTACCAAGTCGAACTTCTTGCATATGCCCCCGTGCCAGCGCCAACAATGCCGTAGGCAAGCAGCTCAGTCCGTCACTTCCAACCGCACGCAATGGGGCGACTCGCACTTGCTTGCGGTTCTTCTTCGCTGGTTCAACACCTCCCGACAACAGCTCCTTCCTCCATTGAAGTCGTCGGAGTCGCTTCACGAACCGGAAACGCTTGGCGTTCTTCAATGCCTCCCTCCGCGCAGCTCGTATTTCTGCAAGTGATCCTTGCTCGACCAAATCACCGGGTGCTTCTTTCTCAAACTCTGCAACCCCTTTCAACCACTCATCCGTCGAGACTTCACCAGTGTCTTTCAGCGGGGTATCTCCATCTGTCTTGACAGCTACGGCCTCGCTCTTGTTCGTCCGCCGTTTCTTGGCTGCTTCTGTCCGCTTCACTACTTCAGCGGCAATCTGTGCATCTCTCCGGTGCCGTTTCGGCTGTTCCAGGCCAGTGGATATCCGTAGTTCTTCAATTAGGTGTCGGGATCTCACTCGGAGTACTCTCGCACGTGCTTCCCGCTTCAGGTCATTAGGATGCCTTGCTCTGCTGCCACCTCATGTTCAGCCCTTTGCTTCCGTCGTTTAGTTGACGGCGCTCTTCCAGCGCTTAGTGGCACCACTTGGCGTTCAACTTCTGCTGGGATTGACATTACCCGCTTCTGTGGGATCTCAGCCACCGCATTCCCCGGCTGTTGTGCCCTCTACGACGCATCACCACTGACTGTTGGTTCGCGCAATACCACTGGGGCTTTCTCTTCCTTCTCAGTGGTGCCCGCCCCGACTGGTTTCTCCAGTTGGCCACCTGTCGCCAGTTCTTCATTTTCGTTTTCTCTCGCCTCCTCGCTCTTTCCCTGGACTAAACTACTCGTGGTGTCACACCCTGTCGCAGTCAGACCACCGGGGTTTCCGCTCTTCCCCTGGACCGAACCAACTATCTCGTACCCGTCTTCGTGGAGCTCGGCCCACCGTCGCTTACGCTTGGTGTTTATCTTCCTGGCTCGTGTACGGACATTCCTCACTTCCTCTCGGTTAGCATCGGGGTGTTCTTCAATCGCGAACAGCAGCGCCCCCATCTCTACTGTCGCTGGCCATTTCCGGAGCTGTTGCTGGCGTCGAGACTGGCGCGGCTGGTGCCGTGGCTGCAGGGGCTTCACTTCCTCCGTTCTTGCTTGTCGTCGCTTGCGCTGGCTGCTGCAGCTGTTGTGTCGGTGGTTGACCGTTCAAGTCTCTCAGCCCGGTTCTGCACTCTTGCCACCAATATCCGGGTTTACCGCAGTAGCCGCACTTTGTGTTCAACTTGCGTTGCTAAATGCCGGGCGCGTCCATTGGTCCATAGTGTCCACTGCCGCTGTTTCCTTCGCGTCCACTTCGTTCCTGCCAATTTGGGTTCATCGGCTGTCTTGACTGGCGTGACAGGTAGTCTACCTACATGGTCTCATGTGATTCCGCTTTCACGTCTAGCACCCTTGCTTTCGGCTTTATCGCTACCGGCTTCGTTTCGTCAGGACCACCGCGAGCTGTTAGGATCAATGCTTGCAGAGCTGCGATAGAAAGTGGGTCTCTTCCTGCGGACTTCTCCCACTGGCTGATGGCATTTTCTTCGGTGTCGAACATGGGCTGCTCTTCATTCACTGCCAGTCCTCCCAGGCCCAGTTTATTACAGTCGCTCTGGTCTATCACTGCCGTAACTGATGCTTTCCGCTTAACTGCGGGGGTTCCATCCGCGTTACCTTCAGTTGTCCCGTCCTCACGGTACCGCTTCTTGGTTACTCGCCAGGCAGTCACCTTAACGCCTTCATCGTATACACCGCTCGCATCTTCAGCCAATTGCACTGCATCGGCAAACGGCTGAGGATGTTGCCCCCGAATCTGCATCCCCACTGTCTCATTGTTAATGCCATTCATGAATACTTCCAAATAGGACCCCTCAGGGACTTTTTTGCCGAAACCGATTTGTCTTAGTCGACCAGCGAAGTCACCCAGCCCTTCTCCTGGCTGTTGTACCCTGGCCCTCTGCTGTGTCTTGAACAAGTTGTCACGGCTGCCATACTTCTTGCGGAGCTTCTTGCCCAAATAGCTCAGCGTCTTATCCTCCCCTCTCATGGTTTCCGTTAGCGTTGTCAGCCAATCCCCTGCTTCTCCCTGTAAATGCGCACTGACACCCAAGTACAATTCATTGGCCGTCCAAGTTTCTCCACCCAATCCTGCCTGTTGTTCCACTTCCTGCGGAATCTTCGCCAGCCACGCTTCGATCGATTCACTGGGCTTCCCGTGGAAGTCTGTTATGTTCAGAGTCTTCATCCTTGCTCGATGTGCTAGGGCTGCGGGTGGTTGCACTGTCACTGGCTTCACAGTCTTTGCTGGAGACCCCACTGAAGCGACCTGGTCAGCCGCGCCATGAAACGATGACTGTACCTGCTGTGCTAGAGTAGTTGGAGACAGGAGAAGGTTCATAAAGCATGTCGTCTCTGGGTTCATGACGACGTGATGCACTGGTGTAGCCGACCAACCGTTCCGCGATAATGATTTGAAGGGTATGCAGATCGCAAACAATATTCCCAGACCGAGCACCCAGATGATGGAGCCTGGGATTTTCTCACTTGTTTAATCCCAGACCCAGACGACGGAGATACCAGGGCCTGAATCGTCGAGGCCGGACTCAAGTGTGTTCAGGGCAAAGTGTATCGTCAATTGTATCTCGCTCAAGGTCGGCAAGGAGATTTTTATGGAGCACGCACATATCGTCAAGAGCCACAGCGCCGCGATGGTGGTCATGACTTTCGACGAGGGAAGGGCAGTATCCGAACTGTAAGATCAGCGGCGGTGTGGCCAATCTGTCGTTCGGCTTTCGAGGTGTGAATGTCGTTTGAGAGGCCATCCACAGTGTGTTATCCACAGTGTGTTCCTGTACCTCGCAGTCAAGGCTGGTGTATACCTAGGAATGTTTACAAGTATCGTGTAGCTTTTACTCACTTGTACCGGTAACGTTAGTATAAACATACCAAAAATTGTAGGCACTCACAGGATCTTAAATTTTTTTTTTTCTACATTTGCGGGACACTAACAAGCAGCAACGATAGTCTGCATGTATTAGTGTTTGTAGACTAGTACAGGAGCACAACTAGTAGGACCATGCCAGTATCGTGTAAACTTTCTATCGCTTAATTAAGATTTCAGTAAGCGCTTGATACTTCTATAAGCTATCACATTTCAGAGGCACGACTTCGTCTTCGGAACTATATGCTTGAGGCTGGTAGCATAAGCAATGATGTTTTGGAATAATAGTAACATGCGCACTTTCGTTCGCGTTTTTCGGCAAAACTTTAATATTCTTTTCTCCAGTTTGTTCCGATAATTCCGATTAGTCATGTTCTTAAAATACCAGTCATTTGAGCTATGGCTTTTTTTAGTAGCCGTCGCATTCTAACACGTTCATTAACTTGGTGAATCCAACGCGAGCAAAGCAAGGAGTTAATAAACAGATTAGTAAAATGCACGCAAATGAAAATACTACAACGGTAGAAGTTTCGGTGAGCGGTGACTGCGAGCGTGCTACCGTAAATATACACTACGTACTCTTGGTTGCATTCTAGCTGGCCTTAATAAAATAGAACGAGAAACATAAATGGGAAATCGCATACGAATTGGGTATCTGGTTATCTGTTTTTCTTACACTTCGCTAACGGATCGGCTCCCCAAGAACTTGAGCGATTTGTCGTCTTCGCTCTTACGTGGAAAAATGACGATCAAAAACACTTGTACGAAGCACAAACTCCCGCTGATGACGTTTGGCACGATGACATAGTAATCCGTCACCATTATTCCGTAAATTGACCAGAAGACACCGTTGATGGCGCCGGAGATAGCCATGGGCGCTGCAATGACCTCGGAGTTTCTCGTCTTAACGACCTCTCCAAGCTGCAACAGCGGTGATCCAAACATGATAATGGCGAGGACGTCTGCACAATAGCCTAGCACTTTGGCGATATCGTCGTCGTCTTGAGAGCTCAGGCATCGGTACACGACCAAAGCGACCGTGATGGCGAAGACGAAAAGGAAAAAGGCGATGTAGCGTACCCTGGAATTTGTCTCGTGGAAGATACAGACGCCCGAGAAGATGCCACCGAGCAGCACACCGAGGCAGTTGACGGCTCCCACGGGGAAGAAGGAGTCATCAGCCCAAGAGTAGATAACCCAACCAGCGGACTGGGCATACATCATTGCGAGGGGGTAGTAGTTGATGCCGACCATACTTTTCTTCTTATGAGCGGCCCAAATACCAGGTACCATACTCAGAAAGATACAGGCCGTGGCGATGGTCGCGAGGACGATGACGATTGTTTCAGCCGCGTCAGATGCCATGGTGTAGAGTGACTTGGACGGTGGCGGAGAAATGAAGAATGAGTTCGTCTTAGAATCTCGAAAAAAAATGGTGCGGTTTCGAGTGACACGGACACCAGCTTCAGCAATATTAATATGTGGGTATCAAGGAGCATGTCAAAATTGCGTATCGTTTGAAACTGAAGTTTCAGAGGTTGAAGCTAACTGGCTTTTCGGCATGATTTGCTCGTCTGTTCTGACGATAATAATGTATAGAACTGGACATGCAAGTTGCAGTTGCAGTGCTAGGCGTAATACATGTACTGTAGTTGCAATTTGCAGCTGGGACTGTACTGTAACTTGCCTGTACAATGTATGTTTAAAGACATCCATAATGAAAATATGAGCCGGTAGCCCTTTCGTGATACTTGTACAGCCATGTCCAGTGGACATTGTCCACAGGGGGTACTGCGTTCAGGATAAATACAAAATACCCTTTTGAAGTTTTCAAAATCACCCCTTGAAAAATGACGGAAAATCTACCAGGGGAGGCCGATTAAAGCGGATGTAGGTGTTATTGAAGACTACGGTACCTTGAGATGTGAAAAAGGTGCCCTATCTTGGTGCACTTAAAAAAATCAATGTAATCGCCATTTCTCTTTTCAAATTCTCAGGTTTCCCTCTTTTCGGTCAAAGGGGCACGATTTTGAAATTACCCCGTGCGGACTTGCCTGTAGACTATAATAGTATCACGAAAGATTTACAGAACCCTTCGGTAGTCATAGCGTCGGGAACCAACATATTAATCCTAATTGAGGGTTATTCTTGCTGTGTGGTGGCTCAACCAAGTGTACCTTCAAAATGGTACATTTACAGAAGCCAACCGAACGCCATTCCTCACAGACTCTCTCCCTCAACCCGCACCATGCTCAGCGCTTGCAAATTTGCCACCATCTAACCCACCCCAACCTATCACAACAACAGTCAGCCGAGTGGGCCCATTGGAGCTCTACCAAAACCTACACAAACCGATTTTTGCGTCTGACATAGCTGTGACGTATTTGTTGTCACAAATCGGTAGTAAAATGTTGAGACGTTGTTCTTGTCTCCACAAAATGTGTCGACGCAAAATCGTTGTACCTCATTTCTGGTACAGCTATTATTGTCCAGTCAGTCATGCCCACTTCTAAATACTCCTGCCATGAGCCGCCGCAATGCTGGAAGAGGACGGGGCTTCACTACGCCTCAAGTTGAACGTACGTACCATAATGCATCACAAACAGGATCTCACGAATACATTTAGCGTTGCTTTTACTATTGCTGGCCTCTTATCTCTCGTTGAGCAGTTCCACGATCTCGACTAGCATACAACGTGTACCAGGGAGACTTAGCAGGATCAATGTGTTAGAACATTGCGATCAAAAGCATACATACAACGCAGCCGTAGAAGCAACAACACCTGCTTCTTTAAACGCGCATTCCGGTGCTCGCACGCTAGCACAAGTCGCTGGGCCCTAGCCATCAAAAAGGTGAATGGCCCGCGTACATGTACCCATAACGTTAAAAGTGTTGATTTTGGTATGATAGCAGACATATCACAAATTCGACATATATTTCAACACATTTCACTTTCAAATTTGTGTTTGTGATTGCATTTGTGTAGGTTTTGGAAGAGTTCCATTCAACTATGTCGCTGCAACAGCGCCATCATGGAACGATATTTTATTCGAGCAGATTCAGCGGGCGAAGTGAACAGGGGCTTAGAAAAATACAGAGTAATGCAGAGAGAGCTGCGAGATAAGCTAATCATGAAGGAAGGCAAGCAGCAAGTGTCTAGTTTGGACGTGCTGCACAATTGTGACTTTCCCATAGTTAAGCACCTCAGAACAGTCATTTTTGATAATTGCGTATTCCATAGTCCGAGGGAGGGGTGATAGGTATTTATATCGTAGGCTTGTAACCTACTTCTACTGCGTAAGACTTTATACCGATATTTTGATCTTGTCGGGTGGATTTCATGAGCAGGGATTACTACCGAAGGGTTCCTATGTACCGGTAAAAATGCACTGCGGGTGCACTTTGACCAGTCTGTGGTCAACACATTGAAGTATCTTCGGGATTATGCGAGCTTGAAGTCACATCATACGGTACCAAGCTGATATGTTGGATAGACTACAGTAATTTAATGAAACGTCTTCGTAATGTATCCTTTAAACAAAGTAGCCCGTAAAAGCTCATGTTTAATTGTAATTAGGATCCTAATTCGTGTCTGCTGAAATTTAACATACAAGAGCAATGAATTAAGACACACAGATTTTTTAAGCTATTAATTCTGCAGCAGACAACACCCGAATGACTGAAGGGAATGCGTTTTAGCAGTACACTGTAGAAATTTGTACTGTACAACTTTAAAATTTCGACAAAGACGACCCTCTCTGACTGGTACTGAATTGCGACTGTAGATACATGTACAGTACATGAACACTACAGATGATCATCAGATCGTATTTGTCCTAAGATTGCCACCGGTACTGTGTCTGTTTTCACCGATCATACACTATATGTACAAGAACAGTAAATGATAAATGTACAGCTGCACTGTACATGTACACGATTGCATATACCGTAAAACCTTAGTTATGGGATACTCTTTGTTAAAAATACACCATCATCTAACCAATCAGAAGCAACAAGTATGCCTCAACATTTTATAACATTCCCCTAAGCTAAGCTTAGCATCGTAAGTGTCGCTCTTCTATGAAGATTCACTACACATTTTTACAATGCAGATCAAGTGTATATCTTAGCTAAGATTACACGGTACATATACATGTACCGGTAAATCAAGTTAGAGCTCGTTTGAATTTATGTAGCCACTGGATAGCCAGTGGGTACTAGCCAGTCCTTTACATGATATGTCACGAGTTCAAGGTCGAATCGGAGGCCCAAGCTTTACTTGACGACAGCGCCATACCGTGGCGAAGGTAAACGATGTTTGTAGTAGCTCAGTGCCTTGAATACATCTCCCCCCCCCCCCCCCCCCCCCCCCCCCCCCCCCCCCCCGACGAATCCACGGTAAGTGCCATACCAACGACAACACTCCACAATTGATTCAATTAGCGTGCCTCTCTGTACTGTCCCGAGCGACATGTACGTAGCTGGTCTCTCTAATTTCGAAGACCTCGATCGCCATGGCTTCGTAGTATATGTTCTCTTGAGGTGTCGTACAAGACGCACGTAGGCGTGGGCGTGGAGCTTGGTGGATGCGCCTTAGCGCTGCTGGGTAGTAATTAAATGTTGCCCAGTGCACAACCGTCACGCGAATGCGCTGGCAAAACAAACGGGGTGCTGGTTACCATCGAGAGCACCATATGCTCCGGCATGCTGTTTTCTCTTGAGCGGATCTTGCTGGAAAGTGAAATTTGGATAATCACTGCGACGCGAGGATACCGGCGCTTGATAAAAAGCGATCCCAGCGTGACGCACGTATCGTGTAGCCAAGTACAGACGCGAAACGCAAATAAGTTGAGGCCCACCATGCGTTCACCTTCGACAGTAGTGTATTCGAGCTTGCAGTAGCGGCAAGCTAACACGGAGTCTTCCTACGTATCACGCAAGCGATATTATCATTATACAACATCAAAATCAATCAGCTCTTAGCACCGTTGCAGCGAATTAAAACTCGTGAAACCCTTTTGGTATCGCCAGGTCGTCGAAGGGCGGGAGCTTTAGTGCCCAATCCATTGTGTCCCATACGGATTTCAACATATCTTTTGTCTCGTGGTACTTCGTCATCTGGAACAGCTAATCCGCTGTCAAACGCAATGACTTGCGATCTTTTCCTCTGAGCGTCAGTGAAATTACAATGTGGTCGGTCTCCTTCCTCGTCCAGTGTGAGATTGGCTTTGGTTTGGTAGTCATTTATCTCATTGACACATGAAAATACGGAAATCTTGTCCAAAACAGAGTTGGGGTATGCGTGGTAGCTAAGGTTTGGTGCAGCCGGACGGTCGGTAATTCGTCAGAAGACCTCGCGTTTGACACTTTATCAAACTATTCGCTCACTAAAATAGTCAATTTTGTACCAAACAAAACCCGACTTTGACCAAACAGGAAGTGCAGGGATAGCTTACCACTGGAGCGCAGCGCGCGTGCGATACTACGTGTTTGCAGCAGCAACCGGAGATCTGAAAGCTTCGGCGCCATACCCCATTCTATAAGCGTACGGCTGAGAGTTCATTTTTCAACACAACAACGCCTCTATCCATGCGTCTACTTCTACAACGGAATTACTAAAGGAATAAGACATCGACGTTATGGAATGACCAGCCACGACACCCGACTTGAACCCCAATAAAAATTTGGGTAGTGCTGCGCGTGCGGTTTATGCAGAGAGGCAGCTATTTCACACGTGAAGCCCTAATTCAGACTGCCATGGGCGGTAATCGGGAATGACCTCATAAAAACACGTCGAGCCCGTGCGACTATGACACTTCGCACTATGAGTGTAAATTGTAGTGTGTATTGAAATCGAAGAATCAAACTGACTGCACCTACGCTACCTTAGGCCAAGGGGGAAGCCCCTGGGCTCCCATCCATTGCTCTGTGTCTAACTGTAACGGGGTACAATCCAGTGTGCCCCATGTTACATAAAGAGTGACCGTCACTCTTGTGGACACCTGGTACACGGTACCAGGTGCTCTCGGAACCAGTCAGTGCATGACTACTTAGCTCCACTATAGGTAACCTCTAGTTTGTATGTGACCTAAGCTTATCTTACTTATAAATACACCAGTCTTAAATCTACTCCTCTAAGTAGCAAACTGTTCCCACTGAGGCCGGGAACACGTGGACTTACGTTCACTCGTATAGTTAATACCCTTAACCACTTCCTCTGTGCAAGGTGCTGTGTGACCCCGTCACACTTGGTAGCACTTGTAGTCAATCCAGCACCATCGCGGGTAGATTGAACTACCTGAAACCTCTGTGCGCTCAACGTTTGAGCTAAGATGGACCGAAGCGAGTTTCCTCGCTTGAACGACTCACAGTACGAGTCTGTTCGGAAGATGGGAGGCATCTTTGGACAATATGTCCTTCGCAGCTTGGCGGCGGCGACGCCTGCCGAGCAACAAGAACGCGTGACCGCGTTTAAGACCTACAAGCGTGGTCTCATTGCTCACGTCCGCGGGAGCTTGGAGGCCACGATGGCCGCTCCCCAGACAACCAGGCCTAAGCCGGTGTGGCTGAAGGTCCCCGCGTTTGAGGGGAAGGAAGGAGAGAACCTTCACTTCTGGGTCAGTGAGGTGGAGATCGCCATGAAGGCGGGTCTCATCTCGGACGAGCCAGTTCGGGTGGCGTTTGCCCTGTCCAACCTTGGTGGACGTGCCAAGCACTGGGCATACACCAGGGAGACGGCATCTCCTGGATGCTTTGCATCCTGGGCTCAGCTGTGTGAGCAGCTTCGAGCCGCGTTCCTACCGGCGAACAACGAGTTCCGCCAGCGCTCACGCTTTCTCGCGAGTAAGCAAGGTAACCGTGAGCTGCAGGAGTACGCGCAAGAGATGCGCGCGTTGGTGGCATCTCTGGCAGGGAATCCTCTGCCTGAAGACGTTAAGACAACAGTCTTCTTGGACGGCCTGAAGGTCGGTCCTGCTCGCACCCAGCTATTCCGGGTGCAAGCGACAACTATGGAGGAGGCGATACGAATCGTCCTCCAAGAAGAGTACAGCCACAAGCAGGCTGGTACTCCTCGGGAAGAGGAACATCGCCACGATGAGAATGGCGTTTCTCGGGAGGCGGGGCATCGCAGCAATGACGCTGTTGCTCCTGCTGTCACGCAGCCCGTTGATGCCGGTGCGTACAGTGAGCCCGAACCCATGGACTTAAGCTCAGCCGAGAGCTTGGTCCGCTGCTATGGGTGGGGCGGACATGGACACTACCAGCGTGTGTGTCCCTCGCCAGCCCTCGGGAAGAGAACAGCCCGTGGGCCCCAAGTCCGGTGGCGCAGGCCACGGCCAGGTGGACGAAGACTCCCCAGCCACCAGTAGAGGCAGTGTGCCCTACTGAAGAGCGCTAAATCTTCGTGATGGGTGTGCAGGTTGTGCACACCACGGGATTTAGCCCAGAGAGACGTGGTTCTCTCAAACCGGTGAAGGGCAGTGATGGGCTGCTGGTAGTACACTCAGTGTACGGGGGTACGGTACCCCTTGAACGTTTGATGAGTTCTGGGGCGTTGATACGCCGCCGGAACGTCGCTTGGCATAGCGACATCCGACTGCACTCTATGTCAGAGTGGCGGTCGTGGGCTGGTCCTTGGTGGACTAGCCTTTGGTACGGTAGTATCAATGGTCCTCAACGGGCCTGAACGTTTCGGCTCGATGAGCTCGCGCACCGCGGTGTCGCTCGCAGTTCTCGCCATGAACAACATGGCTGTGCCGAACATAAGGCACAGCCCGGTCTTTGGTGTGGCAAGGCTGAGAAGGGCCTACCAGTCCAGGTCTATGACGGAGCATTGGTGAGTCGTGTTCCCACCTCCGTCATGACTGGGGCGTCTGATACAGACCGCCAGGACGCAGAAGCGTCACGGAGCTGTCAATGCGCCGACAGCTCTGCGTACAGCAAGACCATGCTCCGCTGCGGCAATGCCACGGGCGTGGGTCTTTTGCCCGGCGTGTGGACCTGCTACACCAGCAGCGTCCAACGCCGAAGGTCGTCGCGCCGTACGGGCTTCGACAGTGGTTATGCCTTTAAGCGCTAACCAGGTGGGTAGCTTAGGACCAAACGGTCGCCCAGACCTTAACTGAAGAGGAAGGCGCTGAATGCGCTTCCTGTGTGGATAACACAGTACCACACGCAGTCGCCCAGACTATAACTGAAGGGGAAGGCATTGTCCATGCTTCCTGTGTGGGTAACACAGTGCCACACGAGGTCTCGAGTGCCTATGATGTCGTCAACGAGACATCATGACGTGGGTAACGAAGTGCCACGTCACGTCAGCCGCCGCAAGTCGGGTCTGAACCTTGTTCAGGCCGACGTTGCTTCAAGCGACTCGGAGTCCTGGACCCGGACTCCTCTGACTCGGTCGGTGGACACCAACTCTGTCCGGTGTGTGTGCGGGTCTGCCACGTCAGCTGACCCCAACACCAAAGGTCGTCGCGCCGTATGCGCTTCGACAGTGGTGGTGCCGAAGGGCATTCACCAGGTGGGTAACATAGGTCCACACTGCGGGTAACAAGTTCCGCAAGCAGCGAAGCTGCTTAAGGAGACCGACATTCGGTGCTCCGAGCGTGGGTAACAAAGTTCCACGCAAGGTCACTCAGACCATAACTGATAAGGAAGTCGCTGTATGCGCTTCCGGTGTGGGTAACAGAGTTCCACACCCAAGGCGAGTAACATAGCGCCGCACACAGAGCCATTGGCTCGAGGCGCGAGGTTGTCGTGGCCTCGCCGGACGTGAGCAACTCGCTCGACGTCAAGTCGCGCAGACCCAAACTGCTGACGCGAAGGCTGAATGCCTTCGGTCGACACGGCCGACGCGGTCGACCATACCGACGCAGTGCACATCGCGGAGAGCCGTTGCGCCTGCCAGTGGCTATTAGAAGCCACGAGAGACTCAGTAGTCTCGAGGTTAAGTGGGGGAGAGGCTCGGAAATACCTTTCCTCCCTGACTTTCCGAGAGGCAGGTAGCCGTCGTGCTGTCAGTGGCTATCACAAGCCACGAGAGACTCAATAGTCTCGTGTGTAAGTGGGGGAGAGGCTCGGAAATACCTTTCCTCCCTGGGCTTGAGGTAAGACCAGGTTCCTTACGGAACCAGGCGTCGATGTACATCGACTGCAGGCTGGAGGCGAACAGCCGGGCTAGAGCTGCGGTAGCTTTAGCCGAACAGGACATAGTGGCGAAGAAAGCCACTGGCGCAAGGTGCCTCGGAATCGCTGAGCGAATCAGCAGTGTTGGGGTTGCAAGCAACCACACACGAGGCGAAGCGCGGGCCTAGTGCAATCAACGCACTGGTCCCTTGGTCATGAACGACCTGTCGAGTAGGGTGAACGGAACGTCTCACCCGCCGACAAAGCGGTTGCGGTACGTGATGTACGCAACGCGCCGGGTATAATGGGCCGTTGAGCCATAACCCAAGTGTGGTGCACGAGTGCACACACAACTGACCAGGTGGTGGTCGAGGCAACGCACGCAGTCGTAACTGGTGCCGCGCCGAGCATGACACCGTGGTGATGGCCGCTTGCCTCACCATGGGTTGGTACCCGTGAGTACTCGGTGTCAATGCCAGACACCAATGCCGCAGTGACATAGTGGTGAGATGTGCCCCACCACGGTCGAGTACCATCAAGGTACATGGTGTCTGTGACAGACACTGGTATAGGTGCAAAGGATATGCACCATACCACGACCCGATGCGCTCTGGACGCTGTGAGTCAACGCACGTACCGTGCATCGGCACTGGCTGCTGTCGAGCGGCCTGCCAGGAGTTCCACGTAATGAACTCGTCGTGCATGACACACATGACGTGCACGGAGCACTTATGGTAGCTGTGGTACGTGTCGTACACAGCGTACCTCGTGTACGGGCCCATGGACCTGTACACTGTGCTTGCACATGCGTCGAGCATGATGCGAGCACTGCCCATGAATCTGTTCAGGCGACAGCACAGCAGAAGCTGTTGCCGCCAAACATGGCAACCTTGTGGTTGGCGTACCGCACCAAAGGTTAGTACCGTACGGTACATGGTGTCGATGGGAGACACCTACACCACGGTTGTGTACCATCACGGTACACGGTGTCGATGAAGACACCTTCGCGCCGTTGGTATGGTGACCAAGACGCGAAGAGAGCGTGGCGTGGCAGAAGCTCCGCCCGCAAGGATGGATCCTTGCTGGAGCCAAAGGCATGGCCCGAGGTGAGCTGAGAGCTCCCTCTAGTGCTGGGGAAGGTGTTGCCCTTCTCGGTGTCGTCCCTCGCGGGAGACACCATGCTCCGGACGCGTTCACGAGGACTGTCGTGTCCTCTGGTGCGAACTGTGGGCGAATGCCACACGCTCGGATGCTATTGCACCCTGTGCCTAAGCACTGTACGCGCGCTAGCGCAGGAGCCAAGGCAGCTCTGAGTGGAGGCTTTGCGGCCAACACAGTTGTGAACATAGGGATGCAAATGCCAGTGAGCTTTGGCAGCACAAGTCACTGTGGGTGTGACTGAGAGCCGCGCCAATCTCGTGGCTGCTCAGTGTGAGAATTCACCTTTTGGTGTTTTAATTCTCTCACTTCTGATTGGAGAATCAGGTGATTCTCAGTTAAGTGCGGGAGGATGTAACGGGGTACAATCCAGTAAGCCCCATGTTACATAAAGAGTGACCCGTCACTCTTGTGAACACCTGGTACACGGTACCAGGTGCTCTCGGAACCAGTCAGTGCATGACTACTTAGCTCCGCTATAGGTAACCTCTAGTTTGTATGTGACCTAAGCTTATCTTACTTATAAATACATCAGTCTTAAATCTACTCCTCTAGGTAGCAAGCCGTTCCCACTGAGGCCGAGAACACGTGGACTTACGTTCACTCGGGTAGTTAATACCCTTAACCACTTCCTCTGTGCAAGGTGCTGTGGGACCCCGTCACACTAACGAAGGCAAGTGACAATGCCACGTACAATGCGCACCGCCTGCTCCCTGGGATCTCAGGCTACAGGTTGCACTGGGTATCCTGAGATATACCCACACTGCCCCCGAAACCTGTAGCTCTGAGTCATCGCTCATATATCAAAAGCCGGATTAAGCGTCGGAGATAGACGTGTCCTGAAGCCATTCGAGATCGGTGATCGCGTTGCTGGCAATATACACCTCAACCTTGTCAGGAACGTCAGCGTAGATAGTACGAAGCGGCTCCCACGAGTTCTCGATGTCTTGGAGACCAACCCACGCGACTTGCACTTCCCATCGTTGGTGGCGGGGTTCTTGCGGTGATCGACAATCGCGCGCACCCCAAGCACTATCCCTTGTTTCGCCACATGCTCCTTGAGCTCTGCTGTCACCTCCAACGGTGAATTGCTGTAAAACTTAAGACGCGAACCGTGCACTCGACTTTGTCCTTGCTTATCATGTGCTCGACAACGATAGAGTGCTGGCGGGACGAAATGGACCAACCCAACGGACGAGTAGCTTGTTCCCTTGTAGGAGCGAGTCGACTCGCGACCACAGGACGAAATCGCCCACCTCAAAGTTGCAGACGCTGTCCTCGGCCCGCGTCATTTCGTAGAGGCGCTACTTCGTCTTCCGTGTGGCAGCTTCCTTGTGCATGGATTGAAGGCTACACCGCCGTTTCTCGGCTGGAGCATTCACACGCTCCGAATCCACAGGTACCAGTCGTATACCCTTGTCGGATGGCACGGCAATCGTGTCCAGAGCTGATGGGGCTGGAAGACCCGTGAAAACTTCGACGGGGCGCCGTTCCGCAACTGGCGAATGATTCAAATTAGCCTGGATCAGGGGTAGTAGATGTAACCAGTTTCTTGTATCCAGTTGAAACGCAAGGAGCATTACTCGGAGGACTTGCAAGATATCCCGATTAAGGCGCTCGACCGTACCATTTATCCGTGGGGTATACACCGGGACGAAAGCATGCTGTGCATTCAACCGTTCGCACAGACTCGCCATGACCTCTGACTTAAAGTGAGAGCCGTTGTCGCTCTCCCATGACTCTGGTAGACCGAAATGCTTAAACCAGTCAAGGACGGAAGCCACCACGACATCGCTGCTGGCCGAGTCCGCTGGAACTGATTCACAAAAATGAGTCATCTCATCCTTGAGAACGAGAACGTACTTGGTGGTGCCATACGTTTCTTCAAGGAGTCGATAATCCATGTGAAGGCGCGCATTGCGAATTGAAACTGTACTATCCGTGATCCACACACGCGGTATGATCTTGCCCCCTTTCACATGCTTACAAAGGAGACACTCGCGGACGAACCTGGCCACTTTCATCGCCAGCTTCTTGATAGTGAAGCGAGAACCTAGCTGCGCGGTCATCACATGTTCTCCTCGATGTGCTTGGACACCACAATGAGCCACAATAAAAAGACGGAGTAAGAGCGCATGTGCAGTTGGTGCGATCCAAATTTTGCCACCAACAGTGGCTAGACCGTCATCGACAACTGCGGTTGGAGGCATCTCCTTCTTGCAACGAACTTGAATCCCTTTGATTTCAGACACACTAGGCCACTTGAAAGCGTCGTCTTCTAACGGCCGGAGCTGTGAGACTGCGCTCTCACTGCGAGTTGTCACGTGATGCACCGTGGCGGTGCTTGTCGCTGCTAGCTCTGCAGGTGGCTACCCCCAGCGCGAAACAATATCGGCCCAAAGGTTGTGTTCGCCGGCAATGTGCTCAATTGTGTAGCGGCAACCCGTAATCCGTAGAGCCCAGCGCTGAAGCTTGCCTTTGACATGCTGCTTGACTTCTCGTCCTGACGCAACAATCTGGATAAGGTTTGAGTGATCACAATAAATGCGAAACCCTTCTCTCTCTCCAACAGATAATCGAGATCACCACAGGCCCGAGCGCCCGGGTAGCCCTCTTTCTCCACCACAGACCAATTTATCTGCGACTTAGTGAATGTTCCGCCACGACACACCAACATCTCGTGATGCTGTCTTCAACCGGTGTGTCTGTCGGCCACTCTCGCACTTGCGTGAGGACCACGGCCCAGCCGGACGCGGACGCGTCCGAAAACAAACAGACATGGGCACCTCGATCACTTGCGCCGTCCACGTGCTTCCATTACTCTTCCAGCTTATGCTGCAATGGCGCTACTGTACGAGCATAGTCCACCATAGAATCGCGCAGCCAATTAATCGCACACAAAAAATGCTGCAGTGCTGCAGCCGTCGGAGATAGAGGCATGTTAACCAGAGCTTGAAGGCGAGACGGATCATGCTCAATACCGACCCCGTCGAATACTTTGCCGCACCAGATGACCTTCTTCGAGAGAAGCTCACATTTTTTTGGCGTTGAGCTTAAGGTTGCACTGCCGAAGGATGATGAATTACGCACGGAGTTTCTCCAGAAATTCGGCAGGACTACGGGCGAACAACAGAATGTCATCAATCCACACGAGCGCAGCACTGTACAGCAGGGGGCAAAAACAATCTTGCATCTGCGCTTGGAAATACTGCGCAGAATCGAAGGCACCTTGGGCACGCGTTGGTGTAAAAACGCCGTCTTCAGTAAGGAAACTGAACAGCTCTTGACTTGCAGGGGCCAATGGCAATTGCCAGAACCCCTTGATCAGATCAAAGGAGCCAAACCCATACGCATCCTTGACACTTTGAGTGACCACCGCCAAATTTGGGGTTGCTGCTGCTAGCGGGACGGTGGGTCGGTTAACAGGGCGATAGTCCCCAGTCATCCGATACTCAGCATTTGACTTCTTGACAGGAAAAGCAGCACAGGCCCAGCGACTGTCATTGTTACGTCGCACCAACCCATTATCCACACGCTGTTGAACGTACTCTCGCAGAATTTCCTCGCTGTCGCTCCGAGTATTTGCGCAGTTTGCACCGGAAAGGAACATCACCCGGCACCACTTGCACTTCCAAAGCCTCCACATCTGCAACAGGATCACTACCGACATGAAGGCGAAAGACATCAGGAAATTCACGAACCAGTTCCCGAAGACCACCCACATGTGCTTCATCAAACCCATTCGCGACTGCCTTGTCCACCAGATTCTCCATTGCAGCTGCGACATCCACATCCTATGCCTCAAATCTGAGTTCCTCATCCGGGGGAAGGTCATCTTCATCGGCAGCACTAACCGTACCATCGTCTCCCCCGCTTGCCAGCTGCTCCAACAGCCGATCAATGTTGATACAGATCTCCTTGAGCGTGACGCGGCCCAAAAGAAACTCATCCTCGGGCCCTTCCAGCACAATGACAGGAACACAGGAAAGATGCAGCGGTCCAGCATCTGTGATGAGCTTTAAATCGAGTGTTGCGCCCTTTCTGCAAACAAACTCCGCTCCTCCCGTAGCCTTGACTGTGATCTCTTTATCCAGTGACGTGGTGACCACCTCTGTGCTCAGCTCTTTCAGCTCCTCCAGATAGGCTCGAGAGACGATATTGCGATCGGATCCTGTATCCGGACAAAGAGGAATCTCCAGGATGCCGTTAGCCAGCACCACCTTCTTAGTGATGCCTTCAGCGACATGCTTTGCGCGTTCGGACCTTGAGTTGCGCTTCTCCCGCCACGCGACGAGTGTTGCCCCTTTCTCAGCGTCAGTAGCCGTTGGGCAGTCACGCATTGTGTGATCGCCCTTGCATACCCAGCACTCCACCTTCTTTCCCGTTGAAGCAAGGGCACTCGCAGCCGTCTTCAGCTTGGTGGCGGTCCCAGCTGCCGGCTTGGTCACAGCGGGTTTTGCCGACGCGGGTGATGATGGCGTCCGCACCCTCGCTGCAGCTCGCGGCCCCTTGGTCTCCTTGGGCAACAGGTGGAAATGGTGTTGCACCGTCGCTCGCTCCACAATCAGCTGGTACAGGAGCACGTCGTCAATACGAGCATTTCGGTGCGTCATCTCGACAAGCCGTTTCACATCCACCTGCAGCAGAGGCAAGGTTTGATACCAGGATGCGGCAACGCACCTTCTTGCCCTTCCGTGCCGCGTCCCAGCATACGGAGGAAACCTTTCTCCTCCATAATGCGGTCAAAGTCGACGTAATACTTGCTGATACAAGCCTCGATGTCCTGCTCCTGCAAGTCCATGCTGAGCCAGCACCCATGACATCTGACACATGAGCATTCACGACCACATATCCGCTCGATCTCCGCCAGAATGTTAACACCCGTCACCATCTCCAGACTCTTCCAGAGGATGAAGCGAGCCAAATGGTCCAAAACGCGTGTTTCCATTTAAGCCTTCATGCTGAACAGACCGTTGGCTTGTTCTCGTTCGTCACCGAACAGCGCTCCTCGATCTTCTTCTCGTACTGGTCGCGCTCGCGCTTGAACTGGATCAACGTCGCTTGGCTCCACGGGTTAAGCCGTGGGGCTCTAATGAACTCGAAGATGGGTTGTGGAGTTGTCATTTCAACATCACCGTCGGTGTCCACACCGAACCCAAACATCGTAGCCAAAGAATTCTTTATACCACTTCGCACTATGAGTGCAAATTGTAGAGTGTATTGAAAACGGAGAATCAAATTGACTGCACCTACGCTACCTTGGGACAAGAAGGAAGCCCCTGGGCCCCAAACCATTGCAATATTTCCAACGTAGGCATGTGACAATGCCACGTACAATGCGCACCGCCTGCCCCCTGAGATCGCAGGCTGCAGGCTGCACGGGGTATCCTGAGATAAACCCACAGCGACAGAGGTGCATTGTCATACTGGCGCTTCGTGGAGCCAAGCCAAATTATTGTAAGCTCTACGTCAAATTTGGATGGGAGAGACATCAATTCGACCGCTTACAAATCGCTTGAGGCAACGATACAGAATGATAATGTGCAATATGATGGGATAGTGAATTATTTTTCTCTGTCGGTATTCAAAGTGGTTATGCTATATCGGAGGCTAGAGCTGGCGTTCTGAACTGACGGCAAGTCCCGATCACTGTGCAGCGGCAGGTATCCGCCGGATCCAGCCACTTTAACATTGTGGAATTTACCCGACAAGCAGAGAGCCTGATCGGCAAGATGGCGGGATAGGATAGCACTGAACAGGGTAGTCGATGATGCATCCTCTAGACGCCCTCTAGATCCTGAGCCTGTGACTGGATTTTATCGATCCCAGATCTAGCCGCTTGGGCCGCGCGGAAGAGATGATCGTTGGGTTTTGTAACCTACCTCGCCGATCTCACGTCCGCTGAAGACGGCGCTCCAGATCGCGCAACTTCAGAGTTTGACAACGCCACTTAAATAAAATACGTGCGTCCCAAGAGTTCGTATTCGTGTCGCCTTACCCTCAGCGGATCTGCGGCCCCGTGTGCACCGCCGTGTACCAGCCTGCTACGTTCAGCATCTCCAGCGTGATAGTGTTGCTGATTGTCAAGTTGTTGGTAGGAGAGCGCGATACATAATGCAACTAGCTCAATGCGTTTATTGCTGCGGGAATACCACTGCAGGACATACTGGAAAAACAGTGGCAGCAATGCAACCCACACTTAAAAGACAGGGCTGTAAAATCAGACGGTGGCTGGGCTGTGGAGCCTACTTCAATTGCAAACCGGACTAAGTTCATGGCGTTTGAGGTGAAGAGGCACATTGTTAATAGCACAAAGTCAGAGAGTGATTGGAACTATTGGCTGCATTCTATGCACGACGTGTCAGACAAACTTCTTATCTACGACTACGCTGTTGGCAGTGGGAGAACACAGCACCGTGTCACCTTCCTACAAGGGTAGGTTTGGCCGCTAAAAGATTGATCGTGCTGGTGCAACAGCTGCAGACTAGTGTGTGAAGTCGTGGGGCTTTTTATGCTGTGTGAGGTGCTTCGTACAGCAGCGAATTGGTTGTGTGGTGCATGTGGGCTAATGAGGCTACACGAAATCTTGACCGCTCCACATAGGATGATGATATTTGACAACCCCCTCCACCTCACATTTTACGACGCTTACAAGTAAATGATTCTCGGGTTATGAACCATCTTAATGTATTCAATCGGTCAGCCAATATAGCACTTGACTGGGTAAATATATCCATTGCTGAGGTAAGTATAATTCGTCGCGACTTAGAGGTGTATGGACGACATCTGGAATGTATGAGCAAGGTCTACAGTCTCGCAATTCCACGGTTGAGTCCGTCGTTCGTCACTTGTCACCTACAGATCCGAAATAAATAGCCGATCCGTTGGATAGCATGAACAACATTGAGCTCACATTAAACTGATTCATGGAGCAGATACATACGATAAATTCTACCATTGGGTAGTTTATAACCAAATCATCCAATAAATGGGCGACCTGCAGACCGATGTCCTTTTGGTTACACAGCGCTGATAGGCATAAATTAAAAAAGCGATTTATACAAGAGAGTGAAGACCTCTTAATACCTCAATCGTATGTTAGCCAGCTATCTAAGCGTACGAAATCCGAACGCATCGGCATGTAAATCTTCATCCGCGTTCACATACGTCAAAAGCCGGCCAAGATCTGGAACCCCACCGTTCTGTGGAAACATCGGACCTACATGATTGAAGGTACCCCCACCATCCAGCTACAACGCTGAAAACCCCGAGCCATGTCAAAGTTTGCAAAAGGCCAAAAAGTATCGATTGTGAGCGACATTAAGTTATTGTCACTAGACTCCACGTAATGTCTCAGGAGCGCCTTCTATCCGTAGCCGAACCGATATTCAATAGAATTGAAAAGTGGGCAACACGTCGGTAGAAAAATCGGTACAGCGCCAACGCTTCGGAGATAGTAAACAATTTCGGAGTGGCGCGCCATCTAATATCTAAATTGAACTGTAGCTTGGGTAAGGGTGAACACCTGATCGCTTCGACTAAGCAAATTCTTAGCAGCATCACACGAATTCCAACCGGTCAAATGACCCCACAGTCGATAACGCCATTGACGTAAATGCAAGCAAGCAAAAACACTCGAGGTTTTCTCCGGAACTCCCCTCTGGTTGCCACCTTTCGTCCACGAAGTGCATAGCCACGCTTTCGCAGCACACCTTCATTGTCAAATGAGACTTCATCAAGAAAACCAATGTTCTGGTAGCTGCAATTGATGTGGTTGAGCTCTTCCGCGAGAATAAAAATGTCTCTTTCCTTTATATGAATGGCCCTGCGCTGAACGTTTTCGATATGCTGATTAGGAAGTGTTTGAGAAATGCATCCTGTGCTTCGTCGAGGTAGGACAAAGGTCTCTGCTTAAAAAAATGCGAAGCCACTCACGATTCTCTGTTGACAACTTCCTATCTGCGTTTGATGTAGCCCGCTGGTAGGTCCTTATTTTCTCATAGGCATGGATCCTGTTACAGTAAATTCTCTTACTTCCGGTATCATGGCCCGCCCCTATCATATGATTTGACATAGTATTTGGAAGCGTTTTACTGTGTCAACCTACCTACGCGGGTTAAAATGTCCGCTACATCAATATCATTTCCGTAGCTGGAGTGCTAAACAGTCTTGCACCTTTCGTCTAAGCCTCTAAAAATTATACCTGTGTGCCGGAAGCAGTTCTGGATCGAAAACTTACCTTGTAATTCTTGCCAAATCTCCATACTCCATTGTAATGGCCGATGCCTTTGATCGAACACACTGATCCATCCGTCCGAAACGATCCAGTCCCACGCATCACATAGCTATCTTTGAATATCACGAGCCTTCATTTGATCAATTCCCGTGAGCGACATAAACACTGAGCTCCAATCTTCTGAATCATCTCCCACAGCTGGGCTTCTAGCCTCGATGAGGCCACTCACAATCGCTCACGGCGCCTACCATCACCATAATCCTCGCTCATGGACCTGGTAGCGTTCTTAGTATATCACGGATAGTAGTCTGGGCAGATCTGTACGTGACTTTAACCCACACTGCCAACCCTTTTTGCGTTATGTAAGGGTGATCGTTTGCTTTCTTGGTGAGACCGCGTTTGTGCTCGATTTTCATCCAGCTCCACATGCCTGTTGTCCAGATCTAATTCAGCTGTGGCGCGCTGGGTGCGTGATCTAAAAGGCAAGCGAACGCGCAGTAGGCTACCGATGACGAGCGTAGAGAGACTCCCACCAAAATGCGATGCGACATGACCCTTCCTAAAATGATTGTGTCGACAATATCTCGACATTTAATTATACCAGCACCGGAAGTGACAGCATTTACTGTACCTATATATGTCGCCTGTTGGGTTTTATTAGTGGTTCTCAGTTTTGGCAGCAGCAAGACAGAGCTCCACAAATCACTTTCAAATAATAGCCAATCAATGATCGAGGGAACTGAGAGCCTCATTTTGTGAAAGCAGCAAGAAGGCCCCCGCAGCAAGAAACCCCAACAACGAACAAACAAACAGACAAACACAGCTATGCCACGTACATATATGAGAGCACGGCTAATTGGGGGCATACTCGCGGATTCTGGACCGTATCCTGCTTAACCGACGAGCTCGGCTTCTCCATGGCATCCATGATGACGATCTAGATCGAAGAAACACCGCTCTTCTGGCACGTTTTACCAGCTTATTAATTGTCACTACGCAGTTCCCTGGGTCCAGTAATCCCGACAGCCACGATTGGATCGGTTTGAGTCTGAATGCAGTGATCGCGAGTTCTTGCGGTCTTTTCGAATAGAGCGCTACTCTTTTAACATGCTGGTTGGGTTGATTCAGGTTCACTCCATCTTTCAGTCTAGAGACGGTCTAAATCTCATGGCATACCCATCTGCGCAGCTGTTGGTGTTTTTGAAGTACATTGGAACGTTAGGGTCTGGTGCTTGCGTCGAGCAATTGGGACAGACATTTAATGTGAGCACTGGCGCTTGCTTGGACTGTATCGAGCGGACCTCGCGTGCAATGTTATCGCTGTACGACGGCGTCGTGTACTGGCCGTCTGTCGACGAACGAGGGGTGGTTGCGGAGCGCATTTTTACAGACTATGGGTTTCCACATTGCGTCGGTTTGGTAGATGGGACCCTGCAACATTTTGCGTTCAAGCCCACCTTAAATGGTGAATACTATTTCACCAGAAAAGGTGGATATGCTCTAAATGCTATGCTAGTTTGCGGCGATGAAACTCGAGTAACATACGCCTTAACGGGATGACCAAGATCTACACACGATAACAGAGTATACTCCAACTCAGCAGTATGCAGAAATCCTGACCAATACCTCACTAGTCGGGAGTATCAACTCGGTGACTCAGCCTTTTCAGCTTCACATCACATCGTTCCAGCATACAAGAAGCTGCCAAGTGCACCAATGACCCAGAGTGCCCCTTCTTCAATAAGAAGCTTGCCAAAATTCGAATTACGACACTCGTCTTTAAATCTAGAACCATCTGTGGTCAGTAAGGGTCTTGTGCTTAGACCGCTGTCCATGACGCCCTTGAGGAGTCGAAATGAGGATACCTGTCTTCAATCGTTGCCCGAAGTGATGACTCGCACGTAATATCAGAACCAGTATTAGCTAATAAATCAGATGCCGCTCGAAAACTAAGCTCTAGAGCACCTATCTTCGTGACGATGTCTGTAACAGGGTACAATCCAGTGTACCCCATGTTACATAAAGACTGACCCGCCACTCTTGTGGACATATGGTACACGGTACCAGGTGCGCTCGGATCCAGTCAGTGCATGACTACTTAGCTCCACTATAGGTAACCTCTAGATTGTATGGAGCCCAAGCTAATCTTACTTATAAATACATCAGTCTTACATCTACTCCTCTAATTAGCAAGCCGTTCCCTTTGAGGCCGAGAACACGTGGACTAACGCTTACTCGGGTAGTAAATACCCTTAAGCACTTCTTATGTGCAAGGTGCTGTGTGACCCCGTCACAATGTCTATGGGCTTACGGGAAGGCTCAATTATGGTGGCCATGATGCGATCCAAAATTGATGTTGCCAGAGAGGTCATTGTGTCGCCGTTCTGCTTGTCACCGCCACGCCACTTCTTGTAATTGCCCTCCTCGGTAAGCCAGTTGAGCAGCACATTCAAGAAGTTTACCGACGGATTAGGGAAGGTCCACAGCGTACGGCGGTTAGCCTGGGCCTTCTTCGGTCCATCCGTCTATCGTCGATCGTTTTGAGGCTATTGATCGGCGTACGGAGGGTGTTTTCGTCGTACACTGGGATGTTAGGCGATGCTGTTTTATTCTGGGGGCTCGAAGTTGTAGGCGGCAACGCTGCGGGCGTCGTAGGAAGGGCAAATGCAGGGGTTAAAGGGCTGCCTTCGTGAGGAGTTGTTTGTTCTGCCATTCGTTTTGTTCAACAGTGTATCTTGCTGCCGCGGGGGCTATCCTGCCACCAAAATCGTGGCAGGATAGAAATGACCGGCAGCAAGATTGAAAAATATTATTAACCAATCAAAGCTTGATATTTTTCGCAGGTCGTCTCGTTCTATCTTGCTGCTGCCATAGCTTAGAACCACTATTGTAGACGTGCGCCAGGTCATTCGGCGAGTACCCTTACAGTGCATCACGTGTTAAGGGTGTGTATGCTGTCTTGTAACTGCTGCTTCCATCCGCTTAGTCTCGCTTGAAAACGAGTGAAGCCGCCTGATGAGAGACCACTCGCGAGAAAGGAAGTAAACAAAGTGCTATGGTCGCAATGATTTTGGTTTTATTTTGACCAATGAACAACGCGTTATTCATTGGGTGACGACTTGGCAAGTCCACCGAGAATTTTAAACATAGCCGGAAAGCACAATACTAGCTGCAGCATACGTATCGTGCGAGCTGTAGGGGCATGTTTACATCGAAGTGGCAGTATAGTAACCACCAAGCACGTCAACTTCAACTACAGGTTTCGATCGCTACAAATAAAATGCCGTTCGAATCGTTCAAGGGATATTTTCTCTAATCCAAAAGGGTTGTGACAAAGCGTTGTTTAGATTTTTTTTTTCAAGAAAAACTGAGCGCCAGCACTATCCTACCGGTATTGTAGTACCAGTGACCAAGATACCAAGTGCTTTCATCGCAGGAACATGAACGAATGTCGCCACTTCGTACGTCCCTCTTTCAATATGTGCTGGCCGCTTGTTCGACGCTCGTCGGCCATTCTTCTGCTTTGCTGGTAGGATGGCCTCGCACAAGCCTTGCTTGTTCATCATAATCGTTCCAACGATGTAGAAAGACATCGTAAGCAGTTGCATTGCAAGCACCACGGAGGTGTAAAACCGATCTGTTACAGCCAGACGAAAGTCGGAGGGTCCAGTGGGGCCAAATACATGCTGGAGATTCTGCACCATTGCAGCAGGGCCGGATTCTCGTCAGGTGGAGTGCTGTCGGCTTGCATTTGTCGTTTACCACAGTAAACCTCGAAACTGTATCCGACGCGGTAAAGAAAGCGTTAGCATGTAGCAGACACGTCAAGCCAACTTTAGAGCAAAAACAAACGCGCCCGAACGCGCGTCAAAAACATAGCGGATGCAAAAAGCCATCTCAGAACAGCACAGCATGAAGAGCTTAGTACCCCATTTGCGAGGCTTATCTTTCATGTACACTTTCACACGATTGAAAGCCGATCGTGACGGAAGCATCGCTTCATCAAACGCCATGACGGGTGGCGGCATAAATCTGCGCTGGAAAGTATATTGCAGTACGATGATTACTGGCCGCAGCTTCCACGAGCGGTCCGTCGCTGACTCAGGAGCATCATTGCGCCTAAAATGCATGCTGCGGGAAAAATGAGCTAGCCGATCTCGCTTCATATAATGGCCGAAGCACCCACGCGGAATTGCGCCTTCGTCGGTAGTCTTCCAGTGGTGGTCAAATTTCTCCTTGTTCGGCGCAATTGTTCTGGCAATGATAAGTCCAATAAAAATACAAAACTATCTTCCAGATATGTCAGGTGTTGCCAATAAATTCTCCTTGATTTGTTCTTGCGATTTCACTTCAAAATTGTTGTCCTTCCGGTGGCGGGATTGTTGCTTTGCATGCTGTGCACCAACCCGCTTATCCAAATTGTGAAGGAAATAGTCGTCACTAGCGCCGGCAATGTCTTCCCAAAGATGGGGAGGTGCAAACAAGAAGAATGACTCCAACGCGGTCGAAGCAGCGGAAAGGGCTTCTTCAGTAGGCCCGTGATCCCCGCTGTAAATATTGGGATAGTCCTCCGTAAGCCATGCCTCACTCCGAGCCTCGTACGGCTCGTCCATGTAGGAAAAAGGCAGTTGGGTATCAGGTCCATTCCGTTCATTGAGCTTCATGTCCGTTAGAACATCCTTGTGTACACTACCGCGCGCAAGTGCTCCAACTCCGCCAACTGATTCAAGTAGAGATGGATCGAAAAGAAAGTCAGGAGCAACAGCAGAATCCTCCACGCCGGCCTCGGCCTCTAAGTCCTCCTCATCATCGTAAATGGACATATCCTCACTGTCACCATTGGAATCCAGTGCTGCAAAATCTGCTGGATTATCTTCAGGCACGATAATGTTTGGGTCATCTACATCCACATACACGTGTATATACACCATAAGCCTACCCAACGTCGTTCTGATTCCATGTGCAACGCTGACGCTTGGTTGTACTGCTTCATGTCGTATGGCGGCCGGTTGCCCTTCTTCACCTGGCATCGTGCTATCTCCGTCGCTATCATCAGGCTCAGAGCAGGCATACTCTGGGCCAGATGTAGCAGCAGCATCGAATTCAGCATGTTAACTACAATTGGGATACACGCCTGCACCTATAGTGGAGTGATGCGTTAGAATTAGCAGTACTTCACAGGTACAAGCAATGTATTCGACAGCTTACCGTTTTTATCACCGACTGAATTGCCCAAATCACTCTCTGCCATGTGTGGAGAGGTAGCCTGAATGTTCGGACAACCAGTCTTTGTCGTGTCTGGATCTGGAAGGACAGTTCGGTCAGCAACTATATACAAGATAGCGTTAGAATCATAACACGTACATACACAATAAGATCAAACGCACCATCTTGTCTACGAGGCACACCGGTTTCAGGCTGTCCACTTTCCGGAGTAGGTTGAGTCGCTACTGCTTTTGCTTGTTGCTTCGCCGCGCCAGCTTTCTTCATCTCCTCTAGCAAAGCACACGTATTAGAGTCCACACAAAAACCTTGAAAGGCGATACTACTTACCCAAGGCGATACGGTCCAAATATGCCATCAACGCAGCCTCTCCAACGAAAAAGTCCACGACACGCACGTCCTTCTTCGTCTTCCCCGGCATAAGGTACGTGTAGTCGTTTGACAGGCCCGTAGGGGCCTTTAATTTCCATCCTTCCTTCAGAAGCTCTCGCCATCGGCCTCTGAACCCGGACATTTGAGCGGCAGCGGCGAAAATTCTCGAATAACCGAGATATGGGTGGCGCTGAATTCCACCTGCAATACTCTATGTTAATTTGTGTGACACCCATCAAACCTGTGTCTTCTAATTTTCTAGAAAAACCAAGTTGAAGGCACACGCATAACTATGTACTGCTGTGCGGGAAGATGGGAAATATGCCTACCCCTTCTTGACTGACAATTTGTATGGTCCAATAAAACTTTAAGTATAAAAGCTTAACGTGTCTGAAACACGTTAAGCTTTTCGCGGAATCGTGTTTCATACAGGTGGGGGGTTAATATAAGTTAATCGCAAGTGAGTCTATTTAACCTTATAATCACGGTCCTGGAAAGGTGTTCAGGCTCGCTTATTCGGCAGTTTATGTTCGTTTGTCTGACCGTGGTCGGTTAGTTAGATCCAAGGAAAAGATCACAAAAATAAGTCATAAACTATATGTTTTGGGCGCGCAAATAAGAAATGTTATTGAAATAATAGTAGCACGAGCGATTTCGGATTAGCTTCATCCTCCAATTTCTTCCAATATTTCCGATTAGTCATTTTTAAAGATGAAAAATCTTAAACTAAGCCGATTGTCGGAGCTGCGGCGTTTTTGGTAGCCTCGGTCGTCCTGCTGAAAATATATCGGATGCGCTCGTTCCTGATTATGGACGAGCTTCTCGCTTTTTATGGTTGATGGATAGATTATTGTTGCCGTAGCTGCAGTGTACAGGGAGGATAATAAAAAAGGGTTGCAACGACTCCGGTAGATCGGTGCCGGTTCTACCCAGTTGAGTACTGCAATATCTAGCTTTTAGGCTTTCAGGCAATCTCTCCTTTTACAGTTCCGGCCATTTTTTTCTTGAATCACTACTATTTGTCAAAACACCATTCCATCTTTGTTTCTTGCTAAACTATGTCTGCTGGTTGAGGTGCAATGTCTCCCAAGTCGCACGCTTAGCACGGCGAACCATACGCAAACGAAGCGAGGAATAACCTTAAAAAAAGTAAAACGCACGCACATGAAAATACTACTTAGCAGTACAGCGGTAGAAGTTTCGGTGAGCTGTGACTGCGAGCAAGTACTCATGCATCAGCAGTTCCTACCATAAATTGATACTACATTGCATTCTAGCTGGTCTTAATATAATATAACGAGAAACATAAATGGGAAATCGCATACGAATTGGGTATCTGGTTATCTGTTTTTCTTACACTTCGCTAACGGATCGGCTCCCTAAGAACTTGAGCGATTTGTCGTCTTCGCTCTTACGTGGAAAAATGACGATCAAAAACACTTGTACGAAGCACAAACTCCCGCTGATGACGTTTGGCACGATGACATAGTAATCCGTCACCATTATTCCGTAAATTGACCAGAAGACACCGTTGATGGCGCCGGAGATAGCCATGGGCGCTGCAATGACCTCGGAGTTTCTCGTCTTAACGACCTCTCCAAGCTGCAACAGCGGTGATCCAAACATGATAATGGCGAGGACGTCTGCACAATAGCCTAGCACTTTGGCGATATCGTCGTCGTCTTGAGAGCTCAGGCATCGGTACACGACCAAAGCGACCGTGATGGCGAAGACGAAAAGGAAAAAGGCGATGTAGCGTACCCTGGAATTTGTCTCGTGGAAGATACAGACGCCCGAGAAGATGCCACCGAGCAGTACACCGAGGCAGTTGACGGCTCCCACGGGGAAGAAGGAGTCATCAGCCCAAGAGTAGATAACCCAGCCAGCGGACTGGGCATACATCATTGCGAGCGGGTAGTAGTTGATGCCCACCATACTTTTTTTCTTATGAGCGGCCCATATACCAGGTACCATACTCAGAAAGATACAGGCCGTAGCGATGGTCGCGAGGACGCTGACGATTGTTTCAGCTGCGTCAGATGCCATGGTGTAGAGTAACTTGGACGGTGGCGGCGAAATGAAGAATGAGTTCGTCTCGGAATCTCGAAAAAACCCGGCTCGGTTTCGATTGACACTCTCTTATAAATACGCAGTTAAAACCTTAATTGCCAGCTACACATGATATGGGGGTGTCAAGGAGCGAGTCACAATTGCGTATTGTTCGATAAGCCGTTGATGCTGCAGGCTGCAGCAAACTGAAGCTCGGAGGTTGAAGTTAACTGGCCTTCCTGCGTGATTTGTGCCTGACCTCGTCTGTTCTGATGATGATACTGAACATGTATACAAGTGTACAAGCGAGTTGCAGTTAGATTACTAGACAGTAATGCATGTACAGTACCGGTACTGGACATGAAGTTGCATTTTGTACAGCAGGCACGCTACAGTACCGTACAGAAGTCCACTAAATAATCGTTACTTGCACTTCATATACCCCTTGATATCGGATCACAGGGAATTGATAAATTAAAATTTTAAAAAAGATCACTTTGTTGACCTATGCAACGACCCCCACGCTTATTGAGGGGGACTTCTGTACATGCATTTAACGTACCGGTACTCTACTAGTGGCATCACAAAAGGGTTACCAGTAAAAATTTACTGCGCGTGCACATTGACCAGTCTGTAGTCAACACATTGAAGTATCTTCAGGATTCTGCGGGCTTGATGTCACATCATTTCAAACTGATGTGTTTGGATAGACGTACAGCATGGTACATGTATATGTAAGAGGTAATGACACGAAACAATTCACAGTGCATTATTCACTCATTTAGTAATATTGATACCGTTCAGTTAATTGATGACACGACCATGTCGGCATTTAAAATTGAATGTTTAAATTAAACATTATTGCAATTACGAATCCAGACACATGGCTTCATTTGGCATGCCGACTGAGATCCGAACAATGGATTGAAGGGAATACCTAAATTTGTTTTTGTGTTAAACTTCAGATGTATTTTAGTTAATAATTTCCACAAAGAAGACAGCCCCCTCCTAATTTACTCAAGTACTGTATTGCAGTTGCAATTTCCAACAGGAATGAGATATGCTCACAGAATGGGAAGTCGACGTGCTGGTAATCATCATATCCCCTGAGATTCTCACCCGCTGATCAAACTGTATCAATAGCTGTAAGATACAGCAGTACGTGTATAATAGCATAATAACAGTAAAAAAAATATGAATCAAGTTAGAGCTTGTTTGGGTTCATGTAGCCACTGGCTACTAGCCAGTACATTACAGGGAGTTGAAGGTCAGCTTGTCAGCTTGTAAACTCGAGCGCCGTTAACTCGACTCCAAGCAGCAAAAGCTCAGCCAGACTAATACTGTAATGAATTGTTTACACGGGGCGGATTGACACCTATACAGTACTGTTTGAGAAATTAATGATATACATGTATTAATAAATAAAAGCGTTTCAGAAAGATTCGTAGATGTTAATTAAATTTTCTCATTAAACCAAAATGATTTACCGGAGTGGTATCACATTACAAGAAGGCTCAAAATGTTCGGCTTAGTAAGATTTAGAGCGTGGCCTATATATTTGAGGCCCGGGTTCAGGTGGGGGTACGCGTTTTCAAGATATGGGTGTTTCCGTGTAAACACGACTGGCAATCACGCTGAAGACCAGGGTGATAACGCGCGCAGGAGCCTATACCATCTATATATCAGTTCTGTTCAAACGAATTTTTCGATGGACAGCATAGGTCCTGGCAGGACTCTTGCGCACGCAGCCGGTTGGGCCCCACCCCCAGTGGCCCACTGAGTGGGGCACGACGCGGCTGGTACGTGTATTGCATGGTGTAACTATGTAGAACGGTATTCCACCACCAACCGCGTGGTGCTCCTGTGATTGTGGTTGAAGCTATCGGGAAAGTTGAAGATAGTGCCAATCATAGTTGACGATATCGCGTCCGTTCCCGAAGTTCACTTTTCAATTCTTCCTCCAGCGACCAGTACCCCAGAACACCTCAACGGCAATGGCTCCATCGACAACGACGGCTCAGGTAAACTGTTTCTGCTCAATTATGATCCCAACAGACTTTTGTTTAATCTCGCTTCGATGCAGAATCTATCCTTCGTCCTCGAGAAGGTGGACGTGGTCAAGTACGAGGACCGTCCTGTGCCTGAGATCAAGGACCCGCATGATGTGATCGTTAACGTCCGCTACACGGGAATCTGTGGCAGTGACGTGCACTACTACACGCACGGCAGCATTGGCAAGTACGTGGTGGACAAGCCCATGGTGCTAGGCCATGAGTCTGCTGGCGTCGTCCACGCCGTGGGATCCGCCGTCAAGTCTCTCAAAGTAGGTGACGAAGTGGCCATGGAGCCGGGTGTGCCGTGCCGCCGTTGCGTCCGCTGTCTCGAGGGAAACTACAACTTGTGTCCGGATATGGCGTTCGCAGCCACACCGCCATACGACGGCACACTGGCCAAGTTCTACCGCATGCCGGAGGACTTCTGCTACAAACTGCCGTCCAACGTCAGTATGCAAGAGGGAGCGATGCTCGAACCCACAGCCGTGGCCGTTCACTTCTGCCGTCTGGCCAAGGTGTCCCCGGGTCAGAAAGTCGTCGTGTTCGGTGTCGGCCCCGTGGGTCTGTTGGCCTGCAAAGTGGCTCGTTACGTGTTCGGAGCCACAACAGTCGTCGGCGTGGACGTCAATGAGAAACGTCTCGGTTTCGCTAAGGAACACGGCGCGACTCACGTGTATCAGGGGAAGTCCGGCGTGACACCACAGGAGGCGGCCGAGCAGATCATTACCGAGTGCGGACTGGGTGACGGTGCCGACGTCGTTATCGACGCGAGTGGAGCGGAGCCCTGCATCCAGACGGCAATCTACGTCGCACGCAACGGTGGCACGTTCACCCAGGGAGGTATGGGCAAGACTGACATCACGTTCCCCATTGGCATCATGTGTGGCAAGGAGCTTCACGTGACTGGCAGTTTCCGGTACTCTGCGGGCGACTACCAGCTAGCGCTTGACATGATTGCTAGTGGTAAACTGAGCGTCAAGGAGCTCATTTCCGAGACCGTCCCGTTCGAGCAAGCCAAGGAGGCTTTCGACAATGTCAAGCGCGGCAACGGCATCAAGTGGCTCATTGAAGGACCCAAGAATTGAGCCATTTCTTGCCGCAAATGGTAGTTGTGTTGAGGAAAGCAAACATTTGTTTGAACACTTATTAATCGTCTGCTGCAATTTTGCTTTTTGGATGCTGTCTTCCATTCTGGCCCTAAACTAATTGTCATTAACTTACCACTACGTTATACTTATAGTATTTCGCTGTAATTACTTCGTCTAGGCGCACTTATTGCCGGCCTTCTCTCATTTTATAATCAATCTCGCGCACACAACCGCCTATAGCGCGTATGCGATGATAAACAGAAACCATTAGTTTCCACAATCGTTCGAACAAATGCATTTTCTGAGTCTGAAGCCAAAAAGTACAATAAAAAGTGTGTGCGAACTGCAAACCTCAAAATTGTATCATCGGAAAGTGCAAAATCGATTCATTCATCTTGGCGCGAAACCGCAGCCGGAAAGGGCTGAAAAAGCATGTCACCACGACGCGTCACATAGGTTGAGATCACTTCAATGCGGAAAGGGATCAGCCGTTGCGTACGCATCGGGAGCCCTGTAAATGCAGAGTGATCGTCAAACCTCAGGCTTACTTTCCTCTTATGGTGTTTGTGTTTTGAGCTGCAATTTTGGCGCGATCTTAGAGCCCGTCAGGAAGAGACGCAGTCCGTGTAAAGCCGCGAGTAAGGTTCGACCTGCAAACTCAAGACTTAATTCCCACTTATTTGCCCCATTAGTGAGAGCTGATGGAATCCATCAGCTCGAGCCGAAAAGTGGCGGGTCTTTCTTGTCTTGGTCTTCCAAATTTGAAGCAGGTACATACCAGTACGAAGTCGGTATACCGGTTTCCTTATTTGATGCGGAAAGCACAATGCCATCGCTTTCCCTTGCTTCACTATGGAATACACCTTTCTACAATCCTTTGTGGTCAAACAAACAAATTAATGAGAGCTTACTCGATGACCACCAGCTTGAGCCGAAAAGGGACGAGGAGAGCGATGCCCCCAAGAATGAAGATGCACTCTGCATCTCTAATGTCGAGTCGTATCCCCCGCTGAACATGTCACCACGTTCGCCCATAGTGTGGTGACGGACTCCTTATAGAGCCAGGTATAGGCCTTGCTTGCGTCAGAATCCCAGCAAATGTGAACCAGATTGTATGCGCATCCACGCCAGATCGATACATATTTGTGGCACCTCCAGCGGGAAGGAAATGCAAGCTAAACCGACGGGGGTCTTTGCCGCTGTAAGCTGCAGAGCGCATGATGGATCTGGGCACGTCTTCGGTCGATATACACGCTGGTCGCCCGTAGCGCGACATGTACACAGCGGCTGGAATTCTGACAGGGAGACTCTGCCTGCCTTGAAGAAGAATGGGAGCCGCAAAGACGGGCAAAGCAACTGATGGCCAAAGCGAGAAAGCATTCTTTTTGCCGGCGCTTCACCTTGGTTTGTCTTGGGGCCGACCCGACGCATCCATACAGCCTGGGACTGGGTCCGACGCAGAGTAAATTGTCCAGAATAATCGACGACAACAATGTGAAAGACCTACCTCGGATGGCTACGACCTCCGAACGTCGTAGTAGAAAGAAGAACGCTAAGCCCATCACCCCCACAGGGCTTGGTCGCTGGGATAAACCATCGACAACCCTCAAAAGCAAGCTTCGAAGAGATCAAGTGACGCGAGTGGCTTGCGGCGCAGTGGTGTGTCGAGACGGCTGATTCAATAGCGAAGCATGCGGATTTGTGGGTGTTCGATCGAAAGCTCATATACATATGCAGCGAAGCAATGGCGAAAGGACAGCTAGCCAGACCTGGCAGAGGATTTGGGGATTAGAGGTTAAAAAATCCAGCTTTGTGTAGGCTTAAACTTAAATCATAGCTTAATTTGCTTCGTATTACGCAAGTGCCTTCCTGCCCTCAAGAATCGAAGCTACATTTGGCCGTACGAGCTCGGTGAAGGTCGGGAATTGCAGATCTAGCGTTGGTAGTGATAACACATTGGTCAGATCCTACCATCGAGTGAGTTTTCCTCATACACATGCAGATCCGTAAGGTAACTAGATTTACTACTTGGTCGGGCATATCTAAGAATCCCTCAGCTCTCAAGATCCCGCTATAGGAAGCGGCAAGTAGGCCGAACAGGAACTTAAAGGCAAGTGAACACACCCGTTAGCTGTTCCTACGGTCAGATCGCAGATTGAGGCCGCCAGATCGTACAAGCTCGAAGGACTTGCTTGTGATCTGGGCTTCACATCGGGCGTAGAGTGAAGATCTTACCACCCCTACTCCACCCCATCTCCGCGTCTCGCCAAGACGCTCAAGCTTTCAACACTTGGACTTCTCCGATAATCGTTTGGCCCTGGATATCCACCGTCGGGGACACCTGCGACCAGCCAGGGGCTAACGAAGCGAACAAAGATGCAAACGCTACGATAGCGGTGATACGGGAGCCGACGTCAGCGCGCGTATTGACGCTTCTGAAGATGTGGGAGGCTGAGAAGCGAAGATCGTATGTCGTTTCCCACCAGCTGAGCACGCGAATAAGAACTTGTACCGAGGGTTACGTGGAGCTAGCTTGTTTTAGCACACGACAGCGCATAGACGGTCGATACGAATAATGCACGTGTCTCGGCCTGCCACCGATAGCGCTGTCCTAGCCACAGCGCTCTCCCCATGCGTGTAAGGCACACGATACGAGCTTGTGGAAGTTGATGTCGAACCCGCTGGCCGCTACAATTACAAACACTGCGACCTGCTCGCGCTCGAATGGGGTGAATTCGTATGTCAGCGCCGATTTTGCGAGCACTTCGAGCGCGCATAACCCAAAACCCGACGCATCCATTTCTACCGCAATATCTGGCGGAGGAAGAACGTTGAATTATTCCAGGGATACGCCGTTTTCTGAGGATCGTGCACAATAAGACACCCCCAAAGTAAGTCCTCTCGCATCACGTCAGTCACATCGACGCTCTGTAAACGGTGTAGCGGGGGCTCACACTGTCGAAGTCGGTGCAGAAACGGTCTTGCAGCTCGAATGTATATCGCTATGGGACGTAAGCTTCTCATGAGGGAACGACATCCTTTCCTAGTCAGTGGCGGGGAGCGGTAGGCAAATCCGACAATGTTGCTCGCCTTTTGGATCTTGGTAGTGGGGAGTGCCACCAATTCATCATCGGAGACAAGCTTGAGCCCTAGAATGCGCTGCCGTGTCTTCCATATATTTTGGGGAGGCTCGCTTAAATGAGTTGACGAAAGGTCGGCCGCATATTCATCGCGTTATCACTTGGTATCTCGTGGATGGCACATACTTTATCCGATACAGTCTGACAAAGTATACGTGGGCGACCGTATCGTCAATCTCGACTGTGTAGTCGAATGCTGTACAGCCGTGGGTGACTGTGTGGTCGCCCTTGACTGTATAGTCAAAGAAGGTTGCGTAGGTGGATTAACGTTTGTTGAGTGGTAGTACCGTTGAAAGTGGGATCGATGCCAGGTGGTTGGGAATACGCTGTGGCCGACGGAAAATTGGTTTGATAAGCAAACTAACTGTTTCCGGAGAAATCGTCTCGCTCGCGCCTAGCTATCCGAACACAGTTTACTAAGGATGCTCAGATCCGGAACTTTAGCAGAATCTTATGTAATTTGCTTCCTTATCCGGCTCTCGAACCTAAAATATGTCGTGCTATAATCCTCTTGGCCCCTTCAGCGACGCTCGTCTTGGAGCGAGCGGCGGTTGCCGCACGTGCGATTCGCCCAGTCTAGTACACGTGCCGGTAGCGGATATGCGCTTCGAGTTGCCGCAGCGGTCTCGCGATCATACAGAGCATGGTAGTCCGTCCATATTGAGAGAGCGGTTGGTCAGGATAAGACGACAAATTGCACCGGGAATTGCGGAGTTGCGCTCAATCCCGGGTATTATTAGTCGATCGCCCGCAGCGATTCACAGAAACCCGACCACCACAGCGGGTCGTCATCCTGTATGTGAGCCAATGTGGTGCCCAAACCCTTGTTCACATACACGAGAGTAAGGCGTACAAGCACCGGCGTCGTCTCCGGGTCGGCCGACCTTTCCGTCAAAACAAAGACCCGCGGTAAGCTAGCACATGTAGCCATACAAAACACCCTGGTCAAACGTGTTCAGTCTGTGGATGGCGTCAAGGATGGCTTCGTACGAACCGGACTTCACACCAACGGAAGGAAGGTCCGCCAAAAGGCTGATGTCGCCTGAGATTTGTTTACGTTCGCTCAGCCGTCTTGTAGACCTGCCATCTCACTGCTCTCCTTAAAGTGCATGATTGTCAGACCGCTAGTCCCCAGAAGGCCGCCATCAGCACGGGTGTCGCCCGGCTCTTGACGCATTCAAGCTCCCATACACGCAGCCCAAACGCCATAGCAGATGGGACCTTACCTGTGCCAAGTCGAAGTCTCTGAATATGCGGCTTGTGGCCAGTAGATGATATTGCGGTAGGTTGTAGTCGTCCTTCATCTTCTTGGAAGATTCTGGGAATCTGGCACCTGACAGGAAGCGGACGTCTAGCGGGGGAAGCTCTCCCTTTGAATCGGGTGCCGTCATTATGTATTGGTGAGTTCCGATCCATCTGCTTCGATCTTGAAGGTACAGCGCGCAGACAAGCTGCCAACTCGCGCAGTGCTTGCAGCTTAGCCATTACACTCGCCTCAGAAGCCGTGGGGGCTGCCGTAGGTACTACATCTGGTCGGGCCTCTGTGATAACCGTAGGCGTAGGTACGCTGCCCGTGGCCAGATTCGAAGGACGCCAAGAACGAATTAAGATCGAAGCCGGTGCATGATCCCGAAGCGGATACGAAGCTCGTAGGATCATCAAGCTCGGCGGTGGACGCGGATTCCGCAGGTGGTGCGGCATTCCTAGTCCTCTTCGACTTCAGTGGGTCTGCCTTGTCCTCTAGGTCCTGGTCTGACGCGTCGTTCACAACTTCGTTGGTCTTCTTACGTACGCTGCTGACCGCGTTCGTTGAAGCGACGGGCTTGTTCGCCTTTTTCTGGTCCTTCCGATACTTGGTCGATGCGTCAGCGGTTGCCCCGTGAGACGCAGCGCGCTTGCTCGTTCGCAGTTAAAAGACTCCGTCCTCTGTGTGCCGAGGTGGTGGCCCTTGGCTTCTCGCCACCAGTGATGTCCAGGACGTCATCTCTGGCGTCCAGGGCTACGCTGTCCGAGGGGGCAATACCTGCCCGCGAGTTGAGGGTGCCGGATGCTTATGAGGCTTCTTTAGTTGGCATTGCGATCTTGAGTAGTAAATCCCCTAACTTTCTTGTCTGCTTGCAGATTATTCTTCCAAATATGAAGTGAGGGGACGCCACGTGTGACTAACAGTAAGCGAAGAGGAGTACATTCCAGAATGAATTCGGCATATCGGTTTCAATAATTTGATGGGTAAACATAATTCCCTTGCTTCGCCTTGCTTCACTATAGAATACACTAGTTAACACAACAAGTCAGACCGATGCCCTTGCCGGCTCACCACCGCATACGCCCCCCCCCCCCCTCCGCTGCACACACACAGACACACAACACGCACTCACAGCAGTAGGGGATCTTTATTCGCCATGGCAGGCGTCAGTGTCGTCTTTCTCGCTTTTTCTATTCATCGTGCATAGTGAGCGCGGAGATTTAAACAGCCAACAGTTTGGAAAGGAATGAGACATCTTAGGCGGGTACCATTGGAAGCGGTTTTATTCTTTGGTACACGAGATTGGCACGTTACAGCACTTTTCACTCTGATAATATCTGGCTAGGACAACAAGATGAGAGGACAAAGTGTTTTATACGATTGTGCAGCACTGACGCCAGGAAGCAAATACTCGCGTCAAACCACGGAAGCCGCTTTAATTAGGAGCTCTGAGATTGATGTTGTTCACTGACAACTCGAAAGAGTCTCGTAGATAATTGAAGCGTGGCCAAGTAGCTGGGTGTCCACGAAGCAGGACAGCTGGCAGGCAGCGACGAGCTCACTAGCGAACGCACCCGTTGCACTCTTTCGTTTATATATTTTCCAAACGAGTATCAGGAATAAAGGTTCACGATCGGACAATTTTTGTTTTGGCTTATGAGGCTGAGTAATTGCTTGAAAAACGTGAAAATATAGTGACATACTGTAGTCGGAGGCTTATTCATATTTACTACCACCATTTTTGTGCTTAACAACAGCTACACCTGGTAGAACACCCCCACTCACTCAGGACTGTGCACAATTCAATATTATGCGGATTTAAGAGGGGTCAACAGCGCTTTGAGTCTGCGATTAGAGGCTGGTGACGGTAATAGCTCGACCAGGTCTTCGTCGTCCGCGTTTATAAACTCTCGGAGATAGTGAGGCAGCATAGTGATACGGCTTTGCTGTATCACAACCCGATACCCCGAGTTACAAGGACGCTTCGACGGGTCCACGCGCACGTGCTCAAGCTCGCCAAGGTGTTGGCCGAGCTCTAGGCAGGCTCGGATGTCCTGTCCTTTGCAGCGACAACATCAGCATCTGGGTACGTAGTTCCGACTAAGGAACACCTTTGTCAATTCCCTCGTATTTTTCCACATTGGCCACCGTAAGGGCAACGGTTGATGTTGCAGTACATGCGTATGAACGAATAGCGGAACTTGTTAGCACGGCAGGTTGACGAGCGGTCACACCACCCAACCTGGGATGATGGTTCCGAGGGGTTGAGCTGTTCGCGCAGATGAGCCACACTGAGCGGCAACCTGTACAACACGAATTCGTATTGAAGTCGGAATGTATGAGAACGCGGACACGGCCCAAGTTCTGGGTATGATCGTATATGATCTTGATTATTGCCATCGTGGCGCCTTAGGCGTAGAGCAGAAGCTGTACGAGGGCGAGAGGACGAAGCTGCATCTGCTCGATGGTCGGGGCTCGAGCTTCTGTGCTCCCATTGCGAAGATCTTGGACCTCGGCATGTTATCAGATTTTGGTCGGACGCCGTTCTTGGCTCATCACAGGGTACAGGTCTAGGTGGTGTGCCAGTCTCACTGGAGATGACGTCGTAGGGCCCTAACGAATCGAGCACGGTTGATGCCACGTGGCTGCATACGACCTCCTTTGGTGCTGCCGGTTGCACCGCCGAAGCTTCGGTCTTTGGTGGCTGTGCACCTGCCCATGAAGAGCCTGAGTGCCCGTGGAGTAAACGAGTGAGCAATTTGAGCCCCTGGTGGCGCGACAGTGAAATGCTAAGATATGTGTCCGAAGAATGATAACCGAGTGATGGTCAGCATATAAACCTCAATAAACTGAACGGCATCAACTAAGGGAATGGGCAGACTCGTCGCGGCCTCACAAGATGTAAGTCGGCTTTATGACGAGCATATCGCCTGTTTACAATAGTTTGGAAGACATCCGGAGGCTCTAACGTATCATGTGTCAAATGCAACAATGTGAATAAAGTATAACTTGAGGGTGATTATTATATTGTGTGCCTTTCAAAACCCGAATAAATGAAAGTAATGGGAACATCCATTCCAAACCTTACATAAGAAGTCGCGCATTAAAAATTATAAAATTAATCGCGATGAATTGTTTGGTGACACTCTCATCAAACAGAGTAAATAGGGGGCGTAGGATGGTAGTAGTAGAAGAAGTAGTAATATTAGTCATGTATAGCAAGTACTATTGTAGTGCAAATCTATTGGTGTAAAAACCAAAGAGGCTAAAACAAAAGAATAAAGCCGGTTTTTAAACCAGGTTTATCTTTAAATTTAAAAACCAACCCATCCATAGTCTTATCAAACAAATAAGACTCTCATCAAACAGTTATAATCCGACTTTTAAGTAGACGTGATTAAACACATGACTGAACTTCACTATGCCGAAAGGTTTAACCGTTTTGGCACATTAAACCGATTTGTAATTTATTTTACTTACCGTTTTACTGATTAAACCGTTTTATATGGGCACGTATTAGCTATCCGTCATTTATTCAGATTTCATCCAGAGATCGCTGTAGCTAAAGTGCTCTATTGACAGCAAGTCACCCAGACACTAATTTAAGCCTATTTGTACACTTGAATGATGGTAAACCTTCTACCTATTTTCTTGTTACAACAGATCGGACATACTGCGTTGCTTTGCATTAAAAACTTCAGAGCAACAAACCACGAGGCTTTTGTAGCTAATTATAAATGCCGTAAAGACTGTGGCGTGCATAGAGCGTATAGTGTCAGTGTCCACCTTCGAAATCGGGTCTTACAATAGCCCAAGAAACATGTAATTAATACAAGAAGTGGTGCTACGACAGCGTCAATTGCTACAGCTCGCATCAACAGCTGGTAAAGAACGAATACAGCTTTATTTTACAGCTTCTGACAACTGTCACCATGGGTCCGCACTCACTTGGGTCCTTCAATGAGCCACTTGATGCCGTTACCGCGCTGGACATTGTCGAAAGCCTCCTTGGCTTCCTCGAACGGCACAATCTTCGAGATGAGACCCTTGACGTTCAGCTGCCCACTTGCAACCATATCGAGCGCCAGTTGGTAGTCGCCCGCAGAGTACCGGAAGCTGCCGGTCACGCGGAGCTCCTTGCCGCACATGATGCCAATGGGGAACATGATGTCTGTCTTGCCCATACCTCCCTGGGTGAACGTGCCACCGCTGCGTGCGACGTAGATTGCCGTCTGAATGCAGGGCTCCGCTCCACTCGCGTCAATCACGACGTCGGCACCGTCGCCGAGTCCGCACTCGGCAATGATCTGCTCGGCCGACTCCTGTGGTGTCACGCCGGACTTCCCCTGATACACGTGCGTCGCGCCGTGTTCCTTGGCGACCGCGAGACGTTTCTCATTGACGTCCACGCCGACGTCTGTTGTGGCTCCGAACACGTAACGAGCCACTCTGCAGGTCAACAGACCCACGGGGCCGACACCGAACACGACGACCTTCTGACCCGGGGACACCTTGGCCAGACGGCAGAAGTGAACGGCCACGGCTGTGGGTTCGAGCATCGCTCCCTCTTGCATACTGACGTTGGACGGCAGTTTGTAGCAGAAGTCCTCCGGCATGCGGTAGAACTTGGCCAGTGTGCCGTCGTACGGCGGCGTGGCTGCGAACGCCATATCCGGACACAAGTTGTAGTTTCCCTCGAGACAGCGGACGCAACGGCGGCACGGCACACCCGGCTCCATGGCCACTTCGTCACCTACTTTGCGAGACTTGACAGCGGATCCCACGGCGTGGACGACGCCAGCAGACTCATGGCCTAGCACCATGGGCTTGTCCACCACGTACTTGCCGATACAGCCGTGCGTGCAGTAGTGCACATCACTGCCACAGATTCCCGTGTAGCGGACGTTCACGATCACGTCATGTGGGTCCTTGATTTCAGGCACGGGACGATTTTCAAACTTGACTGCTCCTCCCTTTTCGAGCACGAACGAGAGATTCTGTGGCGCAACAGGATCGCACGCTACGACAGGGTCGCTCGCCAGCACGGAGTCACTTCGGTCACACAGTAGGACAGGGTCGCACCCCAGGACAGGATCACACGTCTGGACAGTCGGAGCCATTGCTGTCGAGGTGCTTCGAGTTTTGAGCGCTGGACGAGGAATTGAAAAATGAGCAACTTTGAACGAAGGTCGGCACCGAGAGTGAAGCGCTCGAAAGCTCGAAACGGCTGATCGGGTGGTGATCGCGTCACGAGCGACAGTTTGGCGCTTCAACTGCAATCAGAATGACGTGACTATCCATGGAAAAAGGTAACTGCCAAAAGTCCGACTCGATTTTGGCTCCATAAAAAGATTTCTTAAAATAGGGAGGGATACCAGTGAAACATGTTCGTTGCTGACTCGAAGAGCTCGAGTATATTGCGATTTAAGCACTATACTCCACCAGTCGTTTTCAATTTGCGAATCATCGGAATATCATCATGCTCACATATATCGTCTTTTGCACGATATTAGACTGAAAAAAAGAGTAGCGACCTAAGTTTACTGTTTTCGCTGCATGTTTGTCAAAGCAAGCGCGTCCAGTGCTAGTAGCTACCACCGTGTTGACCGTAACGATCGTTAAGGGATCCTTGGAGCCCGTAACAGCTCAGCGAGCTGCTCGACTCCGATATTTTGAGTTTAAACAATACTTCTGCTAGAAGTTGAAAAGAACAACCGATACTTTTTAGCATGATTTTTTTAATTTAACAAGGTGGCCCCCCATTCAAATACACAAAAACAGGTGAGATTACTCTTTAGAAACCAGGTACGTTACAAGTGTAATAACAGTGCTCATGTTTTTTTTAGAAGTAGTCTTAATTGTGAAATCCAGAAGTATTTTTAGCGGCGTTGAACATTATTTATTTTAGCTCTGAAGCGCTCTGGTTAAAAAGACACGTGATAACAAGCGAATGTTGTTTTTCATTCGAGGTAACGGGCACTAATTTAATTTCATTCTCTAAAATGTGGGTACTAAAACAAGGGAAAAATTACAGTCGTAATGAGAACATTGAAAAATTTAACTTGATTTTGGGTACTATTCGAAGGGGTATATTATTTGGAGTGGGTATTTGAATTCTCGATCCGCGTCTCAAATATGTACAGTTAGTATTTCAACCTAAGCTTGGAGCTCTCAAATAGCTGAACCCACCACGAAATGATATTAAAGGTGAAGCAGGGGGTGTAACTGTGGACGTAAACTACTGCAATGTGGTGCGTTTTCCTTGCGCTCAATCAATTCACGGACCCGATACGTATTGTTCCACCCGTCCGTTGTTGTTATTAGCCACATAGGTCGACACAATGAAAATTGTCATCGAACACAACTAAACGTAAATGGTATAAGCAAGCTAAAAGAGAATATGTCAAATCAATAATCATTAGTCTGAAACCCTGGCACATCAAATGTTACTATAGCTTTTATTTAACCATAACGACAGGATGCATTTTGTGTACATTGGTTCAGCTGTAGCTGGTAATTTTCGTAGGAGTAGTCACCCAGTGCTCCCAAAAAAGTATAATGTCCTCCATATTATACACATGTTCATGCTAACCGTCGCTTTAAGAAATCTCAAAACTATTATTGCCCACATCTTCCCCTCAATAATCGATTAGAAAATGATGGGGCACACTGTGCTATTAGAATAAAACCTGCCCTGTAGCCTCACTGGTAACACAATTCGCGTCCTGGGAGGACAGCATTGGTGTTTTTTCTTCGTTCCAAAAGGCGCTTGAGCAGCAAGCAACTATCAAATACCGGTAATCCAGAACACTGTAGTTCTGTAAGATTAAATCGAAGTAACGAGACGGACTATTCGCACTCTATAGGTGTTATCTTACGGAACTATTCATTTTACGAACTATTCTAGGTCAGTCCATAGACAGTATCCTTACAGTCGTTCACAGAAACGCTTTTGTGTAAATTCGCAACAGTCAAGCAGTTTCGTACTTCAATCAAGATAAATGCTTATTCTGTAGAATACAGAATCAATCCTGAGGCTAGAGGGGTTGTCCCGAGACAATATTCGATGCAACGCATCAGCACCCACTTTAGGGAGGCTAGAAAATGTTAGCGGACACCAATAGTAAACGTTGTGGCACCGCCAGTAGTATTTTGGAGCTGACGAACTCGAACTACAAAATTTTAGATTGAATGTTGAAGTGTATCAGCAGGGGATATTATTGCGAAAGGTTAGGAAAACTACGGGACCCAATAATTCTTAAATTGTGTGAAGTCTTGTTACTTCCTACCAAGATGGGGCGGTCGGTGAGGTCATTCATCTTACAAAGTTCCACTTGTTTTTTACTTTGTTGGCCGCTATAATGAACACGGTGCTGAGTATCATAGTGTTGTAGGTTACGCTTACGATAAAGTGCGAGCTGTGCTACGTGTGCACGCTGCTCTTACGTTGCGCGAGCGCAAGGAAAACGCACCACATTGGAGTAGTTTACGTCCACAGTTACACCCCCTGCTTCACCTTTAGTATCATTTCGTGGTGGGTTCAGCTATTTGAGAACTCCAATCCTAGGTGGAAATACTACTGTACATATTTGAGACGCGGATCGAGAATTCAAATACCCACTCCAAATAATATACCCCTTCGAATAGTACCCAAAATCAAGTTAAATTTTTCAATGTTCTCATTACGACTGTAATTTTTCCCTTGTTTTAGTACCCACATTTTAGAGAATGAAATTAAATTAGTGCCCGTTACCTCGAATGAAAAACAACATTCGCTTGTTATCACGTGTCTTTTTAACCAGAGCGCTTCAGAGCTAAAATAAATAATGTTCAACGCCGCTAAAAATACTTCTGGATTTCACAATTAAGACTACTTCTAAAAAAAACATGAGCACTGTTATTACACTTGTAACGTACCTGGTTTCTAAAGAGTAATCTCACCTGTTTTTGTGTATTTGAATGGGGGGCCACCTTGTTAAATTAAAAAAATCATGCTAAAAAGTATCGGTTGTTCTTTTCAACTTCTAGCAGAAGTATTGTTTAAACTCAAAATATCGGAGTCGAGCAGCTCGCTGAGCTGTTACGGGCTCCAAGGATCCCTTAACGATCGTTACGGTCAACACGGTGGTAGCTACTAGCACTGGACGCGCTTGCTTTGACAAACATGCAGCGAAAACAGTAAACTTAGGTCGCTACTCTTTTTTTCAGTCTAATATCGTGCAAAAGACGATATATGTGAGCATGATGATATTCCGATGATTCGCAAATTGAAAACGACTGGTGGAGTATAGTGCTTAAATCGCAATATACTCGAGCTCTTCGAGTCAGCAACGAACATGTTTCACTGGTATCCCTCCCTATTTTAAGAAATCTTTTTATGGAGCCAAAATCGAGTCAAAGAACTGGACTTTTGGCAGTTACCTTTTTCCATGGATAGTCACGTCATTCTGATTGCAGTTGAAGCGCCAAACTGTCGCTCGTGACGCGATCACCACCCGATCAGCCGTTTCGAGCTTTCGAGCGCTTCACTCTCGGTGCCGACCTTCGTTCAAAGTTGCTCATTTTTCAATTCCTCGTCCAGCGCTCAAAACTCGAAGCACCTCGACAGCAATGGCTCCGACTGTCCAGACGTGTGATCCTGTCCTGGTGTGCGACCCTGTCCTACTGTGTGACCGAAGTGACTCCGTGCTGGCGAGCGACCCTGTCGTAGCGTGCGATCCTGTTGCGCCACAGAATCTCTCGTTCGTGCTCGAAAAGGGAGGAGCAGTCAAGTTTGAAAATCGTCCCGTGCCTGAAATCAAGGACCCACATGACGTGATCGTGAACGTCCGCTACACGGGAATCTGTGGCAGTGATGTGCACTACTGCACGCACGGCTGTATCGGCAAGTACGTGGTGGACAAGCCCATGGTGCTAGGCCATGAGTCTGCTGGCGTCGTCCACGCCGTGGGATCCGCCGTCAAGTCTCTCAAAGTAGGTGACGAAGTGGCCATGGAGCCGGGTGTGCCGTGCCGCCGTTGCGTCCGCTGTCTCGAGGGAAACTACAACTTGTGTCCGGATATGGCGTTCGCAGCCACACCGCCATACGACGGCACACTGGCCAAGTTCTACCGCATGCCGGAGGACTTCTGCTACAAACTGCCGTCCAACGTCAGTATGCAAGAGGGAGCGATGCTCGAACCCACAGCCGTGGCCGTTCACTTCTGCCGTCTGGCCAAGGTGTCCCCGGGTCAGAAAGTCGTCGTGTTCGGTGTCGGCCCCGTGGGTCTGTTGGCCTGCAAAGTGGCTCGTTACGTGTTCGGAGCCACAACAGTCGTCGGCGTGGACGTCAATGAGAAACGTCTCGCGGTCGCCAAGGAACACGGCGCGACGCACGTGTATCAGGGGAAGTCCGGCGTGACACCACAGGAGTCGGCCGAGCAGATCATTGCCGAGTGCGGACTCGGCGACGGGGCCGACGTCGTGATTGACGCGAGTGGAGCGGAGCCCTGCATTCAGACGGCAATCTACGTCGCACGCAACGGTGGCACGTTCACCCAGGGAGGTATGGGCAAGACTGACATCACGTTCCCCATTGGCATCATGTGTGGCAAGGAGCTTCACGTGACTGGCAGCTTCCGGTACTCTGCGGGCGACTACCAACTGGCGCTCGATATGGTTGCAAGTGGGCAACTGAACGTCAAGGGTCTCATCTCGAAGACTGTGCCGTTCGAGGAAGCCAAGGAGGCTTTCGACAATGTCCAGCGCGGTAACGGCATCAAGTGGCTCATTGAAGGACCCAAGTGAGTGCGGACCCATGGTAACAGTTGTACAGATATAGGAGAATGAAACTTTAATTCGTTAGCGACATCAAGCTGTCGTTGTTTATGTAGTTACGGTTCTTGCTTCTCATGGTTTACTTAGCAGTGCCGGCGACCTGTCGGGGTGCAGCAATCGTCGTGGCCGTCGGACGTTTCATATTGGGGACAGTGATCGCCACTGAAACATGACACACGTTCGTGCAGAACGAGAGCCACTTCTGCTTGTCCTTAGCCGATGGCTTGGTGAACTCCTGGAGCTCCAGATGACGCCTCACACCATCAATAGCGCAGTAAGACAGTGAGATAGGAGGCTGTTCGATTGTCTTTCTACGACGCTGCTGCTCGAGCCAACGCTGCGCTTGATACGCGTCCATGCCAAAGTGGTCCCGAGTGTAGCGAGAGCGTTTCCCCAACGCCTCTACCAGACGAATCCGCACGACCGACTCGAGATCGCGAAAGCTGTTCAAGGTCATCAAGTCCAGCAGCACGAAGCCTGGCGTGGCAGACGACGCCTTCTTGTTGAGATTCTCCACGTGAGAGCACATGGTCATGTCCTCATCAGCGTCCAGAGTCTGGACGAAGCACTTGACACTGCGCTTGTCCTGGCTCAGTAGCAAACGACTGATAGCATCTACGCCAGGTCGACGCAAGCCGCTGTGACCCAGCATCACGGTGGGTCTGTAGAACGCAGGACGGAAGCTCGCAGCCCGAGCAGCCCAAGGGAAAGCATCCGCGTCAGCTGGAACGGGTGCCGGCTTCGAGTTTGATCCGTCGGCGTTCTCCAAGTAGCAAAAGGCCTTACGCTCAAGACTTTCGAGCAGCAGTTTAGGCATATCTGCCAGCACTTTCTGCTTCCGGGTGAGTTGCTTCCGCTTCTGAGGAAGAATCGTTCGCGTGCTTGACGCCATCGGCGAAATATGCAGCGTGGCGGGAGCAGATACGCTGCTCAAAGTAGCTCCCGGCTCGAGTTCACGGAAGTTAGTCGGCGTGAAGGCGGAAGTCGCCGTGTTCACTTTCTGCCGCTTCACGTCGCCATTCTCGACAGCGTCTGCCGGCCGTTTATTGCTATTCACGTCCAGGCCAATAGCACAGTTGCTTGCCGGACTACTGGATATCGAGGCCGCTGCTGACGTAGAAGTAGCTTGAGAGTAGCCGTCGCTGTCTTGTTGCGTGTCCTGGGTATCCGTCGTTACCGTGTCCTGCGTGTAGTTCTGGGACCCTTGAACAGGACAGCTGGCCTCCGCGTCATTGGGTTTCTCCACTTCGCCTTCGTGTGGGCTCTTTCCAGCGTTCTTCGGTCGCGAAGGAGCTGGAGCATGTGGAGACCCACGTGTCGGGCCGTTGACAGCAGCGCTACCACTGTCTGTATCCGGATCTGTCATGGACACGTCTCCATCGGCCTCTGCTGTCACGGCATTGGACGCATGTCCGCTGCTTCCACTTTGCTGTCCAGGACGCGCTCCACGGGTGTCGATGTACAAATAACTGGGTGCTGCGTCTCCGAGACCATCGTAATGACGCGGCTCTGGCAGCGTCTGGAACCGGCGCCAGCGTGCAAGTCCTTCCTCGGCATCGCTTGTGGCCTGGGCTACAGTCACACCCAGCGCCTTAAGACGTGCAGCGAACGCCGCAGTACTAATACGCAGAATGCGTTGCTCCTCTGCTACATCGATATTCCCATCCATCTGCCGTAGCTGTAGCTCCACCATAGCGTGACGTTCCAAACAGTGGCGAAGCATGTCCACCGGTCGAGAGAAATCCGACGCGTTAGCCACACGAAGCGCGTACTGGTTGGGCACCACCAGCACGTTTTCATCTGCGAACATACGGACACTCAGTAGCTGATTGCCACATCCATGCGGCTTCGTTTCTTCCGCCGAAAGGACTACGCCCCAGTGGTTGGCAGCGTCGGGCGCCGCCTGTTTGGCACTGGCCGGCAGCAGGGCGTTGTTAAACTCGAGCACCAGTACCACGTCGCCGGCTGCGAGTCTCTGTCGGAGTGAGTTACTGGCATCGGGGCTGCTGGTCGGGGACGTGGTCGTCTCCGCGTCGTGTCGTGTACACACGAACAGGTGGGCCGGGTCCAAGCCGCCATTGTTCGTGGGTCCGGTAGTGGCGCCGCTGCCTCTCGGACAGCGCAAGTGTGTCATGTGGTCACACACAGTGCAGCTCTTACAGCGCCTCATGTCGGTCTCCTGGGTGCCGCACGTCGCGCACGTGTGGCGTGGACACACCAAGCCCGCGTGCGCCGTCTCGTCGTCCGGCAGACACAGTTCGTGAAAATGGTAGCCACAGTCAAGCACAGAGCACTTACGCATGCCATTGGCCTCGTGGCCCATGAAGCCACAGCGCTGGCAGCGATGTAGGCCTCTCAGACACTGCGCACACTTCCAGTTCTCGGCCGCCTGCTTCCGCTCGGCCAGAGACACTGGCTCTCCAACTGTGGGCGCTTGTAGCTGGTTCACGCAATTCTGGTGAGCTGATCGAGCGCAGCTACCACCGCAATGGAGTAGGCCACGCCCGCCGTTGCCGCACAAGAAGCAGTGGGACGGGAAGAGCGTCACGCTGGGAGCCGCCTCCACGCGTACGTCGTTGCGCTGGCGCTTGGGCTTACGGCCACTGGTGGAGGATGGCGCGCCGTCGTCGCTATCTACGTCTGGTAGTTCATTGACGCGCGCGCACTCGTGCTCATGGAAAGAGATCTCGTGGGGCAGCGTGCCGGCTGTGTAGACGTGGAAACAACGCGGACAGTGAGCGGCCGCGGACGTCGGGGAGTCAGGAGGCGAGGGGGAAGAGCGCGAGCAAGACGCCAGGTGCAGAGCAAAGGCCGCGCCTGCTGCCGTAGCAAAGCGTTCGAAGCACACAGGGCACGACAACGAAGCTGTGACCGAGTCCGCCATGACGGTCGCAGCTAACTTTAAAGTGGGGAATGGCTGTCATTGGTCATTGTGTACTAAACCTAACTTACGTAAACCACATATGTGAATGTTTGAGCTGTGTACACTTGCAGAGCCACAAGAGGCCAACAACAATGGCGACGCTCTCATGCGCGTGGCATCTACAACAAGCGCTGCGTCGCTCTCTGCAGGTGTCTTTACCTTTGGTCAACGCTGCCGCTCTGCCAGCTGCATCATTGGGGGTGCGTCGTTCAGCGCAGAGCGACGCAGACTACCAGACGAGTTTGGCATTACAGTTGGGGAACCGCAAGCAGAAGAGCAAGGCAACTGCTCCACAAACAGATGCTCCAACACCCGAAGAGCTCGCTAAAACCATAGTTGAGAACTTATCTACAGTTGGAGAGCAAACATACCCTCTTCTCAAGGACGCGTTCGTCACCAAAGGAGGCTTCGTGAACCTCGTGCTGCATGACGAGTTTGTGGCGCGTCAAGCTGTCCGTATGGCCACACAAGGCGTTCAACCCGCCGTCCTCCCTCTTAGCGAGCAAAAGAGCTTTTTAGTGGACTTTGCAGCGCCCAACATGGGCAAGAAGCTGCACGTGGGTCATCTGAGGTCCTCCGTACTGGGCGACACCATCTGCAACCTCCTCGAGTTCCGTGGTCACCGCGTCTCGCGAATTAGCCACACCGGCGACGTCGGCTCCGCTCTAGCCACACTTATAGTGGAGCTCTTGGAGCAAAACGTGGCTCTAGAGTCACTCACGGACGCTCAGCTGGGCAAATACTACGAAAGCGGCAAGCGGAGACTCGAAATGGACACTGTATTCAAACATAAAGTGGACGATGTTGTCCTCCAACTGCAACGACTCGGAACTGATGCTGAAGTGGACCCAAAAGTCCGCGACGCATGGACACGTGCGTGCCAAGTGAGCCGAGAAGCCTATCAGCGCATCTTCGACCGTCTGGGCGTCAACGTCATCGAACGTGGTGAGTCCACGTACATGCCACTGGTGTCTCCAGTCGTCCAGAAGATGCAGGACAGTGGGCAGGCAGTCGAGTCACGAGGCGCTCTTGGAGTCTTCCTCGACGGACCAGACAAGCCTCCAATGCTCATTCGCAAGAGCGACGGCGGCTTCCTGTACGCCACAGTGGATTTAGCGTGTCTGCACTCACGTATCCACGGCTTCCCAGGCGTCGATTCGACTCTGTACGACGAGATCGTGTACGTGACGGACCAGAGTCAGCAACTGCACTTCAAGCACTTGTTCGCTGCAGCTCAACAAGCCGGATGGACACAGAGACATAATAAGGAGGACGTGAAGTTGACTCATGCACCTTTCGGCTTGGTACTGGGTCACGACGGTACCAAACTCAGCTCGCGTAACGGGGCGTTCGACTACCTGGAGGATCTACTCGATGGCGCGGCGGCTGAGTGTTCCCGTCAAGCGTTGGCCTCTGCTACCACTGGCGTCGTCGCGAGCGAACTTAAGTTGACGCAGGAACAGGTTGACGCGCAGAACCGCGTGGTTGGAGACGCTGCGGTGCGGTATTTTGAACTGGCCCAGCAGCGCGAACGGAACTACAAGTTCATCATGAGCAACGTGCTGAACCTGAAGGGCAACACGGGCGTGTACCTCATGTACGCGTCTGCGAGACTGCAAGGTATTCTACGCAAGGCTGGCGGCTCGTCGTGGGACGCTTTTCTAGGCCTCTCGAGCGACAGTCTGGCGGCGCAAGACGTGCTGGCACACGCCTCGATCGACTGGCATCCGTCCGAACGCGCGTTGGCGTTGCTATTGTCTCAGTTCGACGACGAAGTGGCCGCTACACTGGCTCATCTGTACCCTCACTACTTGTGCGACTACCTTTTCCGTGTGGCCGGCCACTTCCACGGCTTCTACGAGAGCTGCCGTGTGCTTCAAGATCCGCATCAAGACAGTCGCCTACTTCTCTGTGCTGCGACCGACGCCGTGCTGCGACGTGGTCTGCAGCTTGTCGGGGTCGAAGCTGTCGACCGCATGTGAATAGGATGCCAATGGTTTCGACTCCTTTGTGTTGGTTGGAGCTACATGTATTAATACGTGTTGTTAAGATGCGTAAGGGTTCAAATCTGATGATAAGTACTGCTGCACACTCTGAGTCAGTGATGGGTAAAAATGTATTTCAAGTACAGTAAACGGCAAATTTGGTCGGAATTCACAGTATGATTATGAGCAAAATCTGGCTAGATTTTTGCTGGGAGGTGCCTATCAATCAAGTGGTACATCACTGGGTTACCAGATCTTTCAGTTTTTGTGTTTTGTTGGGCTTGAGCCTTGACGTCCCGATGGAGAACGCTGAGAGCGGCCCCGAATGGACACCACAGGTACGCGTGCTGTAGAACCTCCTGCCCCTTATCTCGCGTGCTTAGATTGCTATACGTTATGCTGCGTTTACGAACCAGTTAAATCCCGACGCGGTGGCCGCGTTCATGAACAATTTCATCTACACCTTCTTGTCAGAAAAGGGTGTAATCAACAAACGGCAGGCTGATGAGGAAGTTTTGGTCGTCGCGGGAGCGGACGATTTTGAGGATTATGCTACGCCGAGAGAGCTTCAAGAGAAAAAATACATCGTATGTGGATCTGTGAAGGCTTTGATCCGCTTTGCATACGGTAAGAATGTCGTCAGCGCAGACCTTGCGAGGAGTGTAGCGGCAGCTGCGGTGAATGCCTGGATATATGAGTTTGGGGAAAAGGACTCGGCTTCTCCCCCAGTTTTGTCCCAAGGGCTCATGCAACAGCTCAAGCTCACGTTTTCCGAGACACAATACCACGGCAATGCGCACGAAAAGTTTGCAGACTACCTCTGGCGTTGCTGGATGGTTTATGACTCTGAGATCTTCAGGGCCCTGTACGCGACGGTCGTTCAAAGCTCCGGCTTCGGGAAGAGTCGAATGCTGTTCGAGTTGGCGCGCAGGGCAAAAGCTCCGAGCTCTCAGATGAAAGTCCTGTACACCTGCGCTCGCTTACACGAATCGACGGGGTATCCAGAGGCGACAACAAGTCTCCGCAACTGGTTGATCCCAGAGTCTCCTACCCTCGAGCAGATTACTTTTCGTTTGAAAGCCATCTACAACTATGCGGTAAACAATTGGGGAAAAGTCCAAGGTGAGTGGATCAAGTTGTTCAACGAGAAGAAAAGTGACGTGATTGTTCGGAGGAAGCTGGAACATCAAGCAGAAAACGATAAGAAGGTCAGAAAGGCGGGCAAGATGGTCCACAATTCAGTAAAGAAGAATCAGGACGGCAAGATGGTGGTGTTGGTTGTTGACGAAGCAATGTCCCTACTTAATTAGAAGGCAGACCCAGGCGCGCTAACAATCAAAGTCAATGATTTCCGTCTATTACGACGAGCGCTTGCTTTGGTCAACAACAGAATCGGAGCAGATGGAGGCATTTTCGGGGTGTTTGTAGATACGAGCCCAAAGATCTCGGACTCCGAGTCGGAGGTAAGGCCGTCGTTAGCGTCCGACCCGTCTTCTCGAAATTACGCAAACAGCACAGGAGAGGCGACTTTTCCTCCTTTTGTGCTGACTCACACTATGGATACCCACTGGCGGGAGTATTATCTAAAATTAAATGAGAGTAATCAAAGGGAGGGAAGAAAGTCCGATGATGATGACATGACCGGAGGTGGACAGGTGGAGACTCTAAGTGAGGAGGCAGAGCTGAAGGCTGAAATGGCTGCGTACAAGGCGATTGTGACCGGGAGCGAGAACGATGGTTGGAATGCGTTGCTGCGCATGGGTCGTCCAATGTGGTGGAGCACTTTCACCGATCGAGATGGATTACCACAAGCTTCTTCTGGGGATCTAGTCACTCAAGCAGCAAATAAGCTGCTGCTGGGAAACGATTTTAAACGAGAAGCATCGTACAACGAGAAGACCATGTTTGGTGTTGCGTCGATGCTCTGTCGACTGGGTGTACGTCCGTACTCAGCGTCGACGTTGGCGTCGCAGGCAGTCGCGGATTTCATGGCAGTCCTCGCCTACGTGAAATTAGAGAGCGAGGGCTACTTGAGTAGCTACGCGTCGGACCCGGTGTTTGCGTTGGGTGCGATTGAAGTGTGGCATTTCCTGGAGGACGGCTTGTCCAAGTATATTCTTCCGCAGCTGAAGAAGCTGATCCTAGACGAAGCACTGGACACAGGTGGGATTTGTAAAATGGTCGCTCGCATTGTGCTCCTTCTCGCGATGGACAAGTGTGTGATGGGGGATCGAAGCAAGTCACAGGGCCAATTTGTGTCGGTGGAGTCGTTTTTGAACGTGATGGGGTGCGATGAAATTGAAGTTTACATCGAGAGAATGCTCCCTGGAAACAAAGAAACGTTTAACGAGTGGAAGTCAGAGTGGAAGGACTGGCGCATGGGGTTCACTCACTTTATACAGCTGCAAGTTGAGCCGAATGAAGATACGCTGTGGTATTTGCTGGGACGTCGGGCTGCGGGTATTTTCCCGCGCAACCAGCTTGGAGCAGATCTGATGATCCCAGTATTTTGGAACAAAGATGGCGAGAAGGAGCGAGTGTCATTCATGCTCATCCAAGAGAAAAGCCGTTTCCCAAAAGACGATGGTTTCTCCCAAGCAGCATCAAAGAAGCTGTCTCCTTGGCTCGTGTCTGAAAGTCCGCATCCGAAAGGCAAGAAACCTAAGGAGGGTCCAGCGGCCAAGAAACCCGTAGTGAAGCCAGCACTCAAGAAACGCACGGTGAATGAAAACCCCTTGAGCAAGACGCCTGTTAACGATGTTATTCGTATATGCATGAATCTGAGCAAAGAAGTAACTTCCGGTCCTGAGTCGCTGAGCGATTCTTTCCGGTTCATCTCTTCCACGGCGTTGACGAAGGATAGCAGCACACCTGAAGCGCGAGGAGAAGATACGGACGTTTACACGCTTTGTTTTCGCTCGCTGGGCTGTGAGACGTACCCTTTCTTAAAGGAAGATGTGGCTCAATGTCTCGCGAGTATTGTAGTGTCTCAATGGGATCCCATGGCACTTGTAGACGGCGATCTGAAGCGTCGTCGTGTCATTTGTGTATGTACTAAGACCAGCACGTTACAGGGGGCTCTAGCAACGGCGATACCAGACCATGAGCTAAAACAGACGGCAAGATGTGAAATATCAAGATGAAAAGTCTAAAAAGAAGAGAAGTCGCCCCCGGGAGGTCAGGAAAGTACTGCTAGACGTACCAAACTCGGAGGGTGCTCGTCCCTCGAGCTTAACGGTTTTGCTTTAAATTTAAAAGATTCCTCATATGTCCGCTTTCGGTTACCTTTGAATCAAAGTTTAAATACCTCCAAATTCAGTACAGAAGTAGCCCTCAATAAGCGTAGGGGGCCGGCTGATACATTTTTTATTTATATGAGAAATACGACGATCTTGTGATTTGCTCGATTTACCTTCAATCTATGTGATCGAGTATAAAGGGGTATATGTACTACGCTTATACTTGGGGACTTCTACTGCCAAGTTCATCCATGGTGTGAGTCAGTATAAATGGAGGGAACGTCTCCCATGCAGTGTTGTTTATGTTATCATGAGAGGACGGATCGGTCGCAACCGATACGCATTAGTCCGAGATCTTCGAGTTCGTTTCGACTAACACCTCGAAAAGGCCTCCTTTATCGCCGATCGTATCGTTAACCGATGCAAGCGCTCGTCGTAATAGACGGAAATCGTTGACTATGACTAATGGAGCGTTCGGGTCCGCCTCCTCACTCTATAAGGACCTTGCTTTGTCGACCGCCAACACCACCATCTTTCCGCCCGGATTCTTCTTTAGAGAGGAGCGGGAAGATACTGCCTTTTTGTTCTCCTGATCATTTGGTATTCGTTCGCCCAGCTTCCTCCGAACAACCTCATCAGTTTTCATCTCGTTAAACAACTTAATCCACTCACCTTAAACATCCGCCCAGTTATTTATTGCATGGTTCTAGATGACTTCCAGACAAGAAGCAATCAGCTCGACGGTAAAAGACCTTGGTACTTGAAGTATCAACCAGTTCCGAAGATTTGTTGTCACCTCTGGATCCCCCGTCAATTCGTGAACACGGGCGCAGATATACAAGACTTTCATCTTAGAGCCCTCATCACCTGCCTTGCGCGCCAACTCGAAAAGCATCTGACTCTTCCCGAAGACGGAGCTCTGAACAACCGTCACGCACGGGGCCTGGAGCGTCTTTGAGCCATAAACTTTCGAGCAGCGCCAAAGGTACCTTTTAAACTTGTTGTGCGCATCGCCGAGGTACGGTGTCTTAGTACTGGCGATTTTAAGCCGTTTTATGAGCTCTTTCGACAAAACTGGGGAAGAATCCGAGTCCTTAACCCCGTATTCATCTATCCAGGAATTTACAGGAACTACCGCTACGCTATTCGCAACGTCGTTGACGATTGAGTAGGCCCCGATGATTACACCGCGTAAAAGCGCACATGCGATGTTCTTCTTCTCTTGAAGTTCTTTTGGAGCTGTATATTGCGTAAAGTCGCTCGCATCCGTGGCATCTTCTTTTCCAAAGTTTGCTGACTGATCTTGCGTTTCTTGATTACATCCTTCTCCTACAACAAGAAAGTGAAGATGAAATCGTTCATAAAATGCGACCACCGCGTCGGGATCCAACTGGTTTGTAAACGGCAGCAAAGCGTGCAGCACTGTAAGCATAGAGGGTGAGAGCAGGTGGTTTAGCAGCACGCGTACCTGTGGTGGGCTTTCGGGGACGCTTTCAGCGTTCCCATCGGGACGTCAAGGCTCGACAACCATTGAGATCGAGCAACAAGGAAAACATTATGACAAAATAGAAGGTCACCTTTCATCATCATCGACGAGGAACTAACCACCCCGTACTCTTGATACGTTTAGGAGCACTTTTCTGACCTCCCGAGCGACTTCTCTTCTTTTTAGACTTTTCATCTTGATATTTCACATCGTGACCGGGAATGCAGATAAGCTCACGGCGCGCCGTCTGTCTTAGCTCACAATCTGGCATGGCCGTTGCTAGAGCCCCCTGTAACGTGCTGGTCTTAGTACATATACAAATGACACGACGACGTTCCAGGTCGCCGTCTACAAGTGCCATGGGATCCCATGGAGAAGCCACAATACTCGCGAGACATTGAGCCACATCTTCCTTTAAGAAAGGGTACGTCTCACAGCCCAGCGAGCGAAAACAAAGCGTGTAAACGTCCGTATCTTCTCCTCGCGCTTCAGGTGTGCTGCTATCCTTCGTCAACGCCGTGGAAGAGATGAACCGGAAAGAATCGTTCAGCGACTCAGGACCGGAAGTTACTTCTTTGCTCAGATTCATGCATATACGAATAACATCGTTAACAGGCGTCTTGCTCAAGGGGTTTTCATTCACCGTGCGTTTCTTGAGTGCTGGCTTCACTACGGGTTTCTTGGCCGCTGGACCCTCCTTAGGTTTCTTGCCTTTCGGATGCGGACTTTCAGACACGAGCCAAGGAGACAGCTTCTTTGATGCTGCTTGGGAGAAACCATCGTCTTTTGGGAAACGGCTTTTCTCTTGGATGAGCATGAATGACACTGCTCCTTCTCGCCATTTTCGCTCCAAAATACTGGGATCATCAGATCTGCACCCAGCTGGTTGCGCGGGAAAATACCCGCAGCCCGACGTCCCAGCAAATACCACAGCGTATCTTCATTCGGCTCAACTTGCAGCTGTATAAAGTGAGTGAACCCCATGCGCCAGTCCTTCCACTCTGACTTCCACTCGTTAAACGTTTCTTTGTTTCCAGGGAGCATTCTCTCGATGTAAACTTCAATTTCATCGCACCCCATCACGTTCAAAAACGACTCCACCGACACAAATTGGCCCTGTGACTTGCTTCGATCCCCCATCACACACTTGTCCATCGCGAGAAGGAGCACAATGCGAGCGACCATTTTACAAATCCCACCTGTGTCCAGTGCTTCGTCTAGGATCAGCTTCTTCAGCTGCGGAAGAATATACTTGGACAAGCCGTCCTCCAGGAAATGCCACACTTCAATCGCACCCAACGCAAACACCGGGTCCGACGCGTAGCTACTCAAGTAGCCCTCGCTCTCTAATTTCACGTAGGCGAGGACTGCCATGAAATCCGCGACTGCCTGCGACGCCAACGTCGACGCTGAGTACGGACGTACACCCAGTCGACAGAGCATCGACGCAACACCAAACATGGTCTTCTCGTTGTACGATGCTTCTCGTTTAAAATCGTTTCCCAGCAGCAGCTTATTTGCTGCTTGAGTGACTAGATCCCCAGAAGAAGCTTGTGGTAATCCATCTCGATCGGTGAAAGTGCTCCACCACATTGGACGACCCATGCGCAGCAACGCATTCCAACCATCGTTCTCGCTCCCGGTCACAATCGCCTTGTACGCAGCCATTTCAGCCTTCAGCTCTGCCTCCTCACTTAGAGTCTCCACCTGTCCACCTCCGGTCATGTCATCATCATCGGACTTTCTTCCCTCCCTTTGATTACTCTCATTTAATTTTAGATAATACTCCCGCCAGTGGGTATCCATAGTGTGAGTCAGCACAAAAGGAGGAAAAGTCGCCTCTCCTGTGCTGTTTGCGTAATTTCGAGAAGACGGGTCGGACGCTAACGACGGCCTTACCTCCGACTCGGAGTCCGAGATCTTTGGGCTCGTATCTACAAACACCCCGAAAATGCCTCCATCTGCTCCGATTCTGTTGTTGACCAAAGCAAGCGCTCGTCGTAATAGACGGAAATCATTGACTTTGACTGTTAGCGCGCCTGGGTCTGCCTTCTAATTAAGTAGGGACATTGCTTCGTCAACAACCAACACCACCATCTTGCCGTCCTGATTCTTCTTTACTGAATTGTGGACCATCTTGCCCGCCTTTCTGACCTTCTTATCGTTTTCTGCTTGCTGGTCCAGCTTCCTCCGAACAATCACGTCACTTTTCTTCTCGTTGAACAGCTTGATCCACTCACGTTGAACTTTTTCCCAGTTCTGTATTGCATAGTTGTAGATGGCTTCCAAACGAGAAGTAACCTGCTCGACGGTATAAGACCTTGGGAACAATCAGTTGCGGAGATTTGTTGTCGCCTCTGGGTACCCCGTCGATTCGTGTAAGCGAACGCAGGTATACAGGACTTTCATCTGAGAGCTCGGAGCTTTTGCCCTGCGCGCCAACTCGAACAGCATTCGACTCTTCCCGAAGCCGGAGCTCTGAACGACCGTCACGTACAGGGCCCTGAATATCCCAGAGAGATAAACTTTCCAGCAGCGCCAGAGGTAGTCGGCAAACTTTACGTGCACATTGCCGTGGTATTGTGTCTTGGAAAATGCGAGCTTAAGCTGTTGCATGAGCCCTTGGGACAAAATAGGGGGATAATTCAAGTCCTTTTCTCCAAACTTATCTATCCAGGCATTCACCGCAGCTGCCGCTACACTCCTCGCAAGGTCTTCGCTTATAGTAACCATTCCGTAGACAAAGGGGATTATTCCGCGTAAAAATCCGCAAACGTTGTCCTTCTTCTGCTGAAGTTCCCTCGGAGTAGCAAATATTTCAAAATTGTGCGCATACGTGACCACTTTCTTCTCCAAAACTTCCTCACCGGCCTGCAGTTTGTTGATTACACCTTTTTCTGACAAGATAGTGTAGATAAAATTGTTCATGAACCCGGCCACCGCGTCGGGATTCAACTGGTTCGTAAACGCAGCAAAATGTACAGCAATGTAAGCACGCGGGGTAAGGGGCAGGAGGTTCTACAGCACGTACCTGTGGTGGCCTTTCGGGGTCGTTTTCGGACATCTGTGCTATGCGACAGAAAATGAAAACTGAAAGAACTGGTAAAGAATGACAAAAGTCGCCTATCCTAGTAGGATTCCTACCCCTTTACTTACCGTCATCCGAGAAATCTGATCCCTGTCGTATATTATACTGTTCTCTGTATATTTTTATTCAGTGGTTGTGACACATGAATGACGCATAAGGTTACAGTATCAGCTGCGATAACGTATCCTGTATCGGGTGAGTGTTGACCCAGTGGTGGACCGCTTGAGAAGGCTTAGCCACTTAGACTTTTTTTGCTGTGGGCCCACAAACAGGCATCGTCCCTAACTGGCTAAAACTGAGTTTAGATGATGCAAAGTCGTGGAAAAACGTGATATTTCTGAGGGGGCTACTAATAGGAGCTGATCGATGTTGAGTGGAGTGAACATACCGGTAATCGGGATATCGGGTTATCGAATGAGTGGTATTTTAGGCACCAGAGTGCCTAAAGGCAGTAGACTAGGTGACAATGGCACGAATTTCAGAAAAAGGGTAATAATTCAAGAATTCCCGAAAATGAAGAGATTGCAGCGAGTGGTTGTGGTGGATTGATTGGCGGGATGTAACGGGGATGTTGTATGGTTTGTGTGCCACCTTACTAACGTTGCACGTATGTACAGATGTCTTGGTGAATTTTCAGGCAAGAAGGCAAGGTGAAACCTGCTTGGTCGACCTCAAGGCTGCACGCTTCGAGCATCCAAGTCACAATTGAATCGGAGCTGAGACGCCTGGGCGACCGCGTTGTCGCGCTCGAGAAGCTGGCTCACGCCACTTCGTCGTCCTCGTGGCATCGAGACTAGATGCTACGACATGCCCAAAACAAAGTCAAACTTATCGTCCAACTTCAGGACGATTAAAGCTTCTGCAATCACCCGGTGTTTGTACGACAAGCGCACGTGTACAAAGCTCTTCGCCGCCCTTACGGTGGCACCTGTTGCCAGCCGTACCTCCAAAACACTTCGGGAGCCTTTCCAGTCGAATAAGGATGTTTGAGGCGCCTGAGTCAAGCAAAGCACGAAGAGAGCCCTGCTCTCTTCAACGTCGCTTTTCGGATAAAACGATTTGGCTCGTCATCTTGCTTCTTGCAGCGAGACTCCCTCTCGCTAGGGGCTGTAGTCCTCAGTGTCGCATGTCCGTTGTAGACACGTGCAGCTGCAATATCAGTAGGGCGTCGTGCCTACTAATTCAGCACGTTTTGTATTGTACGCGGGTTACCCAATACGCTGTTGGCGTCCAACACCGGAAGCGTACACAGCTTCCGAGAGTATCCAAGTACTCTCGAAGAGAAAGGTCGTCTCCGACCCATTCTTCAAGCCCTACTTGAACGTGTCGACTTTGGTCGCCTCGTCGATCGGGTTGGTCACGATGTTCGAGACCAAGTACCGCGCGCGTTGGGCGTAAGCATGGACGTCATGCTTACCTTGCTGCAGGTCGAGAAATTGTGCTCTCGACCGGAGCGCATTCTGAGGGGCTCAAACGCTTGTCTGAGCTCCTCCTTAAACATCGCATACATTCAAAAGCAAGTATGATCTGTGAGACGGTGGCCATACACCCAGCGCCTTACTCGTCCGCCAAGGCATGACATGGCGGATGCAACCTTCGACGGTTCATCAGTGATATGAGCCGCTATGGCAGGGTCGACTTCGACAAGGCATCGGAGAAGAGGCTCGCCCTCTTTCCCCACGTAATTGTTCACGTGCAGTTTAAACGATTGAACGCGCTGTGTCGTCCCGGACGACACTTGCGCAGTGGCAGCATCGCGCTGCTCGCTCACGATGAATCCCGAGCAACACCGTCTTGCTCTATCGGCGACATCGTACGTAGCATTGTCGCTACGGGCTGCCTCTCCAATGACTGTTGACAATCTTTGGAGAGCTTCCTGCTCTGGATCCGCCAGATGGGGACAGTGTGCACGCACAAGATGCGTGACAGAAGTACTTGGGCTTCACATGGACGGATTACCGTCCATGGGTTGGTTCTCCGCCTTGTGTTCGTATTCGATACGAGCTCACTAGCTAGCCGGGCGTTGGACGGACAACAAAGGGCTACCAGGTGTAATGGGCCTACTGAAAGCCCACTACTTCGGCTTACACGTTAGCGCACGTGTATGAGCAAGCATAAGCTGCGCTCACTTAGATTGACTATAGTTTCGTCCAAAGTGTAGATTTACTTAAATAGGAAAGCAAAGCTTATTTCCGGTAAGAAAATAAAACTGCTTATTTGTTTGTTTGGTTTTCCTCCTAATTTTATATTCTAAATTAAAGGTATTATCAACGAATGGTTGACATAATCCTCTTTTTTCTAATTGGTCGAAGATATTGACTTTCAACCAATGAATGCCTTGAATACATGCAGCCCAACAGTCTGCCAAATGTATCCCTCGGCGTATCTCACATCAAGGTTAAAAACCTCTTTAGTAACCAAATGGATAAGTGTAGCCTCTTGCGTGTAACCCCGTTACAGACTCAACCGTCCACCTCGCTCCAGGAGACGGAGACGCAACACCGAACATGCCCTCGCCTTCCACGTGGGCCGTTCGTGCCTCGTACCCTCCAGTCTCGGAATCAGCTCGGTGCGGCGAGGCAAGTGCCTTGCCATCTCTCTGGCGTTCTCTTGTCTGAGACCTCTACTGCGTGTCGCCGCCAGCATCTCTCTCAGCACGCACTTCTTCTTTCTCATCGAGGATCTCCACGTGCTCCGTTTCTAATAATGAAGCCCATATCACTACCCTTTCACTGGCTCCAAGTCTTCCACCGAGCCACCCATGAGCGCTCATCTTTTTGTCACTTCTTTCTCCTTCTCCCTTGGCCCTCCGCTGCCAAGGCTTCTTTCCACACTTGTACTCCTACGATATTCGGCTAGCCAATACCCGGCTTCTCCACCAAATTGTCGCGGGCTTTCTCTAATCGGGGTCGTGTATCTTGGGCCGACGTAAGAGGTAGTAGTAGTAGCGACGCCCAAAAGTAATACAAACGCTGATATACCCTTGTGTTCTTTGCTTGAAGGAAAATTCACGACTGAACTTCTCACTCAACCTCGCAGAGAGTGAATAGCTCCTAAACGTTCTGCAGATCCCTCGGAGATGGTGGTCCAGCGCGAATTCCCGACGCAACCAGTTGCTTGCCGATCTCCTTATACAAAGAACGTCACTGATTTGGAAGGTTCTACTGGCTTGGGCGTGGTGTGGAGATTCTGGAGCGAATAGACTTTCTGCAGGTAGTCAGCCAGCATAGTGTGCCCACCATCTGACTGTACACCGTGACAGAATGCCTGTTTTTAGCTTTCAGCAAGATGCCGTACTCTGTCAGGCCCTGCAGGTCAGATTTAATATTAAAATATAACTTAAGATATACCACTGATACCACCCTGCTAGAGCAGCTAACAGTCTGCAGGCTAATGTTGTGGGGCTTCGTAAAAGCAGACTCCAGTTATCGCCGGAGGCCCTCGATGATTTCTTGATAAAAAGTCCATCTCTAGTAAAGCTGAAGCAAATAGCGGAAATACATTTTTCCGATAAATCGAAAGCGTCAGACGCCGACGTTTTGGCGTAAAATGCTAGGGTTTACTTTCGAAAGCTCAGGAATCCTTTATAGGTCCTACCAATCTGATTTTTTGCCCTTAAAGCTTTCTTTAGGACACTTAAGTACAGTAACTAAAAGTATTTGACCAGAGATTGACAGTACCTTCACATGATAAGTTAGTAGCAGTAGAACTACCGTTGTACCCATTTCATTAAAACCGCTAGTACTACTACAGCTGTCATTATCCGTATGATGTCCTCCTTACTACTGGTTTGTGGATCCAATGAATAACGTCGATTTGGGGCTGTAAGCTTTGACTATACATCGTCTTCCAGCCTACGCTCTTGCTGTTTACGTCACCTTCGGCTCGCATCTTCTCCTATGCATGTCTTAAAATATGCTGCATTTATTGGCATGCCTCCTTAATTACTGCTCTACTATCTCAGCAACTCTCCGAGCTCCGTACAGCAGTGCCCTAAGCTTCGTGGTGTGCGCTATTCAGTGTTCGCGCTTTCGGAAGTGTAGATATAGCACCCTGGTCGTGGCCTACAGAAATGACCTGCGCTATTTGACTAATGTTTTGAAAGGTACGTTAAAATTCCGCTAAACCTGGCGGGGTGACGCTTGTGATGCATCTTCGGACGTATGTATTGCAACCGCCTAGGCTCACACCTACCGGCTTAAACCTCGCGGTTTAAAGGCATTATGCCGGCTATAAATAGTTTCGCTGCTCCTGAATAGGGAACGGACAGGGGTTCAGTCGCCCTCGTTGCCGCAATTTTACTGAAACTATAGTAATATTAGTTCTGGCAATAGTCCGTCAAGGTATTTCTGTAATAATAGTAGCCATCGAAATCTATCAATTTCTGAGTGTTCATTCTTCCTTTTCCGTATGAACCGCCGATGTCGAGCTTTGATGTCCCGATGGAGTAAAAGACCACCAAGACCGTATCTTATTATTCCATGCTAATGTATTCAAATGAGCAAACACCTGCTTTAAACACTCTATTTTGTTTTACAGTAAACGATGCAAGCCCACTAACCCGCCACCTTAATGACAGAAAGGCACCCTCACAAAAATTGCCTTGAAAATTCATAAGTACACATGCGTAACATGGAAGAGTTCTTGGTGCCACACAAAGAAGCATTTTGGCGCAGTAAGCATTTGGATGGTATAATAGATTCTGGGTCTGCTGCATCATGTTCACTAAGTGTTCGAGGACAGCGTTCTCGTGGGAGGTCCTAGGGGAAGATATATTATCGACTCGGAGTCGTCTTCGACTGGACGGTGCATGTTCCTGAGGAGTAACATGGCCACTGTCACAGGGATTGAGTCAATCATGGTCGTGCCGAGAGCGTTTCTCCAGTCACGGTTCCGGAGCCCCGACAAGAAATACTAGTATGTTAACGCCGAAAGCGTCCCCAAAAGCCCACCACAGGTACGCGTGCTGCTAATCCTCCTGCTCTGACCCCCTATGCTTAGATTGCTGCACGCTTTGCTGCCGTTTACAAATCCGTTGGATCCCGACGCGGAGGTCGATTTTTATGAGCGATTTCATCTTCACTTTTTTGTTGAAGGAGAAGGATGTATCAAGAAACTCAAGATTTCTTTTTGGGAATTTGAAGAACGTGAAAAATTAATGGAATTTTATGAAAGAGTTATAAGTGCACTTATGCACGCAGCTTATTTTAGTCCAGGGGGGGGGGGGGGGGGTAATCAAGGATTACCTAAAGGATTATTAAATGACAACAAGTCTTCGGAACGGGCTGATATTTCAAGTACCAAGGCCTTTTACCGCCAAGTCGGTTGCTATTTATCTGGAAGCCATCTAGAACCACGCATAACCAACTGGGCGGATGTTCAAGGTGAGTGGAGTAAGTTGCTCAACGAGATAAACAACTGGGCGGATGTTTAAGGTGAGTGGATTAAGTTATTCAACGAGATAAAACTGATGAAGTTGTTCGGAGGAAACTGGGCGAACGCGACGGGAAGGTCGTCCCTGTCCCCAATATGCAAATGGATATGGCCGTCAAATTCGGAAACTTCGACAGCCCTGAACAGTTTACTGTTCTTGACATGAAACCCTACGATTTGATCCTAGGTGTGCCCTGGCTCGAGGAACACGCGATTTGGATCGGCTGGCGAGGCAAGGCAATCGGTGCCAGCCGCCCTGCGAGGTCCGACAGAACATTAGTGAGCCATGTCCCCACCTCTGTCAGGACCCGGGGCGCCCGCAAGGGCTGGCAGGGTACCGAGCCATCCAGCATATGCTTGGGGTCGTCGACATATATGACGACTCCGAGAACGCTTCGATGGTGGCGGCGCAAGGCGGCGTTGGCCAAGTGGGTAAGTTAGGTCCACAAGCGGGTAACATAGCTCCGCAACAGCTGCAGTGCAGCGATTTGGATCGGCTGGCGAGGCAAGGCAATCGGTGCCAGCCGCCCTGCGAGGTCCGACAGAACATTAGTGAGCCATGTCCCCACCTCTGTCAGGACCCGGGGCGCCCGCAAGGGCTGGCAGGGTACCGAGCCATCCAGCATATGCTTGGGGTCGTCGACGTATATGACGACTCCGAGAACGCTTCGATGGTGGCGGCGCAAGGCGGCGTTGGCCAAGTGGGTAAGTTAGGTCCACAAGCGGGTAACATAGCTCCGCAGACAGCTGCAGCTGTCACGAACGCTGGTAATAGCGTGTTCAAGGTGGGTAACAGAGTTCCACACACCGTCGCCCAGACCATAACTGAAGAGGAAGGCGCGAACGCGCTTTCTGTGTGGGTACCATAGTCGCACACGAGTCCTCGAGTGCCTCGGACGTGGACACCACGACATCCCCAGACGTGGGTAGCGAAGCTCCACGTCACGGTCTCCGTCGACGATGACGCCGCCGCCCGATTCTGATCTGAACCTCGTTTAGATCGACGTCGCTTCACGTGACTCGGAGCCTAGGGCCCGGGCTCCTCCGACACGGCCGGTAGAAGAATGTTATCATACTTCGATGGCGAGACCGGTATACCCGTCAAGGCATCTGGTGTCCACTTAAAACCATTGCCAGAGGTTGCAGTGATACTGAAGTTTGTGGTAATAATGGCCGAGGTTTACCTGACCAGCCTCAAGGCTAAGGGGATTGCCGAGATGATGCTCAAAAGACCAGAGGCCACTCGGAGGAGTTAAACTCCTCTTCTGTCTTGGACAAGGACGTCCTAGAAGCGCTGAGCGAGCAGCGTCAGACGCGCTTGGGCTATGAGGCCCTTAAGAACCCCAAGGATCCGGTGTATCCTTTGGTAACGGAGTATGCGGACGTGGCGAGCAACCACCCACCGGCCCAACTCCCACCAGATCGAGGCGTACGGCATAAGATCAATCTCGTGTCTGGCACAAAGTACTGTGTCACGAGACAATGGCCTCTTCCACGCGAGCAGTGCGAGGTCATCGATGCCTTATTCGCTGCGAAAGTGAAAGCAGGCATGGTGCGGGCGTTAAAGTCCGCGCACTCGACGCCAACTTTCTGCGCTCTGAAGCCGAGCGGGAAAGTGGCGTTTAGTTCACGCTGATAACAAGCTGAGCAACGCGACGGTGCCGGCTCATACACCAATCCCACGAAAGGCTGTGTTGTTAAACAACATGACCGGAAGCGTACTGTACAGTGCCCTGAATTTGGTAGACGGATACTACCAGAACCTGATCCGCGAGAGCGACATCCCGCTCACCTCGGTGAGTACCCCGAGCGGATTGCTTTGGGAGTGGCTCTTCATGTCACAAGATTTGGCTAGCGCCCCGGCGACATTTACCCGCTTGGTGCAGCAGCTGTTCAGGCCATTCCGCGCCTTCGTACAAACGTACTTCGACGCCATATTCGTCTATAGCCGTACCGAGGGAGGCAAGACGGTCATAGAGGTGCATTTGGGTCACCTCCATCAAGTGTTGAGCGCGATACGAGCGAACAAACGCTACGTCAACATCGACAAGTGCGTCTTCGCGTCACTAGAGATCAAGGCTCTCGGTTGTTGCGTCAGCAACGTGGTCGTTCGAGCTGACAAAGACAGGGCGAGGCCATTGCAGCATGGCCAACTCCCGGATCCCAGAAGGATCTTCGAAAGCGGTTGGTTTGGCCAACTACCTTCACAAACACAGCGCAGGGTACGCGGGCCTCGCTAAGCCTTCGTCGAGCCTACGCTAACTGGCGCTGGGAGTAAGAGCGCCAGGATAACTTTGTCAGCATCAAGGCCAGCCTCCAAGAGGCTCCTGTCCTGGTCCTGCCGGACGAGACAAAGCCGTTCAGCGTCGTCTGCGATGCCGCCGACTATGCAATCGGCTGTGCATTGCTGCAGGCCGATGCGGCTGGACACGAACGAGTCCTTTCGTTTCAGTCCTGGCAGCTCAAAGCCGCCGAACGGAACTACCCTGTCCACGACAAGGAGCTCCTGGCAATGAAGAATGCCCTTGTGAAGTTTCGGGTCCACCTTCTGGGCTCACGGCCCTTCGTGATCTACACAGACCACGCGTCCTTGAGGACAGCGACGAACTCGCCTCACCTCTCCCAAAGGATGGCAAGGTGGCTGTCCTTCTTCGCGGAATACAACTTCCGCGTCGAATACAAGCCGGGCAAGCTCAACGTGCTTGCGGACGCCCTCTCTCGGCGTCCTGACCAGGCGTTGGCCCACATCACGCGGGTGACAACGGATCTATATGATCGGATACGCATGGCGTATCGGGACGATGAGGCTGTCGCGCCTATCGTCAGGTTCCTTATGACAGGAACGGGCGAAAAGTCCGACTGGCTTTCGTCGCGACAGCGCTCCCGGCTCCACCGATATGAGTTGAAGGATGGACTCCTCTATTACCGGGTGGAATCCAATGAACCTCCACGGGTGGTCGTACCCAACGACGAGGGTCTGAAGCTCGACATCCTCGCGAAGGCGCACGACGCGCCCTCCAGCGGCCACTTGGGCCGCGAGAAGACCTTCCTGTCGGTCTCTCAGTCCTTCTGGTGAACCCACATGTACAAGTGGGTCGCCTGACACGTCGATACGTGAAAATATGTGAAACATGTTAGCGGGTCAAACCCGCAAGGCACGCTTCGGCTCCACTACCGAGCCTGTCCGCTCCAGCTAACTGTTGGAAGTCGATGAGTCTTGACTTCAGCTTTGGGCTTCCCGCCTACGGACACGGCAACATTGGGATTTTGGTGTTCGTGTGTCGGCTGAGCAAGATGGCACATCTTGCTCCAGTTCCCATTCCCGTTACAGACGAACAAACCGCGTGGTTGTTCGTCGATGGCATGTTCCGCAATCACAGTCTCTCGGAGACGATTTTCTCGGACCGAGACCCACGGTTCACGGCTGCGCTCTGGAAAACGCTGTTTCTTTACTGGGAACTCGTCTGCAGATGTCCACAATGGATCAGCCGCACACAGACAGACAGACGGAGCGCGTCAATCGAGGGCTCGAGTACACTCTGCGCAGTGTGTGCACAGAAGCCCACGTACGTGGTAGACGCAGATTCCAATGGTTGCGTTTGCGTTTAACAACGCGGTGCACGCGTCCGCGGGGCTCACGCCGTTCTACTTGAAGGGTTCCGTCACCCCAGAGTGTATCTCAATCTTCGAGGAGACACTGCGTCCTCTGTTCTAGGTGGGGGGATGCTCTGAAAGCTCTTTCCCAGACGTACATCCAATTGCACTGCAAAAACAAATGAAATCCTTTGTGGTTACCAAGCTATGCGTGATCAGCAGAGTCCGCGATGGCATGGCAGCGGCCCAGGACAGACAAAAGAAGTATTCTGACAAACATGGAAGAAGAAATTTAAGTGTATTTAAGGTGGGTGAATTAGTGTTATTAGACACGAGGAACCTACACTAGACACTGTAAGCTCTGTCGGCAGCAACAAGCTGAAGCACCGCTTCATTGGACCATACGCAGGCCTGGCCAGGTATTGTGCGTCGTACACCATCAACATGTCCAAGTCAATGACGACGCACCCGACGTTCTACGTTGGGCGTCTTTAGCGGTATCATGATCCGCAGGGGGTTGCTGACTCGCAGACCGCCTCCGAGCGGGGGTCGGCCACAGACGTCGACGAAGGCGTCGGAGCAGGCACTAAAGCCTCGGGCTGAACAGTAAGGCTGCGGACTAGACCATACGCCGGGGGGGGGGGGGGGGGGGGGGGGGTCGAGCGGGCCCTAGATGAATACACCGAGTATGACGAGCACGTCGGGTACACACCACACGCGTACGGCTGGGAGTGCGCCTAATTCGGCTCCGGACGTGGCAGTAGAGCCTGAACACGACGGATCATGCGAACGGCCTCGTCAAGATCGGACGAAGAGGCCCGCCGGTCCACCCGCAGATGCAGGCTCTAGACCTCCCGCTCCAGCTGGCCCAGGCGGTCCGCAAAACGAGCGCACACGCTCTGATTCCCGGACTGGGAGGCTGCATCACCGCCAGTCCCAAGGCCAAGTGCAATTTCAAGCACGAGAACACGTTGGCGGAGACGGTCAAACTCAGGGCTCTGCGTTGGATTCGCCGGAGAAGAACTCGGACGAGGGTTGCGTTCCGGAGGCGCCGAGTACTCGTACTCGTACGAGGGCACCTCCGCCCCTGCTTGACCGGAACGGAGAAGTCCACTACCACGTGGAGCGGGTTCTACATGTGCTACGGCGTCGCGGTAAGCGACAGCTCCTCGTGAAGTGGAGGGGTCATGCCCACTCCGAGAACTTGTGGGGGTCTATTAAATGGCTCCTGATAGACTGCCCGAAGGCTGTCACGATCTGAGAACAGAAGCGGCGGCAGCTTCGTAAGTAGTCCGGGGCTTCTTGCCCGAACGGGGTACGGACGCTGACGACACTTCGTAGACGCGCTCAGCATGAGCGATAGAAACCGCGCGCTTCAGAATGACCCTCGGTAGCAAGCGCTTGCTGACCAAGTGGGCGAATCGGACACGAAAATCTTGCTGGTTCAGGATGCAGGACAACAACTGATCTTCATGGAGTTCCCTTAACTTTGAGGGGAGTACTTGCGAGACTCAACCCACGCCCAGAACATGTCCTCACACGAGTTCCAGTTGGGACGGTTCTCAGAAGAACCTAAGAGTAGCTCCAGAGATGGTAAAGACCACCCGGGCTCTCGGGCTTCTTACGACAAGTCGTGCAGTCCTTCAGAGTGATTCGGTGCGGCGCGAGAAGCACGCACCGGGCCACCTCCAAGTGTTTTGGCGAGCAACTGCTCCTTCTTGACCAGGGCATGATAGCCCAGAAGTGAATGCTCTCACCTTCCTTCCCTTCATACGGCTTTACCTTCAGCCGTATTGGCTTCGGGTGCGGAGGACTTTCTTCCGCAGCCGGAGCATGCAGGTTTTCCTGCACATGACTGATGAGCCCTCGCTCGTAGGCGTCAAACGCATTGACACGCTCGAGCTGCTCGGCCCCACCAGGCTCTGCAGGGCCTCCATCCCGAAGAGGCCAGCCATCTTCCGAACCGACTCGATCTGTGAGTCGCTCAGATGGGAAAAATCATTCCTATCCATGGCGACAAACATCGGAGAGGTTCCGGTAGTTTACCCGCGTTGGCGTGGATTGACTACTAGTGCTACCAAGTGTGACGGGGTCACACAGCGCCTTGTGCTAGAGGAAGTTGGCTTCCGAAAGAATTCAAACTCTCGATGAGCATTAGTTCACAGGTCCCTATTGTCTAAGGGAGCGAAGTGACCAATTGAGGTGAGTTGTAAACTGAATATATTTATAGGTAGGCGAAGCTTGAGTTTAATAAACAAACTTTAAGTCAACTATAGTAAAGTAATGTAATCAGTCAATGGTTGGCCTCGGACGACCCTGGTACCATGTACCAGATGTCCCAAAGTGTCACGTGTCACACTTCATATAACTAGGGGTACGCTTGGGGTTACGTACGCTCAGATGCCGCAACAGCGAAAAAAAAGAACCTGCTTTGTTTGCCTTAGGCTCTTAAACCAAATTAGCATTTATGCAATCTGACAGCTTGGAGCACTGCAATGGCGATCTAACTATAAGTAAAGAGCTCAATAGTATTGGCAGCTCGCCGACTTTGATGCGGCCATGATATTCGAGCTCAGGGCAGGTACTCCCATCATGTGAGTCACAAGTCAGATTATCCGTTCAACAGCATACCTTCGATAGTGGTATGCTGTTATCTATCTAAGTATAACATATAAACATGTGTTGTTCACTTGGACACCACCGGGGGCACTACTAAGCCATTAAGCATTTTTTTTTTTTTTTGGGGGGGGGGGGGGGGGGGGGGGATCGCATGGTCACTTCCTAATTGTGTTCGCATGGTCACTTCCTAAATTGATTGTATTTTCTTTACTAAGTTTTGGATTGATTTAGTACTTTTTATTTTGATTCCCGCTTTACACCAATCCTTTGGATACATTTACGAAGGTTCTCGCTCACCCTTCCGATTCATCTGATGGATCTCCTCGTTCGAGAACTTTCGTCGATACAGCACAACGGAACGTGACACGTTGATTACAACAAGCACCATGTCAGCTCGTCCATCTGCATATGCTGACGTCGAACAGCAGTGGATGGGCGCAGCCGACTCTGGAGACGTAACCACATGCCACAATCTGCTGGCCATCAATCCGCATTTGTTCAATGCTCGACTCCATCGGCCTCAAGTTTGATACTATCGTGACTCAACTAACAGGTACATGTACACTTCTCCGACTTTGAAAGACCTATAAGTGATGCACAGCTCTGCATTTTGCCGTGTGGATAGGCCATAGCGCCGCGGTCCAGTTTATCATCAACCACGGCGCTGGCGACTATTTATCAAGCGGATGATACAACGAACGAGCAATTTAACAGAAGCAGATACAAACGCAGTGATTGGTCTAAAATAAATAACTCACTTTCTATTTTGCAGAACCAATAAGCTATGCACCTAGCAAACGCCGACGCGTGCCCCGCCACAAGCGCGCCCCGACTCTTTCGGTAGAGCACACGACGGTAGCTTCTGCTGGGGAGATAGAAGTGAGATCTTGGAGGTTGCCACGCGTAGACAGATTATATTTTGCATGTTCTGACGGCGTCGATTGCTTTTGTGGTAACAGGCGTTTATCAGGTCAAGACGCGCTTAGTACCTGCTACTCGGTCAATGCAAGAGTGCAGGTATTGTCTATTTAGTGAATATTGCTGACATTTTCGATGATGACGCTTGTTCAATTGTTGTGATGATGCAGTGTATATAAACGATGAAAGTGCTGGCTACGTAGTCGAGCAGAGCATAGGCATGGTGAACTTATCCCAATTGAGCTCTAAACTCACTCGCACACGAATGTATTCCAACAATGTTGCTATATATTTGTCTCAATTACCTATCACTGACATCTCTGTACAATTCTGCGCACTAGAATTTACTATTCTTGATCATCAACAAATACTAACCACAAATTATTTGCTTCCTACCCCAGAGATGTGCTCATGATGGAGCGATTGGGCTGATCTCGAAGGTCACTCGGGTCGCGTAATTAAGGTCAGTATTGTAATACGAAAAATGTTATGAAGATCTGAGCTCATTGATCCTCAACCTTTCTTATCATTAGCAGAATCACTACCTACTTGTTCAACAGTGAGATAATATTCTTATTATGCATTAAGGATTATCTACTATCTTCAGCTTAGTTTATGCTCTCTTTCTCGTACTCAGCTCGTTTTCGCAGGCAGTAAAAGGGCATTTACCAGCGACGTGCATGCCTGGTACAATTCCGACACTCACTTATTCTCCTTCTGCTAGCGGTGTCGTGCATCTTTGAGCGTTGTGGCCAGTCTGGTTGCAACGGCGGCATGGGTTCGGTTCCCGTTTGAGCGCGCTAGCTCTGCGCTGAAAAACTATGATATTGCCTTACTCTCGCAATGGCAGTCAGCATCCGAAGGAAGCTCTTAATTTAAATGTGTACGCAAAGTCGGAATAAAAGAACCTGCACATTCACCACGGTTCTGTGTTCTTTCGAGTCATGTTGTGAACTCTGCGACTTCTTTCGGTCGCTTGATTGAACCCCCAGCTTGGTGATACAGGGGTGGAGGTTTGATTTGGTCTGTCTGTTTGAGATCATCATAAAGAGGAAGCCGGATCGTAATTTTCTCTACCGCCTCCCAGTATTACGAAACTGTGTACGCATGGTGGAAGTATCATTTGATGTCATAGGTTGGAAGTTCACTGTTCTTCTGCTTGGATCTCCAAACAGCTACTGCCTGCATATGACTACAAGAAACTTGCAACTGCTCTGAAACAGTACAACGCGTGCATGTTCCGTAGTCGATGTTGACTTCATAGAGATGAGCGTACTGCGGCTATCGAAAGCATCGAAGACGTAGAAAATTGATTGTTCTCCCTGCACAACGGTCTGGTGAGCAACCAGAACCTTTTGTTGATTGAACTCCTTTAAAACGTGAGGAGTGACGTCACAATTTACAGCCTTCCGGCTATTGACAAGCTCTTTACGCTTCAAAATAACTTTGAGAGCTCGTGTACAGTAATACATTAACGATCCTAGCATAAGTTGATTTCGCACTCGACCCCACAAGAGACTGTTGTTCTCTCCTTCACTCGCGCTAGTTGTGCGAATACCAAACAACGGCAGCCTGTCACCATGTTTGGGGACAGCAGACCAGTTCTCAGTTAGCCATTTGTTTTCTTCAAGTGTTGTATTCATATTTCCGACGACACACCAATCTGTGGGATGTATACCACAAAGGTAACTCTATAGATGTTCATCAACGACTCATCTGCAACAAATTTTGAAATTTCTTTAAGGTACTTCACCGCAACTCTTGTTTTGATGTGATCATATCCTTCAGACGTCGAAGCACCTTGAAGCACCAAAAAAATCATTCTTTACGGGCTGTAAGTTTAACTTCAGAGACTTGAACTTGTCCATCATGTTGAATCTAATGTGCACTGTACAGAATTTCAGATGTACTGTTATACTGAGGCGTAGCAATAGCGCTTGAGCAGATAATTGCTTACCTCTGTCGCAAAAGGAAGGACAGATGTGCATATTCATGTCAGCGACAACACAGTTGCAAAACAAACCATGCCAAATTGTCGACGGTCTCCTTGTGAATGTAGGCTACTGCTATCGGGAATTGCTACTTGTTACCGTCTTTACCAATGATAGTCAAGCAAATGCCATTGTATAACGGCTTTCATATGCGCACCGTCGCACTCAAAAACAGGTAGCAATGTGTCCGGAACGTTCACAAAACTGGCGGTAGCGAGGAAAGCCCGATAAAATCTACCTTGTGAGTCCAGCTGACAACATACCCGGGAACCAGGGTTTTTACTGGCGAAGTCGCTCAAAAAGAGGAAGTCGACCGTACTCAGCTACACGATCAATTCTGACGTTGTTTTTAGCTTGTGAATAGTACGATAAGCCATCCCGGGCAACTTCGAAATGTTAATACCATGAATTTCACTCATGTTGTTCACTACCCGTGCCAGTGGTGTACTGTGTCCATCTAGAATTGCTCCACGAAAATATGGATGCTCTAATAAAAGTTCGGTTGTCAATACCGCCACACCGGGACAGAGTTAATCGTGGTTTATCTTCATTTTGGAATTTACCACGATTCAATTGGAACATGCGAAAGTTTGTTGTAGGCGGCTCTCGCTGTTTCTTGATCACTGTTTCTGTAATTTTTGATGGTCGTTTGCGCAACAAAGCAATGAACCATTGACAACCAGTTTTATGCTCGGAACACAACCACTTGATATGAGTTCCGCCACCTCCCTTTTTCCATTCTGCACTTTTATTACTGCTAAACGCGTAGTACTTGACAAAAGAGGCCGCCGTCTCCAAGTCCGCAAAGTGTAAGTATTTTTCAGGCTCAGCAAAGCCGAATCATGCTTTCAGATCGAACTGGTGGGCTTTCTGCTGCAAGGAACTCATCGCGAGATCGTTTTAAAGTGTCTTGTCGAGAAGTCACCTTAGATCTTGTCGAGAAGTCACCTTAGATCTTGTCGAGAAGTCATCTTTGGTCCCTAAACTATTTTTTTATAAGGCTTAAACCTTAAAGATTTTCAATTTACCACTGTTATTTATTTTAGACCAATCAATGCGTTTGTGTCTGTTTTGCGTGGTCTCTGATAAATTGCTCGTTCGTTGTATCATCCTAATAATGTATCATCCTAATAGGATGATACAACGAACGAGCAGTTTATCAGAGACCACGCAAAACAAATGGATACTTACGAACCTAAGTACGAATCGCGATTTAAGCACTCTAAACGAAAGCGAGGCGTCTCATGTATCTCTTGGGCCCTTAGAAGCTTCAGAATGCTTAAAACGGAAGAAGTTGTGGTCATTCAAAAATATTATCTCCATTTATGGGCCCTCGAAATGACGATACATTTAGGAGTGTTGTGAGCTCAATATTTTTTCAATTTTAGAGATTTAAGTGTTATTTAAAAGCTCTTGTTAAAAGCAATTGAATAAGGGTGGTTTTACAGTTTTTTCGCAGGAAATTTAAGCCAGATGTCTCAGTTCCGGTTAAGTGCGAAAATCAGTAGTTACTCTAAATGGTTCGAAAGTATCATTTTGTTTTGCGTAGTCCTATTATTATTGATAAATACCCCGGCGCTGACATCGAACTTCGACCGGCACCAAATTAATTTCACCATTTCAAGTTCCTAGCTTCTTCTGCATTTTTCAAAAATACTTAGACGGGCACGACAGCACTGCAGATCGATGTCATGCGAATCTGTATACAGAAAATGAGACCCACGGTGCTGCTGTGTTCGCGTTGCATTGACGTCCAGTCGCTTGTGGCAGTAGGCTTGATCACTTCGGCTAACTTATCTTTGAAGTCTCAATCGTTAGATGTACTGTTTCCCCTCAGATGGCCATCTCCAAGCGCCAACAAGTGCGCAATCGATCTGCGGACCGAGGCATTGACACAAGCGTGCTGGATATGCTACTGAAATAAGACGCTTGTGTGGAACAGCCAGATGAGGTACAACCTCCGTAATTAACGTACACATCCTCTTCTCCTTTTGACACCCTACTATCATGTGCGATGGTCTTCCAGTGCGGAGATACAGCTCTACTCAACGCCGTCAAGTACGGCCTCACCAAGCACGTAGAGAAGCTGCTCACCCATGGTGCAGATGCCAACGCGTTAGACACCAATGGCCGAAGCGCCATGGACATCGCCGGGGGGCATGGATTCGTGGACATCATCAACGTGCTGGCCAAAACTTGCCCCGGTTTGGTGAAATCTGTCGGAGTATTGCTCAATCTCCTTCCACTATTATAGAAAAGAGTTATGGTGTATGCAGGACTCGAGACTAACACACGTGTGCTGTCTGTTGATCTGGATGCTGTTTAGGATAAGACAATCGTGATGGCAGTTCGCCACGAATATGCGGGGAAACTGGAGACGCTCTACGATCGTGTACACGATAAAATGTCTAATGTAGACGACGCAGAGGTGCACGAACTGAGGCTGATTAAATGTGCTTTACCCAACCATTAACCCGACGCTCCTGTCCTTGTTTGAGTCTACAGCTAGGAGGGCGTCTCTTAAACATCGCGACCGAATACAATGCTCCATCATTAGCTCTGTTTCTACTGCAGCGTGGCACTCCGATGGACTGGACCAATGCCAAGGGTGCAAATGCAATTCAAGTTGCATGTGCTCGTGGCCGTCCAGAGATTCTCGAGATACTGCTTCAACAGTGTACTCCTGACATTGACAGCTGTGCTCAACCACCCTTCCATGAAGATGGACGTTCTTCAAAACTGCGAAAACAGTTTCAGCTGACCTACGTGACGATAACGTACGTAACGAAGTAATCATGTGTCATGATATTGACTGCTTACTAATGATGAGTACATTAAGTATTCGGCAGTCCTTTCCGTTTTTCGTCGCAGCGAAAATGCCCGCACATCTGGAGGTCATGGAAGTGCTCATTCGTCATAGCACTAAGCTTGATTTCCCCACTCGTCAAAGCCGAGACACGGTACGAACAATCTCTTACTGTGATATTGGAAAGAAGAGCTCGTTCATCTTTGGCTGGAGTGTGATAGATCGAACCTCCTAGTTGATGCGTGTGGCAGCTGGAAAAGTGTCGAATCTGCTCTTGGATCTTGCAAGCTCTAAGGCCATTCGCTACAAGGTGAGACTCTTTAGCTGTTCTCAGCATCCTCTTTATTATAAGCTTATACGTGTTTGTACCTGTAGCAGCTCCGCCGTGTCATCCAGTCGCTCACTGTGCGACGACACACGTACGACGCGCTTCTATTTACGCTGACCATTCTCTTCACGCCACAAGCTGTGGACGTGGGGCAGGTATTGTACAAATGTAGTTCCGCGATGACTTGCTTCAGTTCAGATAATCTGTGTTTGATTCATAATTGCTTAGTGTTCAAACGGTGGATGCTGCGAGGTCAAGTCAACTCTCGTGACCCAGAAACTGGTCACAGACGCGCGCAGCTTGTGACGTCGTTCACTAACCCTCATAAGCCGTTCTAGGAAAAGAAGTAGGCGTGGAAAGAAAAGAATCAATCTCTATTTATCTGTCTTGTTCGAGATTGTGTGTCGCGGTCGGCACCGTGTCGTGTGGCGTTCCGCTGTTGACACCAGAGTTTAAACACGGGGTCTCGTGCGTTGTATGTCAGTCGTAGACGATCGAGCGCAGTTCTGAGGGAGGTATCGGTAAGGGCATGGTGAGCACTCCTTAATTCAAACCGGAGACTGAACAGCTTCATAGACGGGAGGCTTGACAGGGATATCCACGACTGGTGACAGAGCCACAGCATCGCACTTAGCATCCATCACGACAACGTCGTGCGCTTCAATGACGCGTCCAGAGTGTCGAAATTTGATGATCTGAGCCACTTGGATGACGCTGAGCACTACGCCTAAAGCGTTGGGAGTGAGTACGAACATGTCGTCGGCCAAGATACCGTAGAGCACCCAGATGGACCCGTTGACGAGGTTCACGCAGCACATGGTGGCTGGAAGAGAAGCCGCCGACTTAGTCTGTAGCACGAGCTTCATCGTCTGCAAGGGCGACGCGTAGAGGGCGATATTGATGACCACAGCAATGTAGCCCGTGATCTTCTCCTGGACGCTGGACGAGAGGTGGATGACGTCCGTCTTGCAGAGCACCGCGAAGAGCAGCCCCAGCATGACCCAAGAACCTGTGACGGCACCCATTTTGTGAAGAGTGGGACGGTCGGCGCTCCAGCGGTAGAAGACGAGCGAGAACGCCAGCGACGTGAGCGCCCCGAAGGCGTTGAGGGACATGACGGGGAAGTAGGTTTCACTCAGGTAGCCGTACACGGACCAGGTGAAGCAGTTGACGCCCAGCATGAGCACGGGCAGTACGCGTACTTCACCTGTGCGTTTCTCCGAGTGGATTCGTCGGAAATCCGGGAAGGGCGAGAAGAGCAGGATAATCGTCGTCACGGTGCCCGCGGCGTTGACGATGTTAAGCGCAAGCATCTCGGAGTCAGGGGGGAGGATGAAAAATGAGGCTCCGTCCGCGTAGATCAATTGGTTCAGGTGATCGGCTATAGTGCAGACAGGCAACCACAGCGAAGCGGTGTATCAAGCTGGACCGAGGGCCATTCGTTTCGCTTGCGCGCTCATCCTCTCTGGCGACACTTTTCGTTTACATTGCTGGTCGATACGCTGGACTGCCGCGACTTGGCAGAGCGTTACCTTAGCGCGAGTAAGATGTCGCGGTCGGCGTTGCTGCTTCCCGGTCGTCCTGGCTGGAGACTGGATATTAACAGCACGGTGGCACGTGCTGACGTCTGACGCGAGCCTCGCATCTCCAGTGGCTTTGGGAAATTTGGCTTGGAGCTGCTGTCGGCAAACTTTGGCGCGTGAGTGACGTTGGCCTTGGGGACGTTCTCGAGGCAGATGAGGACAGTCGCAGTGCCTTTGTAATACACAGCGTATCGCTTGAAGTTGAGTCGCGACAACGCGAAGCTCGTGCAGGCACAGGTCCTCGAAGTGAAGATGAATCCGCAGCCCTCAGGCTGAGCTTCAGCCTCCTTTGAGTGAATTATTCGGATCCGCGACGGAGGAAACGGCTTCGAGTTGGTTGGGCTATTTTTGATGCGTTGAGGGAAGTAATGGCGCTGAACGGTTCCCTTGCTAGTCGACGTAGCGGTGCCCGTTCAAGACAGTCAGTATTAGAAGCTTGTACGGTACCGAATGGTGATGATCACCTCTATGTTGACGTGGCCAAGCATGTACGTAATATCACTTGAACTTGAGAGTTGACTCGACGGCGGCCAATAGCTTCATGTACATGTAGTGCCCCGCACGAGCGTGTACAACCTAGCTACGTGTCTGGCATGAACGCACACCGGCGAAATGAAGCAGCAAATTCAATACACGACTCAAAGCTTGCTCCCACGCCTAAGCACACTCAGAACTTAAACTGCACGGTCTTCCTCACCCAGCAGCCACCTCCACGCTCTGCGATCCGTAGCTACCGGGCAACAACGAAATTACGACTCCTCTGTGTGACGGCGCCACAAGCGAAGTCAGGGAACTCGGTTCCGGCAGGAACACGGGTCCTTGTACTGCGACCTTGATACTCAACTCGTCCGGCTTTGAAGTAGACGTGATGATCGGCAGCGGCCGAGAGCGCTCCGGGCGTAGCAATGCCTGGAATCGCGGCGGGTATACGAGGTACAGAGCCACCTGAAGAGCGCCCAGCATCGTGCCTAGCGCGTTGGGCGTGAGAACGAACATATTGTTCTGGCCGATGGCCAACGCAGACCAGAGTGCGCCAGCTACGAGGTTGGCTACGCACAGCTCGATGGGCAGCGACGCCGCCGACTTGATGCGGATGACCTTGCCCAAGGTCTCCAAAGGCGACGCGAACAGGAAGATGTTGCAAATGACGCACACAGAGCCGAGCGTGGCTACGACCTCATCCGGGTGCTGGTAGATGGCACCGCACACCCCGAGGACGGCGTAGCTGGTGGCCAGCAGCATGGCCGTGCCAGCACCGACCCAGAGTCGGCGCGCGTAGATTTGCTGCTCTGTGGAGCCCCAGCGCACGTAAATGGCGGAGAAAATGAGACTGGTGCAGACGCCGAAAGCGTTGACTATGACCAGAGGAAAGATGCTGTCGGCAACGCAGCCGTAGACACACCACATGAAGGCGTTGCAAAAGAGCATGACCACAGGCAGCAGCGACACGTCTCCAGGCGAGCGCCGGCGCCGGATGCGGCGGAACTCCGGCCATGGAGACACGTAGAGCGCCACAGAGGAGCACGTGGCCAGGACACGCAGCAAATTAAAGGCCAGCGTCATTGCCGACGATGGGAACGGCGACTGTGGTCACTACAGTGCAAAGTTTGACTCCAGCCGTCAGGTCAACCAAATGGTACCACTTAAACGGTACAAGCTGAAGTGCAGTGTAATTTAGGCCCTTGCAAGCATCAAGCTACATGAGCATATAAGTAAGTTCGTCATGGCTACAAAATCACGTCCGTGGCCTTGTCGTTGCTGCGTTGATAGGATGATCGCTTTGCGTACATGTACGTGTGATGGCCTCGACGATTTATGGGGGTTTTATTTGCGTTCAGTCCCTTGTAATCGAAGTTTTTCTATTTGCAGGAAGGCCGAGAGTGCGATTGTCCAGGCATATCGTTATAAAAAACCGATAAGATTCGCTGTTGGGAATGCCGTGAATCGTGCAACAAATAGGCATCAGGGGAGGTGAAAGACATTCCTCAACACTACCAGAACTGAAGAACACAGCTAGTTTTTGCCTGCCACCGTCACAGCCACACTTTACCTCTACACAACAAGTACATACCCCCCCCCCCTCTCTCTCTCTGGACACCGATATGCTCGCTCTCTCCATAGTCAACGTCGTAGCGACGATCACGTCCGTGGCTCTCTGTTTGTCGCCGTACCCAGATTTCCGACGCATTCACTCACAAAAGAGCACCGGCGAGGTTCGCATTCTTCCGGTGGTGATGCTGTGTTGCAACTGCGTGTTGTGGGCTCTCTATGGCCTCAGCAGCGGCAACTACTTTCCCGTCATGTCCATCAACATATTCGGCATCGTTACAACAGTCACCTTCTCTGCGATTTTCTATCGCTGGTCAGCCGATCGGACCACACTAAACAAGATGGCAGGGTGCACCGGTCTCGGACTTTGCACAGTTATACTTTTCACAGTGCTCGCAATGACTGGAGTCATCCCTGTGTCGACTGCTCAACTCCAAGAAATTATCGGCTACTGTGCTGTTTCTATCAATATTTGCCTCTACGCTGCTCCCCTGCAGACCATGAAGCTCGTGATAACCACCAAGTCGTCTGCTTCGCTACCGATCACCATGTGCGTTGTCAACTTGTTCAACGGAACGCTGTGGTGTATGTACGCGATCCTCAGCAACGACATGTTTGTCCTCACCCCAAATTCTCTGGGTGTGGTCATGTGCATCGTCCAAGTGAGTTTGGCGGTCATGTATTTACCAAAGAAGCACGAGTCTGGACTAGTGAAGGTGGTAGCTCAGGTAAAAACCTCATCCGAGACGACCGAAGATGTAGTCAAGATTGAGCCTTTGGATCGAGCCAGGAGTGAAATGGTGCTTGCTGTCACTACCTGCGCCGAAGCTGTAGCCATCGAGTTTGCACGCTCCAAGTCGTGTCGAGCCGTCGCAACACCTCAAATACCTCAAACAGCTTAGACTATTTCACAAATCGACTTTTTCGAGGTGTAAACACTTTGCCTTAATTACCTCGCCTCCAATTTGAGAACGAGATATTCTCAAATCATTGACGAGTTCCGGCGTGCCGAAATGCGAGGCATAGAACACCTCCCACAGCCGCCACAGCAACCATTTCTTCAACGTACTGCAGATACTGTAGTACGACATAGTGTACCATTTGTCCGGGTTTCCTCGAGCATACGTCTCCAGCGATTCCAGCTTCTCCGGCGTGATCTTGGTTGGTACGGCCCTTACCAGTGAAACCCATGATTGATTTCAACTTGGTAAGAGCGCGGTGTGCACGTCGACTATAGAGCTTCGCATTTGTAGCCTTGCTTGGATCTTTGTAAAAGAGCGATTTGAACCTACTGAAAGTGCTACGAACTGCCGCTCTCTCCTCCCTGAAATTCAGTGCCCCGTTGTTATCTGTTGGTTTCTTGCTAGAATCGAGATGGCTGAGGGTGTTGCCACCTTGATAAAGTGGAGAGACCGATGGACGGCCTCCAGCATTTGTGAAGTCGAGAAAACTTGTAACGACAGCGATTGTCATCAGGAAATGGAGCATAACTGTACGCATGATCGAAGTTCAGGTCAAACTGATTTATCAGTACCATTAAAATATCTTTAGAGAACTTGCTGGCCAATATGGAATGGATAGTTTGATCGTGAGATCCCAGTCGGAATCCGACTTGGATTGAGTATGTCTGATCGTCACTTACGATCCCAGAGTGGTCCCGTCGTGATTATGGGACTTTCAGCAAGGTATGTTTCGACCGCAAAGCCTGTAAGGCGTGCGGGAGAAATTGTGTTTTCCACTTCAATTTGCTCAATCTACCGGAGCTCCACTCGCCAGTCATCCTCGCCTGTCATTATTCACTCGAGAATTAGCTTGTCCAGCAAGACATCCAGCGAAGAGGGGTTTTCCTACCCCACCACGAACACCAATCAGGAGAACAGCAACTCTGCGACCAGCGCACCATCAACGCCCCAGGCAACAGCAACGGCTGCGACGATCGCGAACAGCGAAATGGCTCAAGTCGTCGACGTGACAGGTGGAGACGAGCCATGGACCGAATCGTCTGCCCGGTCAACGACGAACCCTCCTCCACTCCGGGCCAGTAAGCATGCGGCCAAGGCGAAGACGCCGTCCGCTCCAACGCTCCAGAAGGCAATTAAAAAGCCCACGAAGCGCAGCGCAAAGTCTGGTGCCATCACAGCCCCTCGGCGGAAGTCGGCACGCACCACGGCCCCGACGATCGACGACTCGGACCTCGAGGAGAAGGCTCCGACGCCTGTGTCGACACCAATGACGGAGGCCAGATTACCGCCGCCGGCGACGGCCACGCAGAAAGAATTGTCAGCGGTCGAGCAAGTGGCAGTGTCAGCGCCACGCAAGGCTACAGTGGACCCAACGGCTGCAGCAAGTCCTAACTCCACGGCTGAAGACAGCCAGGCCGGCCGGTCATCGCTCCTCCCGACCACGGTTCTGGCGCGTCCGAATGCGGCACCGTCGTCCAGGAGCGGCTTCAATCTTGAAGAGTTCATGAGTGCTTATGGATCGAGCGGTTCCTCAGCTGCCGTTGTGCGTGCAGCCGCTGCACCCGTCGTCGCGCTTTCGGAAGGTGAATCCGCTGCAATGGCTGCACTGAGGGGGGAGAATGCTCGGTTGCTCCGCATGCTGGACTCTCAGGGTACTTCGCAATGCGTGCTGTCGGCCAGCTAGGTCGGAACCGCCCCTAACGCTCGGGGCGAGTTACCACCAAGGGCCGTGTGCTACCTCTCATGCACCAGCTTCCCAGAAGGACCCAAGAGGCCAAAGGAGAATACAACCCGCCACAAGCGCACCTGCTTGCCGGCGGTCGGATGTTCAAGAATCCTCTCTCTCAAGAAGGTAAGCCCCTATCTGCTATGTCTTTCGTCCTGTGGATTAGAGAAGCGGAGTGTATCAAGTTCCTGGTCAACCCTGCTGTGCTCATGGCACTATTTAGCGGTCGCCTGGGCTCCCGTGGTCTCACCCTCTTGCATTTCAGGGAGATATCAGAAATGGAATCTCTTGTGATTGGATCGAACAACGGCAACTTTGGTAGCGACTTTAGCCCTTCAGCTCAATTGCCTCCAGCGACGACTACTTGCGCCTCGTACGATGATATTCTCGACGGAATCCACGGCCTGGCCAGCTTCGGAAACGAATTCTGGTACGATCACGTACGCAAGATCACTTCGCGCCTTCGAGTCTTTGTCTCCAAAAACAAATCGGCGGACCCAGGCAATACGCCGCAGCGAGTGGTGAGGACTCTACGCTACGCGAATAAGTTCCTGGGCAATGCCATTGGGCATCTGCAGTCGGACTCCCCTCAGTGGTGGCACGGCTACTGTGAGGCTCTTCGGGCCATTGACTACCATTCCAGCGAGTGGACACTGGCTCTGGTGAGCACTCTGACACAAACAGAGCCGCAGCTGCCACAGCGTCGCGCCGACGCCGATCGACGCAATTCGCGCGACCAAGCTTGAGGCCCGGCGGTGCCGGAAGACATCCGACGCATGCTTCCCGTCAATCGTCGCGGACAAGAGCCCTGCTTACGCAACCTCGCTGGTCTACCATGCTCCGGAGGAACGCGCGACCGCTGCGGAAACCCTCGCCGCACCCACAACTGGCAGGACGGTATCCCTGCTCCTGTTCAAGAGTGGGTCAGCGAGACCTACGGCGCGTGCTCCATCAACCATCGCCGCTGATGGTGCCGAGAGGTCGACAGCTCGAGTCCCTTTCGGAAAGAAACCCCAGTTAAGCAGACAAATACATTACTTTCTGCTGCTGCGTTGGTACCGAGCACCCACACATGTGACTTGAAGACTTCCTCCGGTCCAACTGCTCAGTCAAGTCGACCCTCATCGTGTACTGGCTTAGTTCCAGCCAGGACGACGGGCAGCAAGCAGGCAGATCCCACGGCAGCCTTGCGCCCGTTGTCGACCGGCCTGCAACTTTCAGCTATACAGCTACCTGTGGCTATACAGCACCAATTGACCATACAGTCTCCGGCTATACAGCCCCCCTTCAGCAACGTTGCTTGTAGGAGACCCTCGGGTGGCACAAGCTCTGCTCGACCAATGCATCTTAATAAAAATGCCCAACAGTCAGACGGAAAGCTTAGCTCCAAGGCCAGCCCTCTTCCGAAAGGGTGGAGTCAACGAATTCTCCGGCCGGTCATCACGAGAGCCAAGGCGCAGCGGATGAAGGATATTGCACACGAACGACAGCAGCTGATTGAATCGACTCGTATCACCACGATCTCTGCCCGCCTGCGCGCGGTCGGCCTGCAGCTCCCGACCAAGGCATATCCCCTCACCTGCGCGTCCAACGACGGTGCCGTGTATCTTTTAAATCGACCACTTCAGAAGACATTGTCCCAATTTGTCCGCCAAACAAGGCCGACGCTGCCTGAATTTGTCGAAATGATTCGAGGTCAAACCACGGAAGACTACCGCCCGAACAACCACATGAGCCCGGCGATAATTGAGAAAGCGTGTGCCGGTTATCCGCAGCTACAGCGACTTCAACAGATTGTGGCAGAAGGCGTCCGTGTTCACATCCGAGATTCATTTACGCGCCCGGTAGTTCGCCCTACAAACCATGGATCTGCTCGTGAAAGGATCAACGTCCTCCGGAAAAACATCCGCAAGGAACAAGATGCATGGCGGTGCCTGGTTCTCGACAAAGATATTCTCGATCTCTGGCCGGAGATCGTCGTTAGCCCGTTTGGCGTTGTAGGTAAGTCCGGTGGCGACCCGGCCTCAGCTGGTCGGACCATTCACGACCTTTCATTTCCTGAGGGAGCCTCGATTAACGACCATACCGGTGCAGCCGCCATACCAACACCGGAATACACCCACTGTGATGCTGTCGCTAAAGAAGTCCTCCGCGTGGCTGAGAGCCATCCCAGTCACGAGGTGATGATTATGGCCGGCGACGTCGCTTACGCCTTTCGAAATATCAGTCTGCACAGCGACAGCGTACAATGGTTTGCTGGCGTCGTCGACGAGGAGGGCGCCGTGATAATCGAGCTCTGTGCCCCGTTTGGATGGACCGGGTCCCCTGGTTCCTACGAAATTGTGGGTGGGGCAATTTCGTATGTACATGGTGCACACACAAACGAAGCCAACCCGACGGGTTTCTTTAACTACCACTAGGTCGATGACCACGTTAACGTCGCCGCAGACGTCGGCTCCAATTGCAGCGACGCTGAGCGATCGCTGCGCTACGCAATGACAGCAATTTTGGGCGCGACCGCTGTTAACGAAGACAAGTTCACCAACTGGTCCAGCAGCCAAAAGGTCCTCGGACTGGAATTTGACTGCGCCGCCAGAATCGTATCAATGCCAGATTCCAAACTTGCTAAAGCGCGTCGGCTTGTGGCCTCGGCTTTTCACTCGGCGCAACTCTCTCGGCAGTCGTATCGCTCCCTCCTTGGTAGCCTCCGTCATGTGGCAACGTGCATCCGGCCAGCCAGACCTTTTCTCCAACGGCTACGCGTCCGTGAGGCCCGGCTCCATCGTTTCCAATCGGTATCCATCTCGGCAGAAATGAAGTCTGATCTCAAGTGGTGGTGGCTCATACTACACTCCCCCCGTTTGAACGGCGTTGCCATGGAGTATTTCCACGCCTTACCCTGCTCTGACATCACCGTTGAAACGGATGCATCCGATTTTGGTCTCTGTGCGCTGGATGTAACCTCCCGTTCCGCCGTCACGTATCAATTCAGCCCCGCCGAGGCGCACCTAGTGTTTGAGTTCAAGTCGTCGGGCGGCAATGGCTTCGATATCAACTTCCGCGAGCTCCTCTCGTGCGCTTTCGCCGTTCATGCGTGGAGGGAGCGCTGGGCCCAGCAAGCAGCCACGATGTCCCGGCCGCTGCACATCCATTTCCGGATCGACAACACGTCCGCGGTGGCATGGCAAACCAAGCTGGCATCCCGTAACCCACGGGCACAGGTGATCATTCGCTTGCTGGACTGGTGGGAAACTACTTACCGTCTCCGCTTCTCGGCCTCTCATATCACAGGCGCCGAAAATGTTCGCGCTGATGCTGGATCACGGTTCGGCGCTCATATTTCGTTTGCTAACAAGTTTTCGTTTCTTACTCGTGGATGGTCGCAGATATCACCAACCATTACTTCCGAGGATCTGACCAAGCTTTGGCTACGTATCTACGAGCTCACTCCGTTGCCGACTCCACGTTCTTCAAGTACGCCGCTGCCATGACGAAATGGACCAATTGGACCGCTCGACGAGGTATCCATCCACGACTCACGCACCTGCACGTCAACGACCAAGTACGCATCATCTCTATTTTCGTGGTTGACGGATTCCAGCATGGCTATGGGTCTGGAAAACCGATTCAGAGCTCCACCATCCTCTCCACCCTTCATGGGATTAAGCACTTCTTCGCGGCCGAAGGTCATGACTTTCTAATCGGCCACCCACATATCAGCATGCTGCTCAAAGGCATCCGCCGCATCGACCCTCCCCGTCAGCGTAAGGCCCCCGTTTCAATTCATCTTCTGAAGACATGCTTTGACTCGTTACGGCTCGACGACGCTGCGGCTCAAGCTCTGTGGGGGGTCCTGTGTGTGTCCTTCTTCTTCTTGCTGAGGAGATCCGAGATTGCAGCGATTACACGAACTACCTTCAAATGGTTTGCGCTCCGAGCCAACGATATTTCGGTAGCAGACATCCACGGTTTCGACACAAGTAACCCAGCAGAAGCGCATTCCGTCACGATTCGGCTACGAGGATCCAAAACCAAACAGAACGGTCCACTAACCATGCGGATGCTTGAACGTTCCGGCCACGAATCCGTCTGCCCAGTGCTTGGAGCAATGCTACTTCTACGAGCGCGAGGGGATCTCCCGGCAAACATCCCGGCTGCCGTGTTCCTTGACAGCTCGGGCTTACCCGCCTGCGTGTCTACGGCCGATGTGTCGAACACAATCAAAAAGGCGGCATCAAGAATTGGCGAAGGTGCTAGCTCCTACAGCTCGCACTCTCTTCGATCTGGTGGCACAACGCACATGTACCGAGCTGGAACGGACGCCATGACCATCCAGTTTCATGGCCGATGGAAGTCCGATGCATTCAAGTCCTACACACGCCTCTGTAGTGAATCGGTGTCCAAGTTAGCGTTCAAGATGGTAAAGGGCCCGAAGGGCGACTCAATCCTCCGTTAGTGAGCGCAGAAAGCACGACCATCAAATTGGGGGCGCAGCTCTCCTCGTCCCCTGCTCTAGTCGAGCTGATGGTCTAGCGATTAAGCGTTCTACTAATGAAGTTGAAGTTGCCCCTCATTTGTTGTGGAAAAGCCATTTTCTTGCTGCTTGACAGCTCTTTTCGACTCTTTGGTAATTTAGTGAATATCGACACAAAAACTAGAAAAGGCTGCACAACGGAGTCTGTTTCCAAAGAAATTTTTCAATACATTAGTGAACATTTATCATGCCTCAACTTAGGATAAGACAAAGCTTTAGAGCTCCGAACCCTTGTATAATCTGTGCTAATTTTTTAAAAAAATGGGCTTAGAGTATTGTGTTTTAAATGCTACGAAGTAGCTCAGCTCAGTAAAAATCTCTTTATTATTATTAAGGAATTTAAGTTCTTTAAAAGGTCAAAGCCGATTGTTGATGCAATTACTGCTGTATTCGATATCAAGTGGGGTCTCCCGTTCTCAGTATCATGATTATCTTTCCCGTCGTTGGTTAAGAAAGTTTTTTTTAAGTCATCATGCAGCAGCGGATTCTAAAATACTTACCAAAATCTGTTTTGCGTAAAAATAAACCTTTTTCTTCGGTGTCTGAGCCAACGCCAATATTTACCTTCGCCTGCATGCCAGCCATTTGCCGACCATTTCCAGTTTTGCTGGTAATCAAGCACGTCGTTTTCGGCTTGACGTTGTCAGCAAGTTGACTCTCGTCTTCACTAGAGACGAAATGGCAGCTATCCTCGGTATGCTCCGGGTGCTCACGACCGTCGCTGCTCTCCTAGTGGGTCTGTCGCCGCTGCCGGACTTTTATCGTATTCACAAGACACAGACGACTGGTGAGGTTTCAATTCTACCGATCACTCTGCTATTCTGCAACTGCGTCATGTGGGCCATCTATGGCTGCTGGACGAACAACATTTTCCCTGTAGTGGTTTGTAACGTGTATGGCATGACCACGTCCATCGTCTTCAGCTCGATCTACTACCGCTGGTGCGCTGATCGTGCCTCCGTTCACAAGATCTGGAGTCATGCGGCGTGTGTTTTGGCAGCTGGTACGTTCTACCTGATCCTTGGGAGCTGTGGAGTGACCAACCAAACACATGATCAAGTGGCTTCATCTTTCGGATTCATCGCTGTGGGCATCAATATCGCGTTGTATGCGTCACCGCTAGCTGGTATGAAGAAGGTGATTGAGACCAAGGATGCGTCCTCATTGCCTATCACCATCAGTATCGTCTTCCTGGGGAATGCAGCGTTGTGGGTAGTATACGCCCTCGCAGCTGGTGACGTGTTCGTCATGGTGCCTAACATGCTCGGTATGATCCTCTGTGCGGCTCAAGTGGCGCTCTACGTTAAGTATCGTCCAACCGGTGGCGAGGCTACGGATGGAGCTACCAGCTTTAACAAGAGCAAGCTGCTGGAGGGTCCTCAAGGACTCTGGGACCACTTGGTTCGCTGGCTTAAGAACCCGCTTGGCTACGAGCTGCTCAGGGCCCCAGTGGCCCCCCTTCCGATATAAGCGTTGGTAGGGAATCCCTACCAACGCTGTGCATCCCTACTAGGGATGCGCAGATAGCGCAATGCTCTCTATCTTAAACTGGCACGCAATATTGAAAGGATTGAATAGGCTCCTCTTGCAATGTACTACATGTTTTTCGTGCTCACAACACGTACTTCAACCACGCAGAACTGGGTCACTGAAGGATGAGCCGGTGGATTTCATGGATGGTGACCAGCTTCCTCGGACAAGATGTTGGAGACGTTGCGGTCAGCAAGGGGAGGCACCTTTTTCGGATCGCGAGAGTGCCCATTAGCATGGTAGGCTTTATAATTTGCTTAAAGGGAGGCTGAGAGAACAGCCGAGCTCAGTTCTTCTTTTTCTTCCACCGCTCCATACCCGATATCGATCCAATCTACATGTACTACATTACCACCCCACACTCTCGTGATCCTGGAAAACGGGACGATATTAGAGATTAATTTAAAATCGTGCAGGGAAACGACATGTACACCACGTCGTCGACTGTCTGAGCCACTCGCGTGCTTTGGGTTACGAGCTGGTTTTATCGTTCAACTGAACTGCGCCCAGTCCTTCCGTTGCAAGCAAACGGAATATGCGTACGCCATCGCATTAATCGTTTAGTCGAGGTAATTATCGACGCTTTCCAGCCAAGCTATCCTCATTCAGCGAGTGACTTGAAGCGCTCAGCACATAAAACAGTGTAGAGTTGAAGCCGGCACTCATCGCCTTGTCGGGCCACGTGACCGAAACGATGCTCCCCGCGGTACGCGCTTCCCGATGGCAACTGAAGCCGAATTCAGCGTGTCCTACCGACGATCAAATGACTGGAGCGCAACCCAAAGCGTGCGAGACCTTTACGATTCCGTCCTTTGACAGTGTCCGGCATCAACTCACTCACAAACGCACCCGCTTCCACTTGCAGTCGTAAGGAGTATCCTATTGGAACCATGTCGACATTCGTTCTGATACTTCGTGTACTCACCACCGCCACCGCCATTCTTGTAAGTATCGCCCCGCTTCCCGATTTCTGGCGCATTCACAAGAACCGCGCAACCGGCGAAGTCTCAATCCTTCCGGTCGTCACTCTCTTAGCCAACTGCTACATGTGGGTCCTGTATGCGTATCTGGTGAACAACATTTTCCCACTCTTCGCCGTGACGCTGTTTGGTATCGCAACGTCCACCGTCTTCATTTGTATCTACTACCGCTGGACGAAGGACCGTCTGTATGTCGTCCAGGTCTGCGGTATCGCTTTGACACTACTGGCCGTTGGAACGCTTTACTATATCCTCGCAACGAATGATGTCACGAACCAGTCAGAGGCAGCAGTGGAGAAAACCCTCGGCTTCATCGCCATCGCGTTCAACCTGGTGCTGTATGCTTCCCCTCTGGAAACAATGAAGACAGTCGTACAGACCAAGAACGCGTCGTCCTTGCCCATTTCCATTAACGCTACTTTTCTCCTGAACGCCGTGCTGTGGGTCGTCTTCGCCGTGGCAGTGAGCGACATGTTCGTGCTGGTGCCAAACGCCATCGGGACGTTCCTGTGCTCCATCCAAGTTGTGCTCTACATCATATACCGTCCAGGACGCACTGATGTACCGAAGAGCTCGGTCGATGCCGTCAAAGAAAACCGCCCAATCGAGCGTGACATTGCCATCCACGTGAACAAAAATGTCGAGTACGAGGGACTGAGTTCGCCCATGTCGATAGCCTTGCTTCCTAAGCGAACAGCCTAGATATTACCTAATAAAAGTTGTTTGTAAAGCACTCTTTTGTTTTTTAAAGCAAGGGCGTTTTGTGAGTTAAATTTAAATGATAGCCTACCGTTAGTCACAAATGATATGACATTTTAGCTGTATAGCCTGGTGCTGCACTGGTCGCCATAGTTGAGTGGAAGCGGTTGGAAAACTGCAACCACGGCAGCAACTTCGACGACAAGCGAAGCGGATCTTGCGATGATCATTCTCAACATCTTCATGGTGCTTGGAGAAAATGAATCAGAATCGTGTTTCATATCCGTTACGACGGCCATGTGACCGAGTGGCGACTAGTGGAAAAGGTATCCGTCGCGTGACAATTTAAACTTGTTCTTGGATAATTGTTCCTTCAAAAAAGAACTGCAACAGCTCTAACAGCTTGTACTACCGATAGCAGCAAGAAGGAGCAGGAGCACTCAAGGTTTGTATGTGAAGTACTATGTAGTAGCCCGTCTTTGTTAAACAAAGTGAGCCATCGCATCGGCCTCTGGACGCCGACGGCTCTCTTTGCTCACTTTCGATCTCACCGCAACAAAAGCAACAACTCAACGCCAATCATGACGATCCTGCTCGAGTCTTTGCGTGTGCTCACCACCTGCTCGTCGGTGCTGCTCAACGTGTCGCCGTGGCCAGAGTTCGCGCGCATCAATCGTCAACGCACACCCGGTCCGCTGACTGTGCTGCCCGTCGTCATGCTCTACTGCAACTCGTTCCTGTGGACCTTGTACGGCTTCATGATAGGGCAGCTCTTCCCACTCTTCGCCACTTGCTCCTTGGGCCAGTGCACATGCGCGGGCTTCATCGCCATTTACTATCGCTGGAGTCCGGATCGGCCGGCGGTGCGTCGGCTCGTTGCCAAGGCTGGCTCCGTTATGGCGCTATGCATGTCGTACGTGATCCTTGGCGCAAACGAGTTCACCAACCAGTCTCGTGAACAGGTGATCACTACACTTGGTCTCATGTGCATCTCCGTCAATATCTGTCTCTACGCGTCACCGCTGGACACCATGAAGCGCGTGGTACAGACCAAGTCGGCGGCGTCGCTACCCATTTCACTGTGTTCCGTAAATCTGTTGAACGGGCTGCTCTGGGTGGCCTTCGGCCTCGTCGACGGCGACTACTTTGTGCTCACACCTAACGCCATCGGCTCAGTGCTCAGTGCCGCGCAGGTGGCGCTTTACTTCACTTATTGCAGCACGGACGAGTCTCGTCTGGAGGAGGAACAGATCCAGGCTGCTGCGGCCGCGCTGGAAGCTGTGAGCAAAACCAGTCGCGTAAGGTCGGCGAGCTCCTACGGTAGTCTGACCAAGATCTCATTGACAACGTCCGTCGTCCCTCATGCTTGTCACTCGGGTATCGACGTGCACGAGAAGCAACCGTTTTTGGTGGTGGCTCAGCCAACGAAGTAGATGAGATACACTTATAAATCGACGTATGTTGTTTGTTCGACTGTAAAAACAAATGTCTTCTCTGTTTCTTTCTTGGTTTACTTGTGCACCTACACACTAGAATTTGAACATGAGGAACATGGCCTGAAATTTGATGAGGATAAATTCAGTATGGTAGAATATCGAGTCCGTTCGAACAATCAGTTTGTGAAACTTGAATGTTACAGTAGTGGTTGGCCAATTAGAATAGATTTTTAAAGAGGTTTATCCAATCAAAGCTAAATATTATATCTGTTTCAGATAAAGGCTTTAGTTTGGACACCTCGGACATATTGTGTCCGAGTTTTTTTTAAATATAAAATATTTGTTTAACAAAGTCAAGTCAAATGAATAGTATACAAATAGCATGAAATTCGGACAATGATCAATTTTGAAGGGTTTGGCAAAAGAGACAGCACTAGCCATTCAAAGAATCGTCAACAGTCGCATATGTCAACCAAGTCGTTGATACCAGGAAACTCCCAGCGGGCACGCCTGACGGCGCTTAATGCCTTCGAGCGCTTCGCGGTGTCCGAAGGCCTAACCGTTAAGCAGATATGCGAATTTATAGGCGCAGACAGCTCTGGCGATACTCTCTACACGGTGCTCGACAAATTTGCAGTTTTTCTCGCGTTTCAAGAGAGCTCCAAGGGTTCTGTGCTCTCAAAAAATTCTGTTGCTAGCTACTTTGGCAACGTGAAGAATCACCTCTTGGAGATTTTCCCAGCGTTGATTGCAGTCTCGAGCTAGCGCTTGCAAAAGATTGCATCAATACTCGACAAGTATTGCTCGAAACGAGGCACAGACTTTACCCATCAAGCCCCAGCATGCACCAAAGCGGATCTCCGTGCGCTTTCGACAACGATTCTCAAGGGCGCTGTATCACCTGATGACTACAAGGACGCTGCTCTACTCAATCTTTTGTGGTATCTCTTAGGGAGGTCATCAGACACGATGTGTCTTGTCAAGAGTCAGGTTGCAGTGTACCCGAGTACGTTCAACCTTGAGGTGTTTAAACATCTATTTGATACTAAATGTTTTCATTATTTGTTAGGAGGCTGCCTATTCATCAACTTCAAAAGAATGAAATCCGCCACAAACCAGGGATCTCCGCTCTTTAGCGATCCTTATGATTTTACGTCGTGTCCGATTCACGCGATAGCAATTGCAACAATTATGCAGACTTCCCCGAGTGAATTTTTGCTGGATCAGCTACCGCGTGAAACAGTCGGAATACAAGAAGCAAGTAAGACCAACATTCCACTTGTCGATCTACTGCGTTCTCTCGCAGATACGCCAACCGGAAAAGCTACGGTTAGCCGAGAGAAGACCGAGTCTGCTCCAAAAGCTGCTGTACCCGGAATCCACGCGTATGTAAATCGTGTCCTCCAAAGGTGGAGCTCAGCTACCTCGGCGAATGGCTGCAAGCTGACGAAGGGGCTTACTTCGCACTCGTTTCGAAGTGGAGCTGCACAGAATGCCAATGGTGACTGCAACATAAGTACACCATGGATTCTTGATAGAGGCGGATGGAGCATGAGTGCAGTGAGTAATGCATTCAGCTATATTGTAAGTACCACACATGAAGATCAGACCGTCGGTAAGACTTTGGCTGGGTGGGGGATCAAGGACAAGCCTTGACTACCTACATTGACCATCTTCGACGCTGTAGTCGCGCAACGGGTCCGTCTGGTGCAAGAAAGTCTATTCGCAAGTTCCCTTGGGCTTCATGACGCATTCGTTTTGAGAGAAGATGTACTGGATGTGCTAACGGCGTCCGCTGTCTTGCACTACCCTGACATGGCTAAGCTCGCACCACAGTCGCTCTACATCAAGCGCGTACAGCAAATACTGAGTCAGAATCAAATTTCAGAGATGGAAATTACTGCATGGGCTCTCACCATTCACGCGGACGTGGCGAAACAAGAACGGAGTTGTACAATCACTTCAGTCGCTGAAAACGGGCCGCAGGTAAGCGTTGAAGACTACGTGCGCAAGCAGACTACCCTCCTTGAGCAACAAACGTCTCTGATTAGTGAACTGACCACACAAGTCAATTTGTTAGCTGATAGAATGCGTCAGCTGGAAAATGGTTCTTCGTACGTACCTGAGCATTCCAAGATAGCCGAAGCAGCCAAAGCAGCCGCAGCAGATGAGAAGTCAAGGCAAGACTCAATCGAGAGCTAAATCTCCTTCGTCGGTCTGGTACGAATGGTTTTGTGACCTGTCACCATTTACACACACCAACAGAAGACGTTATCATGAGTGCAAGGTGACGGTGGCCTTCATGCGGTTATTCCTACCAGATGGATATAACGTGATTAGTGACGACGGTCAACTCAAAGCACGGATCCTTCAATCAGGATTGGAAGCGGAGGCAGGTATTCAGGCGCTTCTAGCTGAAGAAAACATAACGGCAAAGTCGTATGGGACCATCGTCAAGGTCTTGAAGCGCCTTCATACAGACGGCAAGCTCAGCAACCACATTACCCGATTTCAGACGCTTCAGCAGCAGGGTCTTGTCCTTGATCCTACGCCCCCGAAGTCTCAGCATGTGCTTCAGCTGTGCTACCCAACGCAACCAAGTCAGCCGTGAGTGTTGCATCATCGTAGAAGTTTATTTACCGACAGCATTTCCACAGAACGCGAGTTTTTTAGATGAATCACAGCTCTGCAGGAAGTTCTCTGTTCTACACAATAAACTATTCATTTAACACAGTTAGTTCAATTGTAACCGTTAACTTAACAAGTACAGCGCATTAATTTCAGCACAAAACTTACTCGGCTACGTCATTGTTGACGTCGACGTCACCACCAGCTACCTGCTACTGTATGTCCATCCCATCCCCGATCCGACGCCACCAACCTCTGGTCCAAGTTGCAGCCACTGCTGGTGGCCATGAGGGCCATCACCCCCTCTAAGCCAGAGCCACCAACGTCCCCCAAGCTCCTGCTGCTCAGGCCACCGCATGAGGACCTGGGCCATCACCTCCCTCAAGCCAACGCCAACAGCTTCCAGTCAAAGCTCCTGCTGCACTGACCTCTGCACGTGACCCTGAGGGCCATCACCTCCCCTCAAGCCGACGTCGCCAACGTCCAGTCCAAGCCCCTGCTGCTCCAGATACTCTTCGAGGCTCTGAGGACCATCACCTCCCCAGAGCCAGAGCCACCAACGTCCAGTCCTAGCTCCTGGTGCTCAGACCACCGCACGAGAACCTGAGGGCCATCACCTCCCTCAAGCCAACACCGATAGCTTCCAGTCCAAGCTCCCGCAGTCCCGAGCCGCGCAGCCGCCGTCGCCGCCGATGTCCCGCTGACTATCCAATTATGTTGTGTGTGCCACTACTTTAAATCGTACAATATAATAACCTTAATTTCACAGTTTGTCCGATCGTTTTCTCTCGGACAGATTTTGTCCGAATTTTTACGGTATGAAAAGTTACAATTTTCAAGTCACCTATTAATATAATAGGAGAAGGTTACTCCAGACCAACTTCGAGAATTAAAGACGGGGTTAGCTTGAAATTTCCAAATATAATTCGAGCGACTAAAAGCAATTGGAGGCGCACTGCAAAATCCAGTCCACCGATTCTCCCTCATTTGAGATTCGCCAGAAGCAGTGAAAATGGCTTTCCGCGCCCGTTAAACTGAGCAAGCGAAAGTTGGCTGGATGTCAAAGCGTCCAACCGGACTATCCAATCTCCACATCTACATCCAGCCCGGTAATACGAAGAATGGCGTGCGAGACGAGGATTGCTTTGTCGGCGAGGAGGAGCTTATGAAGTATCTTGATCGTCAAGATCTCGATGCGCTTGTGATGTGCTGTGTTCTATTGATCTCTCCTCCCACTGTTATTTCCCTCGTGGAGCTACGTCGCCAACAGGAGAGGCGCAAGGACCGACTGACCGCAATAGTACCACGTGCGAGCACGCCGGACGAAGACGGTTGGTAATTCCCTATCATGTGTTTGTAATCGTGTACTGATCAAAAATCATGTCTAATACTACTTATTATATCTGTTTATGCAAATCTGGCTCAGCAGACCAAACATCTGCAGCTCCCATGGTCGTAGCTGCGACGGAGACTGTTGGCGAGCCTGTAACCTCAGGGGCTGAACCGGAAGGGACTGCGCCTGCCGAGAGTGCGTCAGATGCGGCTGAGGATGCATGCGTTGGGGATAACGGCCCAGCGAATCCATACCGACGTGAGTGATTTTGCGACCGTTCACGCTGCCAGGGTAGAGACGGCAACTGCTGCGAGAGTCGGAAATGCAGTTAGTGTGCCTGAGAGCGTGCCCAAGTTTAACATGCCTGGCGCTCAACCTTCGAATGGTGACATCTCAAGGCAATTGTGAAAATGAGGCTGAACTATGCTGTGTATAATGCACTTGTGCTAGATATTGACATTGGAGACACCACGCGTAATTTTGCGGTCACGTGTGATGCTGCTGATTCGGAAGCAGAAGACGATGCTACTGGTTAGTCCGCGCTGGACCCGTCTGGGCTGTGTAACCATGATGGAGAAGTGAGAAAGGATGCAAATGAGCATGGTTGGTAATATCGTGAATATACATGATACGAAACCCAAATCGGTTGCTTATCATGTATATTACAATGTTATTCTGCTAGATATCAATATCACGGACGCGGTCGAAGAGTGTGTCGAGCTAGCTGGTCACCCTCGATTCCGAGGGTGAGAACGACGACGGGCTTGATGACACAGCCAGTGTCAATCTCGACGCCCCGACTGATCTTGCCGGTCAAGACGAAGAAGTCGTGATCCATCCGGAGATGCTGTTCGACGATATTATTCTAGCTGCAGGGAAAGGGGCGATGGGGACTGGAATGTGTTAGTATGGCAAAACCATTCTCTTTGAAATGTCGGACAGCGGTTGGACAGAACCTACTACCTGTGACCCCTTTCCATACATGGAAGGTCCTTACGAGTCGCGTGCACCCAACGGAATCTACGAGGACTACCCTCGATTGTACAAAGGGCCCTTTGGACCTACCAAGGAAGCGTTGACTGCTGCTAAATACCGTCTGGAGCGCTCTTTGTCTTCATGACACCATAACTTTGGGACGATATTGCGTTAACCAGTAATAGCTACGTCGTGGAAAAGTTGGATGAACGTGTAGAAGGTCAACTCCAAAAACAAAATACCCGAGAATAGAAAAATCCTGGATACAAAAAAGAGAGACGAAAGAAGAAATTCGAAAGAGGGTCGAGAAACTAGCTGCCATTACTGCGAGAGATCTATGCGTCTTCATATGACTATTTGATTGCATGAACAATCTGTCCTAACAAGGAAAAATTGCAACATCATTGGAGATGGCAGAGCAAGGCGTAATTCCGCGCGGGTGCTTCAAGAGATTCATGTCGAGAGGTCGGTTTGCACACGTTTCACGCAACCTGCACTTCAGCAGCAACGCAGATCTACGTGCCACCACCGACCAAGCGTGGAAACTTCGACCCGTGATCCAAAGTTTTCAAGAACGTTTCCAGGCCGGATTTTTACCACCTCCAAACATGGCTTTCGACGGGGCCATGCTTCCGTCGCGGTCAATGTTCAATCGGATGAGAGTTTATATGAACGATAAACCTTTTAAAATGGGGGTACGAAGCTGTTTATGCTGAACTGCTCCCACACGGCCTACTGGATCCAGTAAGTGTCGAACACACCTTCGGGTGTGTTCTTTTTGTTCTGGCTCCAAACCTTTCTTATCATATGGGATACAACTACCATCCATTGTTGTCATGTCTGACACAGGTTTCAACCTTATCTTGGCAAAAACACTTCTATTCAAGGACAAGAAGCGCTGGATCCCAAAACTGGACCTACCGCAGTAGCACGCAACATAAGGCACGTCTCCGGCGATTCTGGCCCTCAAGAAATGCGTATTGTAGTTATGATTCGCTACTATACGTCCCTGTCTTTGGCCATGCATCTACTATCACAAGGGCTCTACAGTACTAGCACTGTGGTAACTAAGCGCTTGGGATTATGCAACGCCGTCATTGTGAAGAAAAATAAGCGCAGCGGCCAGCCATATTGACCGAGGGACGTTCACATACACAGTACCCCCAGGTAGCTGATCTCAAAATGCTGCAGTGGTGGGACAACAGACCGGTGCACGTGTTGTGCACTGGAGGGAGTGTTGAGCTGGACCCAGTTATTCGCCGCGGAAAAATCGGCGAGCAGACCAAAGTGTCATGCCCGCAAGGACTGAAGAGCTATCAAATGTTCATGGGTAGCGTCGACGCTCACGACCAGCTGCGACTACAAAGATTACTTTTATTATCATGTACAAGACATGTTAACATCAATCGATATCGTGTATTGGACATGTCGTATTAGGTATTCTCTTCAGTTAGATGTGCGATACAAAAAGTAATTTAGAAGCTCGTTTCTCGGCTTCGTGGATCTCGCCATCACGAACGCGTTTATCGTGTTCAACCAAGCACGCAAAACGGTGGGTAAACCCAAGGCCTCGCACATCGGGTTTTTGAAACAGTTGCATCTCGAGCTATGCCAGATCGATGAATCCGACTAGGGTACTGTGTACAGCACCTAGGACCTTCAGACAGCTCCAACCAAGCAAAAAAACACTACGGGAGCTATGGCGCAAACGCCTCTTCTTACCGAGGAAATGAGGAAATGCAATACGGATGGCAGTACGAAGCGACGCCAACGAGCTTGCAAAGTATGCTCGGTCCGGAAAGAAAATATTACTGGCGGCGATACGTCTTACTACTACTCTACTTGCGTGCTGCTGAGGTGCCAGAAAGGCAAGTCGCCCAGGATCTTCTTGGGTTACAAGGTCAAGCAGGCAAGGCTCCTGCTTTGATATCTGGCATGAGAGCTGGAGGAACGGCACCCTGATGCCTTCAGGGGACGGCAAGCGAAGCATTCGAGCTCGGCTGCAGAAGGGGGTCAGCAATGACAGTGCTGAGCCACTCAGCTGGCCCAGTAAGTCACGTCGCGTGCAGTGATGTCGTAATTGCAGCTGCTACTTCGCACAATATTGTCTCAATCTAGAATTATTCAATTACATCTGGTTGCACTTCTACTTTTCTGAAAAAATATCAATACTTTTGCACTGGTGTACGCGTCCATGGCACTTGAGCGCTCTGTCTCTACGCAACCAATACATGGTAAAGGCTGTCATGGAAAACGCCACAGCGAAAGAACCCTTGTCTATCATGTCTCCAAGATCCAGATCTCCTTCATTGTCCACGTTATACCCAAATGTGAAGGTAGTCGATTCATCTAGATCGTCGGAATACTGAGCACATCTTGCAATGGAAATCATATCGTCCAGTACATCTGTTTAGAGGAGAAATTGTTTTCATGCGGTTGTACACAACGTTTTGAACTGTTTGTTGCTTAGGAAGGTTGCCTAGGGTAAGCGAGAACTGATCAATCAATGAATTCAGAACTCGATTTGGCGTTGCTTATGTTTCTGTCATTTTTCGAGTCTCATACTTCATAACACGAGTGAAGGGGGTTGAGCGCGGCGACCCGACCGGAGACGCGTGTTGTCCAGGCTAAATACATCGCTGTTGTCTGTTTGAAGACACCAAAAAACCTTGAGCCAATACGTACAGCTCAAAGCGAGTTCTTTACAGGTCCAAGGGTTGCAGTACCAAATGCGTAATCGCATTTGGTGATGGTCGTGATTCGTAGGGCACATGGAACAGCGTGTTTATGTGTTGGTGTATGCGCTGATGGTGCACAGAGTGTCCAGCTTCTCTTCTGCAGCACGAACACTTTGAATTCGTGCGAAATGCTGACAAGCGTAGGAGAACGGCATGCTCCGCCACGGTTCAAATGTAAAGGAGACAAGAGCGACTCCAATATCGATAAACGATATTGCTTTTCCTGTGGATTGCAAGTGACATAGAAAACCGTTTTTATTTTCTAGGACGTTGTATCAAAATAGATTTCGGAATAATCCAAGCATGACAGATACTACGATTAAACTTGCATCTTACTTATTAATAACATATTAAATTAGTAGCCAATCGCGACGCACCCGAAGTGAAATAGATGAGGATTGGGGGATAAGGTTTGCCCTGCCCCCTCAGTTCAACTTCGAATCCTGCAATTTAAAATCAAGTCGGTTATTTGCATTGTAATGCTTTCAATTCTATTGCCAAGTGGTTGGCTTACTTCCAAGTTCGTTTAGTTTAGAGTTCATGTCTTCTGTAACGGAGTTACATGGTGTGGAACACACAGGGGTACGAAGTACCCGGAGAGTTAACAAACTCTCAGTACATAAGCTGGAGAGTTAACAAGGTCTCTCAGCACGTTGGCTAAAAGCCACACGTTATGCATTTGATTAGGTTTAACTATGCTAGGTAGCTAAACAGATACATTTACCTCTAGGCGACTTGGCCGTAATAATAGTAAATAAACCACTTCTGGTTTTGAAGCATGAAAGTTAAGGCATTAAATTTGAGCCCTGGTCTTGGGCTGTAAGTGTCCTTAGGATAAGGAACTTAGTATTAGTGACTCTTTGAGTCGAACGTCTTCCTCTGACGCTAAAACTACGGCAGCCCCGCTGCATTTTATCACCAGCAACGACGACACCAAAGCCGAGCCTCCAAGGGCGTTTTTGAAAGGAAAGTGATATGGCTGGTAGCCAAGCAGACGCCCCCAGATGGGACGGGCTTATCATCAAGGATTTTAGGTGGCTCATCATAGGTCATTAAAAACAAGATTTTTTGTTGAGGCGGTGATATCCAAAACGTCATTTACCAAGGTTCAAAGCCATGATGGAACGAAGACCGCCAAAGTTATCGACAATAGTAATAGTTAATTATGAGATTACGATTGGAAACATATGGGACGTGTTTTATCGCTGTTAAGCAATATTCTCACCCGATGTGGATTCCGTAACGTCTAGACCATGTATGTACGCTTCATGCGTGCACTCTGCCAATTCTTGGCACAGTAATCGTCGGGTCTTCTTGAGTTTTAAAACTGGACGGGTCAGTAGTATACTTTGTTGTTGTCACCCCACAACACTACCGTCCCTCAAAAACTCTTTCACAGGCTCTCCTTGCTCTGTTTTATCGTCAAAATGTCGCATGACGTGCCAGTGGAGTGGCGGCATAGGCTGTTTGAGGTACTGTCATACAAGTGAATCGACAGAAAATTGATGACCCCGCTTGTCCTTTGAGAGACTAGACAATTCCTCGCCTTGTGCTGGCCACCGCTACCTTTCTTGTGGGTAAAACTCTCAGGAGACTGCTCACATTGATCTCGCCTTCGAGAGCCATGATGGCTAAAACGTGGGAGCATTGTCAGCCTGTTTATGCAAACATTGTGCAATCGCAAATGTATTTAACCCGTATATACTGGATTTGCATTGCAAAGCAATAATAAACATTAGCAATAAGCAATATAAATTGGTTATGCACAAATATGTATTTTCATTGTACCTATTTCACCGATATTATCGCTGTCCTAATAGATCCCTGGTGTAGTAACTTTACTCGATGGATCGAAAGGCAGTAGATCTCAGCGTTCCGTACGTTAATGCCTTGTGGAAGCTTGCCGTTTAGTGAGTCCAAGTATCTAGTAAAACCATAAAAAAAGTTATTGAATCCATGATTGGAGCCGTTCGTACACTCACCGTTGTGCTCGAGCTCTATCCATATTGGCGCAGTTGATGTTCGTGCTTGAGCGCATGAACTTTGTCGCGTTGGAAAAGACGCCTACCTAAACACGTGTGCGAGGGGTTTTCACACTATAGTCGTTTTTCTTGTTGTCGAGTAGGCGTTTTGCATTGACGACAGTCTGGCTGCAAAGAAGGCCTACTAATATCATATTAATAAGATCAAATTCAGAATCATTACATGGTGTAGCCAATATACATAAATAAGGTATACCTTCGCTGTAGTGATGGAAGTGTTGGCTCAAAGGCTGTGAAGCTCCATGAAATAATATGCTTGGGACTCCGTCGTTCAGTACGACTGCTGTACTTGACCGTAGGGACGCAACACACGTAATCCTGATGGTCTTGTAATGCGCCTCAAGCGCGTTTTGCGACGGGAAAATACCAGGGACTACTGCTAATATTACCTGTACATCAATTTGGGCCAAATAGGTATCCTCAAACCAATTTGCGTACTTTTCCTCGCCTTTGCTAAGTCAATTACTAAAACAACGTGATGCCATCGCCAAGAATGGGCGCTCCGAGCGTGCTTTGCTTAAGTACTTGGTGTGGATTGCCACATTTTCCTCGTAGAATGCTCTTTCACCGAGAAGACTCACTTTATCTGATGCGCCACGTTTTGTGCCAGATGAGGGTAGCAATTCCAAAGTCGTATACGCGGCCAAACTTCGGTGTAAGCACTTGCAATGTAGGGTCTGTGATCTAAGCTACCAAACGATAGAACGAGATCTATATAAAAACCCAGCGATGCAAACGATCATACTGTTCGAAACATAGTTGCATAGGCTACATGATCCTCTGTACGAACAAACGTGTATACCCAAGGTACAAATGTCTTAGAGTATTGCTTTTCTCATAGTGTTTTCAATACGTGCCGAAATCGACCAATGTCCATCCACCGATTCTCAAAATAAACATTCTGTTAGCTCATCAGCGTTCCACTCCAGCAATTCCGCAATATTCTTGATCCCCCAGCCTCCTACAAAGTAAATGTATCACAATTAATCAAACGCATTATAAGAATGTAAAAATATCTTGCGAACCTGTACGCTGCTTAATCAGTGCTGCTTTCTTGTGTTTCAGCTTCGTATCGTCAGGGACAGCTGCGTAGTGACTCGGGACTTTACGATATCGTCCCAAAAGAATCTTCCTGCATTTCTTGGGTCCGCAATCCAACAGGATGTTATCCGCCTCACGAGTGAAATACCCATGAATTGCTCGCTTTTTTGCATCTGTAGCAGCTCCAGTGTGTGACTCGCTGTCTTGCACCCAGAACGTTTGCACTTCCCCTGTGGTTGATGGAGATAATTGAAGTCGTTTCTCGCAGCTTTCGTGTGAAATGCAGCGATAAACGCGTCTGCCATCCATTGTAGTATCGTGTTTACCGTAGATGTAGTGGAATGTATACAGGTATCCATCAAAACTGTCTATTCCATGTTTAACGTCTTCCGCCGAAACAAATTTCACATGACTCGTAAATATTTCTTTTTTCTGGAGTAATCTGTGTGTGTGTCTTTTATTTTTTAAGATTCTTCATCAGAAGACTCGAATTCAACCGAAACGATTTCAGTCATACTGCCCCCTTCCGGAGTACCATCATGGCGAATGATTGATGAAGTCGGCGGTTGCATCGGTAGTGGTGCTGGTAGTACGTCGGTGGTGGTCGTAAAGAAGTTTGCGATGGTAACGAAGGCAATTCTTGATAGGGTGGCGTCGTAAATGAAGCGAATGACAAGTGGGAGCGGGGTAGACGTTGGCACTGGTGGGGCTGGCTTGGGCAGCTGGGCACCTTTTATTGACGGCCCTCTTCCTAGCATCACGTCACTCCAAGTGGAGCTTGTAGACGTAGACGAGGCAGCCGTCCCGCAGGGAGGTCCGTAAGATGGCGCTGTGGGCATAACTAGAGAGAGTGCTGATCAACGAGGGCGGTTTTGCAGCGATCCTTGCAAAGTCATGGCTCTAATGTAGTCCTTCCATTTTACCATCTTCCGCGACTACCAGCCAATTGCAAAACTAGCTTTGAGTATGAGCCCATGACATCTCTTGGCCTCATCTCGCAATTGGTCTACTCCACCTTTAAATCGTTATCGTAGTAAGTAGTCGCTAGTTGCACAATACTGTCTGGGTTCCAATCGTTGTAGTTACATCTAGGACTCAAAGTTCCACTTAGCTCCATAAGATGCAGAACCTCCCCACTAAAGCGTGAAATGAGCTCAGAAATAATACTTGCTGTGACAGACGTGCACATGTCGTCGCGATAGTGTTGTTCTTGCGTAGGGCTTATAGCATCCCTGGTACTATCCGCACCTGGTACGCCTGATCTCCCACAATTACGGCTCCTAATTTCCCGCCTTGTCCACGAATCTGCCTTGGCAGGAACGAGAGGGAGGTCATTCACTAGAATCTGCTCGCCGAATCGGACTGCAGAACTCCACAAAGATTTAAAACTATCAGATTGTGTGCTCGTTATGTTGCAGTCACGCATATCAACAAGCCCTTTATTAACCTGCTTCACCAAATTCACAGCCGACACAATATCCACGTTCTCCTTTTGTAGAAATTGAGATAAACGATTCGTCTTTGCTACAACTGGGATGAGAAGTTCAACGTGACATACAAAGTTAAACGTCTACATTTAGTCAGGAATGCCCGACGCCTCTGCTATTTTCTTTGGCTTCTGACATTCGGAAATAATCCGATCTAAAACAGCAGTAATTGGATTCCACAGTAATATTACTTTTTTCAGCGCTCGAATTTGGCAATGTCACCTTGTGCTGCTTAAACTTCTGTGGTCCGCTTTTGGTTTAGCCCTTGCTCCAACATAGACACCAGCTCTTCAGCAGATTCATCAAGAAGTTGATCTTTACGTTTGCAAGACGCACTGGCTGTTGTATTAATGCTTTGCACAGTATTGAAACAATCGACTACCGAGGTTGTGTTCATTGCGACTGCGACAAGAACAAAATTCAATCGATGTGCGAAACAATGAACATCATAGGCACTCGGGCATCGAACACGCAATTTTCGCTGAAGACCATTTAAATTACCGGACATATTGGAAGCTCCGTCATAGGCTTGCTCTCTGCAGTTATCGAGCTGCAGACCCCATATTTTGAGTTGGTTTGTCAAAGCTTCAAATAATGTGTCGGCGCTGATAATGCGCACGTGTACAACTAAAAATAACGCTCTTTAATAGTATCCGTGACAGCACAAACGAAGCGAATAACGATTGACATGTGCTCTTTCTTGGCTACACAGCTTGCTTCATCCACAAGAGCAGCGTAGAGCCCATTTCCGATCTCTACTGACACAATGTGCTGGCGTATGACATCTGCCGAGCGCTGGATAATCTCGCGTTGAATTCGAGGAGATGTGTACAGCGCATTTTCTCCAGAACAAGCAGGGGTCCCGATTATTGAATTGTTCGTTAAGCAAACGCTAATTGCTGAATAAATGACGTACTGACAAATGAACATTGGCAGCGTAAATTATTGCTATGCAGACCGCCTATCATCTGCAGGCTTGCAGACATTATGTCACCTACCAGCATTCGTTGACGACAACAGCATCCCAGTAGGAGCTGCTCGCGCGCAGGAACAAAATCATCTCCAATGTGATAGGTCGAAGTGCTTGACGCTGCGTGCCCAACGTTGCATTGGCTACGCTGAACAGCCGCTCCACAATGTTAGAGGTTGGGGAAATTGACGCCACCAGTTTGTACCGAGTAGTACACTGGTTTGCCTTCCTTTTCTTCTTGATCTGATCCACAAACGACGGAGTCTTCGCGGAATTTGCCAAAGGGACTAACACAGATGCACCAAGCTCATTCACACCAAAGGGCGCCAACGCCGACTTCTCCGCTGTGCTCAACTCATGTATCTTGCGTCTCGAACAGAGGAGAGTGTATGATTGCTGCACGAGGTTCTGAGCACACAAATATATAGTTAGTCACACAGTACTGTATTGGAGACCATATAAATCAGCATACCCAGATAATCGGAGAACTCGCTACGAAACTCGATCAAAGCGTCAATGTACATTCGCGCATCTTCCAGCGTGACGTTGTCGGACTGCAGCTCGCTACCGATTCGAACGTCTTGAGGTCCTCAAGGAGGTCACGCATACGGCGATTCGTTGCTGGCGAGGGCAGCTGGTCCTGGACGTCATCAAAGCTCTTGATCACGTCTAGGATCTCAAGATAGCGGTGTACCATTGAGAACGCAGATCCACAGTGCGTGTCCTGGCTAATAACCGGACGCAGGTGAGTCTTGAAACTGGCAAAAGTAAATGATTTTTTAAAAAAAAACATAAAAAAGTAACTAAAAATAAAAAGTAATTTGAGCAGAGCAGTACCGTAGTTGTGCGGAAAGGTTCCGAGTCTTCAGCTTCAACACCAGCTCTTTGACTTAGGCAAGGCCTGATGCGTGACCACGAAGCATCGACTGTACGGCAAGGTTTAGTCTGTGGCTCGCACAAACCAACGAGAGGCACCCCGAGGAGATTAGCCAGCCTCTTTTTTACGGCGCAATTGTCTCCGACAATGAAAAGCCAATTATCTACACTCTTTTGGTAGTCACGAGGCAGCATTTCACGCAGAAACGCTACATGTGTCGCTGCGGAGTGGTCATCGTTAGGATTGTTGACTAGCGGGTGCATCGCAAGCAGTGGCTGGCGCCGACTACCAGCCACCTCGTAGCAACCAAACATCGCCAAGAAATGCTCCGAGCGGTTCGACCAGCCATCCATCATGAGGTCGTACGTTTCCGGCATCTCGCTGGCGATGGCTGCCTCAACAGCTAGGGTGACGGGAGCCATGCCGTCCAGGAGCTGTTTCTGGCCAATTGGGTCAAGATTCGTGTACCTACAGGTATAATTAGTGATTAATACTTCTAACTAAGGCAGTGTAACAATTCGTACCGACGCGCTTCAGCGTTCTCGCAGAAAATGAGAGGTAGATTACACGAGATGGGCCACTGTAGCCAGCCATAGAGGTTGCAGCTACGTTGGCGGATCCAAGGCGCTAGTGTCCCCGTTTCCGCCGACGTTGCTGCACGCATCAAGTTTTCGTAGTCCGGATCTGCTTTCTGATGTGCTGCACAAGATTGCTGTACCCCGTCTTAGGAGCCTGTTGGCAAACTGTCGTACAGCGACACCGGTAGTACCCGATAAGGGGCTCGTCTTGCTCGTCCAGAACGGCCTTACAAAGAACTCGGCGACTTGTCGGTTGGTGAACATGACAGAAATGTAAATGAGCAGCTTACAACTGAAGACAAGCTTGGAAATATGGGTGGAGGCCACACGCGAGCGCGGTGGGCCGTTCATTGTTGCCAGTGAGGATATGATGTGGACCACAGTAAACTTTGCCGATCCTAAGAAATATAAATAATTTAGCAAGTCTTTTGGGCGACCAAAATAGATAATTTCATCAATTACACGGCATTAATTTCTTACCAATGCATTTTTCGGGATCCCTGAGCACAAGCCATTGCTTTGTCGAATGCAGGAAGACGTTTTGCCAAGAACTGATCGAGCTCAAGGAAATTTCATTTGTTTTGTGAATTTGGCTTACAAGAACACACAACCAGCATATTCGTTACTTGTCGTGAATGTGGCATCGTCAACGGCAATAACTAACAAACCATCTCGTCGTTGTTGCGAAAGGCAATTTCCTGCTAAGCTAAGAGGAGGCAAATGTTGAGTATTAAAGAAAGTCGCGCTCGGTTCTGAACTCGCTGATGGTTTACTTGCTCTTGTAAGGCGATTCCCACATCGTTTTCAGCCGTCATACGGGCTTCAAACTCTAGAGCAGCTGAATGGTGTCTGGATTTTTTTACCACCGTACTTTTTAAAATCATCTTTGCTCGTAGCTTTCTTCCAGTTTCGACATCCTTTGTTTGGTTGAGCATACACAATAAGCTCGCGCTCCATCGTCATCACTTCTCAGCATAGATAGCAATGCAAACAGTAAGCTGCATCTGTGTTTCAAACCAAGAAGCCGAAAATGACCGTAAGCACCCGCCTACTTCGTGTCCAGGATAGTGGGGCAAATGTGGTTGGTAAGGTCCCATCGAGGTATAGGCTTGAATCACGGAACGTAAGAGACCAGGATGTTCTACTAGTTGCTTAACGAAGAAGAGGTTTGACGGTCTATGAGCCGGGTCGCACTTCACGAAATCTGCAGCACTACACTCCGTTGCGTTGTCTGGAATGCCAACTTTCGAGCACCGATCACATGCCGCACGATGGTGCTCGGTACGCAGTTCCTCTGGAGGAGGCAACACGGGGGCTTAGCGAAGCGTATCACCGGGGGTTGGTAATGCTGGACGTGACATTTGGTTGAAGTACGTCGTGATCGCTGGCTGAGTGCCTCATAACTCTGTTGAGTTAAGTTTTGGAGTATCTCAAAAAATCCACTCAAAAATCTATTTTTTTGTGCTAATCCCGATTTTTGCTTCTATACATGTACCGGTATTCCAAACGCCAACTTCAGCTACGTATTTTACTGAAGTAGTTACAAGGTAAGCTGTCATTTTCGGGATCTTGAAAATTCTGTTCGTTGTTGGCTTCGCTCGTGGTGCCTGCAAATAACATACATTGATTGACGAGCTCTCAGTTAACGCCCTAAGAATTGTTTTACCGGTTAATGCCAAGCAATTCAGTGGGCTCGAGCGACGAGGAGATAACCACTCCTTGCGCTTGGCACGTGTATAGACAGCCCTTTCTGAGATCCCGCGTAATCGTTTTCCTTCTTCTTGGACTTTTTATCATGCTCTTTCAGTCCGTTTCCTTTGTCAGCTTCCTTTCCGTGACCGGACGCGTAGGCAAGTCATCGAAGCGCCATTAGTCTTGGCTCACCGTCCGGTATCGCCGTTGTTAAAGCTCCCAACACATTTCGATCTTAGTAATTTTCTCAACAAAACGAATTTCCAGATCGCGGTTTACAAGTGCCATGGGATCCCATTGAGAGTCCAAAATACTTGCGTACATTGAGCCACCTCTTTATCTACGAAGGGGTACGCCTTATATCACAGCAAACGAAAACAAAGCGTAAAATGCCCTTATCTCCTGCTGGCGCTTCGGGTGGGCTGTTGTCATTTATAAACGACGTGGAATAGATGAGCCGAAAGAATCGTTCAGCGACTCAGGACTCAAAATACCTTCTTAGCTCAAACCCACCACGTATATAAGAATAACATCTTCAGCAGGCGTCTTGCTCGAGGGATATCCAGCTTTTCTGGCCTGCTCCTTCATTGAATGCAGACTTTCAAACACGGGCAATGGGCGCAGCTCCTTCGATGCTGCTTGCGTGAAGCCCTTGTCTTGAGGGGTACGGCGTTTAACTTGGATACGAATGAATGACACTCGTTCCTTTTTTTCAACTTCTTTCGAGGGTACTGGAATTATGAGATATGCTCCAAGCTGGTTGCGAGGAGAAATATGACGTCCCAGCAAGTACCACAACGTATCTTCATTCGGTTCCAGCTGCAACTGTATAAAGGGAGTGAACCCCATGCGCTAGTCCTTCCATTCTGGCTTCCACGCCTCCAAATCTGGTGTCTTGCCAGAGTGCATCCCCTTGGGATAAATTGGTATCTCATCGCACCCAATCACATTCAAAAATGACTTCACCGACACACATTTGCCCTTTAGCCCTGATGATCACGCACTTGTCCATCGCCAGAAGGAGCAAAATGCGAGCGAGCATTTCACCAAGTCTACTGCTTCGTCCAGGATTAACTTATTCACTTATTCAGCTGCGGAAGGATGTACTTGGGCAAGGATTTATCCACATCATACCACTTTATTGCACCCAGCGCAAGCACCGGATACGACGCGTAGCTACTCAAGTAATCCTTTTTCTCGAGGTTCACGTATGCAAGGACAGCCATGAATTTCGCAACGAGCTCCGATGGCTACGTAGACTTTGAATACGGACTTACACCAAGTCGACAGAGCATTGACGCTACGCCGAACATGGTCTTCTCGTTGTATGAGGTTGGAAGAGGAGGAATTCCATCAGCAGCTCATTTGATGCTAGGCTAACTACATTGGCTGACGAAGCTGGTGGGTGATCGGTGAAGGTGCTCAACCAGATTGGAAGACCCATGCACTGCAATGCTTTCCAAGCATCGTCCTCACTCCCGGTCACAGTCGCCCTGTACGCAGCTATTTCAGATTTCTCCTCCCTTGGATTCTCCATCTGTCCACCTCCGGTCATGTAATCATCATCCGTCCCCTTTGATTACCTGTACAGATACATGTACAGTAGTAATCCTGCCGGTGTGCATCCATAGTGTGAGTCGGCACAAAAGGAGGGAAAGTCGCATGTACGCTACTGTGTTTGTAATTCCAAGAAGACGGGTCGGCCGCTAGCGATGGAACTACCGGTAAGTCCGAGATCTTGAAGTTCGTATCGACCAATACCCCGACAAATGCCCCCGTTCTGCGCCGATCTCGTCGTTGACTAAAGCAAGCGCTCGTCGTAGTAGACGAAAATCATTGACTTTGACTATTTGAGCGTCCGGGTCCGCCTCCTCATCAAGTAAGGACTTTGATTCGAAAACCACCAACACCACCATCTTGCCGTCCTTTTATTGAGGGGCCGACGATCTTCTGCTTTTGCCCTCCTGGTCGCTTCGTGCTTGCTCCAAACATTCAAATCAGTTTTCTTTTCGTTAAACTTGAATAGTCAGCTTGAACGCGTGTCCAGTTCTGTATCGCATGTTATAAATGGTTTTCAAACGAGAAGCAATCTGCTCGACGGTAGAAGACCTTGGGATCAACCAATTGCGGAGATTTGTTGTCGCCTCTGGATACCCGTCGATCGGCACAGATATACAGCGTACAGGGCCTTTATATTCTTCGAGTCATAAACACTCCAGCAGCGCCAAGAGGTACTCTTTAAACTTTACGTGCGCCTCGCCGAGGTACTCTGATTCGGTAAACGCAAATTTGAGCCGTTCCATCATGGAATCCATGAGCCCTTTCAACAATACTGGGGAAGAAATTGAGTCCTCTATCGCGTGTTTATCTATCAAGGCATTTACCGCAGCTGCCGTTACGCTCCTCGCAAGGTCTGCGCTTATGACATTCAATGTCTTCACAGATCCACATACGCTGTCCTTTTCCTCTTGGAGTAGCAAAATCCTCAGCTACCACGACATCTTGCAAAATCAACTCTTGCTGACTGGCCTCGAGTTTCTAGATTACATTTTTCTCCTTTTCGAAGGTGCGGAAAATGAAATCGCTCATGAATGTGGCCACCATTTTGTGTTTCAACTGGCTCGTAAGCGACAGCATTACGTAGAGCAATGTGATCACATAGGGTGAGAGCAGGAATTTCCTGAGGACACGCGTACCTATGGTGGGCTTTTGGGCCCGCTTTCGAAGTTCTCCATTGGGACTTCAAGGTTTGATGTTGGTGATCCGAGACAGAAAATGAAGAAATTAATCCAAATTTCAATCAATAAACTCCCCACTGGTCGTTCGCAGTGACATTCCTGATGGATCGATTTAAGCGGATCTCGCGCTATCTAATTGTGCTCGTATTGCTGTTGACACAAGATTTCTCAGCTGCGAGCCAGTGTTACTTCATCCGCATTCCTCTGGACAGCGGTGACCAGCTCCGCTTTACGGGAATTGTGCGCTTGGGCACACCACCTCGCAGTGTTCGTGTGATTTTCGATACGGGGTCAAGCGACACGTGGGTATCAAGCAACTACGCTGCCGATGTGGACGCACGGTCAGCATCAAGAGCTTTTACGCTCGGATACGGAGGCGGCGTCGTCTCTGGACTCGTAGCTCATACAGACTTGCAACTCCGTTCTAACCCCGCCGACGGAATACTCCTTCCTGTAGGCTTCGTCAACGACCATACATCGGTGCTATCCGGACTGGACGCTCAAGGTGTCGTGGGTCTGGGGATGGAAGCACTTGCTCAGATCCAGAGCAACTGGAGCCTTGTGGGTCTATTGGCTCAGCAGAGCAGAATGAAACCTCTGGCCGTCTCGCTCTTCATCAGTAGCTGGTCTCAAGCGCAGCCGGCGTCTCTGTTAATTATCGGAGGCGTCGACCCAGCTCTGTTGACTGCCAACGCGACGTGGTTCAGCTTCCCCGTCGTTTCTAATATCCAGTCTTCCAAGACAGGCTATGGATTCTGGGCCTTGACATTGCAGAACTTGTCGTTTGGCAATGAAAGCCTACCGTTTGGAGGTCCAAGTAGGAGCTCTGGCATCGCACTGCTCGACTCTGGAACGTCCGTGCTGTTATTACCCCGACAAACTTTCGATACTGTGATCCACGTGCTCTCCGTCCGCTTTGGTACGCGCCTTCTGTCTCCACCAAACAAGAAGCCACACATTCCTGTATGCAGACCGTGTCACGTGCACGAGTTTCCATCGCTCGCCCTTGAGTTTGTCGAATCCAACGCCATGATCCGGCGGTTTGAGCTACACGGTAGCGACTACGTCCGTTGCGACCATCGCCGTCGGGAGTGCACAGCCATAATCGACGTCATTGACTCTTCGGAAGTCAGCGACCACCTCGACGTCCTGATTCTCGGCACTGTCTTCTTCCGAGCGTACTACACGCGCTTCGACTACAGCAACAAGCAAATTAGCCTTGCATGCACTTCGGACGACAACGTCTGTCTTGGTGGCCTTCAGCCGGCATTAGACTATCACGGGAAACCATACGAACAATACAGCAGCGTGCAGCAGCCATGTCGACTCTGGGCTGGACTGTGCGCTGTTGCCACTGCTCTCGCTGTGTTTGCTGGACTCCGAACGCTACTAAAAAGCACTGCATGCAGACCCACGAACATATATTAATAATGGTTAGTTTATTATCTCACGGCGTCCGGTTAGCCTAGTGAGGGTGTTCCGATATTCGTGGCTCCCGACGCCACGGCCGGTGTGTCTTTCACCCAAATCCGTAGCGTATCCAGCTCGTCCGGCGCTCCTTCGCCACGCATCGCTGTTGTTCCAGAACCGAGAGCGCTGTGTTGGGCACCAGCGGCCGGTTCCCATTCCGTCTTGAGCTCAATATCCGGTCGGTAGCGCGTTAGAAGCTCCCGTAGTAGACGCGCGAACTCGCTGCGTACAGTTGGCGGGATGTGTGCGATCTCCAACGCCCTCGCACGTAAATCTGTGGTGCGATTACACTGCAACAGATCTGCAATCCAAGTGAGACAGAAGCTGAACTTTTTGAGGTTGGCCTTGCAAATACCCACGCGCAGGAGATGCAGCAGTTCCGTCTCGCTCGCGAGTCGAGGACATTTCCGTACGACGATCGCCTCGACTCGAGCAAACAACGCGTCCTCGTGCTCCTTGCCGTGGATTCCTTGGCCGTAGCACTTTTCACACAACTCGTACTCTTCACCTGCTAGCAGACGACACGTCCGACACACCCACTTGACACCGACGAGCGGGCCGCGTCCACAGCCGTCGCAGATCGATTCGTCGTCGTCCCCGGTCACTTCCGTCGATCCCGTCAGCGGCACAGGCGACGCATGCGACGAGCTCGTGCTTGCATTGGACACCAGCGATTGCTGTGACTTGTGGCGACTCAGACGGTCGAATACACTGCCCACGATCTTCTTGATCTTGCCGTCTTTGCCTTCTTTCTCGCGTGGAGGCATCGGGATCACCTCTCCGTCTGAGCCTAAAGGAAGGACACCCATTGAGGACGGAGACTGTGCAGGTGAGGGCAACGCGCCCATTGTCATTGTATGTGTGCGTGTCGTCTCCACTGCGAATGTTGGGCCTGAACGTTTAGGCGTCAACGTGTAGCGACGTGATGCTTTATCTAGGGATTTCTCTCCCACTTTATCAAGCGGAGGAATGACAGCTCGAGCTGCTGCTGACCCACTAAGAGGTCGAGAGATGAACATGGCTTTAGTCGCGTGCAGCTCGCGCGGACCGTGCGGCACGGGGTTACGTGCAGAGCCACGCCGGTCCAGCTCTACACAGTCGAACAGGTGCGGCGCCTCGGTTTCCTCCGTCTCTGGTGCGGGTTGAGCTGCTGGAATTAGTGCATCTCCACTCGCTTCGGCTGAACAAACAAACGGCGGTGATGTCGGCGGCTTGTCCGTGGTGGATGCAGCCGGCGAAGCTGACGCGGCGAGTTCCTCCGCCCCTACAGCGGCACTCACCGTTGTCGCCTCCGCTGACTGCCGCGTGCAGACTCTAAAGTCCATCGTCTGCTTGCGGTACGTGCGACTGAAGCACTGTAGTTGTAGTGCGCCGTCCATCGCGTCGAGTAGTGCAGGCAACAGGTACAGCAATAAGATGCGACTGAGTTCTTCCGACACGTCGGCAAATACGAGGTCCTCTACAGCGCCGACCCCACCCTCTTCAATAGCTCCTATTAGTGGCTGTAGTTTGTTCCTGTCTACCTGCGAGAGCTTCTCCAGTTTAGCGTTGGCTTGGGCTAAAGCCTTGGTGCGGTTGGCCGTGCCAGGTTTGCATTTCCAGGGTGTCCACCTGGCGTCCTCCAGTCTGTCCGTCTGTCCTCCAGCTACATCCTCAGTGCCATCTCCGCTGCTGCTCGTGGCCTGCTGTGCGTTCACCTGTTGTAGCCATCGGTCTTTCCATTGCGCCACGGCCCCCTCCAGCTCCTCCAGACGTCGCTGCATCACGCGGAACTGCTGATCCTTCAGTTGAATGTAGTTCTCTTTCAGACATAAGTCGCGGGTCAGGGCGCTGTTCTCCTGCTGCAGCGTCCCCAGTTGCGCTTGTAGCGCCGCCAAGTTGTGCTGCAGCGTCGCCGTCGCTAGCATCGCTTTCTCCTACTATCCGATAGTATTGTACTTGGCTATTCCTTCAACAGAGTAGTTACGGTACTTGATGGCTACATTATGTCATTACACAATTTTGGCTTTTTGAGATACCATCAGTTGGTCAAGCAAGCAGCGCGAGTATGGCAGACACCGCGACGTCGCCGCCCACCCTGGAGACGGCGGACGTGCCACCCAACCACACGCTCTATTTAAACAACCTAAATGACAAGATCAAGGCTGACCGCATGAAGGCCACGCTCTACGCGACGCTCTCGCAGTACGGAAAGATCCTAGAGATTGTCATGGGCCGTGCGCGGCGACTACGCGGCCAAGCGTGGGTCACGTTCGACGACGTCCCTAGTGCCTCCTCCGCGCTGCGTACTGTGAACGGTACTACACTGTTTGACAAGCCTGTAGTCATCCACTTTGCCAAGGAGAAGGCCGACGTAATTGCGCGCCGCGAGGGCTCGTTCGTTCCTCGCGAGAAGCGGAAGCGCGACCCCAAGCCTGAACAACAAACGACCAAGAAGCAGGCGAGTGCGAATGGCAGTGCTGCGACAACCGGCTCATCCACTGCGGCACAGCCGCGTATGCCTGCGCAAAACTTGCCGAACAAGATTCTGTTCCTGGAGGAGCTGCCGGAGTCCTGCAACAAGGAGATGCTTGGCGTGCTGTTCAAACAATACCAGGGCTTCAAGGTAACAGTGCTCGTTACTGAGTTAATGGAGCTTGTGTGCTGACTCTCCTGTGCTGTGTGATATTGCAGGAGGTGCGTATGGTGCCAGGTAAAAAGGGCCTCGCGTTCGTAGAGTTCGGCGACGAGGCGCAGGCCGCCATCGCGCTGCAAGGACTCTTCGGCTTCAAACTTACCCCCACAGAAGCACTCAAGGTCTCCTTCGCTAAAAAGTAGGGGTTAGCATAGCGACGACAGGGCAGAAGCCCTTTAATGCTCCGTAGTAGACAGCAATGCAGTCAATCGAAGCCGCTGCCTTAATTACTGTCGTATACTGCACGTGTTTTTTTTACGGTACAAGGCTTCTGTCCCTGTTGTGGTCTTCTAGATGCACCTACGGTACTTGCATTACCGGCGAGCATCACCGTTTTCCTTGGCAATTTCCTGTGGTGATCTTGTTTTGACTTAGTTTTTGTAAGAACCGTACATAGACTCACCACTAAATCATTCGCCACAAGAGCAGTTCAAGACCAAGTACGGTAGTTTCCTCCCTTCTTATGGCGAGCTCCAGCACGACCACGACCGGCCTGGAGGCGCGCGACATGGCGCTGGCCAAGAACACGCCGGAGCAGCTCGCCGAGCACCAGCGTGTGACGCAAGGCAAGGTGCGCACGCGCTTCCCGCCCGAGCCGAATGGATATCTGCACGTGGGCCACGCCAAATCGATGAACATGAACTTCTTCGAGGCCTTCGAGAAGCTAGGTGTACCTATGGACAAGCGTGATACCTACTTCCGCTACGACGACACCAACCCAGAGGCCGAAAGCAACGAATACATCGACGCCATCGCCAACAACGTGCACTGGCTGGGATACACGCCCACCAAGGTCACGTACAGTAGCCAGTACTTCCACGAACTGTATGAACTGGCACTCAAGCTCATCCACAAGGGAAGAGCCTACGTTTGCCACCAGAAAAAGCCTGAGATCGAGGCTTCTCGCATCGTGTTGCAGCAGTTCCACGCCACTCCCGGCGTCAAGGACGAGAAGGACGTCCCTGAGGCCGGCAAGTCTCCGTTCCGCTCGCGCTCGGTCGCTGAGAATCTGGCCGAGTTCGAGAAGATGCGTCTCGGTCTGTACGGTGAAGGAGAGGCCTGCCTGCGGATGAAAATGGATCTCGGTAGTCCCAACCCAAACATGTGGGACCACGTGGCCTACCGCATCAAGTTCGTGCCCCACCCGCACATCGGCGACAAGTGGTGCATCTACCCTACGTACGACTACACGCACTGCATTGTAGACGCTCTAGAGCACATCGACTACTCTATCTGCACACTCGAGTTCGAGACCCGTCGCGAGTCGTACTACTGGCTGTTGCATGAGTTGGACCTGTTCAAGCCCAACGTGTACGAGTTCGCCCGTCTGTCCATGACCTACACGGTGCTCAGTAAGCGTAAATTGCTCAAACTCGTGACGTCCAAGACGGTACGTGGCTGGGACGATCCTCGTATGGGTACACTTAACGGTCTTCGTCGGCGCGGCTTCACACCCGAGATCATCAAGCAATTCTGCAAGGAAATCGGTGTAACTCGAGTACAGTCAACGATCCAGATCGAGCGACTGTACTCTGTGGCTCGCAGTATCCTCGGTGAGTCCTCGAAGCGCGTCATGGCTGTGCTGGACCCAGTGGAGCTGGTGATTGAGAACTATGGCGACGCACCCGACAAGAACGCGCTGTCGCTGCGTGTACCGGACTACCCGCAGGATGCGGATCGTGACGGCGGCACCGCGTACCACCAAGTGCAGCTCACTCAGAAACTTTTCCTGGACCGTAGCGATGTGCGTATTGAGGACTCGAAGGACTTCTACGGCGTGGCGCCGAAGAAACAAGTGCGTCTGAAGTACGCCTTCCCCTTTACGTGCACGAAGCTGGAGACGGACGCAAGTGGACGCGTGATCAAGGTGCTCGGCCAAATGGACTGGACCAACGCAGCGAAGCCCAAGGGCGTGCTCTCGTGGGTGCCGGCCAACAGCCCCAAGGTGGAGGTGCGTGTGTACTCGCACCTGTTCACAGTGCCGGAGCTGCCGAGCGACGTCAAGGACTGGGAGTCGTTCGTGGACTCGAAGAATTCGGAGCGTGTGTACGCGTCGGCGCGCGTGGATCCTGAGTCGTACGCCAAGAACCTGGGCGAGATCGTGCAGTTCGAGCGTGTCGGCTACTTCGTGCCGGACCAGGACTCGACCAAGGACAAGATGGTGTTGAACCAGATTGTGGCACTGCGTGAGAGTGGCGGCGAGGCGGCCAGCGGCGCGCCGGCATCGGGCGCGAACGCGAGTCGCAAGGACGCGCAGATGCAGCAACTGGCGCTCAAGATGGAGAAGATGAAGCTGTCTCCGGCCGACATGTTCAAGAAGCAGCCGGAGCTGTACTCGCAGTTCGACGCTGATGGTTTGCCGACGCACAACGCGGCCGGCGAGGAGTTGACCAAGAGTCAGCGCAAGAAGCTCAAGAAGGAGCAGGACAAGCAGAAGAAGCTGCACACCGCTTACCTCGCCAAGGAGAAGGCGTAGAACGTGCACACTAGTAGACGAATGGACAGGACTAATGGCAGCGATAACATGTAGCCGTGTCGTGGATTTGTTGCGTGAGGATTGACCACCGGAACCAGGATTAAACTGAACGTTGCCTTGTCGAGGATTTCACTCTTTATGTTAGCTTTTTTATCTTTAAAGCTTGCTGGCGCTGTAGGGACTTGGCTCGTGAGCGGATGTGGGATTATTGTACATCTTGTTCTTGCTTCTTGATGGCGTTACGTTGCCTCTCTTTTGCCCCACACTCTCGATATTAATTGCTGTCTTCTCTAAACGGACTTGGTAGATGCTCAGCGCGAGCTATCGGGCTTGGGCTGGAAAATGATCAGAAGGATGAGAGCCATAGCCATGATCAAGATGAGCCCCACCAGAAACTGGATGCACTGCTTGAAGCTGTCTGCTTCTTCGTCGGCCTCACTTGCATTCGCTGGACGTCGCACGAGGTAGCCCAATTCCATGTCCGACTCGGAGCCGCCGTCCGACGCTGAGGAGTTGTAGCAGCATAGCACTGACGACGGGCATGCGGAAGATCTCTTGTTACGGGCAGCGCCTTGTCGACGACGTCCGGGGTTTCTAGCGGGTGGTGGTGGCTGCCTGGTCCACTCAGGGCTGCGGAACCACGGCAAAGGGTAGATTTCCTCCTCAGGCTTCGACAGAAGCGGTGAGCGCTCGTTCCGCGCTGTTGTCACCTTGGATCTGCTCACTTTTACCACCTCTACGTCGTGCGCGGAGGAGGCTCCGGGCGGCTCAGCGTGGTGCGCATCAGCCGCCACCATGGTGACCTTGGAGTCGCTTTTTTGCGAATTATTTTAGAACGTGGTGGTCTGATTTCGTAAATATACAAAGACGGGTCATCCCTGGCTTAATTTCTAATCTGTTTCTACAGGATTTCTAACAAACGCCACCAGTAGCGAACAAGCGGCTACCAGAGACCGAGGCAACATGGCGGCCATGCTCGTGAAGAACGCGCTACAGCTGAGTCTGCGAGCTCGACCAAGCGCGTCGGGTGTGCGTGCCCTATCCAGCATTTCTAGCGGCAGCTCCTTCGTTTCCTCAAGCTCACTGCCGCACCCGTCCGTGCTGATGATGGCTACCCCCACTACCCACATGAGTAGGTGCCGTCTTCTGTGCTCCTATATATCTCCGCTTGGCTGACGTGCCTATTATGTTCTTCCTCGGCGACAGACGCGCTGGTGCACAGTCCGCTGGTCTTCGAGACGGGCGTCAACCACCTGCAGATCGACGACTTCCTGCCGCAGATCGGAGAGTTTGTATGCCCCACTGAGAACCTTAACGGTAAGGCAGCTACTGCTGCAACTATGCCGAATAGAATGGATCAAGTATAACGGGTGGAATCATATTTTCTACTGCAGAATCCCTGCAGGCTATCAAGCGCACGTACCAGCCCAGCGTGCTGCGCCGCAAGCGTAAGCACGGCTTCCGCACGCGTCGCGTGTCCATCTCGGGCCGCAAGGTGCTCAAGCGCCGCTTCAACAAGGGCCGATGGCGTATGTCGCTGTAATTCTCACGAACAATGATGGAGAATAGCAAACGAGGGAGACCGTAGTCAATGTGGACAGGAGGCTGCCCCAATCTGGAATAGACTCACCAAGTGGACATGAACTGGCAGGTGGATTTATATTTCATCATTCATATCACGGTCTAGTGGCAGGAGCTTGTAGTCGGTACCGTCTACAGCAGCACCTTGCCCATATACTTTTCTAGCGCAGGCGAGAAGACCTCGTAGATGAAGGTGACAGGTCGTCCTCCGTTCCAGAAGAGATAGGAGCGGCCCCAGAAAGGCCCAACCGCTCCGAACGCCTTCTCCAATTCGGCCGAGTGGCCACAGAAGACGCTCTTCATGTCACGATACAGCTCTGTCTTGTGCTGCAGAATGTTCTTGCCAATAGGGATCTTGGTGTCCTTAAACACTGCCCCCACGTCCTCTACGTTGATCCACGACGCCGCATAGCCCAGACGTTCCCCGCGGGCGTTGCGCAGGAAAACTTGGCGTCTACACCGCGGTGCCGCAATGGCCTCGATCTCGGTCGGCGCATTGTCCGCGCTGCTCCCGACCGGCAGCATTCCGAGGACGTCCACCTCAGTGGGAGAGCCTGTAAGCAGCCTCAAGTGGTGCGTGGGCGAGCCGTTGCCGAAGAGGAACAACCGCCACGCCGCACTCATTTCTGCATGGCCGAGCTGGTGTTTGCATACGCTCCACAGTTAGTCACTGCCCCAACTCAAGCAATGCTGCATACAGTGAGCACCCGATAGGTCGTACCTGCATGGCTTCGGGGGATGCCAGAAACGTCACTTTCAGCTTGTACCAGTCGCGGCCTTCCTTGCCGTTTTCGGTTGCAGCTGTAGCAGAGGAGACGAGGGTCGAGGCGATCTCCTTCGCTGCAGTCTTCCCGTCCGTCACCATGGTCGCTGCTTTGATGTGCGGTGCTCCGGTAATTTCTATTGGGTCAAAGACAGGCCGGCAGTGCCAGGCAGCGCTCTGATGGGTACATACAGGCAGGAGTCATCGGTGCTCCAAGAGTCTCGATGGCCATGCGAGGACTGCCATGATGACGCTGTAACGCAGACATGAAATCCTGCAATGTCTTGTCGATTAGCAATGTGTGTCCAGTTGTGAAAGTCAAGACACCGGCATGTCGCCGCATGCTGCAGTCGATCAGCTGAACCACAAAATAATTAGTTACCAATAGCTGTCACGTCTTGTCTATAAGGACTTCACTTGCCACCTACCGACTCGATGCATGAATGGAGAATCTAAGCAAAGAGTGGTGCTTCGTGATGGTTGTGAGTCTCGAGTACGATCTCCGCTTCTTTTTATAGCTAAGTTTCTGGGGTACGAAGTTCTCCTGAATGGATTAAAAAATGGATTTACAGACTTACAGGTATGTAGGCGAAATGCTTCCAGCGCAAATGTAATTATATTATTGGAGAACGTGGCGAAATGCTTCCAGCGCAAATGTAATTATATTATTGGAGAACGTAGCGTATACACCTGGGTACGCTGTAATCGGTGCTGATACTATCATTGATACGTGTTGTAAGTCTGCTTTTCAACATCATTCTGTCACGATGTCCTCGGTAGCATATCGTCCTCTACAGCTGTGGGCTCAAACTTAATTCACCTATTGTCACCTACAAGTGAAACGTAGTGTAATGATAGTGTCATGTAGCCACTTGGTTTAAATGCGATAAAAATCGAAAATTTTCAGCAGTTGGTGAAGATCGGATCGCACCTAGCCGGAAAGGATGATATCCTTTAGGTATCCAGCCTCGCTGACCCTCAACCTGATACATATTTGCCAAGCCAACCCATTGGCAACGTTAGTGCCTACGCCAGCTTAGGTGGCAACGAAAGCTGCGTCAAACTGTGGTTTCCCATACAATCGCCACATAGAGTGCACGAGACGTTTCGCCTGTGTAACCTACATAACCCCTACGCATATTAGCTTTTGTAAGACACATACAATTCGCAAGTTGGTTCCCTCTCTTCCGTTTCTTTCGCCAGAGACGGCGCAGTTGCCAACCTTCAGTGCAAAAGCGAACCGGCCCAGGAGGACGAACGCAAGCAAAAGGCGAAGTTCTCGGGCACCTCCAGACGCTTCAGACGCGTAACCACTCGCCAGTAGTTAGCAGCGTACAGACAAAGCAACAGACATGAGCACATCGGGACGACCCAGCGGCGTTGGCCGAGGCTCCTTCTCGGCCGGCCGCAGCTCCGAAGTTGAGCGCATTATCGCCGCCGCCGACGTGGACACGACGTTTGCCGGCAAGAAAGCGCGGTACCGTGGCCGCCGCTCGGTACGAAGTAGTCGCACCGTAATATGAATGAGTGCTGGTCACTCACATTCTCTCCTATTTGCCTTAGACGTGGCCTGGAGCTCTCGCTCTTTTCCTTATTGCCGTCGTATCCATCGCTGGCCTAACGTACTACGGTATCAAAGTACACGACGATGTGAACGAGACTGTGGCGAGTAGTGAGGCCTCGGAGGAATCCAGATACACCGACGGCACGCAGATCGAGGACGGCAGCCCCACAGACACAGCGTCGGATCTGGCGACCACCAACCCCAAGACATACACGGACAGGAAATGTGAGCAGCCCAACTACGTCAGTAAGAACGGCCGCATCTTTGCGCAGCTGGCGGATGGCACGTCCACGCAGATTGACATTAAGGGCATCAACTGGAAGGGCATGGAGGACGCCAAGGGTGTCCCCAAAGGACTGTGGGACAACACGGTGGACGGAGACTCGCTCTACCGCTACGGCTACTTCCTCAAGTACAACAAGTTCAACGTCGTGCGCTTCCCTCTCTCCATCGACGCCGTGATGCGGAACACTGACATCGACACGAACCTCATCAACACCAACTCGAACCGTGCGTTGGGTACAGCCTCGCGTTACAACACGCTGCTGGGCTTACTAGTGCAAGGCTTGGGTCAGTTTAACATTGGCGTGGTACTGGACTTCCACGTGCTGTCCTCCTCGGACGACGATAGCTCCGGTCTCTGGTACGGCTCGTCCATTAAGCTGGCCGATATCAAGACAGCCATCTCGAATCTGGCTGAAGCCATGTGCGACTCAACCCACTTCAATATCATCGGTATTGACCTAAAGGATGGACTCAGTAGAGATGCTACATGGGGCGATGGATCCGATACCGACTGGGCGGCAGCAGCAACGGAACTGGGCAACCACATGCTTAAAGAGTGTCCCAAGTGGCTGGCATTCGTCCAAGGAGTGCAGGGAGAGAGCCACAAGGACACGTACGGAGATCGTTCTCTTAAGAACACGTTCCTGCCAGGCTCCGACCTGACTGGCCTCAGTACTGACCCCATCACCCTGAAGACTAACAACAAGGTGGTGTACGCACCCAAGTACTACTCGAGCTCGTATCTCCCGCGTCTCTTCTTCTTCGAAGACGGAGCGACGAGCGGTGACCTGCTGGAAGATTACGTCGAGTATTCTGACGCCGACTTGCTGGCCAATGTGAAGACCAACATGAACTACTCGTTCGGTGCAGCGTTTGATACCGGTATGGCAGTGGTATTGTCGTCGTTCGGCGGTCTTGTGGGCGACCTCGACGCTACAGCCAAGCAGACAAGTACGCGAGTTATTAAGGACGTGATATCGATGATGGCAGGATCAACGGAGCCATTCCTCGCCGGTGGCTTCTGGTGGACACTCAACCCGGACACAACGTGGCCATACCCGGCTCCTGATGACTCTAATGCCACTGCACAAGGTCTGGTGGACGACACGTGGCGTGTCGCCAACATGGACGTGCTGGAAGTGCTGGCCTCGATGAACAAGACCATGGGCAGCGTAAAGTTCATCCCGTGCTCTACTTAAGCTGAGACTTTCTCAGCAAGGGATACTGTACGGTACTTGCCAAGATATTTTCGCTTTCATGACTTTCATTTGCAGTCGTTTTTACTATTTTTTCTTACCTGGAGAAAAGGGAAGCGGTAAGATATTATAGAACACTTCTCTCTCCAAACGTGGTCATTTTTTTTTACTTTCGCATCTTTTGCGCGCGGCCACTGCGTTTGCTGCCGACAGTCGCCGAGTTGTCAGTAGCGGACGGAAGGAACGACGAGCCAAAGCCGCTTGTGGCTACGGTGGGTGCTGTGAATCCCGTAGCTAACGGTGCAGCAGTGACGCTGGTAGTCGTGGCAGGAGGAGCCACGGACGTGGTTGCGCTGCTTGTGAGGTTAAACGACACGGTCTTGGCTGGCGCAGAACCGAAACTGAAGCCGCTAGTAGGAGCAGCAGTCGCTGCTGGTGCTGCCGTTCCGAAGCCAAATCCTGTCGCGGCAGGAGCAGCCGCAGCTGGCTGCGGAGTCACGATGGTGGGCGCGACGCTAGTGCGGAAGCGGATCTTGTCGATAGCCTGGCGTTTGTCCGCCTCGCAGCTCTTCTTGCGCTTGTCGAACGGGTTCTGGAACGCTGCCGGATTCTTCTCGCCGTGCCGAGCCAGATCTTCCCGCATCTTCGACAGAAACAATTGCCGCATCTCCTCCGCCTTTTCGTGTACTTCAGCCACGCGAGCTGCAGCCTGCATGAGTGCAACGTTCTGAGCAAGTAAAATCTGCTGCAATTGGGCAGGCGCGGGGGCTCCAGCTCCAGCTGCGTTGCTGTTGGTGCGTCCATCGTACAGAGGCTTAAATTGCGCCTCCACGTCTTCAATCTGGGACTTGATCGCCGCCATCTTCTGCTCGTAATGGTCCAGTAATTCCCAATAATAGGGCGACGGCATCTCCACGCGGCGCACGACGTGGTACATGTTGGGTGTGCCACCGTTGCTGCTATCCAGACTTCGACGCGTCAGAGTGGCCGCATCCACTTGATGCAGCAGCTGACGGACGTCGTGACGCACATGCTGCACGGCAGCAGTCTGGCGATCCTGGCGGTTGCGTCTTGCCAGAACTTCCTGCTCCAACCTGGCCATATTCTCACGTAGCACCTCCATCTGACGAGGCGACACTGTCTTAAGGAAAGCGTCCGACTGATCCTGCTCCTTAAGGAAGGCGTGGAACTGCGTCATGTTCGTCTTCACGTCGTCCGGTAGCGCCTCAAATGCTGTCTCCAATGTGACCGGAGGACCGCTAAGGCAGAAACAAAACATTTGATTAGTGCACCGTAAGACGCTCTAAAGTTACAGCACGTACGCTGGTTGAGTTGCAGCTGCTGGTTGTGCTGAGCCAAAGCCTCCGAAGCCTCCTACGGCCGCTGGCTGTTGCGTTCCGAAGCCTCCGAAGCCGAATCCTGTTGGTGCAGGAGTCGCTGTGGCCGTCCCTGCTGAGCCAAAGAGACTGGGGGCAGTAGACACTGGAGTGGCTGATGCTCCGAAGCTGAAGCCTGTGGAGAGAGTCGACGCAGGTTTCGCACCAAAGCTAAAGCCACTAGGTGCCGCCGGCGCAGCCGGTGTACTGCTGAAGTTAAAGCCACTGGAGGTGGCGGGGGCGGCACCGAAGCTAAAGCCGCTGGAGGCCGCTGGCGGCGCACCAAAGCTTAGGCCCGAGGAAGCGGCTGGGGTGACTGGCGCAGCGCCAAAGCTGAAGCCTGTAAGAGGATGAAGAATTGGATTGCTGAGGATTACATTATAAGAGAGATCGGATGGGCTGCAACGTACCGGAGGAGGCGGCAGGCGCCGTAGGGGTGGCACCGAACGAGAAGGCCATGGGGACTGGCTGCCCCCACAACTAGATAGTTCGTTTGCCACACACTTGTTACACCACTTTGGTGTAGGTGATATTAATTGTGCTTTGCAAAAGTTTCGGCAAAATCTACAGCCCATGATTTCTACACTATGATTTATACATGATTTGGCGCAAGGCTGACCATGTTTGTAATTTAAAATATTTTTCCGTTTTAAAAATACAGGCGGGAAAGCCAGTCATTTGTCTGACACGCGTCACGAGAAGGCGAACCGCTCGCCACTGCTGCCCCGCGCGTCCTGGCAAGACCCCGAGACCCCCGCCAACCGACAGCGGCCTCTCTGCCCCCCCCCCCCCCCCCCCCCACGTCTGCCCGCAGGTAAGCAGAATCTCTTATGCTCCATCATCTTCATTGACGCGTACAGGACGCAAACTAACTCTTCCTGCTGCTAAATCATGTTATGTTGGACTGTAGAGACGTCTCATCCGCCCCCAGAACTTGATTCCAGGCCCCTAATCGTCTCTGTGTTCGCTTTAAAGGCTTCGAAGTAGAGAAACCTCAAAGAGGTGCAAAAATGTTTGTTGATTGGATATGGATACAGCTTTTGCTGATACAATGACTGCAGCTCGCCCAGAATTACTCACACGCGCAATACACCACCGTGAAGCAGTTGAGAAGCCCGACCAGAGTTCTCTACGAAACGGTATGACACATCCAATACGATGTTACCATGCGATGCATGTTCGACAACTAACTATTTAACTAACTCTTTGTGTTCTACTGTCACTTGGTACTCGCTGGAGTTTCTGTTCAGGTATGTTTGATCCATGACCTTCGTGGCGATGATAGATAGTTAGACTAAAGAGGTTTTCCATGTTTCTTCCATGTTTCTTCCATGTATTGATGTTACACAGCATCATGGTTCGGACAAAGAATACCGCCAGCATCTTAAGAGCCCTGGACATGGAAGTATCGTCAAGTAGTAGTAGCGATGCGGACGATCTGCTCGATGCCGCTGAGCTGCAAGTCTCTTTTGGGAGTATGATGATGACCGAGGCTGTGCTTGATGGCGTACCAAATGCTCAGAACACCGATGATATTGCGGGGCCAGCCCGTGGCTTATGAGTAAAGTTGATGAACAGTTTCTAAATGAAGGAGCATGTGCACTGGCAAAAAAAATGGTTGATGCGTGGCCGTTTGAAAGACTTCCGGGTTTCGGAGAAGGTTTTGACCTGGATTGGACCCATCTGTACTGTGCCCGCAGCGAGTGCTGGTATCACGACAACCTAATTAACGCCTTCATGATGTCCCTGGCGGAGCAAATCAAGAACAACACAACGCTTTTCCTGCCGTCATTGCATACACCTGCGCCGAGTAAAGGCAAACGAATCCCTCCTCGAAGAGTTTGGTAGCAGCTGCTGACAAGGATTTGGTATTTATGTCTTTGAACATGAACGAAAATCACTGGGTGTGCCTCGTTATTGATCGACCAAGAGCAACTATCTACTGCTACGATCGTTTCGACAAGTGGTCGAACCAGAACCTGCTCGCAGAGCTGGCGGAAGAAATTGGGCGGAAGGCTCTTTTAGTGGAGTACCATGTCGTCTCGGTACACAGCCCGATCCTAAAGGACAGCGATAACTGTAGTCTATTCCTCATCTTGCACTTCTGGCGACGATTCGTTAAGGAAATGGGAAGTGATTACACGACGGTGGGATTGCTGCGCCGGCGGTGGGACGATCTTCGAACCGTGGTGGACTTAAGCGATGCGAGTAAAGGTGAATAGGACTAAGATGTACCGCTAACACGATGACTACATACACGTTGCGCGTTTCATTATACTATACTAAGTAGTTCTGGATCATGCAAGATAAGATGGGGGAACTGACCAACACCCCAGCTAATTTCTTACTCGTCAAATTATACATCGTCCTGGAAACATGATTTAACCATGGTTATTAATGGCAAATACATGGACATCATTTATGACACGTGGTAGTATTGCTCATGCAGTATGAGGATCCGACAGCCGAAAATCGCGTTCAGCTTTCAATTATCGGGTAGTGGTGCGAACATGTTTTGGCCGTGACCCAATATGTGGAATACATGCTCAAAATAAAATACCTCACTCCGTAATATACTTCGGGGGAATCATGGAGAAATCATAGTAACCATGGGCAAAATCCATGATTACTGCCCCCTAGCCCTAATGAATAACATGGGCTGTAGCACTGGGCCAAAAAATTTGGTAAATCGGATGGTAGTCGATTCAATTTCCAGACAGAAAATGCGTCGATCGCTTAGATAGGATATATCACTACGCCGAAAAATCAAAACGAGTCCGTTTTGCCGGTTTATACCGGCAAAAAGAGTGGTTAGTGCTTATTACCCAACACTCCAGCCTCTCAGTATCCAATCGCGCCCATGACGTTCTCCGACGATTTTCGATGGCGAGCCGTTGCCCTTCTTCACGTATACAGCATTCCAATTCAGCATGTATCATCGCTGCTAGGTCCTAATCTGCGGACTATTTGACGTTGATATTCTCTATTCCTGAGTGATGGAGTAGTCAATAACAAGCAAGAACGAAAGGAGAAGCGTACCAGGTGGCCACTAGCGGTGCTCAAGTTTGTGGAAGCGTATGTGTAGGACCACCCGACATTTAATATCGAGGAGTTGCAAAATCGCATTTCTACCCGCTTTTCTCATCTGAAAACGGTATATACGTTGAAAATTTGTCGTGCTCTCAATTTCGACCTGAACCTGAGCCGCAAGGTTCTCTCTAAGGCCCATTCTTATCGGCTGGGTACCGATCCCAGCGTCGGCGACTAGGGGAAGGTGTACCGAGGAGCTGATAAGAATCAATCGCTGGGTATTTGGTGTTTACTGTGTGTACAGAGTCTACGGCAGATGCCCGCGTCATGTGGTGTGCTCCGTGTTTAATATCATGATCGTAGCGATGCAGAGTTTAGTCCTCTTGGCCAAAATTTATAATACAAACGATCGGATGGCACGCTTGTCATCCTGGGATCCCAGCTCACAGCTTTTTTTTCTGGGATCGGAGAACGGTACCCCAGATTTTCTGTTTTTGCAGAATTCGCACAACTTTTGTAGATGTTCGTGCACCAATGAAAAGCGAGGGTTCTGAAATCCCAGGAATCCCAGCTGATAAGAATGGCCCTAAGGCGGCGCGCGAGGCAGTTCCAGCAGAAATTCAGATCTATAAAGAAAAGCTCATGCGTGTGTATTCATACGCCGAACAACAAGTCTTTGTGGACTAAACCTCAAAAGATGGACGCCATGTATTTCGACGATACGCCTGGTTTCGTCGAATTACCAAAGCAAGTGTGCGACTATATTTTCGTCGTGGTGAGCGCTTGTCTGTTATGGCCGCTCTAGACGTCTCGGGGTTTATAGCATGGGATTCAACTGAAGGGACATTTTTACGAGGCACCTTTCACGAGGCTTTTATGCAGCACGGCATCCCGCTCTTAAAGTCCCTGGCCGCTACCTATATCAATTGAGATCATGGACAATGCGAAAATACATGTCTATCCTGAGCTACAAGCTGCGATTCATGCGTGTGGTGCTCGGATTATATTTCTGTCTCCTTACTGTCCCCAGTTAAACCCGATCGAGCAAACATTTGGACTGCTTAAACGATGGATGCAGTGCCATACTAACCTTGTTTTCCCACTCTATCCGAAGATGATCTTGGATATAGCAATGAGAAAGGGTATTAAACGGGATCTGGAAAGTGCTTTCTGTGTCATTTCAGCACTGTGGATACAATAGCTCCTCACTCCGCAACGAAGTTTTTTAAGATTTAATTAGTAGTTGCAATGAGAACTAGCAGTACAGAAACATAGAATTTTAACCCGGTGCTCTACATTGAATCCCACCTCTATGTCTTCGTCGATTTCGTCGTCTTCCTTGTGATCTTCATCCTCTAAATTCGGCTGCGTAGGTGCGACAGGTGGAAAGTCGTGGTAGATGCCGGCTGTAAAGATGTTGTGGTCGGGAAAGCGAAGTACTCGTCTGAGTGAAACTATACCAACTTCCACTGGAATCCACACTCCGCTCCACTTTAGCCTGATAATCCCGGTTTGGGATCGTGCTTTCTCCTCGGTCTGAGCACGCAGGAGAGCAACTTCCTCTCGCTGTCTATTTAAGTCTCTTGCTTGTCTCGTAGTATTGTCATCGGTAACGTGGAAAGTGGCGCTATCCGGGCGACGGACATTAACCATGTCGATATAGTGTGCTGTAATAGGGCCGAATGAAACTGCACTAGCAGCTTCGTGAGCTAAGCGCTGCAAGCGAGCTTGCTGGACACGCTTCTCCGTTGCACGGTGAAAGTCGGCAGACGTAGCAGCTGGCGCCGCATTGGCCACGTACAAGAACACTAAGAATTTGAACTCACTTCCCGGTGCTATACCACTTGGCTTCAAAACCCGCCACCTACGGTGCAACGACTCGACGAAATTGACCGTCGACATGCGCATGCACTTGTCCTGGCTCTCATTGCTAGACCTCTTCAGTTAGATATCACTGTGTAAGTCGATTCTTGCGTTTGAATTTCGTAATGCATTTAGCGCGGAATACATCATAACCTTCGGCTACGTCGAACATGACGTCTTGTTTCCAGCCACCACGAGCGTTGCCGTGTGGCGCACCAATACGAGCAGTCAAATTCGCAGTCAGTACTCTTGGTAGCCCGCTTCGTTTTGGATGTCAGCGATAGCTTGGTTGTAGCTTGGATCCATGATGGCAAAAGTCATTTGCAAATGCAACACCGAAGAAAACACAGGAAAACAATGAGTGGCTCTTTTCAAAGTGATGCAGTGTATTACTGGGGCTGTAGTTTGCCTATAACAGCATATATGACATCCTATAAACTATGAGTACAAGTCTATATTGTCAATACATTGCGACATAGAGAGCAATTTTGGAGAGAACTTACTGTAAAACCTCTGCTTGGTTTAATGAGATTGCTTGGTAGCATGCCCGCATCTACAACAACCTTCACTGCTGTTGGTAGTTAATTGTGTCGCACGTCATCAGCGTCACGTACGTGCCCCTAGCAACTTATCGATTATCCATTTGCTCACCGTACGCGCCGCATTTGCTACATCAAACAGCAAGTTTCGCAGCGCAATGACATTAGATCTTTATTAATATAATCGGCTGGCAGATGCACAAACACCGTCGAACACACCGGCTGGTCTGGCCTTCCTCAAAGCTGAGCACCAAATAAGCCGCTAGCGCTCTCTCCCGTGTGATGACCTTGCTGTAATCGCCCTACACGTATGAGAAGGTATTATAGGAGATAGGGTGAAGACGCAGAAGCAGCTTACCAATGACGTAGATCACTTTGCGTTGGCGTGGCCGTTGCGGTAGCTTGACCTGCCGGCGTTGTTTTCTGTGGCTGTTGACTGTGGGGCGTCAATGGGGTCCGATTTAGACAATTTCAGTGGTGGCAGAAAGTGGGTTGCGTCTCAGATTTATTTCTACCTATCATTTCCTAGGTACGATTTATGTTGTCACACGTGTACGATATCTGGCCTTAAACGTCGGGGCAAATTAACTGCAAAGCATAATAACATGAACATTACTGTATACTTGGAGAAGCTGGCTGGACAGCTCAGCCACTTTTATTACATTGTATGTGTGTGTGTGGGTGGGGGGGGGGGGGGGGGGGGGGGGTCGATAAAACCATGTTCAAACAACTTCGTACGAACATTTGACTGTGCTGCTTCTTTTTACTAGAACAGAGAAAACACTTTCTACGTGTTTTTACGTGAATCTGATTTTGGCACGAATGCCGTTCAATGTGGCTGCACGTGCCTTAAAAAAGGCATACTCTACACGTGCGTACGACCTGCATACCAGCGACTTCATCATTCCTATTTTCAGCGCGTATCATGATCCAATCCCAGCCCTCTACGGCGGAGTGTTTCAGAGCAGCATCAATGAGCAGCCGTGTGGCCTGCAGCTCGAGTAAGCGAGGTGGCGCTACTGGCCGAGACGACATTGGATCCGTTCCTATTCGAAGCGCGGCAAAATCGACTCGTGCAAGGACGGCTTTTGATCAGTATTTGGACTTTGAAAAACAGGCCGATGAGCCCAGTAGCAACGATGCCCACTTGTTTGTTTCTGAGGTCTTAAGCGTTGGAAATAGCTGTGATGTCCCGTTTCTTATCATAATTGTAGTTAAAATACCTGCTTGTTGTGGAGTACCAGTGAGCAGGTCATTACACGGCTACAGTCCTCGAGACGGCAGAGACATGGGATGAGCGGTAGAAAAGGTGGACAAACTGTTGAATGTGGAATTTGTCCATCAGTGTGGCGAAAAGTGTAACGGGGTGGCACGCAAGTAGCTACATATAGCCACTTTGTTACGAAAGAGCTTTTCCACGTTGGTCTGAGATACACTAATGGTTACATTTAGCACACTGTTGGTTTGCATGTATTTAGGGCATTCATTGGTTAAAATTCATTATCTTAAACCAAATTAGAATAGTAGGATTCGGTCAACCATTCGCTGATTAATACATTTAATTTAATTAAGAGAAAAATCCAAACAAGCAAATAAACAGTTCGCATTTTACCGGAAATCGGCTTTGCTTTCCTTTTTAAGTATTTCTATACTTTCGGACAAATTTAAGTGAAACACAGCTACCGCTTCCTCATACAAGTGCGCTAACGTGGAAGTCGAAGTAGTGGGCTGAAGTGGGCCCATTTCACCTGGTAGCACTACTTTGTAGTCTGCTCAACGACCGATAGTTCGTATGGAATACGAACACGGGGTGGAGAGCCAGCTCATGGACGGTAATCCGTCCATGCGTAGCCCATGTACTTCTGCCGAGCACATTGTGCGTGCAGACTGTCCCCATCTGGCAGAACCAGAGTGGAAAGCTCTCCGAAGACTGTCAACAGTCATTGGAGAGGCAGCCGTGTCGACAGTGCTACGTACACTGTCACCGACAGAGCAACATGGTGCTGCTCTAAGATTTATCGTGAGCGAGCAGCGCGATGCTGCTGCTACGAAAGTGTCGCCCGAGACGACACCACGCGTGCAGTCGTTGAAACAGCACGTGAGCAGTTATGTGGGGAAAGAGGGCGAACCTCTTCTCCGATGGCTTGTCGAAGTCGACACTTCCATAACGGCTCGTCATATCACTGACGAACCGTCGAAGGTTGCGTTCGCCATATCATGGCTTGGCGGACGAGCGAGGAGCTGGGCGTATGGCCGCCGGCTCACAGATCATACGTGTTTTAGCATGTTTGCGCTATTCAAGGAGGAGCTCAGACAAGTGCTTGAGCCCCCTCAGAATGAGTTCCGGTCGAGACTCGATCTGCTGCATGGTAAGCATGACGTTCACGATTACGCCCAACGTGCGCGGTACTTGGTCTTGAGCATCGTGACCAATCCGATCGACGAGGCAACAAAGGTCGTCACGTTTATAAAGGGGCTGAAGGATGGGTCGGTTAAGACATTTCTCTTCCGATAATACCCAAGTACTTTTCGACGATGCGATTGCTCTTGCAATACAAGAGGATTTTAGCCTGAAGCAGGCTAAGCTGCATACGAACGTGCGGAGGATGGCACGTCCGATGACGAGAGCGGGAGGTTCAGAGCCTATGGACCTCACGATTGCTTCTGCTGTTGGACGCCAACAGCTTAAAGGGGAGCAAGTGCGGTGTTACCGATGTGAATACAATGGGCACTCTGCACGTGAGCGCATAGACGGTCATTGAAGTATGAGCGTGTCTCAAATCTGATTTCCGATATGAAACAGACCCAACGGCTGCCTCAGTCGCTGCGACTTGTGAATGGGCACCGGATGCTGCATCGTAAGGTGCTGCCTCAACGGTGGGTTCGGATGCACCTCGCGGTGCATGCGTGACACTGACAGGGCCGTCGCTCTCTGTCGCATTGTGTCCGAAGTGTACAGCTGTACGCTTCCCCCAGTTGATCACTGGATCATGCCGTGCAACCCACAGCATGCCCAATACCAAGTCAAACTTATTATCCAGATCCAGGACGACAAGATCTTCCACAAACACCCTGCGTTTGTATGCGTAGCAAACGCGTACTACGGGCTTCTCCGTTCTTACGGTGGCACCTGTTGCCAATCGGACCTGTGTCAACCAAAGAGCCTGCTCTCTTCGACGTCACTTTCAGGGTGACAAGATTTGGCTAGTCATATTGCTTTTTGCATCGAGAATCTCTCCCGCTGGGGGCTGCAGGCCTCAGTGTCGCGTGTCCGTTGTAGACACGCGCGACTGCAATATCAGTAGGGCGCCCCGCGCCTACTGGTTCTGTACGTTTTTTTTTATTGCATGCGGCCATGCTCGGCATCGCCACGTTGCCCCCTGACCGAGTGCACAGGCGGAGCGTAGTACAAATGACTTGGCTGCTACACCCTCTGCCGATGTTCTTGATGGTAGCACAAGAGAAGATCAGGCGAGCTGCCAGGGTATGGGCTTCACTCAACGTTATACCGATAAGGAGGTATTTCATCAGACAGCTATCCGCGCCCCTGTTCCAGTGTGTTCGTACAATAATTTCATGAATGCAATGGATCGATTCGACCAAATGCGAAGCACCAATCCGACACGCCGGAGAGAGTGTCGACTGAGTATGAGCCGTTTCACCTGGCTACTTGATGGAGAGTTCACAACGCGCTCGATATGTACGAAGTGATTAAGCATGGAAACGGATCAATCAAATTAGTCCGAATGACCAAAGAGCATATTGTCAATTGACTGGTTGTTGCACAGCCGCAGCACGTGCAGTCGCTCAGGCAGTGAGCGAGGCATCGGGAGCCCATTAAAGACGAACGCGGAGTGGCGCGTAATCCGCTGAGTGGTACGGATCTGGTCGATGATCTACAGCTGCGTGGCCCGAGGGCCGCGGTCGACTGCGAGTCGAGGCATCGTGGGCGCGGCCCAGGAAACCCAGGTGAAGTGAAACCTAGCTTACTGTGTGAGGGTCAAGGACCTCTTGGCTCTCAGCCGAGTGTCTTGCGAGACACTGTATCCTCTTCGAGAAGTGATGGTGCTGCTGCACCCGGTGGTGGTGATGGAAATGTCGCCACACCGCCCTCATCCGGCCGAGCTCGGTCGCGGAGGGAGAGGAGAAGAATACGCAGGGCGTCTGTGACGTCTTCGACGTCGAACGAGGTGTCCAACGTGACGAGCGGTGAGGCTCCATGTGGTTGCTGTAAGCAGCTGTACACACGCGTCCATGAAGTGACGGGGGAGGTCGAAGGCGACATCAGCCTTGACACTCTGTCTGCTGTAGATGCTCTGCTAGAGCTGGACGAGATGTCCATTGCAGAGTTTGGCGAAGCTTTGAAGGCAGGTGATCTAGCCGAGGTGGTCCTGCTGGGACCTGAGGAGGACTTGAGCTTCTCATCCGTCGTGGACGACGCGGTCCTAGAGGACACCAAGAAGGCGCTGAGCGCAAGAAGTGGTTCGACGATCCTAAAAGATCCTTCGGATCCCTTCTACCCTGTGGTGAAGGAATATGGAGACGTTGTCTCGAAGGACCCACCGATGGGCCTGCCTCCGGATCGAGGCGTGTGTCATGAGATTGACCTGGTTCTGGAGCCAAATACTGCGTAACAAGGCTATGGCTTTTGTCAAGAGAGCAGTGTGACGTCATTGACGCATTCTTCCGTGCGAAGCACGAGGCAGGGATGGTGCGTGAGAGTAAGTCTCCGCACTCGACACCCACGTTCTGTGTCAGAAAGCCGAACGGCAAGTGGAGCATTGTTCATGCTTTTAACAAGCTAAATGCGGCCACCATCCCGGCGCAAACGCCGATTTCTCGTAAGGATGTTCTGCAGAACAACATGGTAGGCTGTACGTTGTACAGCGCACTCGGCTTGGTCGATGGTTACAACCAATTGCTCATGAGAGCGAGCGACATTCCGCTGACAGTGGTGAGTACTCCGAGCGGTATGCTCTTGGAGTGGCTGGTCATGACCCAGGGGTTGTCGAACGCACCAGCAACGCTAAATCGTCTTGTTACGCAGTTGTTTAGGCCACATCGGGCGTACGCTCAGACGTACTTCGACGACATATTCGTCCATAGTCGTGCTGAGCACGGAAAGTCAAACGTGGAGAACCACATTGACCACTTGGGAGCGACGCTCGAGGCATGCGCACTAATAAATTGTATGCCAACTTGGACAAGTACGTCTTTGGCGCGAAGTAGATGCCTTTCCTCGGGTGCTTCATTGGGAAGCGTGGTTTACGGGCCGATCCACCCAAAGTCAAGGCCATCATGAACTGTCCGGTTCCCAAGAAGCAAATAGACTTACGCAAGTGGCTAGGCTTAGCCATTACTTGTAGAAATACAGCGCGAACACCCGTGAGATGGCTCGGCCATTATCGTATCTCCTTGAGAAGGACGCACCATGGTGCTGGAACATTGAGCACGACGGATCCTTTGAGGCTGTGCAGGAGAGCTTGCTCCAGGCTCCGATCCTTGCACTACCGGACCCCGATCGTCCATTTAGCGTCATCTGTGACGCCTCCGATTTTGCAATCGACTGTGCTTTAATACAAGTAAACGCCGAAGAGCGTAAACGCGTGATTGCGCTTGAGTCTCGCCAGCTCAAAGCGGCAGACAAGAACTATCTATTCCATGACAAAGAGCTACTTGCAATGAAGTATGCTCTAGTCAAATTCAGGGTACACCTGCTAGGCTCTAAGCCTTTTGTGATCTTTACTGATCATGCGTCGCTTCGCACAGCGACACAGTCGCCTCATCCTCCGAGAATGGCAAGATGGTCTCCCTTCTTTGCTGAGTACAACTTCGAGGTGAAGTACTAGCCGGGGTGGCTTAATGTAGTGACCGATGCGCTCTCGCGCATCGGCCGGACTACGAGTTAGCTCATGTCACGACAGTAACGTCGTCAGTGCCTGCCTTGATACGCGGAGCGTATGCACAGGACGACATGTGCGTAGCGCTGCTACGGGCTCTTGGGAGCGAAGGGTTTAAGGAATCTGACAAGGAATTGTCTGGGCGTATACGCGCGAGGCTGCATCGATAATCGCTCGACGGCGGCTTGCTGTATTACAGCACCGACCTTGAGAATAACCCTCGTGTAGTCGTTCTTCATGATGAGAATCTAAAGTATCGAATCCTCTATGGGGTTCATGATACGCCCGTGGACGGGCACTTAGGTCGGGAGAAGACATATGGCTCGGTGAGCTCGATGTAGTGGTGGCCCAAGATGTATAAGTTGGCTGGCACCTATATACGCACGTGTAGACGTGTCAACGGACAAAGTCCGCGCCGAGCACGGCAGCGCCATTGGCAAGTTTGCTTGTCCCTAAGGGATGTTGGCAGTCCATGAGTATGGACTTTGTGTATGGCCTTTCCAACGATAAGGCGGAAACCACGGGTATTGGGGTCTTTGTAGACCGATTGAGCAAGATGGCTCATTTAGCGGTGGTGCCGGACACCATTGATGGTGAAGGTAGAGCTTTGCTGTTTTTAGACCGAGTCTTTCGCCAACATGGCTTGCCTGAGGCAATTGTCTCGGATCGAGAACCGCGCTTCACCGTGAAGTTCTGGACATCCCTCTTCAGAGTGCTTGGCACTCGTTTGGACAAGTCCACAGCGGACCATCCACAGGCTGACGGTCAAACCGAATGCGTTAATCGCGTTGTGGAGGATATCCTCCGAAGCGTATGCGCTGAGGCGCCAAGACGCTAAAGCCAGATGCTCCCACTTGTTGAGTTTGCAATAAATAATGCAGTGCACGCATCGACAGGCTACACTCCGTTCTATGTGATCGGCTTGGTGAACCCCCACATCCCACTGACGCCACCACGCAGTGGCTCAGGGCTTGATGGGGGAGTGATAGCCGAGCTTCTAGCTGATGTCAGCCCTGTTGCCGTTCAAAAGCAAGTCGATGGCTTTGTCTCTTCGAGACTGAGCGTAATGCGTCAAGTACGTGACGCTATGGCTGAAAGTCCAGATACGCAGAAGGAACATGCAGATGCCAAAGGCAGAAGCAATGTTGAGACGTTTGAGGTCGGTGACCAAGTTTTGTTAAACGCTAAAAACCTACCTACTCATGCAGTGTCTACAGTCTTCAAGACGAAGTTGAGACCTCGGTTCATAGGACCGTTCAAGGTCGTGGCCAAGAAGGACCTAGCAAATACGCTCGACCTTCCGAAGTAGATGCGCACGCATCCGGTCTTCTATGTTGGTTTGCTTAAGTCTTATCAAGACCCGTCTCAGGTGAGCGCGGAGGCGTTGGCGGCAACGGTGGCTGGGCCACGGACAGCTGCAGAGCAGCAGGTGGTGGAGCCACGGGAGGCTGAACGACAGCAAGTGGTGGGCCCACAGCAGGCTAATCAACAGCATGTGGCAGACCCACATGTCGCGGAGCGAAGTGCTCAAGATGCAGGAGCATGGCAAGTTGACGTTCAGCCGAGTGACCGGACGCTCAATGTCCGAGACCTGGTTGTGAGTCAGTAGTGGTGGATGTAACCTATCCACAAGGTGGATCATCGCTTCGAGATCGACCGATGGACGGTGAACGTGAACGTTCGCGTCATGGTCACCGGCGTCGTATGGACGCAGACGCCGTTCCGGCAAGTGCTGACTCTCCCCGCGAGAACCCAGCTGAGGCAAGGCCTCCTCCCGCTCTGCTCGATGAGCATGGTAAGCTCCACTATCAAGTGAAACGCCTTGTGGCGCGGCGTATACGCCAGGGTCGTACCCAGTATGGAGGGGTTATCCTCACTCCCAGAGCTCATGGGAGAGAGAGGTTATCCTCCGGCAAGATTGCCCTGACGTCGTGGACGCTTACGACCGGTCACATACTGTGCCGAAGCACCACCATGGCATGCGACAGCGTCGCCGGGCGCCTCACACTAGCGAGGGGAGCGAAGAGGTCAGTAGTTGAGCTCAGGCTCTGACCAGTGTCTGCAGCAGCCAGCGCGTACGTATGAGCGGTGCTCGCAGCAGGAGCAGGAGGTGGAGAGACCTCTGATGTTGGGGACGTGGTCCCGAAGGAAGCCGGTGCTTCGTGCTGTGCTGAACAAGGTTCAGGCACAAGCGCCCCGATAGACGCATAGTTCTTTTCAAACAACGTGTTCGATGAGCATGATCCAAATGTGGATGCGCCGTACCAGCGAAAGTGGTGTTCCGGGCGGGGATTGAACCACTGTCCTTTGGCTTTCCAGGCCGGAGCTCTACCATTGAGCTATAAGGGTGACGCCTATACGTTTGTCCGAGAACGGACTACTCATGGTATGAGAGGGCTGCACCCAAGTGGAATCGAACCACCGACCCGTGGTTTCCAAAGCCAGCACTCGGCCACTGAGCTAAAAGGGTGTTGCCCTTAAGCTTGTCCAAGCGTGGACAATCGCTCATGGAACGAGAGGACGGCGCCCTGGTGGGATCGAACCACCGACCTATCGCTTGTGAAGCGAGTGTTCAACCGCAGAGCCGTTGTCGACGAATCGGATGAGTCAAGAGCATAGCTCTAAGCGGTTTGCAGCTCTTGAAGTTGGCGCGGAGCGCGAGCGTAGGTCTGAGACCGCTTGAGAACAAGATGCGCGGTGCGCTTGAAGCATTGGGCCGTGAGCCGACGACGAGAAGTTGGGCATCAACGATGCGTAGGCGTTTGTGAGCTCGCGGAGCTGTACAACGCTGGTGTAAGGTGTAGTAACCTCCGCCGTCTTGACAAGACGTGTCCTCGCTGAAGAAGTTTCGAGAGCGGAATGTTCTCATCTTAGTGGGGGAGAGTGTAACGGAATTACATGGTGTAGGACACACAGGGGTACGGAGTACCCGGAGAGCTAGCAAAATATCAGTACATAAGTCGGAGAGTTAGCATAATCTCTCAGTACGCTGGCTGAAAGCCACACGCTATGCATTTGGTTAGGTTTAGCTATGCTAGATAGTTAAACAGATACATTTAACCCTAGGCGGCTTGGCCGCAATAATAGTACATAAAACACTTCTGGTTTTGAAGCATAAAAGTTAAGGTATTAACTTTGAGCCCTGGTCGTGGGCTGTAAGTTCCTTTGGATAAGGAACTTAGTATTAATGACTCTTTGAGTCGAACGTCTTCCTCTGACGCTAAAGCTACGGCAGCCCCGCTGCAGATACTCTGTAAATCGAGAAAGAGCCGTATGGCCCGTCGCACTGCAGAGAAGACGAAGTCTATTCATGAGAAACTGCTCAAGCAGCTGAAGTAGGTAGCTGTTGCTGCGTTACCCGTTAATGCAAAAACCGTTAGCATACTACTATACTACCCATTCAATCAGTTGACTGCCATTTCTAGCAAAACTCCGAAGGATAGGTGGCCGTCATGACTCGCACCAGCGTTGGCAATCTCAGATGCCAGCACGTAGATGCTCTCCTCGCTCAGCTCAATGCGTGACAGTAACTCCATCTGAGCTATTAGTATCTTCTCGAGGCTTGCGCCGATCTTTTCAAGCGTGTTCTCCATGTCCATGAGCTCGTAGATGGGCGCGCGCACCAGCTCCCGAGCGAGCGACATTCGATTAATCCTTGCTGCGATGTTGGATCTTTGAAATATTTGCTCAGTGTGAAAAAATGTGTTCCACACGGTGTAGTGTAAGAAACATACCCGTGTGTGGTGCACACGCAAATTAATGCTGTTTTAATAACTCTAAATTTTGGATGTTGGGGCGTTATTTACACTGCTACCCGCCGCTACGCAGCGGTAATTTAGGTTTAGTTAGACTTGTTGTGGCCTTCCCGCCTCCGCTACGCTTCGGCGGGATAAGTATTACAAAAGTTAGGCCCCCTATGCCGCCTCGATATTTTTAATTTCAAAAAGTAATCTGGGTCAGCATCATGCTTACCTGATTAAGCATAATTATTCTAATGATCCTGATTCAAGATTCTTACTACAACCTCTTTATCATTGTTGGCTATCATTGTATCTTCATCTTCCACCCTAAACCACCTGCACTCCAAATACATTTATAAGAAAAGCTACACAATATGTTTAGTTTAGCGTCGTACTTTCTGAGCCATGAAACTTAGCTCACATCAACGCAAAAGATAGTAACGGCGTGTCAGCTTGCACTACTTACCCGCTTGTACTGCCTGTTTAATCTTGTAAGTAGCTAAAGATTGATCACTTCTCATACCAAACTCAACAAAAATTCAATTTTTGTTCATTTTAATACATTTAGCGCTCATTTTGTGCTGATTTAGAATGAGTCATTACACACTCTAATCTGTGCCAGTTATGATTAAAGCATCTGGTTAATGCGTCGCAAGACGCCTTGCTGTTGTTATTGTTGACGGCGGTGTTTTTTTTTATTTGATAGTTTAAAGCGATGATTCCAGGATGGTTAATGTCATTTAGGATCCAAATTTATTAGCGTTGTTTATGAAATCTACATGTACTTAGCCAACTATAATTAACACCTCTCGTGTTTTGTTGTTGTCTTACCGCTCCATTTAAAATCGTATCCTACGCCCTTGTCGGCGACACGTCCACACATTATGTAGTATCGGATTTTGCTATCTAAGCAACTCTGGCTTACAGCAGTAACACGTATGAGTTCTTTTTGTTCAATCTAAAACTATCTACTTAGCCAACTATAATTAGCACCTCTCATGTTTTGTTCGCTCCATTTCAAATCGTATCCTACGCCCCTGTCGGCGCCACGTCCGCCAGCTTAGTAGGATCGGATTTTGAAAACAATGGTTTACAGCAGTAACACATATGGGTTCATCTAAAACTATCTATCTTTATGGATCGATTGACAACGTACTGTATTACTTGTAGCACAGCATTGTTCTTACTACTGCTGATGTACGATTTAGCAGTACCTCATTTTAAAACATGTTAAAACCCACTCAGATAACTTATTAATGCTAATATTTTTAAAATAAAACAATAGTAGTTATATTTTAGTCATTGTAACTCGCAGAAACTACTGAGTACAAAGTACTACTTAAATTTAAAGTATGGATTCGAAAACACGCTTCCTACGTGTCCGCAAAGCACCTTGCTGTATTGAAAGCAAGCCCTCAGTTTAGCACTCAAATATTAAAAGCAACATGCATTATTAAAATAGTAAATATTGATACTTCGTAGTATTAAAATGGTGCCGCCTTCGGATAGTGGAATGGGAGGATGAGCATTTTTGCTACTTCAATAAAATCAAATTACGCAACGCACCACGTAAATACAGTTTTTACACCGGTAAAAACTGTATTAACTGTTTAGACGTCAACTGTGTCTTTAATCAGACACCGGTATAGCTGTACCAGAAGTAGTATTTTATTAAAAAAAAGTCTACATGTATTATAGACAGTCTTTTGAGGAGACGTTTAAACACCCACTGCCACCACGCACTTCGACCTTCTCCTAATACAGCTGTAAATGTAGAAGTATTAAGACGTGTACTCTATTTTAATATTAATAATACACTGTTATCTAGAGCGCTCTTCTTTACAAAACATTCATGTCTCCGTCATCAGTTGATTCCAGCTCATGTATTATTGATACATTCTTCCTACAAATTTTACAAGCCAGGCATTAGCTGGAAATACCTGCCTGGTATTAATAAAATACTACTTCAAGTACAGCTATACGGCACTTCGACCTTCTTCTAAACTGATGTATTACTGTAGTAATTGAAAAATTATAAGGACGTGTTCTGTACGTACTTCTACTACTACTGTACTAGAATGTATCAGTTTATTATCCGACGACCTGGAATCCTTTCTAAAGTACTGTCAAGCTAGCGGTGAACCACTTTTCGCTAAGAGAACTACTTTGCCTTGTATCGTGTCTAAATGATCAATGAATCGGCATTCTCCTTGTAGAACTGCTTGTACTCCCATTTAATTCGTATGCTGGTCAGGTCTTCAAAAGGGAACATCTTATCGACGTTTGTCTTGTGAACCATCCATTTCTTGAATTGCCACTCTTGCAAATCTTCGGCTATACCAGCCTTGGTCAAATAGTGTTTCGCTTTCGAGTTGACCAACAGCACCGCTAGCTCCTCTTCTCCAAAGCGTTTCTCCAATTGAATGATCGGCTGAAACACCTTCACTCTATTTCTCTTGAAGCTATTCACCCTGTTCACATAAGCTATCCACGTCCTTAATGGCCCCGGGTTTTCGAACAGCTTTGTACCCATTTCGTTCAATTTGAGAAGATTGAAAATGTCATCTGAGCTTTTCTGACCGACCCGCCAAATCTCCAGCTGCAGCTTCTCAGCGGTCTCTTTGGTGTTCGCTACTTGCTTCGCTTTCGCAACCAGATTTGCCAACCCTTCGTCACCAAATTTGTTCCTCAGTACTGTGTACATGACCAGATCTGCGTCAGGGTTAATTTCCACCTTGTTCAGATATGCGGTCCAAGTGCTCCACACTGGGCTCTCGAACACCTTGTCTCCTTCTTTGTCGAGTCGAAGGAGTTTAAAGACATCGTCGCTGGTTTTCGAATCTACCGACCATTTACCAAGTTGCATCTTCTCCACATTCGCACCCATGGTTTTCGAATTGGTGTCTTGCTTGGCCTTGTTAACAAGCCTCGCCAAGTCTACTTCGTCCAAGCCTGACTTCCTGATTGTATGGACTAGCATCGTGTAGGGGTCCTTCCTCAGCATTTCCATGTAAGAGAACCAATTGTTCAGCACTGGACTATCAAGAAACTTGTCACCCGCTTTGTACAGTCCGAGGTACTTAAAGAGGTCTCCACTGGTCCTTCCATCCGTGGCCCATTTCTGGAGCTGCACTTTCTCCAGTTTCTCGACAACAGTCCCAGTATGGAGGTCTTGCTTTGCTGCGGTGATGAGCCTCGCCAACTCTACGTCGTCGAAGCCCTTTGCCTTGATCGCTGAAAACAGCATTTCGTAGGGATTCTTTTGCAGCTTTTCAACGTATGCGACCCATGTGGTTAGCACTGGATTTTTTAAAAGTGTCGTACTTTCTTGGTTTAGCTTCAGGATCCGGAAGACGTCAGCCGCGCTGTTTTTATTGTTCATCCACTTCTCGAGCTGCAGCGTCTCGAGCTTCTCGGCCAGCACTTTTGTTGAAGAGTCTTTCTTGGACAGAACAAACATTTTCGCTAGTCCCACGTCGTCATAGTGCGCTCTCACCTTGTAAAGTAGGACGTCGTATGGGTCCTTGTTCAACTTTGTCAGGTAGCTCATTCACATATTCACCTTGGGGCTTTTCAGAAGATTACTGCCTTCAGCATCAATCCGCAGAAGCTTATAAACGCTGTCCGCACTTACTCCATCAGCAAGCCATTTGTTGAGTTGTGCGTCCCCGTCATCCACCCACTTGCTTATCTGCGTGTTTTCCAGTCTAGTGGCCGTCGATTTTGTACTTGACACCTGTTTTGCGGCATCTAGCATACGGGCAAGAGTCTCATCGCCGTAATGAGTCGCCAACATTGCGAGCATTGCAGCGTCAGTGGCGTCCTGGTTGTTCTTGGTCGTTTTTGCGACAGACTTGGCCCAGGCATTAAATTGCATGCTTTCGAATACGTTGGACTCGACTTGATCGACTTTGAACTGCTTAAAGCGCTGGTCAATAGTGGGCTTGGACGTCAGCTTCGTCTTGGCAGTATCAACGGCCTTCTGCAGTTTCTTCGTCCCAGCCTGAGCAAATTCTTTTAGCTTCGTAATGCCGGTGAAGGCTCTGTCTTCGGACTCGTAGTTGTAGTCATAACCATCTACCGTCGCCCTCAATCGCCGGTCGGCTCTGATTCTGTCGAGGGTGGGGAGATTCTTGGAATCGATAGCCGTCAATGCCTTACTGGCACAGATCAATAGAGCTACAGTCACCAGCAGTACTTGATAAAAAAACAACTTGCGCTTGGGCTTGATAGTCATGGTGATTACTCGAGATGTCCAATTGCGGAGTGAGGCACCCCTCAGTAATTAATGTGAACCTGTCTTGTGCAGGAAGCATACTGTACTGAAAATATGTACCGGTACCTGCAATAGGTACTGCAATACCATCTGGTAATCTGAACTGGACATGTTTGTCCGGTTATCTTCGGATAAGATCTTCGGTTCTTTTTCTCTTGGCCTCATCGCCAAAACCAGAGCTCACGACTTCCAGTTTGTGGGTGACATGTTCAGGAGTAGAGGCAATGCTTCCAAACTCCACTGACAGATTTCAAAAAAACAAAATCTGCTTAACACCGTATCTGAAAACTGTTTTTAAAACTGTTTACGCCTCTTTATGTAATTACTGCGTCCTTTTTCATCACAAATACATGCTCATCGAAGTTCGATTCGAACTTGCTCTCTCTATTAATAAAACGTACTGGTGCATCCGTACCGGTATTAAAAGAAAATGTACTGTCTGTATTTTTGATGTAATGCGAATGTCGCAGTAGCGTTCTGTACTGCACCCGTTCTCGCAGGGAGAGGCGTTAGGCTCAGTCTTATATCGTCCCAAAAGAGGGATGGACTTATCAGCGATCTAGTTTGCGGGATATTGGGATGACATATAAGGTTCTCGTCCCACTGGGACGTTGTGTGGCACACGGTCTTGGGCTCATCTCAAGTCCAATCGTTTTAGCACACAGTGTGTGTGACACACCGCCGACACGATCCACCTGTCTATAACACCGGGTGCGGATTCGCGAAATCGCAGGCATCCCATCCCGCTATTGTGGGCAGATAATACCACAAGACGACAAGACGACAGGAAATAATGCAGCCTTATCGCCTAAAGCGACTACAAAAACATATGGTTTCTGGTAATTTATAATAAATGACGTTGCCACGTCGTCGCCGTCATCAATCCTAAACTATCAACGCTAGCGTTCAGCGCTAGCGTTGATAGCTTAGGAAAAATCGTGACGCACAGATTTTTTAGCTTTATCGTTGGCTGCAAAGGCGGCTAAAACCAGATTATGTTTCTTACATCAGAAATTCATGGGTTGATAGTGTACATAGTGGAAAGCCTTCATCATATTATGGTAAAGGCAATGGGTCTTTTATTCGGCATCTTTCAGTGTAAAGAGCTCTTTGGGAACATTGTACCGTGTCTGATGTACATACCAGGCTGGTATAACCAGCTGATGGCTAAATCTTTTGAGGAATGTACTAGTATTGCATGTGCTGGGAACAACTGATGACGGAGACATGAATGTTATTTAGTGGTATTACAAGAATAACGCTCTAGATGACCCCGTGAACGCACAGGACGGATTGCAGGTCCATTTTGTCAGCGCACTGCTGGTAATAGCAGCCGACGAGGTGTGTACAGCTAGCCTTCGTCAGCCACTTTTCATGATTCACAGAAATATACATTTGTTTGATCACTTCAACAGCTGTTAAAGAACAATCATTAATTTTGAACGGTTTTAAGTGTAGAAATGGCTTCACTTTTGGAATAAAGCTCTTTTAAAAAAGAGAGTGAGTACAGTCGTGCACCTCCAATTCGACAGGGCGGACCATATCAACAGTGCCAGGGCTTAAGTGCACAACGTAAAGCAGAAAACAAACGCAAATCCAGTGCACTGATATTGTTTTGTTAATTCAGTACAAAATTTACGCCAATCTTCTGCATAATCTTGGCGTCAGCGCGCGAATCGCGGGCGCGCAACAGCGCTTCCGGTCGCGATAGGCGTCCGGCAAGGCGGCACTTCCGCGGACCGCATAAGAATACTCTGGACGGTAGTACGCTTTACTGCTCGGGGGTCTTAAAGCGCTCCGTTACCCAACGAGCAAGTTCAGAGTGAGAGCATGCAGGATCTGACTTGTGCTTCTCGCACAAAGACTGCTTTTGTGGGACATGTAGGGGGAAGGGCGATGACACATTGTCTTTGGGCGGTAAAAATTAAAGTGTGTGTTTGTATGAAGATGTCTGATCCAAAATTTAAAATCAGATCGATGCGGCGTGTCATCCCTCGGCGAAGAGGGGAAATCCGTTGATGGTTAATTGCTAGGGTGGTGATGGGCAAAGGTAATTGCGCATCCGATTCACGTAATCATAAAATCTGGCAGGGTATCGACTGATACAGGTGTCGAATTGGAGGTGCACGACTGTACTACGCCCAACTGGGATAGGGTTACGTTGGGCCAGATTTTTTCAGCTGGCTCTCTGTATATCCGTACGGAGGAAAGCGTATACTCCGGAGTATACCCGCTCAAACACCACTCATTTGGAAAGACCGCCCAGGAAGAGGGGGGGGGCGTGAAAATGCCCCATGATCCCCGCGTCCGGGCGCTAGTAAGGCTTCCGCGCCAGCGCGAGAGCAGCAGCGGGGAGAGCGGTGCCTCGGAGTACTGTGCTTCAGACGTCTCCAGCGACGAGGAATGGGTGGTCTCTTCGGAGGAGGTGTCAAGCACCACAAGCAACGGGACATCAAAGTCAAAGCAAGGGAGGTCAGAGGGGTTGGACCATCCTCGGAGTGTTCAGGGCGACGAACAGGGGAGCCAGCAGCTGGATGTGCCTGCTCCAAGTCTAGAGCGCTACGAGTTCAACCCGTGGGACGATTTGGATTCTTACCTGGCCGAATAAATGAAGGAAACGTACCAGGTACGTTGACAATGCTGTCAAATTCAGAGGGTTTACACTTACTTCAGATGTGTTGTTGCTGATTGTACAGAGCTTTCGTGTCCGCACCAACAACACTGTTGTCTCATGAAATAACAAGATCCGCTCGTCGGGCTCCAAGCAACCTTTGTTACCGGACAACTGGGAGAACTACGGCAAAACGTACATCTGCACGCATTCGGGGAAAGTACAAGCCGCGGGGAAAAGGGAAGAGGAAGCGGCTGCAGTCGAGAGCTATGGAGTGTGGAGCACAAGTATCATACTTGATTGGGTTGAGTTGGGCGTTGATTGGCCACGACTGGGCACACATCGTGTCAGTCGGGTACACGTCATCTCAGTTGGGCATTTGGGATTCAGTATGTTCAGTTTGGGCTGACTGGGCACGTGATTGTATTTGCTACTATTATAGATCAACGCATGTGTACAAGTGAAGGATGGATCCGCTCCTACGTTTTTTTTAGGATTACAACTGCTCGATTGGTGCACAATTATCACCTCAACAAGCACACGTTCAACCAGTACTCACACAACAGAAACGCGCTTGAACCGGACGTGGTTCACACTGTGAATGAGCTTCGGAAGGAAGGCGCAAAAAAAAGCGCATACTCAAGTACATCCACGACAATTCTTCCTGTAACCCTTCCAATCAGGATGTGCACAACCTAGTACAAGCGTTAAAGATAGACGAGAGCACTGCCACCACGAGTGCAAAGAAACTGAAGAAGTGGATGATTGAATTCTCGGACCTGGAAACGTTGGCCGCATCTTCGTCGATTCAGTTAATGATAAGGTATATAAAGGTCTCAGTTTCTAACCAGAATCTCCTTCTGATCCTTCTAACTTTGTCGTATATATTAGACGATCGCCACTTGTATCACGTTGCAGACCAAACACATGCGTGAATTGTTCAAAATGTTTCGTGAGGTGTTAATGATCGATGCCACGCAAGGGGCGAATGCGTCGAAATACAAGGTGTTCTCGATAATGGCCCATGATGTATTTGGAAAGGGTCAGTTTGTACAACACGCCCTTGTCCAAAATGAGCGTCGTCCTACCCTTTTGACATCTTTGGAGGGCTCAAGAAGAATAACCTGGCCTGGACACGTATCAAGTGCATTCTGATTGACAAGGATTTCACTGAAATATCCGTGCTCAAGGTCGCGTTTCCACACGCCTTGGTACTTCTGTGCCAGTTTCATGTCATCAAATATTTGCGAGAAGAGATATCGAGCACTGAATACGGTTTCACCTCATGACAGAAACAACAGCTGCATGTAATCGTGAATTTATTGGTGTACGCGCGGACCGAGCACGAGTTTAAAAAGTATCGTAAGTTCGTGCGACGTATCATGAACATTGGACGAGGTGCTGTATCTTGTCCACCCCAATTGGGGGCTGATAGTAACGAGTTAGGCACAGATGAAAGTGAGTTGGGTGATCGTGCTGGGATTGGTGCGGTTAGTGAGCGGGTGGAAGCATATTGCGATGGCTGTAATGGACCCCTCCATTACATAAGTAGGTAGATTTCTTTACATAAGTAGGTGCATCAGCACACGACTAGCGTGTGCTGAAATGATGTCATACCATTGGCTGATATATGGGGAGCCAGACCCATTATTAGCCAATTGGACTATGACGTGTATTTGAGTGGCCAGGGCTGTGGCCTTGGTCCTAAAATAAAGTCAGAGTTGATTTCTCCTTAAACCTAAGACTCAGTCGTCCTATTGCGAGCTTCCTCAGCACTATAGTGTAAGCAAGTAACGGAGTAAATACCTGGCCCGTTACACCTGGTAGCACTTTGTAGTCCTTCCAACGACCAAGTTCGACATGAGCCAAGACCTCGACCACGCTGCCTTTCTCCATCTCACTCGGATCGAGTGGGAAGCTCTCCACCGCCTTGCGGCGGTGTCCGGAGAAGCCGTCGTCACGTCGCTGCTGCGCTCAGCGACGCCCGACGAGCAGCGCGTTGCGGCACAAGAATTCATGGAACGCGAGCTCGCCGATGCGAATCGGCGAGTGTCAACTCCCTCGCGTATCTCCACGAATGAAGTCGTGAAGCTAGAGACGTCCACCTACTCCGGTGCCGGAGAAGATCGACTTCCGCTGAATCGATGGTTTCGAGAGATCGACATCGCCATCGCCTCGAGGTTGATCGAGCCGCCTTCCGCGAAGGTCCATTTCCTCCTCTCGCGGGTGTCTGGGAAAGCCAAGGAATGGGCTCTCGGCAAGTTGGTTGTCGATCCCAACGTCTCCCTCACTCTGGATACCCTCCAGAGTGACCTTCGGCTCGCGTTTGAGCCGCCGCAAGATGAATCCCGAATTCGGGCAGACTTCCTCGCCCTTCGGCAAGGCACGATGACTATGCGCGACTACGTCCAGAAGACACGACACCTCGCGTCGTGCATCGTGTCTAAGCCGATCGATATGGCCTCTCAGGTTCATGTATTCGTGTTCGGTATGCGCGAAGGCATGACGCGCTACTGCCTTACAAGATCGGACCCCTCTACGCTCGAAGAGGCATTCGCCCTCGCCCTACGCAAGGACTACGTGGTTGCGGCGTCATACGCTCACGCGCTACCTGCTTCTGCTCGGGATTCTGCGCCCGAGCCCATGGACATCGACGCTATCGATGCGACGAGCAATCGTCAGCGTTATGCAGCGCGTCGGAGCGGTGCTCGGAACAATCGTTCTCTCACCTGCTTCCGCTGTCGGAAGGTCGGTCATCGCGCGGCGGAGTGCCGCGCGCCAGCTCCAGTGCTTGCGCATGTCGATGCCGAGACCGTGAGTTCTGACCAGCCAAAAACGGTCAGGGTCAGTAGGTGCGGGGCGCCCTACTGGCTGGAATGGAGGTCCGGGTCCCCCGGTGGCAACCCAACCTCCTAGCCCTCCTGTGCTGCATGCACACTTTCATGCCACCACCACGCCGAGCGATTCAAGATTGATCATTGTCAGTCTTCATGTCGCCGGTGCCCGGCGACCACTGCGAGCGCTCCTTGATTCAGGAGCGACCAACAACTTCTTCCGCGCGTCGTGCTTGTCGGTACTCCCGTCGGACATCACTGTCCGCAAAGGTAGAGGGGAGGTCGCTGTCAAGTTGGCCGATGGGAAATCACGCCGCGTCGCGCGGCGCGAGATTACCCTTCCGTACACGTTCGACGGTTTCCGAAGCAACGACGACTTCCTCGTCATTGAGATGAATTACGCGTTTGACTGCATCCTGGGTATGCCGTGGCTGACGCGCTATCAACCAGAGATTGACTGGTTGGCCCGGTCGGTCAAGCGCCGCAGTGATTATGATGTGAGCGAGGTGTTCACGCACCTCCTGGTCGCCCAGAAGGATTGGCCTCACGTCACCGTCGTGGACCGGTCATCCACGACGCACGTTGTGCACAGAGTGAGCGATGACCCTCTCTGCACGGCTTGCGCAGTGCTGTTAACTGACGAGTCCCCGCGGCGACGCGGGGATGAAGACCAACTGGCGGTCGAGCAGGGGCTCCCGCAGACGAACGAGATGGCGGTCGAGCAGGGGCTCCCGTCAATTGAGCCGGTGGTCGAGCAGTTGGCGCTCCCGCTGAACACTACCGTGGTCGAGCAGGGGCTCCCGCTAGAGGGGGGGGGGGGGGGGTGACATCTCGTCCAGCGAGAGCGACTCATCATCCTCGCGTTCGCACTCGAGGCGGCGAAAGAGGAAGTCGAAGAGGCGTCGGCTGAAACCTCGCCGAGAGCCCGTACCAAGTGACAGCTCACCGACTGAGTCGGTCTGCGTGCTTGAGTATGTGGAAGGTACCTCTGGCCGCCGACGAACACTCGAGCTTGCAAACCCGCCTGGCGAGGCAGGGTCGATCACTCGACTTCCAGGCCTCTCCTGGAAGAACTTCCTTCGCGGCCTCAAGGACGATGAAATCGAACAGGTTTGCCTGATCACCGACGCCGATTCGGCGTCGCTCGAAGTGAATGCAGTCAGTGACGGCGACGCTCCCTCGCGCCCAAAGAGCGCTGAGCCGAAGTCGGCACGCGAGGAGCGCTTCGCAGCGCAGTCTTGGGAAGCGCTACGCGAATCCGGCAATCCAGTCTACGAGTCCGCCCGCGAATATGAAGATGTATTTCCGGATAAGATCCCAGCTGAGTTGCCAGCTGACCGAGAAATTCGCCACGAGATCGATCTCGTGCCTGGCTCGAAGTATTGTGTGACGCGGCAGTGGCCGCTCCCGCGAGATCAGGTCCAAGCTATCGATGACTTCTTCGAGAGCCGCCGCAAGGCGGGTCATGTACGTGAGAGCACATCGCCGCACTCCCGTCCGACCTTCTGTGTGAAGAAAGCCACGGGCGGATGGCGCATCGTCCATGCCTTCAACAAGCTGAACGACGCTACCATCCCTGCCCAGACGCCGATTCCTCGGAAGGACATGGTGCTCGACGCAATGTCGGGTAGTGAGGTCTTCAGCGCCATCGACTTGACCGATGGGTTCTACCAAATCCTCATGAGGCTGAGCGATATACCGCTCACAGCGGTAAGCACTCCCAGTGGTATGCTCTGGGAGTGGCTTGTTATGCCACAAGGCTTAAAGAATGCTCCCGCCACGTTCAATCGCATGGTATCCCATGTGCTGCGCCCGCTCCGCGATTTCGCACCGAGTTATTTCGACGACATCTTTGTACACAGTCGCGCTGAGGGAGGCCTCAGCGCGCTTGAAGTCCACTTGAAGCATCTGAGGCAAGTCTTCCAAGTGATGCGCGAAAATAAGCTGTATGCCAACTTGAAGAAGTGTATATTCTGCGCGCCGGAGATTCCGGTGCTTGGCTGTTTTGTGAGCAAGAACGGCGTCCGCGCCGACCCCGAGAAAGTGTCGTCGATATGTGCGTGACCTACTCCACAGAATCCCACTGAACTGCGTCAGTGGCTGGGTCTCGCAAATTATCTCCACAAGTACACGAAGAATTACGCCGGATTGATCCAGCCGCTCTCTTCGTTGTTGAAGAAAGATGTGTCGTAGTCGTGGACTTCCGCACATCAAGCCGCCTTCGACTCGGTGAAGAAGAGTCTCGCCGAGGCCCCAATCCTCGCGCTCCCGGATGACTCGAAGCCTTTTCACGTCGTCTGCGACGCGAGTGATTTTGCCATCGGCTGTGCGCTGATGCAATTCGATGAAGAAGGTTGAGAGCGTGTCGTAATCTACCAGTCCAGGCAGATGAAGCCGGCGGAGCGCAACTACCCTGTTCACGACAAGGAGCTCCTTGCGATGCGCTACGCTCTGATCAAGTTCAGAGTGTACTTGTTGGGTGAGGATACCTTCGCGGTGTACACCGACCATGCATCGCTGAGGACAGCGATGAAGGGTCCTCATCTCTCCCAGCGGATGGCCCGCTGGCTTTCGTTCTTCTCTGAGTACAACTTCGTTGTCCACTACAAACCCGACAAGAACAACATTCTCGCCGACGCTTTGTCTCGGCGTCCCGACTACGACCCACGCGGTGCATTGGGTCGACAAGCTTCGCTGGATGAAGACGATGTAGACGAGTGTGCCACGTGCGAGGCATCAGGCGTCAACCTGACGAGCGTCTCCCCGGTAATGCCACTTCGCGACGAGATCCGATCTGCTTACGACCATGACTCGATGTGCTCCAGTATCCTGGAGCATCTCCGCTCTCCCAGCGCCGATACACTGGGAGCCCTTTCCTGCGCTGTACGAAACAAAATCCACCGATATCGTCTCGAGGACGAGCTGCTGACGTACAGCATCGACAACTTCGATTCCCCACGTATCGTTGTTCCTAACGACCCCGATCTGCGCTCACGGATTATCCATGAGTTTCATGATGCCCCGCTGGGTGCTCATCTCGGTCGCGAGAAGACATTTGCCGCTGTGTCACGCGACTTTTATTGGCCCCACCTGTACAAATGGGTACGTAAGTGGGTGCGCAGCTGCGAGATCTGCCAGCGCGTGAAATCTGCCTCGTCTTCGCAAGCTCCCCTGCATCCTCTACCGGTGGCCACCGAGGCCTGGCGCTCGGTGTCGATGGACTTCATCTTCGGGCTCCCACCCGATGCTAAAGGACGATCAGGTGTCTTGGTGTTCGTAGACCGCTTCAGCAAGATGGTCCACCTGATTCCGGTGTCGGATTCGATCACCGCGGCAGATACCGCGGTGCACTTCATCGATGCGGTCTTCCGCCATCATGGTCTTCCTGAATCCATCGTCTCCGACCGCGACCCGCGCTTCACGTCGGCCTTCTGGTCGAAGCTCTTCGAGCTACTGGGCTCGAAGCTGTTGATGTCCACAGCAGCCCATCCGGAAACGGACGGCCAGACGGAGCGCGTAAATCGCGTCCTCGAAGACGTCCTTCGAAGCTACGCGACGTCGTTCTCCAGCTGGAGCTCGTTTCTGCCTCTGGCCGAGTTCGCGCTGAGCAACGCGGTACACGCGTCGACTGGGCTGACGCCCTTCTTCATTAACAACGCGCGGCACCCGCGTGTCCCTGCTCTTCTCGCCGTGGGCCATCCCACAGCGCCGTGTGTCTCCACTCTGGGTGGGGAAGAAGCTGCTGACAAGCCGTCTACTCCAGCTCCGATGTCTCCGGCGGCAACACCGGTACTGGGTCAACCGGTACACACACCGGTTGCTAATGATATCTCGAGTGTATCCCCAGTCCCCACATCGGTCAACGCAGTGACACGTTCCGCATCGAGCCCACTTGCGCCGGCTAACTACGCGCCGAAACATGCGGCGCGACCAATCGACTCCGCAGTCGTCTCCGACTTTGTACTACAGCGCCAAGCGGTCACCCGCTATGTTCGTGACGCACTGCAGGACGCAGTGGACAAGCAGAAGGAGAACGCTGATAAGGCTGGCCGCAAGAACACGGCCGTGTTTACGACAGGCGAACGAGTGCTCCTGTCGACTGAAGGTATCAGAAATTCTGCGGTTACCAACCTCGGCGCGAACAAACTCGCGCCGCGCTTTATTGGGCCGTTTACGGTGATCAAGACCATTGGTGACGCTTACACTCTGGATATTCCTTCGACACTACGGCTACATCCGACGTTCTACGTCGGACGTTTAAAGAAATACCATCCGTCCGAGATCCCGGACGCTGATTCGTCCTCGAGTGACGCGGCAACTTTCCAGCGAGATGGTCCTCCTCCTTTGATCGACCCTTCGGGCGCTCAGCGTTGGATCGTTGAGCGAATCGTCGACCATGACTTTCGCCAGTGTCATGGTACCCGTGACGGTCACACTGAAGCGTTTCCACAGGATCGCGCCCTGCGGGACAAGGAATAACACTATCGCGTGCGCTGGCTGGGACTCTCCCCAGGTGAAGATACTTGGGAGCCGCGCAGTCGCTTGCGGGAAGACGTTCCCGACATCGTGAACGAATACGAGAAGACACTCACATTCCGAAGCGTGAGTGAGCCGGGTGCTGATACCCGCGGTGAAGAAGGCGACTAGCCTCCGCGGGTACACGGAGGCGCTCGCCATGATGATTAAGAAGAAAACTGGAGTTGACGCCGGGATCGAACCGGTGACCCGCTACACGAGAACTCGGCACTGTACCGCTGAGCCACTCGGTGGTAAGCCGAGTGAACAAGTGAGTGAGTGAGTGAGTGAGTGAGAGCGAGTGAGTGAGTGAGTGCTTGCGTGAGTGACGCGAGTTTCCACGACGACGAGTGACACCCCAGCTCGCAGGTCACCTATATTCCGACGTCGCAGTCGCCTGGGTCTACAGGATACTTCTCCGTACGCTGTGCAGTCGCACATCGTCGCTCAGTCAACTGAGTGAAGTGGTTGTCGTCCCCGTATTCGCGGTCTGAAGTACCTCGTGTGCTGCCTTCGTGATCCTCGTGTCTGCTAGAACATCGTGGACGTTCCACGATGAGCGTATCTCCAAGCACAAGGAAGTCCCCAGTCGGCGCTCAGTCTTTGCGTCTGTGGTGATCATCGTGCCAGCGTTTCCTTGCAAAACACTTGCTCGTGCACTTGTCGCGGAGTTTGATCTCCGTGGGAATCGAACTCACGCGTACTGCGCGTGAGCATGCTCCATTACCCGCTCGGACACGACGTCGCAAACATATCGATGCGCCTCAGGGCAAATCCAAAGGTCCAAGCTCCACTCCACCAGAACCTCACCTGACTCCTCGAAGCCCACGTGTGTCGACACCAACGCCAGCGCCGGTGGCCTCCAAGCTGTTGCCTGAGATGGCTTCTCACTCTGCATGCTCGCTGCCGAGCGTGGTGTCTCTTGTTGATACGCCAGTGGCTTGATGTCGCGAGTGTCGCCGCTATCTCCGCCGTTCCAGCAGTCTTCTCCAATGTTCTTCATCAGTGCTTATGTTGCGTAAGTGCGACTTTAAGAGGGGGGGGGGTAATGTAATGGGCCCCTCCATTACATAAGTAGGTAGATTTCTTTACATAAGTAGGTGCATCAGCACACGACTAGCGTGTGCTGAAATGCTATCATGCCATTGGCTGATATATGGGGAGCCAGACCCATTATTAGCCAATTGGACTATGACGTGTATTTGAGTGGCCAGGGCTGTGGCCTTGGTCCTAAAATAAAGTCAGAGTTGATTTTTCCTTAAACCTAAGACTCAGTCGTCCTATTGCGAGCTTCCTCAGCACTATAGTGTAAGCAAGTAACGGAGTAAATACCTGGCCCGTTACAATGGCAGAGATGACGACAGGCCGAAATATCCTTTTGAGGCTTATTTCGTCAGGAATTGGGATTCTTGTGGATTGATGTGGTGCTCATTCGAGCGGCAGAATGCTGTCACTATGGGGAACAATACGAACAACAGGCTCGAAGCATCATGGAAGCAGCTAAAAGACCTCGTGGATTCGTTTATGACTGGTCGTGCTCGTGTCTATTCATGAGCTCTCGTTTGCTGCCTTGTCGACTTGTATTTTTCCTTCGAAAGGCTCTAGGCTGTGAAAATATCATTTCCACTCAACAGTTGAATCCTAGATGACTGCTGGCCTCGATGCGCACGAACACCGAGCTCCCGGAGTTTTGCGGTGAGTCCTTTGCCGTATCTCGGGTTATACAAGACACAAGTGCTGTATGGGATTCAAACCGAAAATTTCGTGAAGCAAACTCAGTTGCATCGACAATCAGCGAGCACTTGAGTGGTCTGGAGATGGTCGAATACAAAAACAGCCATGAAAGTTCTCCGCGATGTCGCGAACCTGTTCAAGCATGGCGAGTACGATATAATTACTTCTCGACCATTACCAGACAACGCAGGCGAGGAGATTATTCGTGACCTAAACTGCGACAAAGTGATGAGTCCGAGTGCCAACGAATTCCATTCGGATACTGTTCATTCATCTACAATTGTCGAGCATTCTGCTACTGCTGATATTTCTGCAGATGAAGTAGAGACTACGCAGGTTGGTACACAACTAAGCACCGAGTTGGGCTCCGGTTGCGACGAGTTGGGCTGTGGTAGCGGGCAGTTGGGAGAGTTGGGCTCTGGTAGTGGACAGCTGGGTGCTAGTACTGGAATGGATGAAACAGCTTCTATCTCCAACCAAAGTCACGTCCAAGGGCTACCTATCAACTTACAAGATTCCAACGATACATTTGAGATCAAAAGTCCTCCCAAAGCAAGAGGGCGGCCCAAACAGGAGCCCAAAGCTGTAAAAGCAAAACGAAACCTGGCTATCACGATGGTTCAAGAAGATCTGGGCATGCACGAGAATCAGCCCAACCTCCTGACGGTTTGCGATATCCTAGATGGAACTCCGACGTACAATTCGTCCAATGAAAGGCTGCTCCAATTCAGCCTCTTCAAGTTTCTAAAAAGGCCCAGCCCCCCAAATACTTATGAGATCTCCAAGTTACCTGCGACCAAACCGTTGATGAGACCCGAGGAAATCTGCAGAATATTCCCTATGGATCTGATCAAGAATTGTATGGCCAAGGTAACCGCGTACCAGAAGAAACCCGCCGGTGTACGAGAATTCGACATTGCTCTTCAGATTATCGGGCTGGGTGTATTCGCCAACTCGACTATCGCACTCATGCAAAAATGGCATCGTGTCCATGAAACGTTAAAGAAGACCGAAAGGACACTGGATTGGATGAAGCAGCTAGATCTCTCGCGCCTAAACGGTACAGCCTTTGTGGTAGAAGACGACCCTGAATTACCCGACAAACTCAAGACCATTCCTCTCTTTTCAACGCGGGTACAAGTTGCTTTTTTGATACTCTGTGAAGTTTAATGATAATGACAATGTGTTATTATGAGCTGAACAGGCACAAGTGCTGGGTCTTACAGCGAAGGAATGCCAAAGCTATGAAATTATTCACTTGGTGTTTGCAAAGAAGTTCGGGGCTGATTTCAACATCGTCGTGTTCGACGCTGAAGCCCTAGGAGTTGTCGTGGACGGCAAAATTTTGGCTGATGCGGAAACTATTCGCAGGAATCTGTCGGGCCTCACGAACGAGATGGTTCCGTTTCCTGTGAGCTGCAACGGGAACCACTGGTGCTCCGTGATGATGGACCTCGCTAAAGGAAAGGTAGCAATCTACGACTCCAGTTCATCTACCTACATAACTAGCGTTCGCTCAGTGGCACATATGCTATTGATACTAATAACAGAGGCCGCTAGACCGAGTCCACGGGTGCAGACGTACGAGTCGAGGTTTGGTGTTCAAGTGGACAGCTATAACTGCGGTGTCTACGTTTTGCTGGCGCTCGAAATGTTTTGTGGAGGTGAGCCACTAGGTCATCTAGACAAGAAGACTCTGCAGTGTTTGAGAAACCGATACATGCATATGTGTATGCAAGCCTGAAAGTTGGCTTGGCTAAGTCTTGTAGCTTAAGATCAATACACGTTTTCATGAATGCTACGACTCGCGTGATGTAGTTCGCTTACGAATGCACCGTGTACAATATGGACACCGTTGCATCCCGACAGGCACTTCTTACTGTCTGAGTGACACTTGTGACCGAGAAAAATTTCTACAAGTCCTTGCCGCCCCTCGCCTAAGTACGCCGGCACAGCATCCTGGTATACGTATAAGGGTATAACGTGCCCACGCCGGCTTTATTGAGTTGGGCAGTGTTAGGGGGCTATATGAGCGTCCGATGGGCACGTTTGGGCGCCGAATGGGCATGGCTGGGCGCAGAAGGCTCGTCTCAGGATTCTCAGCTGGGCGCAGCAATACGTGCCTTTAAAAAAAGACACTCGTTATTTTGCCCGACTGAGGTAACATAGCTTCGACGTTTATTCGTAAACAGACAGTAAAGTACCGGTACGGTTAAACTGGAGTAAAGGTAGGACACGAGGAATTACCTTGACTCAGTGAAAAGCACTGAGATGTGCCAAATCGATCGTGGAAATGGTGATTATCTGGACTGCGTCCGTGAAAGCATAGTAACAATAATTTATTATTAAAAGAGCAATAGTATCAGTCTGTCAGTAATATTAACGTGCATAGTTCATCGATAATAATACTACATGCCTGTCGATCATAAATCTAACAAAAACATACATATATATATATATAAATATAAATGGGTGTTTCGAAACCGACGCACACTCAAGCCCCTGTTAGGCATTCTTACAATCAATATCCCACCAACACTTGCAATCTATAGCAAAGCATGGCTCGAACTCGTCTAAAGGACCCCCCAGATTATGGAGGTGTCCCGTTCACCCTTGAAGCCTCCGATTTCACTGCTGCCATATCCATGGGAATTCTTCACTCCAATGTCCCAGCTCAACAAACCGACGCAACGGCTGCCGATTACGGTGTAGCGTACATCCGGCGGGACAACATTGGGAATGCATTTCACGCTTCACAAAGGGCTATTCAAGATTTGTGCAAGGAATTCTCCCAAACTTGTGGTTTCCAGCTGAAAGTTTCGAGCTTTTCTGCTAAGCGGAACGGATCTGGCAACGCCAAATACGTGTGCAAAAACTTAACGGGCAACAGTGTCCAACTCTTTTTTGATGGAGTGGACCTTCGTTGAAAAGCGGCTAGCCGCTGTGCGTTTTTCAACTTGACGGGCAACGGCTTTTGGACCGCACCCTGTCTTTCTCTTCAAGTGTTGGATCAGTTTGTACGGTGTGCTGAGGGTAATGTGACAACGCCAACACCTCTTCGTCTTTCGCACTTTGGGGCGACCGAGCTTCTTCTTGGACGGGTGCCGGAGGACAGGGGCCATTGAAGCAGAGTGAAAAAGGAAAAGTGACTAGTGTTTGAAAGTGAAATCCTTTTTCATTAAGAACGTAGTAATGTATGACTTGTCCAATTCATACGAATATTTCCTTTTTCTATTTTGCTACTATTAATGTACTAACACTGACTCAGTGCTACTAGCGTTGCACATCGATTTGGCACATCTCAGTGCTTTCCACTGAGTCAAGGTAATTCCTCGTAGGACACAAGCCCGTTTGCACTCGTCTGCGGCCGTGGGCCCGCCCCTCTCTTCGCTTGCTGCCCAGCTCGACTCGGCAAGGCGCTGTGTCTGGGATTAGAAAATAATTTTGAGCGAGTGTTGCCAAGACCGTCGGATAAGTCCTTTTTATGCATAAAATTGAAAAGCTGGTTAGCATCGGGCAAATGAATCACTCTTTTTTTTAAAAAAAACGTTATTCCATAAAAAGCGATCCAGATGAACCCTTCGGTAGTCACAGCGTCGTAAAAGTATTTTACTCCTATCAAAGGGTATTCTTATGGCTCAGCAAGGTGTACCTTCGAAATGGTACATTCACAGAGCAAGCGCACGCTGACAAAGGCATCGGCCTGAGGATGCTGACCGCCATTGCAGCTTGGGTTGAAGCTGCATTTTTTCTTCTATTCTTTCTTTATAGGGTTTTGTCCCCAGTCAGAGACAACACGCAACGCAAACTAACAAAAATATCAGTCTTCAATTAACCTTCTTCTAGGTCCCTCTGCGAGCCAAGGCACATCAATCCAATTCATTCGGGGTCTCTCTCGCTCTTCAGTTTTCCCAGCTAGTCCTCGCAAGATGCCAACCGAGCATAAGTCAACTCGTGCTCATCAATGCTCAGCGCTTGCAAATGTGCCAGCATCATGCTACCCACCCCAACCTCTCACAACAACAGCTAGCCGCGTGTGCTAATTTGTCGCTACAGAAGCAACAATTTCAAGTGCAAATATCAAAGCTAACGAAACGTAAGAAGGCACTGCCTAGCTCCCAGCTAACCGTGAAGTCAGGGCATGAGGTGCGGTATCCAGAGCTAGACACCGCATTCCAATGCTGCGTATTCGAGTAGATTCAACGGGCGTGTCGGATAGAGGTGTACAGCGGCTTAGAGCGATGCAGAGAGAGCCGCGAGATGGGCTAAGCAGGAAGGAAGGGTGCAAGCAGCAAGTGTCCTTGTTTGCCTACTTTGGACGTGCTGCAAAAAATGAGGTATCCATAGTTAAGCACCTCAGAACAGTCAATTTCGTTTTCACTATATCGAGGGAGGAGTGAGAGGTAGCATTATTATCTTTAGAGTCTGTTCACTACGTAGCTGGAGATGGAGATGAAGGCAACAAATATTGCGTCTCCATCTCCAGTTTGGTCGCCAGAGAAATCATGTCTACCTAAATTTCAACCAATCAAACCCTATGTTGTTCGGAGTCGTCAGTCAGACAATTGCCATCATGCCAGCACGCCTCACATGCGCTACCGCTCGTGAAGATGGAGGACTACATCCTCCAGTTGACAACAGTAGCACCGACGAGCTATCCCCTCTGGTGTCTACATTCGGACCAGCTGCGGACAAAGTAGTTTTCCCCTCTATGATATCAGGTGATAGCCAGGAGCTTGTCGGTGATGGCAATGACGGAGCGTCTAGCTTTGTTCCCATCTTTCGTGATTCTACATCTTCACCAACGATGCCAACGCCTTCTTCACCACCTACCACCTTGGGGCTTGTGACAGCAGCTCCACCTCCAACACCCCGTGGCCGGCATGGCAAGAAACCTGACTCGAACACGCCGTTGGCATTTGCATGGACATTAAAGGCGTCTGAAACGCTTTTGCGTGTACGCTTTGTTGCGATGAAGCATCGTTTTCAGGGCACCAGAAGCTCGAAACAGCTTGCGGCTGCCTGGAGTTTGGTTGCTGCGGAGACGTTCCGCCTGGGAGGTCTTCAGGTGAACACAGGGCAGTGTAAGTCAAAGGTACGGCTATTCTTTAATATTAGGTTAAAGTCGTTTATTTAACTGAGCTTTGAATGCATGATACGTAGTTAAAGCACATGCACAAACAGTATACAGCGTATCGAGTAGCATTGCTGGATACTGGAAATGCTACGGAGAAGCAGTTATAGGAACCAATGTGCTATGAGACGATGTGCGACGTGTGGAGCGACCACTACGGCATGGACGCAGACCCGTTCTTTTCAAGTGACGCCCCAGACATCTCTGTAGGTCGGTATTTAACCGAAACCGATGACGCGGTGATTGATGAAAGCCCGAGTAGCGGTGGGTGGAGACAGCACGCTGGTAAACGCACACGAAACAAAACCGAAACTGCTGAAGGAATGAAAGCTATTGGCGAGGGTCTCCACAGCATTGCCGAGGCGTTCAAGGTGTCAAGGACGCAGGGAGGTGACAATCATAGCCGTGAGCTTCTAAGCTCTATTCGAGAATTAAGTGAAACTGTGCAGGCACACAGACCCAAGCACTTAAAAGCCTCATGGACCTCATTGGGACCAGCGTCGCCAACAACGCGGCCAGCAACAACAGTTAGACTTGCGCGGACTAAATCGCTACCACTTTCATTGTTAACGGCAAATTTGACTGGCAATTGCATTACGTTTAGAGATTCCTATATGGCGTTGATTTCTACTTTGTTCTCCATCATAAATGTCGGCCTCAGCACTATTGTTATTGTCTTCGACAAACAAAGGAATCTCAGTGGTATCTCGGAAGTGGATCATCAAATTATGCAGAGTCATGGTTGCAACGACAAATTCTGCTGCTCGATGAGGTGTTTCCTGACTCATTGGGCCTTGCAACATTCTGAAACGACCTTTTCAAATTCCAAAGGTGCTCTCTACAGTCATGCGAGTACTTGAGTGCAAAAAGTTAAATTGTCTCTGTCTGGGTGACAGCTCTCGACCCTCTTCCCGATCACTGTACGGTACTATAAGTCCAGGCAGTAATGCGTATCCAGCGTCACCAATAAAATGAGTTCCTGGTGGTATCGTACTGTATAACGCTCGACCAATTTTGCTATACTGCCAGCCCTTTCGATCCGACCAGGAGCCAGGACGAACTTCAGCACTCAAGAAAACATTATCACTGGTGACGATCGCTTGCACATTCAACGCCGGGTAGCACTTGCGGCAATAAAAACCATCAAACTCGTAGGGACGCGCGACTTCAATTAGAGATCCATCAATTGCACCTACGACACCAGGATACCCATGTCGCGCCGCAAATTCTGACTCGATTGCATCCCAACCGCCTTGGTCCCGTGGAAATGCCACAATTTGGGGAGCTGCAGCCCTTAGAACTCGAACAACTTCTGCAGTAATTTCTGAAACGTAGCTCCTAGACATACCCATTGCACCTCCAACCTCCCTGTATCCTCCGGTCGAACCCATGAAGTAAAGCGCAGCAGCAACCTTTTTGTTATGGGAGTGCTGCTTCGATTTCGCCGCAGCGAATCGAGCCCCCTGACATTGTAGGAAGTTGGCGACGCGTAAAAAGGTTTTCTTGGAACATCGAAGGTTTGTTTCAAACCAACTGTCGTAGCTCCATGACAAAAGCATAGGCTCGAAGTCCAAAACGGTCAAAGTGAGAATTTGTTTCTTGGGTCCTGGTGGCGCACGCTCACAAGTGGAGGCGAGCAAAGTAGCCGTCTGCGCGACAGCAGCACACGTAGCAACTATAATAGTTTCTTCATCATCCATTGCACAGAAACAGTTTGAAAACGGTATTTAGTCGTCTCCAGCCGTCTCGAACGCAGGGTGAAACTCTCCAGTTGTGTGGTTGTAAGTTCAAAATTTCGGCCAATCAAGTATAAAAACAAAACTGATCGTAAATCCATCTCCATCTCCATCTACGTAGTGAACAGGCTCTTATTACTTCGGGGGACCTTTATTTTATTCCTGTCGGCAGGTAGATCACAAGTAGGGATTACTACTGAAGGGCTCATCTGTACATAAAAAACACTTCTTAGTACAGTACTTATCAATTTTGAGCACTCTCAAAATCGGTAAACGATTTTGTTAACGCTTTTGGAAGGAGGCAGATTTGGCAGTGAGTTGCCATGGAGGAGGACCGAGAGCTCTTCATCCAGCAGCTCGTGGCAGCATTGCAGGAGAATACAGCGCTGGCCAGTGGAGTTTTCTATCCGTCCTCGTCTTCTTCTAGTGCCGCTGATGGCAGTTCGGGATCTGACAACTCCACAGAAGGCGAGAAATCACCACAACAGCACACTGGACTCTTCCTATCTGCAGGTTCCAGTGGAGATAGCGAGCGACTGGCACAAGAAGCGTACATGCAACTGCAGTTCGACTTTCCGCAACTTCAAGAGGCGTCGATTGGGGCTCTAGCGGGTCTCTACCGACGCGTATCGGTCGAGAAATCGACGCAACACGTAGCTGCCGAGATCCCAATTACTGCCACGTTGCTAGACGGCGTAGCATTTCTAAACGACCAGAGCCCGTCCTACGGCATCAGTACAGCGCAGAGATCTCGCAGCTCGGAGGGCAGTGCGCTCCTAGCCGCGTCGTTATTATTGCTAGTCTTCCGCGTGTGCTTGGAGTCGCCAGAGGCCCCAAGAGTGGAGGCGCTGCTGTCGTCTCTCGAGGTGAAGCAGCCACATCGACAAGAGACAAGAGACGAGACTTCCAGTAGCGACTTAAAGAAAGAGAATGCGTTTGTGGAGAAATACGCGGCCCAGGAAGACCCGGACGACTTGAGCGAAGTCTACGAAGGACACTTGCCAGAGCCTCGAGCGCATCGTATTTCTAAACGGACCCACCAGACATCAAAAACTCCCAGAATTGATAAACTGCGATATCTAGTCTCCTGCACGTTCTCGTCGTCTTTCGCAAGTGTATCCATGGAGAAGTGGGAGCAGTGGCGGCTGGATGACGAACTTGTCGCCATCACGCGGCTACTGGTGGATGGACCATCTGAAAGCAACGACACAAGTGTAGACACGTCTATAACGCTGTATGGACCTCGAGGCGAGTGGAGCAGATACCTGTACGTGCTGCGAGACCGAGTTCTGCGCTTCCCTGGCTCCAGTCGTGGCGCCTTATGGCGCTTAAAAGAGCTGATAGAATTCCTCACTAGACACGACACAGCGAGCGCGTCGCAGCACCAAACTCAGCCGCAACATGTCGTCTACCGCGTGCTGGCTGAGCTGGCAATTTCTCGAGAGTTCCATCGAACTGGAGCTCAACGTGCACAACAAGACTTGTCGCTGGTTATTCAGGAATTGTTACCGTCTATCACGCAGGAGATGCAGGAACTCGCCTCGAATGTTACTTCACGTCAGAAAGAGAGTGCTACTTCAGACGAACTCGCTGTGGTGTTTCTACAGCTTCTACACTTCCTGCTCTTTGCGTCGCCCAACGCCCGTACGACCACCGAGAAACTCCACGAGAGTGGAATGTTACGCACACTCGTCATGTTTGTACCCATCTTGGTCGATGGTCAGATACAACGGGCTCTGTCTCTGCCAGCGCTGCTGCGTCTTCTGGGCGAGTGTGCGCTGTGGCATGCTGGCTTCGCGACGTACATTTCTCGTGTGCCGAAGTTCGTCGCGCTACTGCCGACACTGCGCGAGCAATTCGTAGCCGAAGAACTCGTTCTCGCACTTGCCTTTCGCCAGCATCAAGTGGATATTTCGGCTACCATGGACATCTGGAACACGTTCGTGTCGGAGTCGCTCTTCCCGCTGCAATGTGACTCATTTCTCGATGCGATGAAGAAGGTGAGTAGCTGAATGATTGTGACAAGAGTAGAAATATTTCTAATTGATGCTGGTTTTTTTTTTGCTGTAGCTCCAGGATGCAGTGTTTGTATTGGACTGTCTGGAGAAGGTGCTGGCAGTCTTGAGGCCTGTGATGCACAAGGAACTAGAGCGCAGTCTGCAGCGAATTTATTCTGGCTTCGGTCGGTCGTTCGAGTACCCAACGTTTGCTGCTGCAGAGACGGCTCGACAGCAGCAGCAGTTCGAGCAGAGCGATGACAATGAGAAAGACAAGAAGGAGCAAGATCGCGGCCAGGCAGAGGTGCTGCAGTTCACGGCGCTACGCAACAAACTGCGACAGAGTGTCAAGGCTCTGCTGGCTGCGCTGTCGTCGGGCGCTGTCATGGGCCACGTCGGCGGCCGCGCGTCGTCCAAGTTAGACTGATTTTTAGAGATAGAGATGAAGATGGCTACAGTTTTGTTAATTCGAAATTTAAAGTGAAGTCCATTTTCTATGTCAATGTCATTAGCCAATCAGAATGGACGTCCACTTCAACTGCACGCTACAGAATAATGGTCCATTTCCCCTACTTAAACATGCTATACGGCTATTAGGAAGTATTTGATGACCACGAACCTTCGGCAACTACCGTCGGCAACGATTGGCTCTCTGCTACCCCTGCTGAGTTTTTTTTTAAGGAGACTCGTGGGGTTCATGTTGCACTCACACAAGTCGCACAAACTTGAAGCGATGTGCGATGCGACAACTGCGCTTGTTATTTGTAAAAAGTTCGCTTCAGTTACTGAGTGCGAATGAGAATTGGTGATACGTGGCAGGTAATTTGCATTTCCCATTAAATAAGTGCTTCGTTCGAGACAGAAGCTTTTTGTCCTGCTAGCTGTCGACTCGTTATACTCACATGCTTCAAAGAACGCCTTTAGAACAAACACTCTAGCAGGTCCTTCAAGTCCTGGTCCGAAAGACCCTGCGGGTCCGTCGGCGTGTTCCGAAAGGAGAACTGCTGCAACTGGGTCTCTATTGGAGGCGCGAACATCATCATGTCGAAGTCCAGGTCGGGAAATTCGTCGCAAGGCGAATGCATTGTCGTAGTGGGGGAAACTGCCTTGGCTGCTTGCTGCTGGATGTGGTGGCGAGGCTGCTGTCTACGCGAGTTGGCCGGGGACTCCACTGAGCGGTGCTGTGTCTTCATGTGCCTCGTGAGGTTGCCGGCCGTGCTGAAGGTTTTGCCGCAGCCGTCAACGACGCACGTGTGGATGGACTTGCCGTTGTGGACCTTTTCGTGCTTGGCCAGCATGTCCTTGCTTGTGAAGATGCGTGTGCAGCCGGCCACGGGACATTCCATTTTGTGCAGCGAGTGGAGACGCTTGTGTCGTGCCAGGTTGCCGGACGTGCTGAAGCGCTTGCCACAGGACTGGATGGGACATTGATGCGGCTGCTCGCCCGTGTGCGTCTTCAAGTGTTCGTGCAGCGTGAACTTGCGGTGGAAGCGGCCGCCACAGAGCGGCACGGGGCATGCAAACGGTCGGTCCTGGTGCGAGTCACGTATCCGTGGCTGAGTGGGACAGATGATGGTGCTTGCAGGCATTGGTGATGCGGTGCTGGTGAGGTGGTTGAAGCGCGCTCCAAATTGAAAAATGAGTTGAGGAGACTGTGGGCTCCGGTTGTTGGTGTCAGGCGAGACGACATACGGCGCGCGTGATGGACCCTATCCACGCTCCAAAAAAACACTCAAGCTTGTCAGCGCATCCATGTCTGGATCGTCTCTTGTCGTCTGAAACGGTGGCTGGAGGACACATCAAAAGTTAGCACCAAGCAATACGCCGATCGCCGAAGCATTCAGCGTCGCGAACGAGACGCCAACGCGCGACTATTAATATAGTAAAGTGCTCTTGATGAGCTCGTGGTACATGTAGCTGGAGCTGGCATTGCTGCGCTGTTGACTCAGGGAGAAATTATCCCACCAACACCGCATGCGTTGCCAGCTGAATTGTCTCCGAGTGGAATGAACTGAATGCGTCTCTTTTGACAGACACACCAGAAGAAAAGCATGTCGCGGTGGTATCCATCCAACCCTCTGCTTTGAGCAACGCGAGTCGCGACGCTACGGCAAACAACGGCCAAGTTGGCCGCCAACGTGCAGGAATCCATTGAGTGGTCTCGGCGATCTTCTGTCGTGTCCTGCGTGAATCAGGTCAAGATTCCAAAAACTCGAGTTGGCGGGTGAGCCTATCGATGCCCTAAGAGCCCGAGGCGTGTGGTAGAGATATAAAAAGCTTTACTCCTTCCAGCAAATGCTTGGCCGCGCGTGATAAGCAAAAAAATAAAAGGGAGATCCTTGGTTCATATGCTGCCGCCGCATAAGTATATTAATAGCTTCGTCGTCTGTGGCACATATTATTGCGGTATACAGACTCAATGCGGGCAGATTACGGCAACCAGCTTCTCGCAGTGCCCGTAAACTACAGCGCGCACTAAAATTTGCACCTCGACAATGGCAGTGACAGACTGCTGCTCACCAAAAGCGAAACAGCGGTTGATAAACTTTCAGGCAAAAAATAGCACACCTTTCTCTGTGTGAGTCGCGTTGAAGCGAGAGCGGAGTTCGATGTCCTACGTGCGACCATTCCGCCGTAGGAAACAGCGCCACCTTCCAGCCGCTGAGTCCAAGTACCTGTACTACATGTAGCTTAAGGTGCCAGTCAGACAGACTCAGTCGTGCGTGCCCTATTCAAAGGCTCGCTCGCACCTTGAAGCTACACGAAAATTCCGCTTGGTGAGATTGCGGCTGGTTGCATTGGTTTTACGCCCCAGAACTACAGTACAGTACATGTATGTACTAAAGTACCGATATTGTTTGTACTACAAACATCGAGCAAAGAAGAGACTTAAGTACGTCGACAAGTCGAGCTAGCGAACACCGAACTCCATGGCCTCGGCAATTGGCCAACGCTGGGCGGGCCACCGGCAAATAGCCAGTACCTGTACTGCGGTTAATCATGATGATCATCATCAACTTGATGCGTCTCGGTGTTGACCTCTTGCCCTGCCGGGCAGAAGGAATATTCTTGCACCCCCGCAGCAAGCCTCATACCTGGTAATCAGACAGAGAGACTAGCAAACCGAAAGTCGCCTGGCTGGCCGCAGCACGTATTGATTCAGACGACACAAGCGCGTACCACCTCAAGAATTTGACTGTCGCCAATCACATAAGGAATACGGTATATCAATTATTGCACGCGGTGTCATTGCTGGACCAGTCAAGCTTACTGGAAGGGTGATAAGCGTCGTGTTCTGGAATATACATCCGCTGTTTACTGCGAATAAAACTGCCTGTCTGTCAGGGGGTTCTTGCTTACCGGTAAAAAAACGGCACCTCAACATGCATCGGATTTCGGAATTGATGAAACGAGTTTACCCCGATCCCGATCGCATGGAATTTCACGCTGCGCGAGCCATCTGCACTGCGACTTGAAATTGACACTCCAGCAGGGGCTCTGTAGATTGCTAGTCGACATCAGGCACGGCCAGCGTGATCCTTATGAAAACAGTCTGCGGTGTTCTCTTCAGGCTGTAGCCATGTGTTGGCGATCGTCATCTTGCAGAGGGATCAGAGACGGAACCAAAAGTCGTAGAAAGAAGCTGCGTGTTTATCTCACCTTGGCCATAATCAACGTGCTAAAACGACTGCGAGTCGAACTACATGTATACATGTAGTCGGTGTTCTACATTGCATTAGGCCCCAATATATTTGGAGAGGGTCTACTGTCGCGTGCGTCGCCTCAGTCGAGCAGTTGATGAAGCGTTTTTTTTAGGTGGAAACGCTGTTGCTCAGCTCACGATGGCTAGAGCACAGAAAGGAAAACATCAGAAAAAACGGAACCAAAGACACCCGAGGGTCTTCTATATACACATCGAAAGACGCAAGATGTTGTCTCGCGCCTCAATGCATATCAGGCTTCTATAGAAAAAGAAAACAGCTAAAACACAAAATAGAAGGCCACCTTTCATCATCATCACGATGGCTACAGCACCTTGCTAACTTGGTGGAGACTGCCCCTCCATTAGTAAAAAGATTCACACAGAGGCCTTAAAGCACGGGTTGCATGTACAGTACCTCAAGACAAAAAGCATCACGTGGCCATAGCGTGGTCAATAGCGACTTGCGATTACTGACCAAGCTCCCGTCTCACGTTTAAAAGCTGCTAAATGCGGTACTCCCACTGCCACTGTTTCTGTTAGCCATCTCATCTGCCTTCGCAGCACCGTCAAAGGCGGCAATGTAGCCAATTGCCGCTTCCAGCATGGTGGCATAATACCCCGTCTCGCCAATCATCAAGGCCGTGATCATCGTCTCGCTGATCAAATGACGAGCCACAATGACACTGCGCAGTTGACAGCGCGCCAAGACGAAGATGAAAATGGGCAGGAAATCGTCTGCAGCCATCAGCGTCGGCTGAACGGTCTTGCCCTTCCTGTCAACTTTAGAGCCATGTTCTCTCGCGTGGGTCTCGTAGATACAGCGAGCCACTTCTACGAGGACAGCAGCCTTCTCCGAGGGCAGCGAGTAGTTATCCATACAGTTAAGTAAGGCCACCGCTGACTTCCACTCGGACGGAGATTGATGAGACGGCTGAATCTCCAGAAAGCTCTGTGGTTGAGCAGCTACGAGCGCTCGGAGGCGCTCAAAACGCTCTTCTTCCTCCTGCTGTTGGCCTCGTCCAGCTCCCAGTAGCTGGTAGATAACCTTCTGCAACGGGATGAACGTCCGACGCTCCAGTTTGTACAGCGCAGCACGACGAGCGAGTGCCCACTCGTCGTCAGTGGGCGCTCGCTTGCCATTCAAAGCCGCGTCTCCCAGTTGTCGAGGGGTGGTCGGGTTCGCGAGAGTAGATAAATGCTCCATAATGAGCTCCAGAGCTCGCTCCAAGAAGAAGCGGTAGTTCTTTAGCGCCAGAAGACTGCGAGCGTCTTGCAGAGTCGTGACGTTGTGGACTTCGACTGGAGACGCACCCAACGAGCCCTCGCGCACTTCTTGGTCGCTGTCCGACTCGTTCCCACTGAGTCCAGGCGCCCAAGGCTCCGACAGACGCGTCCACGCTGACGTACCTATGGCCGTCACAGCAGAAGCAGCGGGGTGTTCATATTTCTGACGGAACATCACCAAAAAGCTGGCGATATGTTGACGCATCGTGAGACTCGCTAGGAACTGATCACACGAGCGCAGCAACGACCGCAGAGTTGGCGACGCAGAGCTCACAGCACTCAAGACGCCGCCTGGCTTTGCATGTAGCGACGCCCACAGACGCAGTACGTCTCCCCCACTGCCTCTCTGTCCGAATGGAGCTGTCCCGCTCTGGTCATCCTCGTCTTCCTCGTCACTTAACTCGTCACCAACTGCGCCTCCATGAGCGTGACTGATGCCACCCAGATTGTCCCGAAAGGAGCTGCCATCCAGCGCCATGGCCTCTGCACTCAGTAGTCTTCGTTGCGCCACACTCTCTCGCAGGTCAAAATACGGTCCTGCTCTCCCCTGAGGATGATACGAGTCTCTGCACAGCAACGCGTCTTCAATACAGTACATCCAGTTCTCCCGGTCTCGTAGTTGAGCTGCCTGTAGCAGGAGCGTGTAGTCGGGCCCCACTTGAATAGCAAAGCTGGCATCCCGACCTCCAGCCACATGGACGTCCACATAGTGGACACGAGTCTGTGGATGGAACAGCAGCACTTCGCCTTTAAGTTTCGTACAGGAAGAGTCGGTATAGTACCGCAATACCGATTTTTCCAGTACAAAATACCGCGCCTTCCAGTTCTTCCGGACGTGGCCACGTTTACGTAGCCATCCACTCATCGAGTCCAGGAAGGCGTCGTCGAAGGCACTAGATGACGTACTAGTCGACCGACTACTTCGACCGGAGCGTAATCGTCGATAACGTACCCATTTACGTCGACGCACTCGCAGTCTTTTGCCTGACAGGCTGGCAGGAGACGAAGACGGCATTTCTCCATCTAATTGGGAGGGAATTTGACTCGAGGAATCAATAGATCGACCTCTCGAACGCAGTGATGGTCGTGGAGTGAAGTGGGAGAAGCTGGAGGCGTATTGCCAGCCGTCGACCGCATCTTTTGGACTATTTGCGGGGGTTTCCAGGTGCCAAGGACTCACCCATTCCCATCTAGGGCCAGTTAAGGAGCTCCCAGAGACGGAATTTGCCGTATTATGAGCTCGATCGGCCGTGGAGGCTCTTGAAGCGCTCGTAGCGGACCTGCTACGTTGCTTTATTGAGGCAGGAGGGGGTCTGTCGCCCGCTTGAGGGTCCGGTAGAGGGATGTCTGGGAAGGTGGAGGACGGAGACCACTCCAGCAGCACGTCGTCTTCGTCTTGTGTCTGCTCTCGGCTGTGTGTGCGTCGTCTTCGTCTTTGGATGGAATGACGCACGACTCGCATGTATTTATCGGGATCTAGAGGCAGTAAATGGCCTCTCGAGCCCCAGCCCAGCACCATTTGATATCGTTGATGTTCATACACTTCCTCGGCCACAATCACGGGCTTCTTGCTCTCTGTGCGGGCGGTGGCGCGTTGGTTTTGTCTTTTTGTGCGTATTTTGGCGGACTGATGGGCTGCGACGCGTGTGGGGGCGTAGAGACTGCTGTCGTAGAGTGACGAGGGCGGAGGGATGTCCAGTGACTCCTGTTGCGGGAGGTTTAAGTGGCTTCGTAGCTCCAAGATACTCTTGTTGCCGTCCAGGACGCTACTGACACTGTTACTGCGGAGACTCAAGAGGAAGCTGCTGGCGTCCAAACTGCGCGTGGATGACGTCGTAGAGATGTTTGTTGCGGCACCTGAGCGAGAGGAGGACGGAGTACAGGCAACCGCCAGCCAATAGGACGCGTCACGCGCGCTCACGGGTGGCCCCGAGTCCGTACGCGGCAGCGACGGCGTCTTGCCCGCCATACTGGAAACTTGAACTGCTCTCAAGTGGGCTAAGAAAATGGACCAATCAGAAGAAGGAAAGAGCTTGTATTGAACTTTACCCAGGATGTTGAAGCTATTTGGAGTGATGGTCCATGAGTTGGCAATAATAGCCCGACACATTTTTATCGGCCAAATAATGACTCGATCAGCAGCATGGAGCTCGTGCAACCGAGCGCTTGACGAGCGAATCCACAAAGCTCAGTGGCAGGCGCATCGGGATCGTTTAGAATTTATCCAGTCATCCAGCGCAGTGTCCGCTCAGGCATTTTCCTCTGCTCTAGCGGCTTCTGCACACCCTCATCGCATCCACACCAGTGGGAATTCTTCCAAATCAGCAAAACACAAAGCTCGATCGAAATCACCAGTGACGAAGGCACGCCAGAACCAGCTCGACTGTGACAACCTCGCCTTAATCCGTAAAATCATCGCCCTGGACAATGCGACTCCACGCTGCAATACCACAAGGAAGCGAACTAATCAAGCAAAAGAACGAGGCTCAAATGCCACAGTGTACGCCGACAAAAACACGATCGTGATACCGAAGCGATCTCACTCCGATCACGAATGCCTTCATACGTTGCCAGACGTCCCGCAGACGCCAGCCAGTCACGTCCTGTACACTCGAGCTTCCGCCACTATGAAAAACAACTTTGTCGAATACAATGCACCGACAATGATGCACTCGTCGAACTCAACTTCAGCCGCCGGTCGGGTCCGATCACGAGCGCAATCGAAGATCTTACATGACAACAAGAAGATTACTCGGCGTATTCTCAACGCTCGGACGACAATCGATCGCACTGCGTTGACGCGTCATGAGGAGAAGCATTTTAAACTACGCACAATCATGTCACGGCATCGGCTGCACACCTTGCGCAGAGATAATGTCGGTGCCGACACAAACAGTAATGACTTAGCTATTCGTGTTAAGCATATCAGCCACCTTGCTCGGCAACAAAAATCTCGTCCTCGTTCAGCCCCGCAAACCTCATGCAAATTGCGAGTTGCAACATCTTCACAAACAAGAATGAATGTCATCAATGCGTCGTTGGTTTCAAGAATCCGCAAAATGACAATCGATAATCGAGATGGCAACTTGTAAAAATGCAAATAGTGTTTATATTGATTTATCTTCCCCTTTACTTGCATTTCCCTCTACTTCTCATCCTCAAAGCTCTACTCCGCCCTCCCAATCGCTAGGGCTCATGCGCTGGAACGTGAGTTTAACCGGAGTCTGCGCCATCATCTTGGCAAAGAATTTCGTCAGCACTGTGCCTGACCCTTCCAGTCCCAGATCCGACACATACGCGTCGCCCACGCGAATCAACACGTCGCCCACACGCACATTGTGGAAACTCCTGCAGGTGCTACGCTCCGTATTGAGCAGCATCCGCAAAAAGAGTTGCGGCTCTCGATCATCAAACTCGAACTCGTTCTCGGCAGTGTACACGCGCTGCACCGAGAAGGCAAACTCGCCCGACTTCCATGTCACCTCGTAAAAGTACGACGGGTCCATCTCAAAGGTAGCGGATCCGCTAGACAAGCCCGATAGGACACCAATAGACGGTGGCAACTGGTTGTTCAAGTCCATGGGGGCTCGTGCTCGCGAGCGACGGACGTAGCTGGCAACAGATGTGGACGAAATCGGTGGCGGCACTCGGTTCCGTCGCGTTCGACCGGTTGTGGCTGGAACGGGAGGTCGATTCAGTGTACGGGACGACGGATACGCAGACGACGCTGGAGTGTACGACATGGGCGCTGGTTTGCTCTTCGGCGATTGCTTTCCGTTCGCTGAGGGCACAGGAGATCCGATGTCGGAGAGCGAGCAGCTACTGGGGCGACCTAAGGCGTGGAGAGCCAAGTCCCTCGCTGTCAGTCTGGACGTCGGTGCTTGTTCCTCTTCGTCCTCTTCCTTGACAGTGGACAACTCGGTAGTTGGCGGAGTGGGGACGTCTTCGTCCTCCGAGATCTGGTTGTTGCTCTTACTCTGCTCCGTTTCGTCCTCGCTCTCGTCCGAATACGCATCCAAATCCACATCCACTTCCAAGACATGGGCCTCAAACATGGAATATCCAGACGACGACAGCAACTCGGAATCGCTGTCGAACTCATAGCTGTCGTCCGTGTCGTACGAAGTGTCTGCATCAGCCTCTTCCTCCGCCTTTGGCTCGTCACGCTCTGGTACCACCGACGCTACCTTCACTGCTACAGACAAAGGCGGAGCTGACGGCTGGATCGTGTCCTGCTCCTGGTTGTCCGACTCGGACGATACTCCGTCCGTTTCCGTCTCACACTCTGGCGTTGCACCCTTTTCCGGACTTTCTACAGCGTGCGGAGTCTCAATTTCGGGCTCAACTTCCGGTCTCTCTGGCCCTGTATGCTTCGACGGGTTCTCAGTGCCTCGTCGTCTCGGTATCATATCTTCAAAAGCTGAGACTTTAATATCCGACTTAGGCGGTGGGTTGCTAATGGAGCTGCGACGTGGCCTCCCCACTGGAGACGTGGGAATTGCCTGTGCAATGTCGTCATACGCCGACGGTTTGATGGCCGAACTCGGCGGCTTCTCAAGCGACGACGAGCGTCGTCCACGTGTGGCCGCAATGGGCGACGACGGTCCCGCACCTTTTGCGCGCGCGTTGATGTTCTTGATCTCCTGCTCCCGATGACGCTGATGACGCGCCTCCCGCTCCTTCAGTTGGTGATGACGTCGCTTTCTTTCGACTTCACTCTCGCGCTCTTTATTCTCAAGCGCTTCCTTGTCTTCGTGGCCTTCGAAACGAACACGTGACGTCGGTGGACGTGCAATACCCGAGCGCATAGCGGACGGCGGACCGTTCATGGCTACATTATAACTAGAACTGGGCGGCGCGCGGTGTTGGTGTTTGTCGTCCTCTGGTCGTTTGGACGACGGCAAGCGAGTGCTCTTATGCTGCGAGCCTGTCATAGGCGGCCGAGAGTTGGAATACACCAAGTAGGGCGTGGACATGGGCGGCGGTCCGCCGTTAAGTGGGTCCGTGTCTTCCTGAGTATACTTTGACCTGCTTTTGTATTGTTGCGGCGCGTATCTCGACTGATGTCTCGAGCCTACGTCATGTTTGGACGAAGGTGGAGGACGGCGACTGGAAGGCGGCGGCATCCCGTGCTGACGGGACATGGAGGGCGGCGGTGGCAGATTGTGATGACGCATCGTAGACGGCGGCGGTCTCGACGCTGTGGCGGGCATGTCCTCCATGAGAACGCTCTTTACAGGCGGCGCGCGCGTGGCGCTGCTGTATTCGGACGACGGAATGTACGAGGAGCCAACGCTGCCGGAACTACCCGGAGCATTGCGCGCGAGGCGGCGCTGGGCGCGCTCGAGCTTGGAGCGGATCTGGTCCATCATGGCGCGCTCAGCCGTCAACGGCGTGTCGGCCGCGGAGCCCGCCGAGCTGCGGCGCGACGTAGGCATGAACTGACTCCTGCTACTCGGAGGCTGATACATCGAGCTCAGGGTTGGTAGGGAAATGGACGAGTGCGGAATCTGCGCCCATGTCTCTCTGCCAGAGTTTCGCCTCTGCCATCGGCAATGCGGGTTGGGTGCGGACTCGGGGAAACTGTGTCTTGACGGTTGACCTGAAGCGGTTTTTGACTTGATGTTTGTAAGATGAGCCGTTTCGAAAGTGAAGGACTCCGATGTAGCCATCGCTTGACAAACATGTGTTGCCTTGGTTTTGCTCGCCAAAAAACCCTGGAGATTTTTCACGGTAAACGATTTTGAATTCATGTACTGCTTTAATAAGCCTCAATAACATTAATAATAAAGTGGTTGTCGGCTTCATGTGTAATGCGTGAGGTGGTGCACCCGATGGAAACAGCCACATCGGTTGCAACGACTAAGGTTTCGACACACCCGCACGTGCGTCGAGGCGCATGGGACCGTGTGCGTCCAGTCGGCCTACACTATTATATTCACTATTCAAAGTAGCCTATTTTCTTCCAATGTACATGTACATGTAGCACATTGTGTCGTTTTTTTGTGAATTCTAACCAAATTTGCTGTTTTTAAGTCACTCGCTTACAAATTTCAAGGTGCCTTCTATTTTAGCTACTTACAGAAATCTAAAGAAGACTTATATGCATGTAGACACTCGTGAACCCCGGGTGGCTTCCAATAAGTATATGCAAGACCCGTTTGGGTCTGTGGCTCAGTTTGTTTGACAACGTGTCGTATAGAATCAGGAGCATCGTCGGTTTGTCAAGAAATATATTTCCGGATATTCTCTGGAATTATGTTAGAGCTAAAAGGGATGGATCTGACAGGAGGTGAACGCTACGCACCTCAGTCATCGGCTTGAACTATCAGGCTCACATTTATTCCATCTCATATCACGGATGTGTCTACATTTCTGCAGCTTCTGATTTATGTTACTCGGAGCCTAAGTTTACTTGTTCGGATTTTAATGTTGCAGCATGACAATGACGAAGGCGCAAGCTTTTGTGGGGTCCCTAACACAGTTCTTCGAGGTGCGATTTCAAATAGAGCGCACAATGCCTTACAAAGTGATCATTGCAAATGGAAATTAAGATTTTTTTGTGCTTTCGCAAGAAAATTGTTCTCGGTTAATTAGATATGTCAGAATGACAATTTAAAGCCTTAGTTTCAGCTCTTTCTATTAAGCGTAAATGTTGTATCTGCGCGGTTTTTGGCACAGGATTAACACTTTGTACGCCGACTTATTCTGACATTGCCTTGAATACAATATTATTTTCTAAACTAAGGGATTTTTGCCTGTATTCAGACAGCGACGGAGAAATCCGACACCACTGAATAGCATCCAACCACAGTAAAAGAAACACCACAGAGCCCAACACAAAAATCAGACGCTTCATTTTATAGGCTAATAACGCGCTCAAAAAAACAAAAGCAGCACAGAAAAAATATCTAAAAGAAAAACGGGGGATTATATTCAGACGGTTACTTCCGGATACCTTTTTCGAAACTACGAATTATCGTTTTATTTTCTAGCTTTTCCCAAGCAGCAATAGTAGACTTTATATCACGGATGCACTTTTCCTTAGTGGCTCCACGGATTACAGAAAATAATTATCCTGTATAATACAGGAAATGATAAATAAATTTAAGTTTTGCAAGGAATCATACAAGCTTAACATCAAATAGGGTTTGAGTTTGAAGATAAGCTAACTGAACCGTCCCACATGCCCATGTGTTGAATATACGAATGTAGAGGCACGCGTTGGTGGGGACCACCGTGATAGATGTTGGGGTTGAAATCTGACCGCCACTCATTTTGCGCATTCGAGAATCGCCGCGTGTAGCAAAGATGTCGGGGTTGAGACAGCGTTAGGCAAAGCAGACAAAGAAGGGTGAAGAACGAGGTCTTGTGCTAATATGCCCGTACCTCCGATGTATCGTGACAGCACCAAAAAGAAAAGCGAGAGTTCATGGACAATTACATGGTGTATAAGCGACGAGTAGACCCGCTGAATCAGGGTACTCTGTTGCGAGTCTTCATGATGCCGCTTGGAGCCTGCATCGAGCAGAGCACGCTCATTCGAGTGTGTCGTTTTGAGCTGTTTAAGAACGCTAGCGACGTGACTGAGGACGACTGGAAGTCGTACTTTTTAGAAGCCCGACGACCCAAAGTCACGGCATACAAGAAGCTACAACAGACCGCTAAGGCGTTAGTCATGGATGTAGAGCTTCATGATGCATCATCGCGACTCTCTCGCCTACTAGCCAGCTTCAAGCAAATTCTGGACGATTTGAATATGGAGGATATCATTCACGAAGACCCAAATACGGTGGTCGAATACTTGACAAACGCTCTTCGGCCTCCGGCGTTTAAAGCTACTGTCAAGGAATATCTGTCGCGACCAGCCTACAAGCCAGTCAAACGGGACGTACAGGAGGTTTTGAAGTGGCTCAAGCCAGAGTTGGAGGCGTTTATGAAGTTCGAGGTGCACATGCAATCGGCGAATCCTCCGCCTGCATCGAAAACGGCGGCCGGATATCAATCTGGATACCAACGCCACCCGAAGTCTGCCTCAGGTGCCAGCAAAAGCCCAGGTGAAGTGGGTAGCGCTAAACCGGCCGCTGGTAGTGCAGAGGCACGACCGCCCTCAACTCGAAAGGAAAAACATCAAAACTCAGCACCGGACCCCCGACCGCGCGCCTGTTTTAGATGTCACGACCCAACTCACGGAGTTTTCCCGTGCTTAAACATAGCCAATGCTCAAGAGGCGAAGACACTTTACGAAACGCTCACGGAAAGAAAGGTGGTAAGGAAAGGTCCTGTTGGTGCGGTCTGCAGGAATGACACAGGTGAGAAGAAGCACGTGAAGCGACTCCCGATTCCTGCGAAGGTGAATGACATAGTGGACTGCACGGTCACGCTCGATAGCGGGGCCAGTGACACGCTTATTTCTCCAGGGCTGTTTGAGAAGCTTGAGATCGCGAGCGACGGTTTGATTAAGCGTGCACTGCAGGTTCCGGGCAGATATGTTGGTGTTGGCGGAAATGGGGTACTCGTTCACGAGGAGATTGATTTGGATTTCAAGCTCGAAACTCCAGGCGGGCCACTACACCTTTGCCCGGCCAAACTCGGATTAAGCGACATGCAAAGTCGGAATATAACGTCGGGTTACGTTTGGTTACTTGTGTTTATTACATTAAATTGCGAAATGTGCAAGCAAGGCCGATTTTGCCGCAAGCAAAGTCGGAGAGAGACCAGCTCATCTGCCATACTGCATATCCTCGAGGTCCCTAGCGGCAATGACAGCATCGCGACAGTGTAATTCCATCTGACCCACTAACGTGGGCGTCATACACCGCATACTTGCTCGAGCTGCCCGCTCCAAGAACTGCATTTGGCGCTCTCCGAGAGTGATTAACTCGCCATTTTCATCGCGGTGTACCCCGCGACGTCTATCGCAAATTTGTTCTCGGTCGACAGCCAGTTCGCTCTTAATTCTTGGCTTAAGGACGCTGAAGCACCCCTCGATGGGGTTGCACATTGGCGAATAGGGGCCAAGCCGCAGCAGCTTCAGGTCTGCGTGCGCGACAACACGCTCTTCCGTCTGACTGTGAGCAGGCGCGTTGTCGAGCACGATCACGATCTTCTTACCGCGGAAGTTCTCACGGAACGCCTCAGACTCTTTCACCTTTTGGTATACCTCTTCGACAAATTCAGCGTTGCAATCCATCTGAATGCTACCTCGTTGGAGGTGGTGGTGCACAAGCCCGATGGTCGAATTTACAGCACATTGAATCTGCAGGTTTGGCTCTTTGCACGGAGGCAAAACCACGACGGCTCGTGCTCCCTTCTTAGCACGACCGCGGGTGCGCATGTAGTAGACGTTGAAGTTCGTCTCGTCGTAGTACACTATGCAGTTGCCCTTGCGATGGTGCTTCAGGCGTGTTTTCGCGAACTTCTGGCGCTTTGCCTTGTTAACGTCATTGCTGCAGGTTGAGGGCTCAATTCGCGCTGGCTTGACTGCGTATGTCAAGCCCACCAAGTGACGGCTAACCGTGGAGGTAGACAGCGAGATGCCAGTGTCGAAGGTCAGCATGCTCACCATCGTCTTCAACGTGAACGTGCAATTATCGTTCAGGTAGCTCTCCAAAAACGCCACGACCTCGTGTTACCTTCGTTGACTTTGCACGTGCGCCTCCACGTTTTACTTCATTGGCACAATCACGCTTGACCAAGTCGTATGCTGTCGACGATGGAAAGCCGTTGCTTGCCGCGAAAATCTTCCAGCCAGGGCGACCAGCACGGTACGCGTCGGGCACTCGCAGGCGCTCCATTGGGGTGTGAGGTGACAGGCGGGAGGCTTGGCTGGGCATCTGGGGCCTTAGGAGACGATTGGAAAGTGTTCGTAAAAGCTGATCCACGCTACAAAGCCACCTAGCGTCCATTCATTTTGGCGCGCGCGGCTCTCGGTTTGGCGCGCTGGTCTCTCTCCGACTTTGCTTGCGGCAAAATCGGCCTTGCTTGCACATTTCGCAATTTAATGTAATAAACACAAGTAACCAAACGTAACCCGACGTTATATTCCGACTTTGCATGTCGCTTAATCCGAGTTTGGCCGGGCAAAGGTGTAGTGTTGCGGCGAGTGCCGGTCTGGATCGGCAAACTACCGGATGGAGTGGGCGATGTACTATTGGCAGATGAAATAATGGCTTGTTTAGGTTACGACCCTGTGCAGTTACTCGAGCACGCTCAACGGAGCCAACCTCAGTACGACTTTGGCGGGCCGGTCGAGGTGATCAAGCCCGTCGCACTAGCAGAAATTGACCAAGGGAACCCTCAATCCCCAGAAGAGGCCGAGCTGGTGAATAGGGAGGACGAGTCGTGCGTCCCATGTCCAACAAACGCAGAAACTACTAAAGTAGACGCCGACGATGCGGAACGAGATTCTCTGCGCGAGCGCATGAAGGAGGTCAAGTATCTGAATGCACCGCCGGAATATATCGACAGCCCTGAGTTACTGTTGGCGGAAATGCATGACGCCTTTGCGCTTGAGCTTGGTAGTTTCCCACCCGTCGACATGCCGCCGATGGAGTTTAGGCTGAAACCCAACGCCAAGCCGGTGAGGTGCCGGGCGAGAAGATACTCCCAAGAGCATTGCGAATTCTTGGCCCGACACGTGAAGCAATTACTCGACAGTGGTCTGTGTTACAGGAATCCGTCAAGCCGTTGGGGTTCCCCGCCGTTGATCATAAAAAAAAAACTGGGATCGGTAATTTCCGAATGACGGTGGATGTGCGTAACCCAAACGAGCAGATAGAGCCTACAGCGTGGCCGATGCCAATTCTTGAAGTCGAATTTGACCGGCTTCGTGGAGCAAAGTACATTTCAGCGTGGATTTCCTGCAGAGTTTCTGGCAGTTTGGAGCTGCGTTATCGTGCCAGGAGATCGATTCGATTCTCACTGAAGAAGGCGTGATAACACCCACGAGAGTACTCATGGGTGGCACCAACAGCGTGGCGCACGTACAATCGTCGGTACAGACGATGTTTGCCGACGTGCATAACAAAGGTTTACTCATCTGGATCGACGACTTACTGGGATACTCAGATACAGCAGACGGACTGCTAGTGCTCTTGCGGAAGGTACTCACCATTTGTGTGAAGCGTGGCCTGAAGCTAAATCCTAAGAAGTGTTCGTTTTTCATGCGTGAGACGAAATGGTGCGAGCGCGTGGTGTCTGGGGATGGAGTGAAGCATGACCCTCAGCGTATCTCTGCCCTAAGGGCGTTGCCATCGCCTACCACGGGACAGCAGCTCCAACAGTTCGTTTGTGCCCTAAACTGGATGAGAATGTCCATACCAGCGTACAACAAACTCGCCAACCCCCTTTCCAGTTTCATGGAAAAGGTTTACCAAGCTGGAGGAGGTAGGAAAAAGACCAACGTGCGGCGAGTACTACTGACTGATATCGGTTGGAGTGCTGCTGAAGATACATGGTGTGGAACACACAGGGTACGACGTACCCGTAGAGATAACAAACTCTCAGTACATAAGCTGGAGAGTTAACAAGGTTTCTCAGTACGTTGGCTGAAAGCCACACGTTATGCATTTGATTAGGTTTAACTTTGTTAGACAGTTAATCAGATACATTTACCCCTAGACGGCTTGGCCGCAATATAGTAAATAAAACACTTCTGGTTTTGAAGCATAAAAGTTAAGGTATTAACTTTGAGCCCTGGTCGTGGGCTGTAAGTGTCCTTTGGATAAGGAACTTAGTATTAGTGACTCTTTGAGTCGAACGTCTTCCTCTGACGCTAAAGCTACGGCAGCCCCGCTGCACTTGGTAGCACTTGTAGTCAATCCCGCTCCTGAGTCGGTTGACTATATCCTCTGCGAGGATGGAACACCCCGTGTTCGCGAATTTGCCCCCGGCGCAGCAGGATGCGCTTACTAAGCTTATGCCCTTGCTTGGCCGGGAGGGCGTGGCTCATCTTGCATCGCAAGGTCCAGAGGCGGTCACCGCCAGGCTGGAATCGTTCTCACAGCTTCGACGGCCCGAGCGAGTTTTGCTTCACTCAGAGATACGTCTTTTCGTAGTGAGGCGAGGTGTTTAACGGACTGCGTGGCGGCACCTTGCCGCCGAGAGCCGAGTCGACAAGTCAACGTTGCCAAGAGCGAGGGTATTTAACCGCCGAGTCAACGCGCGATTCTCAGCTCTGGCGGCGTGAGGGTCACCCCTTAGGTCACCAATGACCTGGGAGTAATCAACTGCAGCGTAGTGACCGCTCAAAAATTCCAGCAGCTTTCAGCTGTAGAAGCGTACAGGGGAACCTCTCTCTGTTGTGTAGGATCAGAAGGCTCTATGGGGCGAGTGAGCCCGTTGGCCTTCCGCCTCGCTAAGAAGGTCAATTCCTCCCGGCGTTCGTACCTTTGCTAAGTGACCAGTGTCACGAGGGAGGCTAGACTCACTGGGGCAGCCGAGTTTGACAGATTGCTGGCGACCGAAGTGGTGTCGCCCGGCCAGCTCGGTGGATATGGAAGGCGCGCCTATGAAGACATTGCCGACTTCACGCCAGACCCATGGGAAGTTATCAGGTCGACCAACCCAGCATTGTGCCGGCCGCTGACTGATGCTTCAGTAAACGACATCCAGCGCAAGCTCATTCTAGGTGGCTCAGTCGTCTCAGCTAAAGCGAAGACGTACATGGTTGGTTTCCGGAGCTCCACAGACGGCGAAACTTTCGGTGACAGATCGCTTGTCAGTCCCATACATGTCCTCACGTCCTCACAATACGCCGCTAAAGCCATCCGCCGGGCGTCAATTGGATCTCCCCACCTCAGTGGGGGCAAAGACGGAGAATAGATCAGAGTAGCGGCGGTCATGACCTGGCATTTCAAAGCTTAGGAAAAATGGATCACGGTAAGTACTCGGCGATCTGTCCATAAAGCCGCTGAGGGTCGGTAGAGATCTGAAACGACTACATTTCACTAGCTTTTTGTATACTAAGCTTAAGTATAAATAAGGGAAGCCAAAAGGGACTCCTAGAAGATAACAGATCAGAATCTACCTACTCCAAGACACGTGTACGCTCCTCCGGTAAGTCCCTGCATAGGGCTGGATTATGCCTGCCGTTGATACCCGAGAGACATAGCTTGTAGAGTATTGACTAGTACTGCCAAGAGATTCGTTCGGTCCGGGTAGGACAAAGTCTCGCTACGCGCGAGAGAAATCCCCCCAAACTCGGCGGGCCGGTCGTCGGCTGGATTGGGCGCCGCAACACCTCTATCTGAGTAGCCTCTGGACTTGGTGACCTGTAAAAGCGCTCGTGCGCCGTCGTCCATCGTTTGGTGGAGGTCGTAGGGTCTTGTGAACGAGCTCGGTCGATCCTCGGAAGTGCTCTGACTTTATTAGTCGGAACTCAGTGGAAGCGAGCCACTCGTCTGTCCCGGCTGGGTCGAACCGCGTAGGGACCACTTTCTGCGCAGGCCATATAAGCGTCGACCTAACTCGGCGATTTGTTGTGCTTTGTGTAAGGAATCCACACCTGACGGCATTTTTGTATTCTACTAGACCACAGAAAACATTCATTCCTCCTCCTGTGAGTTGTCAGACGCATCATTCTTGATGACCCCAGCCGCGTCTGTAGCCAGGGGTCGCTTCTGCTCGGGACACGTCCGGAGATCCATGACCCTCGAGGTTCTCGGGTGGCAAGCCACGCAACGTCGAAGGTTGTGTGTGTGTGTGGCCGACAAATAATATACAGCTTGTACACACTACATGGACCAATTACGCTGCATCAGAAAGGATGGATACGTGAAAGGGTTTCTCATTCTGGCAAAAAGCCAGTCTCTTTTGAAAATGCCATTTTCGGCGAAATTACAATCGGACCCAAGTATGGGGGGCTTATTTTTAGAAATTCTATTTTTTAAAAAATTGACTGAATTTTATTTAAAATGATGGCTCCTATCATGAAAGAAGGCCCCATTGCAAGAGAATCCCACGCGACTGGTGCAGGCTCATGCGCGCCACATGTGCCAGGCAGAACTTCTGCCAGAAGTGGCTGCCATGGACGCCCTGGTTACAGTGATCGATTATCGGTTTATATACGGCGAATTTGTCGTGCAGTAGGGAGGCATGGTGCCTCCAAAAAACCCTGTAATTTGATTCCACCCATGCACAAAAAATCTCCACCCACCCGCTCAAATCCAAAAAGCTGGGTTTTGGCGAGCCCTGAACGTATCGTCGCGTAGGCTTGCTGCTGATGTCCAGGATCAGATTACACTTGGTCTACACGTCGCCTACCAGTACGACCGTACCCTTGTAGACCTCCATACCTACTTGTCATATGAAAGCCCTTAAGTTCGTAAACTGGCTTGGCTTCTCTGCTGCCAGATTGTACACGTAAAGGTATGCACGCCGACGCCCAGGAGCGTATTGAGGTAAGCTTCCTGGTCTTCATTCTTCACCAAGTTGGGCAGCTTGTCGCTATAAGCTTACACGATCTTCACGTCGAGCCGGAAATGCGCGTTGTCGAATCACGAAGCCATCGGCAGCTGAAGATTTGGCCAGCGCCACGTTGGACTCAAGAAGTGTCGGTTTTTAGTGGCCGCAAACGTACGGGTGCCAATTTTCTCGAGTAAACGACGGATTTCTTTCGAGTAAGGCCCTTTTTCGGCGAATCTTCGAGTAAAACTGTCCAATGTGGATTTCCTACATGCTAGTATATATCTATCGAGTAAACTAAAAGCGTGGGAATACCGTTAGCTCGCCGCAAAAAATCGCGTGTTATTCGACAGTGGAAACCCAGTGTCTGATAATGACGGCCCATACTGCCCAATTATGCTATCAGCTGGAATGTTGGGACCGAGCGACACCATGCTCAACAAATGATACATTTAGAAGCATCGACACGACGGCTAAGACAACAAGATAATATGGTGGCAATAGCAGTGGCATGCTTCAGAAGCGCTGTACCGCGCCATCTTGATGGTTCGACTTCGAAAGACTGGTTTCACCCCAAAGCTGCATAGCGAAAAAGGAAGCGTCCTGAGAGCAGTGCGTGTTAGTCAACTAGTTAAACATTTCCCCGGCTCTCCAATCAACTCACTTTTTCAACTTACCTTCATAAGCTCAAGCCTCCTACACCGAGCGTCGGTATTTGCCCCGCCAATTTCCAAAAAGGTATACCATTTTTAAGCGTCAATTAAATGTCGAGAGCTAGCATCCGAGCAGGACGACAACTCTCTGCTACTCAAAACGCAGCCCTTCTAAAAAAATGGATCATTTCATTTTAGTGATCCATTATTGCAGTACCGAAATGGTTCATAAATATTTCAAAACAAATCGGCTCAACAAAAAAGCCTGGGTCAGTCCACAATTTCGACCACGTATTTGAAAAATGCATCCTGCAGCACGATTAATGCATATGTACATTAATTACTGTACATTATTTTATTGCATAATATATGAGAAGTAAACTTATACCCTCACACTTAAATCCTACTTTTTGTAAATAATGGTCATCACAAATGTGGTGCATGGACGAGTTTCTCAGATTCAAAAATATAATGTATGGGAGCCTTAAAATTTGAACTGCGATTAATGCTATCATCGGGAGCGGGGATTGGTAGTCGTGTCGGAAATATGACTCTTGAGTAATACTACTACTACTACTACTTACACAGTAGTCACAGGAATACCAATAAGCTGGTATTCACTATTGGTGGTAGTATCTCTCAAAAGTCAGTACTGTAGTACTCTCAAAGAACTTTTTTTCCTAGGAGCCCTGATCGAGCAAGTCAGTCCTCATTTGACAGCTTTTGACTGTGTGGCTCTCGATCGACAGCAAGATCGCCATTTCTAGCGAACCGAGGAAGACTGCCAGTAATTTAAATGACCCACTCGGCAGCTACAAATGGGGTGCGCTGTGGAAGGTTGCCAGGAAGCCGACGAGCTTAAAAAGAACCCGTGTACTGTGCGTGGAAAGCTTATCCATCACGTGTGTGCTATTGAAGGCAATGATTCGGCACTCAATGAAAGGTATCATAGTCATTTTGGTCCTATTCTTCCCGGTCGTGTATTCTTTAAGAGTGGTAACTAGGTTTTGCGGCCCTTCTTGTGTGCGTATCGTGCATCCGGAGGTCGTTCCACCTGCCTCGGCCACCTCCACTGGAAAACGACCACTCAAGTAAGGCGGATTGAGAGAGGTTTGGGAGGGTAGCGACTATGACTTCACCCCATCACCAGATCTGTCTGGTCGTAACGATGACGACCGCGTGGTGATGCGCCAAAAATCAGTGGCGTAAACTGAGGTAAAGGCCTAAAAAAGAAATATGTCTCCGTTAGCTCACATCAAGGCTGGGAAGAAGAAAGTCGCTTCTTCCTCAGGACCTGACGACACTATTTTCACAGCCACACCGACGCCGCAGCCTATATCTCCGATGTCATATCTTGGTGTGCCACAGACTGTTAAGCACGCGAGTAAAGCGGGCACTACAGGCGATGTCTGTGACCTCATTCACTCTCTCGACGTGGCGTACAAAAAAGCAAAATCCTTGGAAGCCGTCGTCACAACCGTATCACAATATTTGCCGGTGGTGCTGTCAGACTATCAAGTCTCGCTCCAGAATGAGCCGATACAGCTGGGAGTGGCTCTGCGGAACACCAAGAACCAAGTAATGCGAAGAATCACATAAAATTGAAGCACGTTGACCACCCCCTTGCGATTCTAGCCGAACAGAGTGCTACGGATAATCCGAAGAAAGATCTACGCACCCGTATTGGACTTAACACGAGAATCTACGCAACACGAAACCAGTGCGACGGCTTCTGACATGGCGAGGGTGGTAGCAGGAGGACGCACTTCTAAGCAATTCTTCCGAGTGAGCGAGAAGACTTTGAACTTTTTCATTTCGAAGTTTTGATCACGCAAGGACTACCGTACATGCTGTGCGCCTCTACCGCTTTTCACGACCTCATTCACGCTGCTACTGGAAACTCAGCTTTTTAAGTCTTTCGCCGCGACAGACACGGCTGTCTATTGAATTGACACTTTCAACTACTTTGCGAGCTGGTGGGTTTATTGCTATCTATTGAGTATGATAAATCTTTTAGCCTCAACTTTCTCAATATAATCCACGATATTTGGACAAGCTGCGGAAAGGATAGCATCGTAGGTGCTTCGGTTGCCTTAATTGAAAGTTTGTGGTGATTTCGGTTTATCGCGGTCCTCGCTTGCGTGAAAATGATGACCACAACGCTCTAAGAGTCGCCAAGGTCATCGATAGTGCTTTTAAAGCACGGTTTAACCTAGAAAATTGGCCAATGACTCGATATACAATGCCCGACACGACTTCATCGGCAAAGAACATGGCTGACTACATTGACGGTGAGCAAGAAATCTACTCTACGCATCTATGGAGCCTGTGTATAGGCTACGGGATTGGACTCAAAGACAATATTCAGACTACGACCGTCTGAAACGAACTTGCAAGTTCGTGGGACAAAGTCGGTACTACGGTAACCCCCGGCGGCGCTCTGGGAGAAGGATGCGACGTGATCCACAAGCTTCGCAGCCTGAACGACCACTTCAGATCATCCAAACGGCGAAATGCGCTGAAGAAATGTTAGGAGACCCTCTCATATCCAGAGCTGGAGTCGATGACTGGCCAGGATGTCCGAGTTGCCTACACATGCAAACTTATCCGAAGCTCTGTTGTCAACTACGCCGCTTTCGATGCATATTTTCAATCTACGAAGGACTCCACTACTGTGTGGAGTTCTCCGAGCGCTTAAGATTGAATGCTCGCAGTCGAAATTGGCACAGCCACCAATTTCATAGCCAATCTTGCTCTGGTGGAGGTGCAAAGTGAGAGCCTTGTATCGTCGTACATGGTAGTGTTCCATCGACTTGCAGAGAGCAAATTAAAAACCTTTAAATTTGAGGGCTGCTGAGGCTCCCGGCGCCAAGGATGCAAACGAAGCGAGTCATCGTCCGGTCACGAGAACGCGGGACCCGTTCTCGGACGCTGGAAAAACATGACTTCGAAGAACGCTCCTGCAGCTGCAGGCTCAGTTTCCCAATGTCACCACCGAGTCGATGGCGTGTGTCCTGCTCGATCCCAGGACTAAGTCCAGTGCCAAGAAGATTGCAGCCGTCGGTGATATTCCACGATAGGAGGAAAAGGCAATGTACAAGAGTGAAGTTGGATAGCAACGGGACGAGCACCGAAAGGTATTCGCCCTGGTGACGAATGAGGGGGAAATATCTCTCTTTCAGCAGTCGCTGTCTCAGAGTAGCCTATTGAGCCAAGATTCGTCACCTTTTCCTCGCCCTCATCAACGGATGACGCCGACGAACTGCTACTAGGGGCAACCATTCGAGCTACAAAAACAAGAGATGAGTTAAAAGAGACCGAGATCAACGCCAGAGCCGATGCTCTTATGAGGCTGGCAGTCAGAGTGGCTGGAGGTCGCCCAACGCCAGAAGCCCAACATCAAGATTGGAGAGCTGTCCAAGGACATGTCGATTGATGCTCAGAGCGGGATGCATTACGCACTGTTGGGCCTGTACAAGCATGAAAATGTGCTTGAGTGGTTTTGAGATGAAGGTGAAGCTCAGTTTCCCTCTATCGCGCTACTAGCGCGTATCCATCTCGGCAAAATATCGTCATCAGCGTTTCAAGATAGGGTGCTTTCAACTAGAGGGATAGTTATGGGCCCTCTTAGGACACGTACGGATAGCAGTGGATGGCGGAGAGGCAGCTTCTGCTGCGGCACAACATGGATGAAATAATGAAGCAGGACACTGGGAAGTCGAAAAAATCGAAAAGACAGAAACAGTAGTTAAAATAGTATACTAATATGAATACTACTACTACCACTGTGTAGAAGTTCCACTAGTATCAATATTCGTACAGTCCCGATATTCCCGGTAATACTACAACATTTTTTTAAGCTACTACCAGGGAGCCCTGTGGACACTTCCACAATCAATAAGACACACGTTAGTGTTGACACACTCATACTTACAAATCATCCGAGGTCATCGACATAAGCTTATTGTGCATTTCAATGCTTTTGTCCTTTTCACTTAGCCTGATGCTCGATTTATAATAAATGAGATCGATTTTATTAACAGGCTCTAGTCAAGGGCCTTCGTTGCGTAGTCTAGCGACAATATCCTGCTTGTCGAGTAGAAAATAAGCCTAGACTCCACAATTTAGGAAGATAAGGCATTTATCTATACCCCTGAAACCCAAACCCAAAACGTGGAGTCTAAACCTTAAGCCCGCTACGACCCGCATGCGGGCCTTGCTTGATAGTGGCCATTATCGGTCCTGGGTTTGCACCCGCGTGCTACGCACACGGTCTACAAACCGCAGGCATGCTCGCTGCGGTACGGGGTGAAGTGTGGCCATAGCCCTTCTTGCAATAAACCTCCCGAAAAACATCCGTTTCTTAGCGAGTGATCCAACATTTACTCGAAACTTTATATTTAAAATATTTAAATTTTCCGCAACGTACGTCCTTGTCCTGCTTGGAAGACCGAGAGCATACCAGCGTTACGCTTCAGCTGCGACGCGTAGATGGCACCATCGACGAAGTGCAACACTGTCGTGTCCTTGGACTCGTGTGCGATGTTACAAATATTGGTATGTGTTTGTTGTGGCCAGCTCGGAGGTGATTACACTCTCACGATGCAAAGAGCTCGCTGTAACAACAACGGTTGTTGTCTTTTCTGGTACAGTTCGATGGGTCAACCACCAAAAGAGCATGTATTGATTGACCAACTTAACGCCATTAAAACCTGCTCTTATTTAAAATTAAAGCAAAACCATTGAGCTCAAGCGACGAGAAATAATCACGGGTTGCCCCTACCACGTTTGGCAGCCCTTTTCTGACCTCCCGAGCGACTCTTCTTCTTTTTAGATTTTTCATCTTGATATTTCAGATTGTGACCTGGAGGGCAGGCAAGCCCACGGCGCGCCGTCTGTTTTAACTCATTGTCTGGCATTGCCCTTGTTAGAGCCTCCTGTAGCGTTTCGGCCTTAGTGCCTTTACCACGACGTTCCAGATCACCGTCTACAAGTGCCATGGGATCCCATTGAGACGCCACAATACTCGCGAGACATTGAGCCACCTCTTCAGTTATAAAGGGGTACGTCTCCCAACCCAGCGAGCGAAAACAAAGCGTGTAAACGTCCGTATCTTCTCCTTGCGCTTCAGGTGTGCTGCTGTCCTTCATCAACGACGTGGAAGAGATGAGCCGGAAAGAATCGTTCAGCGACTCAGGACCGGAAGTTACTTCTTTGCTCAGATTCATGCATATACGAATAACATCGTTAACAGGCATCTCGCTCAAGGGGTTTTGATTCACCGTGCCTTTCTTGGGCGCTGGCTTCACTGCAGGTTTCTTGGGCGCTGGATCCTCCTTCGCTGGATCCTCCTTAGACTTCTCGCCTTTCGGATGCGGACTTTCAGACACGAACCAAGGAGACAGCTTCTTCGATGCTGCTTGGGAGAAATCATCGTCTTTTGGGAAACGGCTTTGCACTTGGATGAGCATGAATGACACTCGCTCCTTCTCGCCATCTTTGCTCCAAAATACTGGGATCATCAGATCTGCTCCAAGCTGGTTGCGCGGGAAAATACCCGCAGCCCGACGTCCCAGCAAATACCACAGCGTATCTTCTGTCGGTTCAACTTGCAGCTGTATGAAGTGAGTGAACCCCATGCGCCAGTCCTTCCACTCTGACTTCCACTCGTAAAACGTTTCTTTGTTTCCAGGGAGCATTCCCTCGATATAAACTTCAATTTCATCGCACCCCATCACGTTCAAAAACGACTCCACCGACACAAATTGGCCCTTTGGTTTGATTTGATCCCTCATCACACACTTGTCCATCGCGAGAAGGAGCAAAATGCGAGCGACCATTTCACAAATCCCACCTGTCTCCAGTGTTTCGTCCAGGATCAACTTCTTCAGCTGCGGAAGAATATACTTGGACAAGCCGTCATCCAGGAAATACCACACTTTAATCGCACCCAACGCAAGCACCGGATCCGACGCGTAGCTACTCAAGTAGCCCTCGCTCTCGAATTTCACGTAGGCGAGGACGGCCATGAAATCCGCGACTACCTGCGACGCCAACGTCGACGTGGAATACGGACGTACACCCAGTCGACAGAGCATCGACGCAACACCAAACATGGTTTTCTCGCTGTATGAGGCTTCTTGTTTAAAATCGTTCCCCATCAGCAGCATATTTGCTGCTTCGGTGACTAGATCCGAAAGAAAAACTTGTGGCAATCCATCTCGTTCGGTGAAAGTGCTCCACCACATTGGGCGACCCATGCGCAGCAACGCATTCCAAGCATCGTTCTCGCTCCCGGTCACAATCGCCTTGTACGCAGCTATTTCAGCCTTCAGCTCCGCCTCCTCACTTAACGTTAGATTTTCCACCTGTCCACCTCCGGTCATGTCATCATCCTCGGCCTTTCTTAACTTTCTTTGTTTGCTCCCGTTTAATTTCAGATAATACTCCCGCCAGTGAGTATCCATAGTGTGAGTCAGCACAAAAGGAGGAAAAGTCGCCAGTCCAGTGTTTCTGTATCGTCGAGAAGACGGGTCGGACGCTAACGGCGACCTTACCTTCGACTCGGAGTCCGAGATCTTTAGGCTCGTATCTATAAACACCCCGAAAATGCCTCCTTCTGCTCCGATTCTGTTGTTGACCAAAGCAAGCGCTCGTCGTAATAGACGGAAATCATTGACTTTGACGATTGACGCCCCTGGGTTCGCATTTACCTTAAGTAGGGACCTTGCTTCGTCAACCACCAACACCACCATCTTGCCGTCCTGATTCTTCTTTACTGTGGAGTCAACGATCTTCTTCTTTTTGCCCTCCTGGTCGTTTCGTTCTTGCTGAAATAGGTTGCTCAAAGCATCCGAATCTGCTCCCTCCTTGAACATCTTGAACCACTCAGCTTGAACATCCGCCCAGTTGTTTATTGCATAGTTGTAGATGGCTTCCAAACGAGAAGCAATCTGCTCGATGGTAGAAGACCATGCGGTCAACCAGTCACGGAGACATATTGTCGCCTCTGGATACCCCGTCGACCCGTATAAGCGGACGCACGTATACAGGACTTTCATCTGAGAGCCCTGATCATTTTTTGCCTTGCGCGCCAACTCGAACAGCATCCGACTCTTCCCGAAGCCAGAGCTCTGAACGACCGTCACATACGGGGCCTTGAAAGTCTCGCCAGCAGCACCAGAGGTACTCTTCAAACTTTAGGTGCGCATCCCCGAGATACGCTGTCTCCGTAAACGCGATTTTGGCCCGTTGCATGAGCCCTTTCGGTAAAACGACGAGACAGAAAAATGAAGAATGGAAATATGAACTCAAATTACTACCGAGATGTCTGGAGCTACCTATCCCAGAGAAATCTGAGCCTTTTCGGACATGATGTTGATCTCTGGATTTTTAAAGCGCGTTTCTAAAGTTTTAGGGTGATCAAAAACCATCGACTGTCCTGCTGAAACACAGATCTGTGGTCAGACGTGAAGCTGAAGCCTTAGTATTTCAAATGAAAATGACGCATAAACTTATAAGCTGCAATATTGAATCCTAAATCAAGTGAGTGGTGACCCAGCTTGACCACGTTTTTACGAATCGAAGGGGTATTCACATATCAAAGTCTCTTCCGCTGGTTGATCCAAAGTTCATCTACCACCGAACGGATTGCTTCTCGTTTGGAGGTCATCTACAAGTATGCAATACAGAATTGGACAAGCGTTGAAGCTGAGTGGATCAAGCTGTTCAACGAGAAGGAAGCTGATCTCGATGTTTTATGCAACCTTTATAAGTATCAGGAGGGCAAATGGACTGTGTCCGGTCACCCTATGAAAAAGAATCCGGACGGAAAGATGGTGGTGTTGGTGGTTAACGAAACAAGGTCCTTATTTAATGAGGAGGCAGACCCGGACGCCCAAATAGTCAAAGTCAATGATTTTCGTCTGTTACGGCGAGTGCTTGCTTTGGTCAACGACAATATCGGCGCAGAAGGAGGCAGTTTTGGTTGATTCGAACCCCAGGGTCTCGGACTTACCACTCGATACGAACTCGGACTTAACTTCGTTGCTACTGACCGATCCGTCTTCTCATTATCACAAAGACAGTAGTGAACGGTTGAACTTTCCTCCTTTTGTGCTGACTCACACTGTGGATGCAAGGTACTATCTGAATTTGATGCACTGTGGAGATGATCAATGGGAGGAAAGGAAGTGGGAGGGTGATGACACGATCGGGCGTGAACAGGTGGAGATTCCAAGGGAGGAGAAGTCTGAAATAGCTGCTTAAAAGGCGATTGTGACCGGTAGTGAGGACGATGCCTGGAAAGCATTACAGCGCATGGGGCGTCCAATGTGGCTCACTAACCACGCAACGTCGTCAGACGACGTAGCCAACTTGGCATCAAATTCGCTGCTGCGGGGGCTCCCTTATCTTCTTCCAACCTCATACACCGAGAAAACCATGTTTGGTGCTGCGTCAATGCTCTGGCGACGAGGGGTACATCCATATTGAACGTCGACACTGGAGTCGCAGATGTATGTGAAGTTCCGAGAAAAAGAGCTACCTGAGTAACTACGCGTCCAATCTGGCTCTTACGTTGAGTGCATTTAAAGTATGGTATTCTTCGGAGAACGGCTTGTCGAAGTATATTCTTCCGCAGCTGAAGAAGTTAAGTCTGGATGAAGTACTGGACACAGGTGGAATTGGTGGAATGGTCGCTCGCATTTTGCTTCTTCTCGCGAAGGATAAAAGTACGATGGGGGATCGACACGTTAGACAGTGCGCGCCCAATGGCCAAATTGTGTCGGTTTAGACGGTTTTGAACGTGATTGGGGGCAATGAAGTACCAATTTACCGCAAGGGAATGGGCTGCGGTAACAAACGTGGTTTTGACGAGTGGAAGTCACAGGGAAGCCTGGAGAGACTCACTTTATATAGTTGCAGCTGGAACCGAATGAAGATACCTTGTCGTACTTACGAAGACGTCGGGCTGCGGGTATTTTCCCCTTGGAGCAGATCTGATAATATCAATATTCTGGACAATGGCTAAATCAAGATAAAAGCCGTACCTCTCAAGATAAGGGTTACACTCAGGCGACATCGAAGGAGCTGTGCCCGTGCTTCGTGTTTGAAAGTCAGCACTCAATGAAGGAGCAGTCCACAACAGCTGAAAATTAATTGAGCAAGACGCCTGTTGAAGATGTTATTCGCATTTGCATGATTTTGTACAGCCAAGTAACTTCGAGTCTTGAGTCGCGGAACAATTTCTTCCGCTTTATCTCTTCGACGTCGTTAATTAATGACAACAGTTTGCCCCAAGCGGAAAGAGGAGATTCGGATGTTTTCACGCTTTGTTTTCGTTCGCTGTACTGTGAGACGTACCCCTTCTTAGATGAAAATGTGGCTCAATTTCTTGCAAGTATTTTGGAGTCTCAATCAGACCATGGCACTTGTAAACGGCGATCTGGAACGTCGATTTGTCGTTGAGAGAAATACTAGACGGTAAAGCTGAAGGGGGTTCGAGCAAAGCCGATGCACAACCGCGAGCTGAAGCTGACGGTGCTCCGAGGACTTACCAATGCGCCCATTCACAAAAAGGAAGCTGACTCGCCCGACCTGAAAGATCAAGATGAGAAGCCACAGAAGAAGTAGGCTCGCGTGGAAGTTCAGAAAAGACCAGCTAGTACACGTCCCAGGCGCGAAGAGTGATTATTTTCTCGTCGTCCGAGCTCAGTGGATGGCTTTGCACTCAAACAAGTTTTTATGGATGGCAAAAACTAGTCAATTACCTAAGTTTATTTTGGTGGGTCCCGATCGAGTATTGTATTAATACAAGAGCTGCTGAAATACCATTAATGATTGCGTCGATTTTGATGTCTCGTATACTGAAGTAAGATAGAAGTCACTTTCATTTTTTCTTGTTTCAGTCACTTTCATTTTTTCTTGTTTCTGTTATGTTCTTGATGAGCAAAACATTGTCTGCACAACAAATCTTACACTGACCAGTTGAAGTATTTTTGAGCCTCTTATTACCCCGTTTAACTATTACTACGATTAATACTTGAAGTATTAAAGGCGAACGCTCCAATCCTTGATCTGCACTATTTACACAACAGAAAGAGTGGTGGAGAGGCACCATCGACGATCACCAATAGAACACATTTTCAATGCACTGTTATCGGTAGGTCATATGTGATATTATTACGCTGCTGCCAATGAATAGAAGACACTAAACGCAACTGGAGATAGACCTTTGCACCTTTCACTTGTGCTTTGTATTGACTACTATGGGTTTCGTCCCATTTTTCGCGCTTCCATACATAGTGTATGGTTTTTACGTACCCCTGTTGGAATTGTGATCTGTATCGTGTTTTGGACTCAGAAGATATGACCAATTATTAAAATAAGACTCGAATTTCAAACGTTTTATTAACTTGATTTAACTATTGCGTATCATCGACTAAAAGAAAACCGCCGATTGCACGCAGCCATTTTTCAGCGCACGGCGTAATTGCATTGGTAGTGAGCCACGTAGAACATCGGTCGTGTTTGACTGTCGATGGCCGTTGAGGTACCACAGGGCAGAAGAAAACAACGTCAACAACTAAACTCGCTAAAAAAGGATGAAATATGACGGTAACTGTATCCGATTGGGTGATATTATTATCTTATTGCAATGGGCTGTTAGTAGTACTATGGAATGTATAGTATTGTAATTAATAAATAGGCAGATGTAGGACGGCTGTGGAAGCTTCTAGAAGCTTCCATCCGTCTGAACTGCGGGGGCGGCACTTTTCTTTTGGCGCGCTCTCCCCCAAGCTCCCCTGACTTCGATAAAGTAACTGGTAGCAGGTTGTTCAGAAACGTTGCTGCCAAAGGTGATCCAGTGCACGATCGGATTAGCAGCAGAAAGCAGAGCGACGACATGCGGCATTATGGTGAAGATCTTTATTTAGGACTCCACTTAGTTCCTCATGGTGGAAGATTCTGTCCTCACCGATGATTTATCTTAAAATTTGATGTCTTATGCGACTCACTAAGCCCTAAATATAAGTCCAACCGCTGGAGATGGTCTTAGAGCATCTAGCGACGTAATAACGGGGTTACATGCAACTGGCTACATGTAGCCACTTGGTTACGAAAGTGGTTTTCCACGTTGGTGTCAGATACACCAATCGTTACATTTGGCAGACTGTTTCTACATGCATATCGGGCATTCATTGGGTGAAAGTCAATATCTGTAATCAGTAGGATTCGGTCAACCATGCGTTAACAAATACTCTTCATTTAGAATATTAGATTGGGAGGAAACCTATACAAATTAACAGTTCTCATTTTCAGCGGAAATCGGCTTTGCTTTCCTATTTACGTAATTCTATACTTTTGGACAAAAATAAAGTTAATCTAAGTAAAACGCAACTTATGCTTCCTCATACACGTTCGCTAACGTGTAAGCCAACGTAGTGGGCACAGCGTAGACCCATTACACCTGGTGGTACTTAATAGTCCGTCCAACGACCGACTTCCTGACGAGTTCGTTTGGAAAACGATCACGGGGCGGATAGCCAGCCCATGGACAGTAATCCGTCTATGTGTAGTCCAAGTGCTTCTGCCACGCACATTGTGACGGATCCAGAGTGAGAAGCTCTCCAAAGACACTCAACAGTCATTGGAGAGGCAACCGTAGCAAGCTCTACCCATTCCAAATATCTCGCGCATTGGCGTCAATGGTGCCGATTCGCGCACAAAATGGGGTGGTCACGTTGGCTGAACGAAAAGAACTCATCTCGTCGACTAGGCTACTTCGCCACGGTCTCCTGGGCCCATGGGGCGAATCGCTATCAGCGAGGCAACCAACTGGGCACTATCAACCTCAAACTGGCCAGCGTTAAATGGTTCCATCGACGATACAAGGACCTGACACTGCCAGCAACACCTCGTTTGGCTATGCTACTGCAGGGTATTAAGCGTCTTTCATCCCCCAAACGGAAGAAGCAACCTCTCACCATGCCATTTCTGCGCCTTCTTCGCCGTAGTCTCGACTTCTCGAAACCACGACAGCGGCTTCTGTGGGGTAGCATATTGATCGGCTTCTTCTTCATGCTTAGAAGATCCGAATATTTGATGATCGACCACACAAGACACTTCTACTGTCTCAAGAACAGCAACGCATTCTTCTCCGACAAAGATGGTCAAAAAGTTGGGTACACACGAGCTACATCAGTAACAATTGGGCTCGAGGGCGCCAAAAACGACCAGTATGGTCGAGGAGCGTGGCGGACAATGCATGCGTCCGGAGATGCAGAAGTATGCCCGATCCGAGGTCTGTACCATATTCAGAAAGCACGGCAAGAACTTAATCTTCAGCATGAGCCGCACCTCTGCGGAAATCTAAGTGCGGGAACGGTGTCAAGAGCTTTGAAGCGGACAGCAAGACGTGCTGGAGTATCAGCTAAAGACTACGCCAGTCACTCCATTCGTATCGGTAGTGCCACAGCTTTAGTGGCTGGAGGAGCTGACAGACTATCGATTAAACTCCTTGGGCGATGGGCTTCCAACTGCTTCGAAGAATACCCAAGACAATCCGCGCAGGCATCACTGGGGCTGTCAAATCGCATGGTGCAACGCAGAGAGTCGACAACGCGCCGAGCCCATTAACATCAACATGGGGCCGCTCACCGCGCCCTCGACTCACTGCAATGCACTACATTAGCCCCAATCCGGTTGCGTGAAGGAAAGGCTGAGTATCCTATTAATAGTAGCGGATACTGCTATTTCCGGGAGCATAAGGATTCACAAACGTGCCTTCATGCGATTGAGCAGAGCATGAGATCAACCAACACATGCAATCGTGGATAAAGCTGCTCAAGATAGATGTAGGTAGTGCTAACTAGACGGAGAGCGAAGCCGCTCACTCTGCTTCTTCCTCCGCACCGATAAAGATACGTACGCTGTCGCCGATAGAGCAGCACGACATTACTCTGGGATGAATCGCGTCCGAAACAATACCGCGCGTGCAGTCGTTGAAACTGCACGTGAGCAGTTATGTGGGCAAAGAGGGCGAGCCTCTTCTCCGATGGCATGTCGAAGTCGACACTGCCATAACGGCTCGTCATATCACTGACGAACCGTCGAAGGTTGCGTCCGCCACGGCATGTCTTGACAGACGAGCGAGGTGCTTGGCGTATGACCGCCGGCTCACAGATCAGACGTGCTAAGGCACGTATGCAATTTTCAAGGAGGAGCTCAGTCAAGCGTTTGAGAGCCCTCAAAATGAGATTCTGGTCAAAAGCGGAGTCACGCGACCTGCGCCAAGGTAAGCATACGCTTTATGCTAACGCCCAACGTGCCCGGAACTTGGTCTAGACCATCGTGACAATCCGATCGACGAGGCGGCAAAGGTCGTCACGTTCATGGAGGGGTTGAAGGATGGGTTGGTTAAGGCCTATCTCTTCCGAGAGTACCCAAGTACTCTCGAAGCTGCGATTGCTCTTGCAATGTAGGAGGGGTTTAGCCGGAAGCAGGCTAAGCTGCATGAGAGCGTCGGGATGATAGCACGTTCGATGATGAGAGCGGGAAGTCCAGAGCGTATGAACCACTCGGATGCTGCTGCTGCTGGACTCCAACAGCGTGTTGGAGGACAAGTGCAGTGTTACCGATGTGGGTACACCGGACACTTTGCGCGTGAGTGCACAGCGCGTGGCGATTCCGGACGTCGCCGCATACGCTACAAAATGTGTAGAGCCAGTAGGCGGGGGGGGGGGGGGGGGGGGGGGGACGGACGATACTGGCGCAGACACTGATACCACGAAAAGATGTTATTATCGACTCGATGGCCAGGAGTATCATCAACAGAGCAATTAATCTGCGCGACGGGTCTATCAGGTCCTGATGCGTGAGAGGGACATTCCCTCACGGCGGTGAGCACTCCAAGCGGTATGCTTTGGGAGAGGCTCGTAATGCCGCTGGGACTGAATAACACCCCTGCAACCTTCAATAGATGTGTTACATATCAATTGCGCTAAGAGCGTGACTTTGCACCGAGCTACTTCGACAACGTGTTAGCTCACAGCTGGTCTGTGGACGGGAAGTCCGACGTCGAGGTGCACAAAGAGCACCTCCGTCAAATGCGAGGGCTTATGCGTAAACATGAGCTCTATGCTAACCTGAAGAAATATATTTCATCGGGGCGAGCGTCGTACGCCCTGCTCCAGAAAAGGTCAGAGTGACCAATGAATGACCTACGTCATCCAACATGAAAGAACTAAGACAGTTCCTTGGACTTGCAGCGTACTTGTGCAAGTGCGCTGGGAATTACGCGGGCAAGATTCGCGCGCTGTCACAAATTTTGAAGAAGGAAGATGAGTGGATTTGGACTGCTAAGTGTAAGCAGGCCTTCGATACAGTCAAGCAGGGCTTGGCTGAGGTGGCGATATTGGCAGTGACTGACCAAGAATACCCATCCCACATTGGGTGAGACGCTTCCGACTTTGCAATCGGATGCGCGTTGATGTAGCACGATCACGAAGAGCATGGTCGTGTGGGCGACTGCCAGTCGCGTCGGCGGAACCCAGCTAAGCGTACTACCCGAACCATGCCAAGGAGCTCATTGCCATGAAGTATGCACTCGCGAAGCTCCGAGTGTATTTACTTGGGCGTTGACCGCACCGTCGGAGTGGGGGCAGTTCATTACTATGGACTTGTTGTCGGCCTTCCGCCGGACAACAAGCGGAGGCCTGACGTTGTGGCCTTGGTTGGCCGCTTCACCAAGATGGTTCTTCTTGCTGCAGTGCCGGCTGACGTCACCGCTGTTTGCTGGCACGGTGTTCCGACACCATCGCATGCTGCTCGACATTGTGTCGGACCGTGATTCACGCTTTACTGCGCGGTTCTGGCAAGAAGCGCTTACTCTGCTTGGAACAAATCTGTAGATGTCGACTGCGGATCCCTTCGCAGACGGACGGAAAGACCAAGCGCGTGAATCGTGTTCTCGATGACGTGCTGAAGAGCTACGCACACTCGTCCCCGCCGTGGAGCGACTGCTTGCCGATGGTAGAGCTTGCCATCAACCACCCGGTGAATGCCATGACAGGACAGACACCATTTTACGTGAATGCCATGCGGCATACACGCCTTCCGAGCTTTCTCGGAAAGGTGAGCTCTTCCTTAAGTGAGGAGGATCGACGGTTGCGTCGAAACAACCGCAGCAGAACACTGACGTGGTATTGGCGGTGACGACACGAAGCCAGGCGACTCGTTCTGGGAACGAGACGAAGGCAAAGAACACCGTGTCTGTACGGGCTGCGATTTGTCATGATCATCCCGATGCCTTAGAAGAGTAGGCCCAGAAGCGGCATTGTAGGTGAAGGTGACGTATAAAACCGATCGGTCACGACCAAACTCTTTTTGTCCGTCCCATCGCCTTTAAACACCTCAATTAGTTTTCAAACAACCGCAGCTGGTCCGGACTTCGCGTCCGTTGCAGCAGCACTTGCCCCAGTCTGCGTTTTACCGCAATACAATTCAAACCTGTAGGATACAAAACGCCACTGTTAGTAGCTTGTAGGTACAGGATAATATAACTTAGGGCCACAAAGAAAGGCACGCCGGCAGGCACGCCCAATACTCACCGAATACAGTACGCCGTCAAAGAGTAACACAATATGAATTGCTTGGTGTCATTGACCTGTACATACAGAGTGACCAACCTGACAATGAAGCATCTATATCGAAGAAAGGCGTGGACCTATTTCAGATTATGATTGCAGCTCTTCGTAATCACTGTCCTTTTCTTCTGCACTGAATGCGTTGTTTCCCGCATCTCTCTCTCTCCAATTCACCAGCAAAAGCATCTCTCAAGTTGCGGCGCGGTGATGGAGTGTATTCCGAGCCCGCAAATGGACTCTCATATCGCAGTGTAAGCGGTACTGATCCACCTTCAATCACTGCAGTACTGCTGCCTAATCTCAAATACAACAAACGCTTAGATACAGGCTAGTAAATTCGATCATCTTTTAAGGGTGCAGGACATACCAAATGTCCTGCAGAATTCCGTGGTTTGCGTATCGCCTACTGGCGCTTCTACTTCTTCTTTGACAACTAAAGATACATTGGTGGAGGCTTGTTGCTCAATAGAGGCATCAGTACTGGTAGATACAGTATACCAATAAGATAAATCGGCGGCTCAAAGTGGATAGTACAGGATATAAGTATCATTACCGTCACATCTGCTGCTTTGGGTCGTGCCAACAATCGCTGGGGTCTAAGATGCCTTCCTGGCTACCTCTATGATAATATCAACTGTTAGGTTTGCCACTATCTCGTCCAGGCAGGCTACAACGTTGCTAAAGAGGGCCAGTTACTCGACAGTACTGGCGAAGCTGTAACCTGAGTTACTGGATACTATAGTAACAGTAGAATCAGATTTGACAAAACTACTGGTTACTATATTAGTTTTAAAAGTATTATAGTACTATCTATTACTGGCAAAGCAATATACCGCGTCGCCCCTGTCCTAAGCGAACTGCAATGTACTCAGGTCGCGGTAGAGTTATTTTCATTACGGAAAATTAGCTTATAAAACTTAGGAATTAATAAATTTTGAGCCAATAAAAAAATATGGACACGGCGGGAATTGAACCCGCGTCCATCCGCATAAAAACGCGGTGATCTTGCCACTTGAGCTACGTGTCCAAGCACACTTGGGTACCTTCGCATTTAAATCAAGTACTATTTATTTGCTTCTTAAAAGGGAAAGTCATCATCAGAACTACTGGCATATTCATCGTCGCTCCCAACTGATTTACCAACAGCACCAACTTCATCCAGCTGATCCAGGAGCTCTGTTATATTATCGATCACCAGTGACTCGATGGCATTCTCATTGTCGCGTGTATCCCCCAAGAGACCCACCTTTGAAAAGCCGCTGACAATTGTAGCTGTGCTAAGTCCTCCCCAGCTTTCATTTATCCATGATGTAAAATCAACTCGTTTGGGAGCCACCAGCTCGAAAGCTGAAGTTGGTGCTTGTTCCTGTATGCGATATATCTTCTCTCTTGCAACTTCTTGAACCCCCGTCTTAGCAATCGTAGCCTCTCGTCCTCTTAGCTTACGCAGCTCCTCAGCTCGATATTTTTCCAGTGCGTGGCTGGGACCAATCTGACATCGCAAGCTGTCCAGCCAGCGACCTCTCAGACAGTTCTTAAATGGTTGGTTCCATGCCACGTCTGAAGGCTGACATACGTATGTGTAACGCGGTGGGACCTTCATCAGCACCACATTTATTGACGCTACATAGTCGATTACATCTTGGGTCCAGTGCCCAGAGAAGTCGTCCCAAAGCAGTACTACTTTTTCGCTCGTATTCACTCGAAATGCGAAGTGGAACTGAAGGAATACTTGTGAAATGTGGGCATTCCACAATGCTGTCGGGTTGCCATAAATACGGCAGCCATGGAGAGCTTAAGGAACAAACATCTTCTTCCATAAACGTACACCAAATTCATGCCGAAGGGAGTCGTTTTCTTCCATAAACGTACACCAAATTCATGCCGAAGGGAGTCGTTTTCTTGCTGAATGTGTTTGTGGCGTGAGACGCCACTCTTAAAAGTGACGAACGGCGCATGTTTTTTTACATTCCAGTGGCCGAGAAGCATTACGGTGGCTCTTTCTTACTCTTTGCCGCTACACTTGACCCACACCGTCTTTGCCCCTTTGGTTGAGACTGTCTTGCAAGGTAGATATTCGAAGAACACAGCTAGGGTACTCATACAGTGTCAATGCAATCGTGTGATGTATATATAGATACCGTAATGACCTTACCTGTTTGATCAGCGTTGTGCGCGCTGGTGATCCCGTGTTCAACAATTGCAGCCCGCATGTCCCCGCAGAACTTTGCCATAGCGTCCGCGTCCTCTGGTGTCGTCTGACCCTGGCGCGTCCGGCCCGGATGGATAGCTTGTGTCTCCTCATAAATCGGCGGAGCCCAGAATGGGATGCCTTGAATACATCGGGCGATAGACCTTCGTCAGCGTCCACTTCGAGGGCTTTGAAGCGTAGCTTTTGGGAGGAAACAAGGCACCCCTCCTTGCGTATAGAATTAACCCACAACACAATAGCACATTCAGCTTCGCTTGACATAATTGTAGCTTCTCCACTAAAGCGGAGATTCTTTAGGTGGCCTTTGCTGTCGTCGCAGACAGATTGAAAACGTCCTCCTACTTCTTCCACTTTGAAATCTGTTTCTGCTTGCGCGTCTTAGCGCTGCCAGGGCAGCCCGGATAGAAGTGAGCGATGGCGTCACCCACATCGTGTCTGGCTGCCAGATACTTCAACAGCTCTAACTTGTGTGTGTAGTCCACTGCAACCCGAGTGTATCGCTTTGGCTTTCTTCCGGTTCCTCTGGTACAAGCCCTGCCCATTGCGCGTTTTCAGCAATGGCCGTATTGGAGCCAGCCAGCAGCACAGCCCATGATTAGCTCCACGGGATAGTACTTTATTCTAATCTATCTGTTTAAAATTGGAAGCTGTGGTTGGCTATAATTACGATTCGCTGAGGACAAAACTTCGCTTAGGCCAGGTGCGATGCGGTACTACCAATCCCTGGCCATCGCCAATCTCCGGTCAACAAATGTGCCCGGCACAATTTCGCAACCTTTCGTTCATTTGGTAGGCTTCTCCCCGTCCAAATCGGAGGGTTGTTCAGCACTACATGCTGCCTCGGATTACGATGTGCCACGGTGCTGAAGCCCAGGAGCCTGACGCCGCCGGCATGGGCTTCTCCACCGAGTCGCAGTAAAATGTGCTGCCCATCCAAGACATCGAGTCAAGTACCGATGAGTCGCTTCTGTCACGCGTGGCTACATGCTGTCGCTTTGGCTACATCGCTCATAGCCGTGAACACCAGCGCCTTGGCTCCTTCTTGGCGTCTGAGCGCCTGCTTGCTGAAGAGGCTGAAGATGATGACAAGACGGTTCCTTTCAACTCGTGGAACAATGTTCCCGACACGCTGAGCCACTTGCTTACTTTACTGCTCCGGTTGTTGGGTGACGCATCCGCTCGCACTATTTGCCCAAGTTCTTCCATCTACCGCTGATCACCGGGTAGCCGGCATCATGTCGGGTCCGTTCCTGTCCAACTTGTTGAGCGAGGACGTCGTGCCATGCTTGGTCAATCCTTTCGCGCTGAGCTTCATCTCGTTCCAGGCCGACCAAGAAATCTACCTGCCAGAGCTACGGCCTCAGATCAAGTCTATCCTGACTCTACTGTCCACCTACTACTACACGGGGTGCTGATCACGACCGTCTTCATGCTACAGGCCGGCACGTTCTTCTACTCCGACTTATAGCACAGCCGTCAACTGGGCATCGCGCTCATGTTCGCCTCGATTTCGGTGTTCGTATTGCCGCCCACCTCCATGGCGCTTTTGATCGAACTCAATATTGTCGGACCTCTCATGAACCTGGCACTTGGCACATGCATAGCAGCAGAGTCAGTGTGCTTGTGTTTTTCTTCGTCTTGCGGGTCGTCGCGTCCATTTACGGCGCCAAACTGGACGTGTCTCCGGAGAGTATCATTTTCACAAAGTGCGTTGTGCTAATAAACGCCCGTACTGGGGGCGCTTCTCGGTCTCGTTACATTAATAATCCTCATCTTCCAGATACCGAGCGCGAAACCGGACAAGCCTCCTGGGTCAACAGTGTTTCCTACCCACTGAAGCTCGGTCACTTTCGGCACAGCGTCCAGGGAGCACACTTCACGATACCACAAGAAGATGCAGCAACGCATTATTGGCAAATAAGACCTGGATCAGACAAGTGACGACCATAATCAAACGCCTCACCAACTCAACGCCTTCATTGAAGAGACATATGCCGACAAGCCACCGTGTTGGACGGAGAGCAAAGCGCTCTTCCTCAACTGCTTTCTCCGGCTGCTGGTGGTCTACCTTTTGTATCTCTTGCTCACTGAACTTGCAGCACGTTGCTACTGCGCAGTGCGCACTATGGACTCAAGGCAGCGCGACGCGTGGCGTCTCATCATTGGTTTGAAGTCCCTGTGACACGCGTCTTTTTCCGCATAAGTACGCCAGAAATACAAAGGAGTTGAACCGGAAATCTATCCAACGGTTAACAGTTTTATCCCAATCTCCCCCCCCCCCCCCCCCCTTTGTGGAGTCCGGTGTCTGTCCGTAAGTCCGTCCGAGGGTAGAGCTCCAAAATATAACGCAAATACGGGCATTTTACTGGCTGCCGAGTGCAGCGAAGGCGGCGTCGATTGGCTAAAATCGGATTATGTGGTGTACACACGGTATGTGGTCAGAACAGCGTACTTAAATGCACCGTTCAAATTTCATTTTGCCCCCATTTTAAAACGGAAGCCGTGGAACGCCACATTACTCAAGGCACGCTGCGTGCATGCGTGTTAGTTTGCATTAGTAGCTAGCAAGCCACACGTACACAGATAGTCCGAGGTTCCTGGGGCTGCTTAAGGGGGTAGCTTACAATTTGTGGGATTCTATCCTGCAAGTAGGTAGCCGTGTTCCAGAGCCCTCTGGGTTTTTGGGGCTTTATCCCACCGCCCACTCTGCGCGAGAGCACATTTGGCACCTGGTCCATTGACCGTAAAGCCGACAGCGAAGTTGTTGAGCCGGTCGTTAATGGCTATTGATGGGCACACACATTGCGTGCGTGCAGTTGGTCAGGAGGGGTACCGTAACTGGCCTCTTTGAACCGACAGATGGGATGGGGGCTGTAATAGCCTATCCATATCCAGCCTTTGCAATTAACGGCCGCCTTTGGTAAAAGGATATCGCACCTCAAGCTACAGTACTGTCCGGGGGCCCAACCCCGAAGATTCCACTGCACAATTTGCAAGCTAAAATAGCTCAGGGCCTCCCTGCCCGTGACTGTGGGACAAGTGATCGGAGATAACCTTGATGGGAGCAAGCAATCCCGGGTAGTACGCATATTCCAGCACACTACTCTATGAAAACCTACCGCTACGTGCGGCGTACTTAGACATTGTCTAACGCGTCACGTTTTCGTGTTCGCAGAACTATGATTCGGAGTAAGCGAAAGAGGACGCGCGGGGAGCTCTAGGAGGCCCTGCGCGAGGAACTCGAGGAGGCCCAGCGCGAGAACGAACGCATTAACGCGACACCCATACAAGAGGAAAAGGATGCGCGAAAACGACGTCAAACCAAGCACAGCAAGAATCGATGCGACTTGAACAAACAGCAGAAGGCCCTCAGTGCACATCAAGAAGCTAGGACGCTTACGGAATTTACGGAATGTCAAGCTAACTGCATTGAAGAGAGGGAGGAAAAGACAGAAGATTCCGATCCTGTAGTACTTCAGCGCCGGTTTACGGCTAAAATGAAGGCGTCGTACCAAGATTAAACTGAGGATACAGCTTTATTTACAGTACCTGTCGTATCTGAACCAGCGGTTCGAGAAGATGTCCCGGTCTCAGCTGCTCAGCAAGCTCGCGACAAAAGAACTAATAGGACTGTCTCAGGCAGATTGCGAGCGAACACGCGACGCACAGCGAGCTCGAACGAGGCGAATTAATATGACACTATCTCAGCGCGATCGTGCGAGGAAGAAAGACGCTGAGCGTAAGCGTGTCCAATGGGCCAGGCTGCGCGGGGAGGAGCTTCAGGAACGACGTGAGCAGGACAGATATCATGTGGCGGCACACAGAGAAGGGCTGACGCAAGAGCAATGCGAACACGAACGCGACCTAAAATGTGAACAACACGCACTCCGGCGTGGACAGCTGGCGGAGCATCAAAGGAAAACGGAACGTGAGCCAGACCGACAGCGACAGGCCATTCGAAGAGCAGGGCTGACGGAAGAAAAACGTTAGCAGGAACTCGAGCGTGTGCGCACTAGACGTCAATGCACCCGTCATGGCCATGCTCTTATTTCCCGTGAAGACTTCGACGTGTCCATGTAAACGGGTGACGACGTGGTGAACGGCCGGTACAAGCTCCCGGTTACAGCCGTTAGCCCGATCCGCAAGGCTTGGAAGTGGCTAGGCGAGTCTGCAATATCATGCTGTCTGTCAGGCAGGGTAAAACTGCCTCCGCTGCACCCTGCGCCACGGAGCTGCTTCAGCTGTACGGAGATCCCGAGTTTCGCCGTCAAATCCGTGCCTACAACCAAGCCTTTGCGTTTACGTCGACTGGTGCTTCGTGCTCAAACCGATCGTTTCAAATCGTACGTCAAGCCGAGGGCGTTGCCGGTACACACGGGGTGTACACGTATCAAATTCAAGGGGCTACGGGGCACTACGTAGGGTCTCTCCTCCCGCACATAGACCGTCGAACAGGCCCGCGGGTAGCACCCAAGTTTGCGCAAATCTATATTGTGGATCCAGACATGCAGCGCCGCGCGGAGCGACGTCTTGGTATATTCGCGGATCTGGATCGTGTTGCACTACTAGACATCGAGAAAATGATGGCAGAGCACAACCCATTAGCGCAGCGGTTCCTCCACTTTGGGCAGCATATGCGTCAACACGACACGGAGGCTCCAGTAGACTTGGTGTTCCGTCTGCATGACAACTCCTTGCGACCGCGGACTCATAACCGCCCCACTGTGCTGAAGTGGCTGCGACTCTCATCGAGGATGGCAACCTGGCTCAGCCTAGCGATCTACTACTCTTTACACGTGATCAAAGACTGTTACGTTTGTACGAGACTCACGCCGATTACGATCCACTCCAATACCCGCTTCTCCTTCCATACGAAGAGAAGGGCTGGACCTACACAGACGAATTCGCGAATGGTGCAGAGTATCGAGCCAAAAAGGCGATGTCGCTTCGTGAACACGTCGCGTTCCGCCTTCACCAAAAAGTGGATGATCAGTCCGCTCTCCACCAAGACAGGCGTCAATTTTAACAGTGGTGTGTAGATCAGCGTGCAAAATGTGAGCAAGAGCAGCTTCGCTTGGGGGCCGACAATCGGAAAACACTTCGCTCCGATCAATACAGTGGTGTGCAAGACGCTTTACTCAATGAAGATACTTTGGCTCTGGCGGAAGGAGAAGTGCTGCTGTCGGAATATGACTGGGTCCAGAACAGATTGGTGCACCCGGACCGGGACGGAGGCAACAGAGGGCGACCTACCCTTTCTTAATCAGGTTGGCAAGCGTATCATACTACCTTCTTCGAGCCTGGGTAGCCCGCGGTCCATGTGCAAGTCGTATCAAGATTCCATGGCAATTGATCGGGAGTATGGACGGCCCGACGTCTTCCTCACTGAAACGTGCAACTCCAAGTGGGACGATATTCTCGAAGCGATACCTTCCGAGATCCAGACAGCTCAAGATCGACCAGATATCGTGGCTCGCGTGTGGCAGCAGATACTGCAAGATTTAAACCAAGGCGTCCTGGGGAGAGTGCGCGCGCGGATTTACGCTTTCGAGATTCAAAAACGAGGGCTCCCCCACGCTCACGTATTGATTATTTTGGCTGACGAAGGCAAACCTTGAACGCGCGAGATCGTAGGCAAGATGGTATGCGCTGAGATACCAGATAAGGATAAAATCCCTCAGCTGTATGAGACGGTCATGTCATGCATGCTCCGTGGTCCATGTGGGCCTGCAAACCCTTCCTGCGCATGTATGAAGGACGGCAAGTGCACCAAAGGGTTTCCAAGCCCTTAGCAGAAGTTACACAAACCAATGCCAATGAATATCCAGTGTACAGACGACGTCGACGGCAAGAAGGTGTTTTAAAGCTCAAAGGCAGAGAAAACGACAATGCTACGATTAAGCGGTGGGTTGTACCGTACAGCCCGTACTTATCCCAGAAGTACAACTGCAACATCAATGTGGAAGTGTGCACGGATATAACTGCGGTTAAATACCTGTACAAGTATGTGTACAAAGGACCCGGCATGGCTATACTCACTGTGGCAGAAGTCCGGGGAGGGCAGCAGAGTGCGCGTCGAGAACTAAATGATATTCTACGTTTCTTGAGCGCCCGTTACATTTCTCCGGTGGAGGCTTGCATGCGTCTGCTCGATTTCACGGTTCAGGGGAAAACGCATGCGGTGACACAGCTTACGGTTCATCTTGAGTCAGGCCAGACGATTTGCTTTCGCGAGACGGAAAACCCGGAGGCGGTTTTGGAACTTGGTAGTCACACGATGCTGACCAGATTCCTTAAGTTGTGTGGGAGTGAAGAGCCTCAGAACCATATTGCCAGAACGAAGTTGTACCAGGACATCCCCAAAGCGCTCTGTTGGAAAGCGCCGGAGAAAGGGCAACCGAGAGGTGGGTTCGCCGGAAACAGTATCAGGCTGCGGTTGGTCGCATGATTCACGTGTCTCCTCGAGATATTGAGCGGTTCTAGCTTCGGCTACTGCTCTGTCAGCGTAGAGGCCCAACTTCGTTTGAAGACTTGAGAACGGTAAACGGAATTGTCTGCTTGACATTCCAAATTGCGGCGCGGGGGGCTGGCTACTTGGAGAATGACAATGAGTGGATTTCCTGTTTGAAAGGAGCTGCTGAGTTCCAAATGCCGTATCAACTAAGCCAGCTCGTTGTCACCATTCTGATGTATTCAGCTCCAGCAAATGTTGGTGCTCTATGGAATCGGCTCTTCGATGACCTTTCCCAAGACTATGCACGGAAACATCAGACTTTGATGGAGCCCTTCGAATCGGCGATGGTAGAATTTGAAACGCTGATGAGCATTCAAGAACTACTTCAAGTGAGCGAATATGCGGTAGCTGACTTCGACGAGCTTCCTCAGCTGGGGTCGTTCCCAACATTGATTCGTGAATCGCTTCGCCAAAATGGTTTACCTCGACGTGAGCTCATTGGATACGATGCGCCAGCTTTGGAACTGATTGTAAATACAGAAGATCAGCTGAACGAAGGACAGCGGGTGGTTTACGACCAGATTATTGAAGCGGTAGACTGTCCTCAGGAAGGCAATAAGTTATTTTTTGTCGATGACCCGGGTGGTACTGGAAAATCTACGGTGCTTCGAAACATACTGGCCAAAGTCAGACTCTCGGGGAAAATCGCCATCGCTGTGGCGTCTAGTGGTATTGCCTCGCCCTTGCGCATGGGTGGTAGGCCAGCTCATTCTACATTCAAGATCCCTTTAAAATTGAACGAGATCTCGACGTGCGGTATCTGGAAGAACTCCAATATTCAGGAGTTGATCAAGCATGCAAGTTTGACTATTTGGGACGAAGCACCTATGGTCCATCGCCACGCATTCGAGGCAGTAGACATAAGACTGCGGGAGAAACTTGACAACGATACCGAGCCTTTTGGAGGGAAAGTGTTTGTCCTTTCGGGAGATTTCCGCCAGATTCACCCGGTCGTGAAGAATGGAACACCCGTCTAGACAATTGACGCTTGCCTCAAGTCGTCTAGACTGTGGCCCCCATTTCAGATGTTTCGGCTTACGGAAAACATGCGAGTGCACACAGCTGAGGCTGCGAACGCTGCCGAGGAAATGGCTGGGTTCTCCGAGTTCTTGCTGCAAGTCGAGGTCGGAAGGCATGATGTAAACCATTCTCTAGGAAGCGATTGAAGATTCCACGCGATATGCTGATTGAAAATCCACCTGTGCCTGAAGATGAGACCAGGAAATTCGTCCTGATGTTATTCTAAGAGGTGTATATCGGATCATCGACGAGATATATGGAGAGATTAAAAAAAACCGAGGTTGTTACCGACGAGCCTTTTGCTAACTGTACGATCCGCTCAACCACGAACGCAATAGAACACCGCATCATTGAAGCGGTGGCCGATCGACTAACTGGACAGGCGCGGGAATAATTGGCTTCCGATTCTGTACAAGGCGACGGTGACGGTAATTGCTTCAAACAGGTGGTACACCACTCGATGAATATCAGTGGAATACCCTGACCCTCAAGGTAGTAATGCCTATCATGATAACGCGGAACCTGAATCCAGATCTAGGGCTGTGCGACGGAACACGGCTTCGAATCGTGGCGCTCAAGCTACATGTCACACACGCCACAATCATGACAGGTGGGCGACAAGGGCAATATGTGTTGATTCCCCGCATTGTGTCGTATCAGTGACGGGGACATTCGGAGCTTTCCGTTTCATTTGTGACGCAAGCTGTTTTCTGTCCAACCGGCCTTTATTAATTATAGTTGGTTAAGTAGACCCAATAAAGAAACGTTCATAAACCTGGAGCCTAAATGACGTCCAATATTCCGGGAATCATCGTTAAATTATCAAATAGAAACTCTAAGGGGTACGTAGCCCTAGGTGTACCCCTGGTTACATGAAGTGTGACACCTCATACTTCGGGATATTTGGTGCAAGGTACCAAGGTCGTCCAAAGCCAACTATTGCTTGATAACATTGCATTTCTAAAGGTGACTTATAGTTTGTATTAAGCCCAAGCTTTATCTACCTATACATATACTCAGCTTACATTCTACCTTAAATAGGTCACTTCGCTCTCTTTAGATAAAGAGGGGGCCTGTGAACTGCCGTTCACTGAGAGTTTGTATACTCTCGAAAGATAACTTCCTCTAGCGCAAGGTGCTGTGTGACCCCGTCACACTTGGTAGCACTCGTAGTCAATCCACGCCACCTCGGGTAGACTACCTGAACCTCTTCAAAGTTCGCGCCATGGATAGGAACGACTTCTCCCATCTGAACGACTCTCAGTTCGAGTCGGTTCGGAAGATGGCAGGCATCTTCGGGATGGAGGCCCTGCAGAGCCTGGTGGTGTCAACACCGGCCGAGCAGCTCGAGCGCGTCAATGCGTTTGACGCGTACGAGCAGGGCCTCATCGCGCATGTGCGGGAGAACCTGCAGGCTCCGGCGGCGGAAGCAAATCCGCCTCACCCGAAGCCAATACGGCTGAAGGTTAAGCCGTATGAAGGGAAGGAAGGCGAGAACCTTCACTTCTGGGTCCGAGAGGTAGAGCTTGCGATGGACGCGGCTCTGATCTCGACCGAGCAACTGCGTGTTGCTTTTGCACTCTCCAACCTTAGCGGCCGTGCTAAGCGTTGGGTGTACACTCGGGAAGCAACATCCCCTGGATGTTTCACATCCTGGGCTCAGCTGTGCGAACAGCTCCGAGCCGCGTTCCTCCCGGCGAACTACGAGTACCGCCAGCGTTCGCGCTTCCTCGCGTGTAAACAAGGAAGGCGCGAACTGCACGAGTATGTGCAAGAGATACGGGAGCTCACGGCGTCCCTAGTGGGAAACCCACTCAATAAACACATCAAGATGACTGTGTTCATGGACGGCCTTCGAGTGGGCCCCGTACGCACTCAGCTGTTCCGGGTGCAGTCAAACACCCTTGAAGAGGCGATTCAAGTGGCTCTCCAAGAAGTGTACAGTCATCGACAGGCACGTTCGCCGACCTCAGCGTGGCCTGGGAGTTCCTTGTCGACTCCCGGTCGAACGAGCACCAACCGACCAGTTCCTATGGAACTCGGGTCCGCCGAACAGTGTGACATCCGCTGCTACTGCTGCGGGAAGATGGGCCACTTCAAGCGCGACTGTCCCGCGGAAAGACTCCGCAGACGATCTTTCCCCAAGCCCGTCCTCAAGGGTCGCTGGCAGAAGCCAGGATCCCGGGGACAGGGGAACGCCGTAAACGAGTAGGGGCGTGGTGCCATACTGGGGAAGAGCTAAGTCTTCGTGATGGGTGCGCGGGTGGCGAGTACCACGGGGACTTAGCCCCTGAGAGTCTTCGCACTCTCAAAGCGGCGAAGAGCAGCGGCGGGTTGCTTGTAGTACACGGATGTGTACGGGGATACGACCATCCCTTTAGCATCTTGATCCATTCTGGGGCGTCGAAGAATTTCGCACACCGCCAGACGGCTGCTCCTAGTAGCAACAAGTTGTCCGATGCTTTGAGGGAAAGAAAGGGCAACGGGACGGTGTCACTGCGACTGGCCGACGGGAAGGTCGTCACTATCCCCAACGTCCAAGTGGATCTGGCCGTCAAGTTTGAAGACTTTGACAGCCCCGAACAGCTCACTGTTCTAGATATGGATCCGAATGATATGATCCTGGGCATGCCCTGGCTTGAGGAGCACGAGCCCTGGATCGACTGGCGAGGCAAGGCAATCGGTGCCAGCCGCCCTGCGCAGTCCGACAGAGTATTGGTGAGTCATGTTCTCACCTCTGTCAGGACCCGGGGCGCCCGCAAGGGTTGCCAGGGTACCAAAGCATCCGGCAGATGCTTGGGAGTCGTCGACGTATATGACGACTTCGAGGATGTTTTTATGGTGGCAGCGCCCAGGGAGGCGCTGGCCAAGTGGTTCCGCAGAAAGCTGCAGCTGTCACGAGCCCTGACAATAGCGTGTTCGGGGTGAGTAACAGAGTTCCACACACCGTCGCCCAGACCTTAACTGAAGAGGAAGACGTCGGATACGCTTCCTGTGTGGGTAACACAGTGCCACACGCGGTCGCCAAGACCTTAACTGAAGAGGAAGGCGTTGAACACGCTTCCTGTGTGGGTACAACAGTACCACACGAAGCCACGAGTGCCTCGGATGTCGTAGCGACGACATCCCTAGACGTGGGTAGCAAAGCTCCCCGTCACAGACGCCGTCGGCAAAGACGCCGCCGTCACCTCAAGTCGGATCCGAACTTCGTTCCGATCGACGTCGCTTCAAGCGACTCGGAGTCCAGGGCCCGGGCTCCTCCGACAAGGCCGGTGGAAGAGTGTTATCACATCTTCGATGGCGAGACTGGTTTACCCGTCAAGACATCTGGTGTCCACTTGGAACCGTTGCCAGAGGTTGCAGAGATACTGCACCTCGAGGCAATGACGGCTGAGTCTTTCCTGACCAACCTCAAGGCTGGCGAGATTGCTGTGATGGTGCTCATAAGACCTAAGACCACTCGGGAGGAGCTGAACTCCTCCTCTATCTTGGACGAGAACGTCCTGGAAGACCTAAACAAGCAGCGTCAGACGCGCTTGGGTTCTGAGATTCTCAAGAACCCCAAGGATCCGGTGTATCCTTTGGTGACGGAGTATGCGGACGTGGTGAACAAACACCCACCGACCCAACTCCCACCGGATCGAGGCGTACGGCACGAGATTGATCTCGTGCCCGGCACAAAGTATTGTGTCACGAGGCAATGGCCTCTCCCGCGCGAACAGTGCGAGGTCATCGATGCCTTCTTCGCCGCGAAAGCGAAGGCAGGCATGGTGCGGGAGTCGAAATCCCCGCACTCGACGCCAACCTTCTGCGTTCGGAAGCCGAACGGAAAGTGCCGTCTAGCTCACGCTTATAACAAGCTGAACAACGCAGCGGTGCCGGCCCAAACACCAATCCCACGAAGGGATGTATTGTTAAACAACATGGCCGGTAGCGTGCTGTACAGTGAGCTAGATTTGGTAGACGGATACTACCAGATCCTATTTTGTCCTCGAACACGTTCGGGTGCTCGCAAAACCGGGGACGACGTCTTGCTCCCTCCTAGACTTGTTTTAGATGTGTGCTCAATAGAATTCGTGCTCCTGTTGCCACTCTTGTGAGTGGTAGTCAGCGACAACCACTCTGGTTCCGGGGAGATGGCAGCACACACACTCGCCGTATGACGCGGGGGTGTCCAGTACTCTCTATCGGTTGAGTGACGTTGATCCGATTCGTAATTATAGACACGTACAGATGTGAAATGGGGCCGTTGGCCTGTATAGCATTGTGTCGTCGTAGCAAAGAAGCCATGCTGGGGAGTCTGTCAACGTGGCCTTGGCTTGGAATTCGGCTATTCACGTGCTCTTCGTAGCGAACAAATGGCTGACGGGGGTGCAGGTACATGTGATATTCACTCCTTACAAGTGGCGAGTCGGGGAGGCCTTGAAGCAGCGACGGGGAGGAGTGGCGATGGTCGTATGGGGCCATTTCAGAGTTCGAAATCCAATTCAGGGTCGTAAAAAGATGAGGATGCGAGAGAGTGACATCCCGCTCACCGCGGTTAGCACTCCAAGCGGCATGCTTTGGGTATGGCTCCTCATGCCGCAGGGCTTGTCTAACGCCCCGGCGACGTTCAATCGCCTGGTGACGCAATTGTTCCGCCCTTTGCGTACCTTCGTACAGACGTACTTCGACGATATATTCGTCCATAGCCGTGCCGAGGAAGGCAATACGGCCATGGAGGTGCATCTTGGACACCTCCGTCGAGTGTTGGACGTAATGCGAGCGAACAAGTTCTACGCCAACATCGACAAGTGCGTTTTCGCGTCACCAGAGATTAAAGTTCTCGGCTGCTTCGTAAGCAACGTGGGCGTTCAGGCTGACCCAGACAAGATCAAGGCATGACCAACGCTCCGATCCCAGAAGGAACTTCGAAAGTGGTTGGGCTTGGCCAACTACCCTCACAAGTACAGCGCAGGGTACGCGGGCTTCGCTAAGCCCTTGTCGAGTCTCCTTCAGAAGGACGTCGACTGGCGCTGGGAGCAAGAGCACCATGATGCTTTTGACAGCATCAAGGCCAGTCTCCAAGAGGCCCCTGTCCTGGCCCTGCCGGACGAGACGAAGTCGTTTAGCGTCGTCTGCGATGCCTCCGATTACGCCATCGGATGTGCATTGCGGCAGGCCGACACCGCTGGACATGAACGCGTCATCTCGTTCCAGTCCAGGCAGCCCAAGCCGCCGAGTGGAACTACCCTGTCCACGACAAGGAGCTCCTGGCAATGCAATATGCCCTTGTGAAGTTTCGTGTTCACCTTCTGGGCTCCCGGCCCTTCGTGATCTACACAGACCACGCATCCTTGAGGACGGCGACTAACTCGCCTCACCTCTCCCAAAGGATGGCGAGGTGGCTGTCCTTTTTCGCGGAATACAACTTCCGCGTCGAATACAAGCCGGGCAAGCTCAACGTGCTTGCGGACACCCTCTCTCGGCGTCCTGACTACGAGTTGGCTCACATCCCACGGGTGGCAACGGATCTATTTGATCGGATACGCATGACGTATCGGGACGATGAGGCTGTCGCGCCTATCTTTAAGTTCCTCACGGCAAGAACGAGCGCGAAGTCCGACTGTCTCTCGTCGCGATAGAGCTCACGGCTCCAGCGATATCAGCTGAAGAATGGCCTCCTCTATTACCGGGTGGAGCCCAGATAAACCTCCACGGGTGGTCGTACCCAAAGCCGAGGATCGGAAGCTCGATATCCTCGCGGAGGCGCACGACGCGCCCTCCAGCGGCCACTTGGGCCGCGAGAAGACCTTTCTGTCGGTCTCTCAGGCCTTCTGGGAGACCCACATGTACAAGTGGGTCGCCCGATATGCGAAGACATGTGAAACATGTCAGCGGGTCAAACCCGCAGGGCACCCTTCGGCTCCAATACAGAGCCTGCCCGTTCCGACTGACTGTTGGAAGTCGATGAGTCTTGACTTCATGTTTAGGCTTCCCGCCGACGGACATGGCAACACCGAAATTTTAGTGTTCGTGTGTCGGCTGAGCAAGATGTGCCATCTTGCTCCGGTTTCCGACGCTGTTACGGGCGAACAAACCGCAAGGTTGTTCGTCGATGGCGTGTTCCGCTATCACGGTCTCCCGGAGACGATTGTCTCGGACCGAGACCCGCGGTTCACTGCTGCGTTTTGGAAAACGCTGTTCCCTTTACTGGGAACTCGTCTGCAGATGTCCACTGCGGACCATCCGCAGGCAGACGGCCAGACAGAGCGCGTCAATCGAGTGCTCGAGGACACTCTGCGCAGTGTGTGCGCGCCAGCACCACGTACGTGGTCGACGCAGCTTCCAGTTGTTGAGTTTGCGCTCAACAACGCGGTGCACGCGTCCACGGGGTTCACGCCATTCTACTTGAACGGCTTCCGTCACCCGATAGTGCCTCTCACTTTTCGAGGAGACACTGACCCCTCTATTCTAAGTGGGGGAGAGGCTCGGAAAGCCCTTTCTTCCCAGGTCCCGGATGTAAGACCAGTTTCGCTGTGGAAACTAGTGAAACCCTTTATGGATACCAAGCTGAGCATTGTCAGCAGGGTCCGCGATGTCATGGCAGCGGCCCAAGATAGACAAAAGGAGTACTCAGACAAACATGGAAGAGGAAACTTAAGTGTACTTAAAGTAGGGGGCTTAGTGTTACTATACACGAGGAACCTACCGCTAGACACTGTCAGCTCTGTCGGCAGCAACAAGCTGAAGCACCGCTTCATCGGACCATTTGCAGACCTGGCCAGACACGGTGCGTCGTACACCATCGACCTGCCTAAGCCAATGCCGACGTACCCGACGTTCTATGTTGGACGTCTTAAGCGGTACTTTGATCCGCAGGGGGTTCCTGACTCGCAGACCCACCTTGACCCAGCTCCTCAATACGAGGGCGGGTCACAGACGTTGACGAGGTCGTCGGAGCAGGCGCCCAAGCCTCGGTCTGGACGGCAAAGCTGCAGTCAAGACCGTACACGGGAGGGGCTCCATACGAACGGACCCCGAAGCCATACGCCGAGTATGCTGAGTACGCCGGGTACGCACCATACGCATACGTCTGGGGGTGTGCCGCAGGCGGCCCCGGACGTGGCAACAAAGCCTCGTCCAGATCGGACGAAGAGGCCCGGCGATCCACCCGCAGGTGCAGGCTCGCGACCTCTCGCTCCACCAGGTCCAGGCGGCCCGCAAGACGAGCGAGATCGCCCTGATTCCCGGCCTGGGCGGCAGCATTACCGCCAGTCCCAAGGCCAAGTGCAATCTCAAGCACGAGGACACGTTGACGGAGGCGGTCAACCTCAGGGTCCTGTGTCGGACCCGCAGTCGGAGCACTCGGACGAGAGTGGCTCTCGGGAGGCGCCGAGTACTCGTACTAGTACGAGGGCACCTCCGCCCCTGCTTGACCGGAATGGAGAAGTCCACTTCCACGTGGAGCGGATCCTCCAGGAGCGACGGTGTCGCGGTAAGCGACAGCTCATCGTGAAGTGGAGGGGTTATGCCCACTCCGAGAACTCGTGGGAGCCGATTGAACTGACCGCCCTAAGGCTGTCGCAATTTGGAAACACAAGCGGCGGAAGCCTTTCTTGCCCATACGGGGTACGGACGTTGAAGACACTCCGTACCCGCCCTCATCATGAGAGCTAGAGGCCGCGCGCTTCAGGATGTCCTCTGGCAGCATGCGCTTGCTGACCAAGTGGGCAAACCGAACACGAAGATCACGCTGGTTCAGGATGCGGGACAGCAGCTGATCTTCATGGTGTTCCCGTAACTCCTTGGGTGAGCACTTGAAAAACTCCACCCATTCCCACAACATGTCCTCACAAGAACTCCAAGTGGGACAGTTCTCGGGCAGAACCCAGGGGTATCCCCAAAAGCGGATAGAGACCACCTCGGTTCTCGGGCTTCTTACAACAAGTCGTAAAGTCCTTAAGGGGGATGCCATGTGGCGCGAGAAGCACACACCGAGCAGCCTCCAGGTTGTCAACGAACACCTGTTCCTTCTGAACAAGAGCACATTCGTAAATGCCCCTAGAAGTGTGGTCGCCCACAAGTCCACAAGGAACGATGAGAAGCTCTAGAAAGAGGTCAGCCCCAGAGATCTCCTCGAAAGGCCAATACCCTCTTGAGTTGATGGCAGCTCCCTGGCTGACGAATACCAACACCGAGCCCCCACGCACACGCTGGGCAGCTTGTAAATCCTCCTGCTGCTGGTCGAGGTCATTCAGGACCTCCCGGGGCTCAGAGATAGCACCCGCTTCCTCCTCTTCTTCCTCTTCCGCCTCCTCTTCATCCGAGGAGTCGAAGAAGCCCCGATGGGAGTGCCGAGTCTCCTTCTCCTCGTGGAGTGGAGACTTAGAGGCTGTACGCTTCTTTAAGGGCTTGGCGCCTTCGGCTTTAAAGACCTTAGCACGCGCAAGACCCTCGGCAAGCGAGAGACGTTTGCGAGGATTCTCTTCCTCATCGCCACCAGCTTTATGAGTGCCGTTAGCCTTGACGGCCGGACTCTCAGAGCGCACTTACGCCCTGGGCCTGTGATCACCTTGGTCACTAGCGAGCGACTGCACGCTGTCATCCTTGTGCTCACTGGGAACTGGGCTGTGCCCTTCCGCAGAGCCCGCAGGAGCATCGTGCGTGCTCTCGGACTCGGCTTCGCCCTCACTGCCAGAGTCGAACTCATGCTCAACGGACCGAGGGTTCGGACGATTGTCTGGAGAGGCCGAGGGCGACGGGCTGCGACGCTTGTTTGCTCGTTTGCCCACAGCAGCGTCACCCGAGGAACCGATCGCCTCGGAGGTCACCTGAGTAGCCTCCTGAAGCGCAGAGCCTTTGCCGCGAGGATTAGTGCTCTTGGCTTGCGCCTTCCCGGCGGCAGAGTTGGAGCGTGGCTTCGCACCGCTCTTTGCAGTACTACGAGGCATGGTAAACGGTCAAAGTGGAGACCACGAAGAAGAGCGCACAGACTGCTGCTCGAGGCTCTAACTGTGAAGTGAGTCTTCGCCGCGCTTGCGCGGCCAAGTCGATGGTTTTTGACTTTGAGAATGAAAGTTTGTGACAAACCCTTCTTCATTCTGATGGTCGGTAAACCGAGCCTAAGTGGGGGAGGATGTAACGGGGTACGTAGCCGTAAGTGTACCCTGGTTACATGAAGTATGACACGTCATACTTCGGGAGATTTGGTACAAGGTACCAAGGTCGTCCAAAGCCAACCATTGGTTGATGACATTGCATTTCTATAGGTGACGTATAGTTTGTATTGAACCCAAGCTTTATCTACCTGTAAATATACTCAGTTTACATTCTACCTTAAATAGGTCACTTCGCTCTCTTTAGATAACGAGGGGACCTGTGAGCTGTCGTTCACTGAGAGTTTGTATACTCTCGTAAGCTAACTTCCTCTAGCGCAAGGTGCTGTGTGACCCCGTCCCAAAAACAGTACCGTCAACAGCAACAGCAGCAAGGCTTCTTGCGACACAATATCCAAATGCTTCAATCATAACTGGCACAGATTCGCGTGCTAATTCTGAAAATGAACGCTACATACATTAAAAATATTGTTTAGCTTTCATTGAGTTTGATATGAGACGTGAACAATCTTTAGCTACTTACAAGCTGAAATAGGCGGTACAAGCAGGTAAGTAGTGCAAGCCGAACAGGCCATTATTATCGTTTGCATTGATCCGAGCTAAGTTACATAGCGGCTTAGAAACGGCCTATGCTGTCGAGCACGACGCAAAGCTAAATATATCGTGTGGCGTTTGTAGACATGCTATTTGAACTGCAGGTGATTCTGACAGTGATAACCAACAATAATAAATAAACCGTGTCAAGATCACTACATGTAGAATAATCTCTTTTAACCATGGTAAGTATGATGCTAGGGACTCAGGTTTTGTAGTAATAATTGCACGGTTTACTGTGAGCTCAGCATTTTGTAGCGAATGGTCTAAATTAAACCCAGATTTATGAAATTAAAGAAATCGATTTGGGCACATAGGGGCTTATGGGTTTTGGAATAAATATCCACCCAAAGCGAGGCGGAGGCGGGAAGGCAAACAACTTGAATAAAACCCAAACTACCGCCGGCGCTTGGCTAGTGATAATTAAAGTAAAAACGAAAAGCTGAACAAATTAAAACAAACTTGAAAGCTGAAAGCCTAAGCGATACACGCTCGTCAAAATGGCTCCGGCGTGATATGCTATATCGAAGTTACAGCAATGCTGTAAGAAAGACTTACGTGCATTGACAGTAATACTGTCTTTATATTATACCGTATTTCTTCTGTGATTAACGACAGCCATATTCTTGAAGTGAATGATGCCTATGGCTAAGCAAGAAATATACTACTGTAGTACCAACTGTAAATAGATCAGGCTTAGTCTTGCACTTTGTAAGCTGTCAGTAAGCATTTAAACTGCAACAATACAAAATTTAGAGCGCAATGATTGGCTATTCGATTGTCATTGATGAGTGAGCGTCGCCAATACACATAAGAAATACGGTATTCGTACCTGTGCACTCATTATATCTAGAGCTAAATTTAGAGATTGCATATAACACCCCCTTATGCCAGTTTTGGGAGGCGTCCATTGGTTGTAAGTCTATGTGACACGCGTATTTTTCCGCTTAAGTACGCCAGAAATCCTCTCCCCTCATTCCAGATTCTAGACAGCTCTAGGAATATGGGGAAGATTACCCTGGTGTGTGCGATTGTTGGGGAGGTGGGAAGCGCGTTTGGTGTGGCGACGGTGAGCAAGTGTGGAAGGCGAAGGAAGTCATCGCATACAAGCTGAAGTACACGGGGCGACCTGACAAAGGACTTGGCCTCGTCCTCACTGGCCGAGCCGAACTCACGTTCAGCGAACCGAGGGCTCGGACGGTTGTCTAGGGCGGCCGAGGGTGACGGGCTGCGGCGTTTGCTCGCACGCTTGCTCACAGCCGCGTCACCAGTTGAGCCTATCGCCTCCGAGGCCACCTTAGTAGCCTCCTGGAGTACGGAGACTTTGCCGTGAGGCTTAGCACTCTTGGCTTGCGTCTTTCCGGCAGCAGCCTTGGAGCGTGTCGTCGCACCGCTCTTAGCAGTGCCACGGGGCATGGTGACGGTCGACGTGGAGACCGAGAAAAGAGCGCTCAAACCGCTGCTCGAGGCTCTTACTGTGAAAGTTTGTGACGCACACTTCTTCATTCTGATTGGTCGGTAAACTGAGCCTAAGTGGTGGTGGGGAGGGTGTAACGGGGTACGTAGCCCTAAGTGTACCCCTAGTTACATAAAGTGTGACACTGCATACTTCGGGATATTTGGTACAAGGTACCAAGGTCATAACCATTGGCTGATGGCATTGCTTTTCTATAGGTGACTTATAGTTTGAGTATTTAACTCAAGCTTAGTCTACCTTTAAATATACTCAGCTTACAATCTACATCAAATTGATCACTTTGCTCTTTTTAGGAAAAGGGGACCTGCAAATTGCCGTTCATTGAGAGTATGTATGCTCTCGAAAGCCAACTTATTCTAGCGCAAGGTGCTGTGTGACCCCGCCACACACCACTCTACTACTAGTACAAAACGTTGAAACCAAGAAGACACCGAGCAGTTTGCATTCCTTGTTTCGTATCCCAAACAGGTGTAATGAATGAATGTTTCAACGCTTCATTGAGATCAGCTTCTCTCCATGGTTATCCAAAACATGACTTCGTGAGCAATTCTTCAGCAAAAATAAGCTTAATTTTAATCCTGATAAATACATATCCAGAGTATTTATTGTGCTTTGCAGATGGAATGTCCATCCGTTTTAAAGCCTAGATCGGAGCTTAAAACCACGCGTAAAAATGATATGGAAAGCGGGAGGCATCGATTTGTTTATCTGTGATCGAATTACCATTTCAAAACGGTAAAAAGGCTCGATTTACAGAATATCGATGTGGATTGGGTGGTTGATTGATCCCGAGCCTTGATATGTACTTTTTATAGACCTCAATTTAATAAAACGACCTTTATTTATTTTAAATCGAGCATCAAGCGAAGTGAAATGGACAAAAACATTGAAATGCACAATACACGTGGTGGTCACACGCTTTCGATTCCGAGCAGAAATCCTCCCATACCGGTAATTCCAAAATCCGAGGAACTATGGTTGCTTTGTACTGTGCCGTAGTTGGTGTGGCTTGGGAGCGCGTTCCCTGTGGACATTGTCGAGAGCAAGTCGCACTTGAAGGACGCGATCAAGGAGAAGAACCCCATCGACGATCACAAGCGACGCCAAGAACCTGCAGCTCTTCCAAGACTTCGGTGCATTGACAACAAGTATTGTCTTTATTTTATAAACATGTCTATGTGACACGCCTTCATTTCTGCTTAACAAATACGAACGGAAATTCTTTCTCCTCCCTCATTCCAGAATCCATCAGCTCGTGTTGAGATGAAGCTTTTCTGTTCTGTCGTTGGTGTGGCGGGAAGCGCGTTCTCCGTGGAAGTAGACGAAGGCAAAACCGTGGATGACTTGAAGGTAGCGATCAAGGCGAAGAAGGCCAACGACTTCAAAGAGGTTGATGCAGACAAGCTGCAGCTCTTCCTGGCGAAGAAGTTGGAAGGCGCTGGGGTGTGGCTAACGGAGAACGACGTGAAGGTCGGTGTATGTGACACGATGGATTTGAAGCTATTGGGCGTTGCGGGAGCGCCGCTCAGCTTGGTTGGCTTGTTGGAGAAGGACGTCAAGTTCGTACCCACGCTAGAGGATGTCGAGTCGATGAACACACCTGTTCACGTGCTGGTGGTGGTTCCAGGAATTATAACTACCGTTGAGGTGAGGGAGAGAAAAGATGACAAGCTCATGGCCGAGTTGGCGTATTACCAACGACTTGGTCAAGAGATCAAAAGCAAGTGCCACGGTTGCTGTGGTGCAATTCTGGACAAAATCGACACCATTTACGAGGAAGGGTCTCATCCGAAGCCTTTCATTTGCGTGGAAGTGTAATCTGGAATGGGGAAGTCGCAACTGGCGTTTTCATTGGGAGGCGAAGGACGCAAATATCCACGGCCGTGGTTTTATTGGCCTCTTCTTTCTGCGGGGGAAGAAATGCAACGCGTGTATTGGAACTTTTCATCCATCGCGACTGCCTTCGAATCTGTTGTGAAGAAGGACGAGCTGGAGAAGCTACCAAAAGCCGAGATTTTAAACAGCGCTTCGTCGTTTTACACCACGCAGAAACTGTGGACGTATGGCTTCATTATCGAACTGCTGCGGTATTATTCCCGTGCAGATGTTGGCGCGCAGATGATCCGCGTTGAAAATGAAACGTTTGAAGTGGCCAAGTGTGGTCTGCAAGATGTCATTGATGCGCGCACTAAAATGAACAATCGTAAAGTGTTGCCGTTCTTCATTTTGGACGAAATGACGCCAAGCGGGGAAATTCCGAACATGCTGAAATTAGCGGCGTTTCAACGCAATGTCTTTCGTGCTTGCGGTCTGGTCGTGATTGTTATGGGCAAGGACGCCAAGATTTCGACCTTGTTTAGTCAGTCACAGCACAGTCGCACAGGTTCTCGTTGGTGGATGACCGTTTTCTCTCATTTTCCAACTTACCAGTCTATTCCCTTCGGAGATCCTGTGAAGGAAGAATCGTGGCAGAAGGTGATAAAGTTACATCCCGTCGTGAAGGACATTGCTGGTAATTCTCGTGGTCTGTTCTCGCGGTATTTTGTGGACGCTGTGGTACAATTTGCTCTGGTGGAAGTTGCGGAAAATGAAATATTCGCTTTGGCGGACATGCTAGACGCAGCGTTCAAGGCAGTATATGTCAAGACTCAGGATGCCAAAGGTTTCATGAGCACGGAGACAGGGAGAGATGCGCAGCTAATGGCGCTATCGTACACCAATGCCAGCGTTGAACTTCCTGATTTCGCGATTTCTGGTACCAGTGGTGATGATGACTGGAGTGAACCTCCTCCGAAAAAGAGTAAAGTGGGGGTTCAGAACATGCATGTGCATTTTGCCAACTTGGTTGATGAAGAACTTACTGATGTGGTTGTTTCAGGGGGCAAACTTAAAAAAGTGGATGGAACCCCTTGGATGCCAATCTGTCGTTTTCCAGTCATTAAGGAAGACGTGTTGCTATACCTCGCCGTGCTTGGTGGAAAGGAGTTTTCGGCGTACTACGACTACAACACCAGGAAGAAGTATTCAACAGCTGGTGTTTTTGATGAGTTTCGCAGACGAATTGGCAATGAACCACACGGAAATACAAATGCTCTCAGAAAAAATTTCTGCGAATTCGAGAACTTGGTGGCCCATGCGCTTTTCTGTGCGTCGAGAAAAAATGGTGTGCGAGGAATCGCCTTTAACGAGTTCTTCTTTGCTTTGGTTGAAGAATTTCAGGACGAATTCAGTCCAACAAAATTTAAAGCCAGTGCGTTGTTGGAAATATATGCTGGTTTGAAGAAGAAGTTCGCAAAAACCATGATCCCGTTTGTGGCACCACCTAATGCGAGATGGCCGGATTATATTCTTGGCGCCTGCGGTGCTGGTGATGGTGACTGCAACTTCGGCCATCTTGTTCGCGCTAAGGACAGCGAGAGATTGGATTGTTACGTGATGGTTCCCGGGAGTGACAATCCACTGTTCGTTTGCGAATGCAAACATTGGAAGAAAAAACTAGACAGCGGTGCGATGGAGAAGATCATTGAGGGTTTAAATGCTGAGTATAGAGGGCGTGCAGGGCGAGATGGTCAGCGAAAACCAAAGTGGCATAACTGGGATCTTGCGCTCGTCTTTTGCTATGAACTCACTCAGTTCAAGCAGAGAGAAGTTGGTGCTTGGAAGTTTCATGGTACTGGTATCGTCACGATCGATTGCAAGACGTGGGTGAAGAAATGGATTATCGAGCCAGGAGTTGGGGAGAAATTGGTCATTGTTCTTCAGACAGGGAGTTTGTTTTAAGATGATCTCAGGATACTCCAAGGACGTCGATGGAGCGATACACATTGCAATTAAGCGGCTCTTAGGAGACAGGAACTTAACACAACGTCGTAGTTTATAAATGTGATTAGCTTCAAGAATGTCGGTAAGATCACGAATTCGGGGACCACTACTGTACCTCCGCTCTGAAAAAAAATCACCTGTCCAAAAAAAAATCACAGCGCTCCACCTCGTTGTTTTTCATGAATTTAAAGTTTGCGGAGGGCTACCTTGTAAAACAGGTGCATGCCCAGTAGGTATTATGCTGCCAACTTAGCTGTGCCAAGCAAGACACTGCGTTCCAGGAGCTTTGATCTTTGAAACGATAATAGACCCGGGCTTTTATGTTCAAATTGCTCAACTGCGGGTGTGCTTGTTCCACCACATCAGTGTGTTAATAGCTGCAGGCGTTCTTGTTCGCCATTTCAGCAGCAAGCTCGTAACAAACTGCTGAATCCGTGAGCCACTGCAGATACGTTTGCCTTGAGCATGTTTGATTCACGACAGCGGATGTCGTTATGCGACAAGCGTGAAGACTTCGTCGCATTCATCGGCTCAATACACAGGCCTTGACCAGCATCAGCAAACTGGACATGTTAGGTGTCCATATCTTCACTATCGCATGCAATAATTGGGGGCCGCTGCAAGGTGTCTAGCAGCTAACGTTGCCTTCAGCAGGCAGTCCAGCGCACCCCATCGTCTGTCACGACGGACACACGATTAGGATCATTAATAGCGAAAACGATGCACTTGCTGATTCTGTCCTCACGCATTCTACCCTTAGCTCTAGGGGACCTCTGTTCACCACCGCACGAACACCAGCCTAATGTCCCTGCTGAACTTGCGAAATGAATGGGCGAGATTTTTACACCGTTCACTCTAATTGGTCATGCCATGACTAATAATGGTGTTGCCACATTTTCTTTAAATTAAGTTGTCTGGTACTTGAAAACAACTGTTCATATTTCCGAAGTGGGTCATGCAACGTTATCTTGCCCTAACCACATCAATAAAACCTTGCAATACCGGTAGTAAGTATAACGTTGCTTGCAAAATATATCACCTGTAATTTACGGAAGCTTCAGATCCCTCATAATTCTCACTTTTTCCCTCCGTACAAAATAACTCATTTTAAGACGAGTGGATCCTCGTTTATTATCGTACTTAGAAAACACACAACTGTAATTTGAAAAGGGGGGGAGAATTTTGAGCCTCTCATTCGAAAGAAGCAGCTCGAACGGGACGCGCCGCGAAGAATACGCCATTACACCAGGTAATGCCTGCTTTGTGAACTTGCTCCAAATACTGTATCATGCCCGTTCATTTACGCTGTATTGTCTTTTATGTAGGACGAGCACTACGAAGCCGTGCTTCGAAGCCAGTCTCTTTTTCACCACAACATTGAGCTTGACCACCCGAGCGACAAAGATTTTGCGAGTAGCGCTGCGTCGGACGGAGACGCGAGCCCCGACCGAGAGCCACCTCGAAAAGAGGCGGAAACAAAGCGAAGGCTGCTCCTAAGCCTCGGAAGGCCGCACGAGGTTGGTAGTTTTGCTTTATTTCATTAGTTTAAGTTCCAATAATATCATTTTGACTACTATTATTGCAGGCGTGATCCCGACTAAACCATCACCGAAGAAAGTAGGCAAACCGGTCCTAAAAAAGCAGTGCTGCCCTCCTGTGACGGGGTCACACAGCACCTTGCGCTAAAGGAAGTTATCTTCCGAGAGTATACAAACTCTCAGTGAACGGTAGTTCACAGGTCCCCTCTTTATCTAAAGAGAGCGAAGTGACCTAAATAAGGTAGATTGTAAACTGAGTATATTTATAGGTAGGTTAAGTTTGGGTTTAATACAAACTATTAGTTACCTATAGAAATGCAATGTCATTTAACCAATGGTTGGCTTTGAACGACCTTGGTACCTTGTACCAAATCTCCCGAAGTATGACGTGTCATACTTCATGTAACCAGGGTACACTTACGGCTACGTACCCCGTTACATCCTCCCCCACTTAGGCTCGGTTTACCGACCATCAGAATGAAGAAGGGTTTGTCACAAACTTTCATTCTCAAAGTCAAAAACCATCGACTTGGCCGCGCAAGCGCGGCGAAGACTCACTTCACAGTTAGAGCCTCGAGCAGCAGTCTGTGCGCTCTTCTTCGTGGTCTCCACTTTGACCGTTTACCATGCCTCGTAGTACTGCAAAGAGCGGTGCGAAGCCACGCTCCAACTCTGCCGCCGGGAAGGCGCAAGCCAAGAGCACTAATCCTCGCGGCAAAGGCTCTGCGCTTCAGGAGGCTACTCAGGTGACCTCCGAGGCGATCGGTTCCTCGGGTGACGCTGCTGTGGGCAAACGAGCAAACAAGCGTCGCAGCCCGTCGCCCTCGGCCTCTCCAGACAATCGTCCGAACCCTCGGTCCGTTGAGCATGAGTTCGACTCTGGCAGTGAGGGCGAAGCCGAGTCCGAGAGCACGCACGATGCTCCTGCGGGCTCTGCGGAAGGGCACAGCCCAGTTCCCAGTGAGCACAAGGATGACAGCGTGCAGTCGCTCGCTAGTGACCAAGGTGATCACAGGCCCAGGGCGTAAGTGCGCTCTGAGAGTCCGGCCGTCAAGGCTAACGGCACTCATAAAGCTGGTGGCGATGAGGAAGAGAATCCTCGCAAACGTCTCTCGCTTGCCGAGGGTCTTGCGCGTGCTAAGGTCTTTAAAGCCGAAGGCGCCAAGCCCTTAAAGAAGCGTACAGCCTCTAAGTCTCCACTCCACGAGGAGAAGGAGACTCGGCACTCCCATCGGGGCTTCTTCGACTCCTCGGATGAAGAGGAGGCGGAAGAGGAAGAAGAGGAGGAAGCGGGTGCTATCTCTGAGCCCCGGGAGGTCCTGAATGACCTCGACCAGCAGCAGGAGGATTTACAAGCTGCCCAGCGTGTGCGTGGGGGCTCGGTGGTGGTATTCGTCAGCCAGGGAGCTGCCATCAACTCAAGAGGGTATTGGCCTTTCGAGGAGATCTCTGGGGCTGACCTCTTTCTAGAGCTTCTCATCGTTCCTTGTGGACTTGTGGGCGACCACACTTCTAGGGGCATTTACGAATGTGCTCTTGTTCAGAAGGAACAGGTGTTCGTTGACAACCTGGAGGCTGCTCGGTGTGTGCTTCTCGCGCCACATGGCATCCCCCTTAAGGACTTTACGACTTGTTGTAAGAAGCCCGAGAACCGAGGTGGTCTCTATCCGCTTTTGGGGATACCCCTGGGTTCTGCCCGAGAACTGTCCCACTTGGAGTTCTTGTGAGGACATGTTGTGGGAATGGGTGGAGTTTTTCAAGTGCTCACCCAAGGAGTTACGGGAACACCATGAAGATCAGCTGCTGTCCCGCATCCTGGACCAGCGTGATCTTCGTGTTCGGTTTGCCCACTTGGTCAGCAAGCGCATGCTGCCAGGGGACATCCTGAAGCGCGCGGCCTCTATCTCTCATGATGAGGGCGGGTACGGAGTGTCTTCAACGTCCGTACCCCGTATGGGCAAGAAAGGCTTCCGCCGCTTGTGTTTCCAAATTGCGACAGCCTTAGGGCGGTCAGTTCAATCGGCTCCCACGAGTTCTCGGAGTGGGCATAACCCCTCCACTTCACGATGAGCTGTCGCTTACCGCGACACCGTCGCTCCTGGAGGATCCGCTCCACGTGGAAGTGGACTTCTCCATTCCGGTCAAGCAGGGGCGGAGGTGCCCTCGTACTAGTACGAGTACTCGGCGCCTCCCGAGAGCCACTCTCGTCCGAGTGCTCCGACTGCGGGTCCGACACAGGACCCTGAGGTTGACCGCCTCCGTCAACGTGTCCTCGTGCTTGAGATTGCACTTGGCCTTGGGACTGGCGGTAATGCTGCCGCCCAGGCCGGGAATCAGGGCGATCTCGCTCGTCTTGCGGGCCGCCTGGACCTGGTGGAGCGAGAGGTCGCGGCCTGCACCTGCGGGTGGATCGCCGGGCCTCTTCGTCCGATCTGGACGAGGCTTTGTTGCCACGTCCGGGGCCGCCTGCGGCACACCCCCAGACGTACGCGTATGGTGCGTACCCGGCGTACTCAGCGTACTCGGCGTATGGCGCCGGGGTCCGTTCGTATGGAGCCCCTCCGGCGTACGGTCTTGACCGCAGCCTTGCCGTCCCGACCGAGGCTTGGGTGCCTGCTCCGACGACCTCGTCGACGACTGTGACCGGCCCTCGCTTCGAGGAGCTGGGTCAAGGGGGGTCTGCGAGTCAGCAACCCCCTGCGGGTCAAAGTACCGCTTAAGACGTCCAACATAGAACGTCGGGTACGTCGTCATTGACTTTGGAAGGTCGATGGTGTACGACGCAACATGTCTGGCCAGGACTGCAAAAGGTCCGATGAAGCGGCGCTTCAGTTTGTTGCTGCCGACAGAGCTGACAGTGTCAAGAGGTAGGTTCCTCGTGTCTAGCAACACTAAGTCCCCAACCTCAAATATACTTAAGTTTCCTCTTCCTTGTTTGTCTGAGTACTCCTTTTGTTTATCTTGGGCCGCTGCCATGGCATCGCGGACCCTGCTGACAATGTTCAGCTTGGTGTCCATAAAGGATTCCACCTGTTTCCGCAGCGAAACTGGTCTCATATCCAAGACCTGGGAGGAAAGGGCTTTCCGAGCCTCTCCCCCACTTAGAATAGAGGAGTCGGTGTCTCCTCGAAGAGTGAGAGGCACTCTGGGGTGGCGGAAGCCGTTCAAGTAGAACGGCGTGAGCCCCGTGGACGCGTGCACCGCGTTGTTGAGCGCAAACTCAACAACTGGAAGCTGCGTTGACCACGTACGTGGTGCTGCCGCGCACACACTGCGCAGAGTGTCCTCGAGCACTCGATTGACGCGCTCTGTCTGGCCGTCTGTCTGCGGATGGTACGCCGTGGACATCTGCAGACGAGTTCCCAGTAAAGGGAACAGCGTTTTCCAAAACGCAGCAGTGACCCGCGGGTCTCGGTCCGAGACAATCGTCTCCGGGAGACCGTGATAGCGGAACACGCCATCGACGAACAACCTTGCGGTTTGTTCGCCCGTAACAATGACGGGAACTGGAGCAAGATGTACCATCTTGCTCAGCCGACACACGAACACCAAAATTCCGGTGTTGCCGTGTCCGTCGGCGGGAAGCCCAAAGATGAAGTCAAGCCTCATCGACTTCCAACAGTCAGATTCGACGCGGAAGTTGTATTCCGCGAAGAAGGACAGCCACCTCGCCATACTTTGGGAGAGGTGAGGCTAGTTAGTCGCCGTCCTCAAGGACGCGTGGTCTGTGTAGATCACAAAGGGCCCAGAGCCCAGAAGGTGAACACGGAACTTCACAAGGGCATATTTCATTGCCAGGAGCTCCTTGTCATGGACAGGGTAGTTCCGCTCGGCGGCTTTGAGCTGCCTGGACTGGAACGAGATGACTCGTTCGTGTCCAGCCGTGTCGGCCTGCAGCAATGCACATCCGATGGCGTAATCGGAGGCATCGCAGACGACGCTAAACGACTTCGTCTCGTCCGGCAGGGCCAGGACAGGGGCCTCTTGGAGACTGGCCTTGATGCTGTCAAAAGCATCATGGTGCTCTTGCTCCCAGCGCCAGTCGACGTCCTTCTGAAGGAGACTCGACAAGGGCTTAGCGAAGCCCGCGTACCCTGCGCTGTACTTGTGAGGGTAGTTGGCCAAGCCCAACCACTTTCGAAGTTCCTTCTGGGATCGGAGCGTTGGTCATGCCTTGATCTTGTCTGGGTCAGCCTGAACGCCCACGTTGCTTACGAAGCAGCCGAGAACTTTAATCTCTGGTGACGCGAAAACGCACTTGTCGATGTTGGCGTAGAGCTTGTTTGCTCGCATTACATCCAACACTCGACGGAGGTGACCTAGATGCACCTCCATGGCCGTCTTGCCTCCCTCGGCACGGCTATGGACGAATATGTCGTCGAAGTACGTCTGTACGAAGGTACGCAAAGGGCGGAACAATTGCGTCACCAGGCGATTGAACGTCGCCGGGGCGTTAGACAAGCCCTGCGGCATGAGGAGCCACTCCCAAAGCATGCCGCTTGGAGTGCTTACCGCGGTGAGCGGGATGTCCCTCTCTCGCATCCTCATCTTTTTACGACCCTGAATTGGATTTCGAACTCTGAAATGGCCCCATACGACCATCGCCACTCCTCCCCGTCGCTGCTTCAAGGCCTCCCCGACTCGCCACTTGTAAGGAGTGAATATCACATGTACCTGCACCCCCGTCAGCCATTTGTTCGCTACGAAGAGCACGTGAATAGCCGAATTCCAAGCCAAGGCCACGTTGACAGACTCCCCAGCATGGCTTCTTTGCTACGACGACACAATGCTATACAGGCCAACGGCCCCATTTCACATCTGTACGTGTCTATAATTACGAATCGGATCAACGTCACTCAACCGATAGAGAGTACTGGACACCCCCGCGTCATACGGCGAGTGTGTGTGCTGCCATCTCCCCGGAACCAGAGTGGTTGTCGCTGACTACCACTCACAAGAGTGGCAACAGGAGCACGAATTCTATTGAGCACACATCTAAAACAAGTCTAGGAGGGAGCAAGACGTCGTCCCCGGTTTTGCGAGCACCCGAACGTGTTCGAGGACAAAATAGGATCTGGTAGTATCCGTCTACCAAATCTAGCTCACTGTACAGCACGCTACCGGCCATGTTGTTTAACAATACATCCCTTCGTGGGATTGGTGTTTGGGCCGGCACCGCTGCGTTGTTCAGCTTGTTATAAGCGTGAGCTAGACGGCACTTTCCGTTCGGCTTCCGAACGCAGAAGGTTGGCGTCGAGTGCGGGGATTTCGACTCCCGCACCATGCCTGCCTTCGCTTTCGCGGCGAAGAAGGCATCGATGACCTCGCACTGTTCGCGCGGGAGAGGCCATTGCCTCGTGACACAATACTTTGTGCCGGGCACGAGATCAATCTCGTGCCGTACGCCTCGATCCGGTGGGAGTTGGGTCGGTGGGTGTTTGTTCACCACGTCCGCATACTCCGTCACCAAAGGATACACCGGATCCTTGGGGTTCTTGAGAATCTCAGAACCCAAGCGCGTCTGACGCTGCTTGTTTAGGTCTTCCAGGACGTTCTCGTCCAAGATAGAGGAGGAGTTCAGCTCCTCCCGAGTGGTCTTAGGTCTTATGAGCACCATCACAGCAATCTCGCCAGCCTTGAGGTTGGTCAGGAAAGACTCAGCCGTCATTGCCTCGAGGTGCAGTATCTCTGCAACCTCTGGCAACGGTTCCAAGTGGACACCAGATGTCTTGACGGGTAAACCAGTCTCGCCATCGAAGATGTGATAACACTCTTCCACCGGCCTTGTCGGAGGAGCCCGGGCCCTGGACTCCGAGTCGCTTGAAGCGACGTCGATCGGAACGAAGTTCGGATCCGACTTGAGGTGACGGCGGCGTCTTTGCCGACGGCGTCTGTGACGGGGAGCTTTGCTACCCACGTCTAGGGATGTCGTCGCTACGACATCCGAGGCACTCGTGGCTTCGTGTGGTACTGTTGTACCCACACAGGAAGCGTGTTCAACGCCTTCCTCTTCAGTTAAGGTCTGGGCGACCGCGTGTGGCACTGTGTTACCCACACAGGAAGCGTATCCGACGTCTTCCTCTTCAGTTAAGGTCTGGGCGACGGTGTGTGGAACTCTGTTACTCACCCCGAACACGCTATTGTCAGGGCTCGTGACAGCTGCAGCTTTCTGCGGAACCACTTGGCCAGCGCCTCCCTGGGCGCTGCCACCATAAAAACATCCTCGAAGTCGTCATATACGTCGACGACTCCCAAGCATCTGCCGGATGCTTTGGTACCCTGGCAACCCTTGCGGGCGCCCCGGGTCCTGACATAGGTGGGAACATGACTCACCAATGCTCTGTCGGACTGCGCAGGGCGGCTGGCACCGATTGCTTTGCCTCGCCAGTCGATCCAGGGCTCGTGCTCCTCAAGCCAGGGCATGCCCAGGATCATATCATATGGATCCATATCGAAAACAGTGAACTGTTCGGGGCTGTCAAAGTCTTCAAACTTGACGGCCAGATCCACTTGGACGTTGGGGATAGTGACGACCTTCCCGTCGGCCAGTCGCAGTGACACCGTCCCGTTGCCCTTTCTTTCCCTCAAAGCATCGGACAACTTGTTGCTACTAGGAGCAGCCGTCTGGCGGTGTGCGAAATTCTTCGACGCCCCAGAATGGATCAAGATGCTAAAGGGATGGTCGTATCCCCGTACACATCCGTGTACTACAAGCAACCCGCCGCTGCTCTTCGCCGCTTTGAGAGTGCGAAGACTCTCAGGGGCTAAGTCCCCGTGGTACTCGCCACCCGCGCACCCATCACGAAGACTTAGCTCTTCCCCAGTATGGCACCACGCCCCTACTCGTTTACGGCGTTCCCCTGTCCCCGGGATCCTGGCTTCTGCCAGCGACCCTTGAGGACGGGCTTGGGGAAAGATCGTCTGCGGAGTCTTTCCGCGGGACAGTCGCGCTTGAAGTGGCCCATCTTCCCGCAGCCGAAGAAGCGGATGTCACGCTGTTTGGCGGACCCGAGTTCCATGGGAACTGGTCCGTTGGGGCTTGTTCGACCGGGAGTCGACAAGAAACTCCCAGGCCACGCTGAGACCGGCGTACGCGCCTGGCGATGGCTGTACTCTTCTTGAAGAGCCACTTGAATCGACTCTTCAAGGGTGCTTGACTGCACCCGCAACAGCTGAGTGCGTGCGGGGCCCACTCGATGGCCGTCCATGAACACAGTCATCTTGATGTGTTCGTTGAGTGGGTTTCCCACTAGGGACGCCGTGAGTTCCGTATCTCTTGCACATACTCGTGCAGTTCGCGCCTTCCTTGTTTACACGCGAGGAAGCGCGAACGCTGGCGGTACTCGTAGTTCGCCGGGAGGAACGCGACTCGGAGCTGTTCGCACAGCTGAGCCAAGGATGTGAAACATCCAGGGGAAGTTGCTTCCCGTGTGTACACCCAACGCTTAGCACGGCCGCTAAGGTTGGAGAGTGCAAAAGCAACACGCAGTTGCTCGGTCGAGATCAGAGCCGCGTCCATCGCAAGCTCTACCTCTCGGACCCAGAAGTGAAGGTTCTCGCCTTCCTTCCCTTCATACGGCTTAACCTTCAGCCGTATTGGCTTTGGGTGAGGCGGATTTGCTTCCGCCGCCGGAGCCTGCAGGTTCTCCCGCACATGCGCGATGAGGCCCTGCTCGTACGCGTCGAATGCATTGACGCGCTCGAGCTGCTCAGCCGGTGTTGATACCACCAGGCTCTGCAGGGCCTCCATCCCGAAGATGCCTGCCATCTTCCGAACCGACTCGAACTGAGAGTCGTTCATATGGGAGAAGTCGTTCCTATCCATGGCAACGAACTTCGGAGAGGTTCAGGTAGTCTACCCGCTATGGCGTGGATTGACTACTAGTGCTACCAAGTGTGACGGGGTCACACAGCACCTTGCGCTAAAGGAAGTTATCTTCCGAGAGTATACAAACTCTCAGTGAACGGTAGTTCACAGGTCCCCTCTTTATCTAAAGAGAGCGAAGTGACCTAAATAAGGTAGATTGTAAACTGAGTATATTTATAGGTAGGTTAAGTTTGGGTTTAATACAAACTATTAGTTACCTATAGAAATGCAATGTCATTTAACCAATGGTTGGCTTTGAACGACCTTGGTACCTTGTACCAAATATCCCGGAGTATGACGTGTCATACTCCTGACGTGTGAAGTGTCACACTTCATGTAACCAGGGTACACTTAGGGCTACGTACCCCGTTACACCTCCATTGCAAGAAAGAAAGGTGGAAAGCGGGCGAAGTCCTCGAAACCGCTGGGATATACAACACAACGTCCGCGTATTGTTGCTCGTCGGTCCGGTTGCTGTATCTAGCGTTGCTGGATATTGTTACATCGCCCAAAAATGTTGCTGTATCTTCGTTTAAAAAGCCCTGGACGTTCCGTTTTTGTCGACCGACATGGCAGGGGCAGATGGTGCTTCCGGTGACCAGTCTTCAATCAAATCGGCCGAAAAGATCAATACTGAGACGCCAACGGAGGCTAAAACACAAGGTATGATTTTATGAAAAGTCTTAAATCAGTTAATGCTGCCAGAAATACTAACGTTGCCTAAATGTTGCTAAATTGTGTTCACCTTGTAATGAGCAGCTGGAAACGATCATTCGATTGCGAACTCAGCCGAACGGACCCGACGGTGCGCGCGTTAGCCAGGCTTCTGTCGGCGCTAGCACAGAAACGAAGTCTTCAAATCCGCCAGAACATACGACGTCAGGTATGTTCTATTTCACACGAAGATATCATTTAATTGTCTAACGTTGCTGAGCTTACCTTGTCCTTTTCTTTTGTTTTTGGACATTTAAAGCTTCTGAAAACGCGCGTGAGTCGCCAATTACAACGACTGACTCGGACGCTGGAATTATAGCTTCAACAGAGGCGAAGCTCTTGCCTGACCCGCATGCAAGCGAAATTTCGACAGCCAATAAGCGGTTGACCGCGTCTTTACGCAGAACGAATACCGCCAATCGCGCTTTGACATCTCGGACGAGGCACTGGGGGCAACCAACAACACGACCAGAGCCCCTCCTGCCCGACCTCGTCGGAGACAAGCGCACAATGCTTCACGTTTAACGGATGACCATGCAAAGAAAAAAGGTATGACGACACGGTTCTATTATTTTTAATTTTGCTGTTCACTTCTATTGACATTCTGTTCATATCTAGCCAAGCAAACGGGGACATCGAATAAGGCTTCGGCACCGAAAAAGGCTCCAGAGGGAAGGAGCGGTAAGGGCTTTATTTTTACCTTGGTGGTTAATTTTGAGAAAGCTAATGTAGCTATAAGGCACAGGAACGGGCAAACGTCACGCAATGGGCTCTAAGAAGACGGCACTGAGAAAGTGTACAGCCTCGAATACGCAGTCGAAAAAGAGCAGGAGAGTTTCATCGAGCTCGAGATCCGGTGAAGCTAAGGATATGGTGTTTAATTATGTCATCGTTGCTTTGATAAGGTTGCGTCCGTAGCGTTGCCCTGATAACGTTGCGGTCGTGAAGTTGCTCAGATAACGTTGCCGCAGTGACTAATTCTATTTGCCTCGTTAAATCGTACATAGGCACAAGTACATCATCCGAGCAGTCGCGACGAGTTCACTCACCAGGTGTGCCAACTCTGAATACTAGTCAGGTTGAAACAGTCACAAGTGACAATGAGGTTGAAGTCCCCACCCAAGTAGCAGACCCTTTTGAAGATTTGCCGGCGAACCAAGGTCCGGTCCAGGTACCAGAAGGAATGTTCTTCGTGGAGGAGAAGAAACCTCGACAGCGCAAGAGTGGGACTTTGGAGACACGCCTGCTGCTCATAACAGTGTGCACACCCACGCAGAAGCGGTTCCAAGAAAAGGCTACCGGTCATGGGATCAGGTGATGTCGGCTCTGGAAGCGTACGGCCGAGCAACAGGCTTCCACTTTAGAATTCGGTCAAGCGTCAAGGTCGCAAACTGTACAGAGTAAGTAACGTTGGTGCTCTGAACTGTTGTTGATATTACTAATTATTTTTGGCATGGTCCTTGTACGTTTCCACTCCTTCTGGAACCAAAATTCCAGTCCGTTTCACGTACGGATTCAAACGTTTTGATGTGTTCACGGCGTCACCCAGCCAAGTCGTGCTAGCGGTGACCGAGAAGTTCACTCAAACTACACGGGTTGTGAGACTCGATTTGACGCATTTGTCACACTGGTGAGCACGTCTAGTGAGGGCAAAGTCTAGTCGTGTAACGGGGTAAGAGATACCGTCACTAGCTTACACTATAATGTGGAGGAAGCTCGCAATAGTAAAACCAAGCCTTATGTTTGTGTCAAATTCAACTCTGATTTATTTAAGACCAGGGCGGCTACCCGTGAACTACTCAAACACATGTATATACCTGATTGGTCAATAAGTGAGTCTGGCTCCTCACTATCAACCAATCAGATCATGACACCTTGGCACACGCTACCCGTGTGCCACTTTACATACTTATGTAATAACTAAAGAAATATCTACCTACTTATGTAATTGGAGTTGGCCCTTTACATCGCCCTCCTCTCTAAGTCGCTTACGCAGCATAAGCCCACGGAACACATTTGAAGAAAACTCGAAAACTGACGAGGCGGAGACATCAGAGACAGCGCGAAGGGCGGCGGCGCCAGCGCGTCGCTGGCGGTGATAACAAGGGCAAGCCCAGGGTAGACAGGTGCGCCACGAGCTCTGGATGTATTGCGAAGACCGTCACTGCGCCTCTCGGCTCCCAAGACGCACATCGACGAAGCGCCCAGCGTACATGCGACTTAGAAACCTCCGAGCTTGAGGCACTTGCATCACGGACATGAGGAACCTCACGAAGCCGACTTCGTGGCACAGTGGTCAATGCATAGGGCTTCCAGTCAGGACGCCAGGGTTTGATTCCCACCAGGCGCATCCACTCACGCATACGCGAGTTTTGTTTTGCTAGCAGAACGGAACAGCTTCGAGCATCTTCGAAGACATGAGACTTGTCAACGGAAGTCAACCACTTGAGCAACCCAAGTGAGCATCACGCTGTCACCACTGGTGTCACCAAAATCAGGTACTTGTTGGCCACCGTGTCGCCGCTGGTAATCGAAGTCATTTCGGCGCCGTCGTAGCGTGTCGGGCTGACAGCCCACTGGTCACCGGTTCGATGTCGCCGGTGGTTTCTTGTTTTCATTCTTGGACTGACAAGTTGTGTCAGTGTTCGCCGCGGCTCACGTCGACGTTGCACGCGTCGGAGCGCGGCATCGTTGTCGCCTCCTCGTGCGGGTGATTCTCGTGGCCGTTCTCGATCTCGTTCACGGCCGTGACCCGCGGAATTCTTCTTCTCTCAGGCAGCATGGTCTCATACTCATGGACGACGTTCGGAACGTCGCGGAGAAGGTTGGCTCGGGGCTCCCACGTATCATGCTCCGGAGGATAACCGAGCCGACGTACCAGATAGCGGTGCGCGGTAGGGGGCGCGCGAAGAGTATGACTACGGACGTTACGTTGAGCAGCCGAGTTGCGGGGATCTTCGTGGCCAGCGATATGATCCACAGTCCAGCGCGCGTCACCCACCGAGTCAATTATCGGTGGTGGTCCTTCACGGTGATACGACGTACGCCCTGTACGTCCAGGGCGAGGTAAAGACTGTTTCGAACCGTGCGTTGGACACTCAGGTTGGAGCCGAGCGGGCGGAAAATCGTGCCTGGCAGACGCGTCAGGCTCGTCGGGCTGGTCGCCCGATGCATGCTCCGTCTGCTGGCTCGGGTCAGGAATCCTCGCAGAAAAGTACCGCTTCAGTCACCCGACGTAAGAAGTCGGGTGAAGTCTAAGGGCCGTTCTTAACCGGGATCGCGATCCCAAAGTCGAGCTCTGATTGGTCACTTTCATCCCAATTATTTCCGAATGTGTAACCCAGTGTACCCCCACACGATCCGAGTCTTGGATCGCGCGCTGGGCTGGATCGCGCGGGATCGTGGATACAAAAATGAAGTTACCGTTGTTCATGGAGCGTTCTCTAGACGATGGCTCGCGCCGTCGACGCAAGCTTCGTCTCCACTTGCTAGCCGCTGCTGCTGTGCTGGCCCCTGAAGAGCGAGACGGGTGTGTCGTGCGTCACAGGTTGAATTGAAATGTGCACAAGCAGACATTGCTGTTGGAGGGCCAATTTCAGCGCTGCTACCGCATGAAGGTGGAGTCCTTCGAGCGCTTGCTGTCCGTTGTTCGGCCTTCGCTAGTCCGAGACGAGCTGCAGTCCCGCCGTCGAACCGGAGCAGGCCCGATCACACCCGAGAACATGTTACAGATGACAATTGCGTGGCTTGCAGGGAGTGGCTATCAAATGACGCGCTGTCTTGGCGGTACGTCGGTTCCTGGGTTGTACCAGGTTATGCACGACGTGATGGACGCCATTTGCAAGTGCCCAGAGTTGCGAGTCCGCGGGCCCACAGAATCACGGCAGCGCATGTTGGAGTTGGCTGACGGATTCGCGGCCATCAGCAAAGACAGCATTTTCACTGGGTGCGTCGGCTGTATCGACGGGTGGCTGTGCGATATTCGCGCCCCAAGCACCAACGAGGTTCCGGATGTCTCGTCGTTTTTCTCGGGTCACTACCAGAAGTATGGCGTAAATGTCCAAGCAATCTGCGACTCGCTTTCATGCTTCACGGCCTACTGCTTCAATTCACCAGGAAAAGTCGGAGACTCTATTGCTTTCAGCAAGTGGGAGTTAAGCAGAGCAATCATGGAGATGCCAGCAGGGTTCTACATCAACGGGGACAACGCGTACCCGCTCTCTGACTCGTTGTTGGTGCCGTTCAACAAACTAGAGATCAAGAGCAAGGCACACTCAGACTACAACTTTTATTTAAGTCAGCTTCGCATTCGGATTGAAATGGCGTTCGGCTTGTTGGTCAACAAGTGGCAGATCTTCAAGCGGCCACTCGTGGTCGACTTTGTCAACGTGAAAAAGGTAATTAAGACGTGCATGAAGCTGCACAATTTCTGTATTGATGAACGCACCAAGTACCAGAGCGCAGTTACGTCACTACATGCAGTTACTACCGAGTATCACAGTTTACCAGAAAGCTGGTACCGGCCCACAGACAACACCACCGAGACTGACACCTTGCGGCATGATGCGCTGGGACGTATCCTTCGTGATGTCGTCATGCATCACATTCAAAACTTCGATCTCCGTCGTCCCCGAGCTCGTTAGGAGCTCTCCGAGGTTGTCGTGAGTGCTGCTACTGGATTCCGTGAATGACTTCGCACTCAAGTTCGTTGATGTGGTGTTCCAGTGTTTGCTTCTTTGCATGTTGATTGGCTAGGGCTTCCCCGATTTCTGAAGCATCGATCCCCTTTGAGATGAATTTCTGACGCTTCGCCAAGAGATCCTGCGTCAAGGTGTTATTGCGGTCAAGCATGGAGTACAGAGTAGTGGGTTTCTGAATCGCCCGCTGCTCTTTAATTAACAGCTTCTGCTCATTCCACGTGTCTTCCTGAATTGCAGCAGTCTCCTTCGCCTCACTGTCAAGCAGCTCGTTCACACGATCAAGAATATCTGCTGACTGGGAGCTCCTTCGTCGCTTTCGGTTCACGGGCTGCATTGTCACACCCTGACCTTCCTTCGTGGAGTCGTCCTCATCTTCCGGGTAAAGGTTTGCAGAGCAAAACTCCCGCTCACCCTGCCGGTGTTCACACCATTGGTCCAGATAGTAAACGTCTGCGCGACCTCCACAGAAGTCCCAAAAATCGTGACTACCTTGCCCAGATACCTTTGACTCGGCTTCTGCCTTGGTGAAGTTACTGCTCACCTCTTTCCACATTCTCTTCAGCTTCACAGCTGAATGCACCATCTTAAATGGCGCGGTGATGCCCTCAAACATAGCGTCTTTGGAAATCAAAGTGTTGTATTCGCCGGTGTCGGAACCAAACACTGCCGCAACGTCCGTCCAAAACGATGAGCCCTCTTGGTCGATCTCCTCGCGCGAGAGTTGATTTCCCGTGGCAAGGAGCGCCTCGTAGAACCTATCCGAGAAGAGCACATTCAGCAATCTGAACATGCAGCCCTTGGTGCGCTTGTCTTCGTCGCTCTCACCTTTTGCTCGCTTGCGCTGGTGGCGCAGCAAGGATTCCACACCATCTTTGTTCGTGTCCCACGCTTCGAGAATGTTGGCGCGATCGTCCTTCTTGGTGTTTTTGGCGACGTTCAGCTTTCGGGCTGTGCACTCCAACTTCAGCTGCTCCAGACTCCAATCGTGGTAATTCTCCGACGTAGGAGGGCGCATAGGCCGCTTGAGCGACCCCAGGTCTATCGTCACGGTCCACTTCGAGCTCACCGTGGCGTCCGTGGCGCCTGCTGAAGCTGCAGTGGCGGTGGCGGCCTTGCTTTGGTTGGTGCGCGCCATGTTGTTTTTCGGCTGGATACGGCAACTTGATGCTGGACTGGTAACGGATCGCAATCCCGTTAAGAACGGCTGGGATCGCAAAATGTAGCCATCTCGTGTGGACGGTAGTCTTCCGGATCGCGATCCCCCGGTTAAGAACGGCCCTAAGTGACGACGGGATGTCCAGGGTGTAGGCGTCGCCCACAGACTTGGTTACTCGAAAAGGACCGATGAAGCGTGGAGCAAGTTTGTTGGCGCCGAGGTTGGTTACGACAGAAGCGCGGATTCCCTCGGTCGATAGGAGAACGCGATCTCCTATCTTGAATACATTCACGTTCTTTCGACTGTGCTTATCAACTTGTTTCTTTTGCTTGTCCACTGCGCTCTACAGTGCGTCGCGAACGAACTTTGAGATGGATTGCCTGTGCATGACGAATTCCGCAACCGCCGAGCGATCGGCAGGAAGGACCGAGGGTTTCGGTGTATAATTAGCCGTGGTAACTTCCTGCTCGAGTATCTTGCTGCCTGGATCGATCAAGTTCTGCGACGTCCATTTCGTTATCGGAGATGCAGTACGCCGAGGAGTCTCGATGGACTGCTTGGACGGAGAGCGAGTCAAGGCGTTCAGACTGGCTACACCCGAAGATAACCCTGAAGTCGAGTGCGCCGGCAGGCCTGTTGGCACTGGTGAAGTTACCGGTGCGGGCTGAGACACCGGTTCACGTACCGCCGATGACCACAACGCGGACTCGTTGTACGCAGGACTGACCGCAGCTTCAGCATCCATGTCGATCGAAGGAGGTTCTCCCCCACCAAGGGTGGAGCCGCCAGCATTCGTGGGGTGGCCCACGGCGAGAAGTGCCGGAACACGTGGGTGTCGAGCATTGCTCACGAAGAACGGCGTCATGCCCGTCGAGGAGTGCTCGGCGTTGTTGAGTGCGAGTTCGGCTAGCGGCAGGAACGAGCTCCAGGTAGTGTACGAAGTCGCGTAGCTGCGGAGAACGTCTTCGAGGACTCGATTGACGCGTTTTGTTTGTCCATCCGTCTCTGGATGCGCCGCGGTCGACATTAGCAATTTAGTTCCCAAGAGCTCGAAGAGGCGTGACCGGAACGCGGATGTAAACCGCGGGTCGCGGTCGGACACGATAGACGCCGGCAGACCGTGGTGACAAACAATTACGTCGACGAAGTGGGCCGCAGACGCTTCCGCGGTGATTGAGGCTGCCACCGGAACGAGATGGACCATCTTGCTGAAACGATTGACGAACACAAGTGCACCCGTGTGCCCGGCTGTATCGAGCGGAAGACCACAGAGAAAGTCCATCGAAATGGAGCGCCAAGCTTCCGTGGCGACCGGAAGAGGGCGCAATGGAGCCTGAGATGTCGAAGACGGCTTGACTCGCTGGCAAGTTTCACATGTGCGGACCCACTTGCGCACCCACTTGTACATGTGCGGCCAATAGAAGTCTCTCGACAGAGCCGCGTACGTCTTCTCGCGACCGAGATGGCCTCCAGTTGGGGCGTCATGGTACTCGTGGATTATGCGTGCACGTAGATCAGCGTGGTTTGGGACGACGACTCGAGGTCCATCGAACCTGTCGATGCTGTACTTCAGCAAATTGCCGTCCAGTCGATATCGATCAATCTGATTACGCGTAGTCCTTGACAGGGCACTTAGCGTGTCACTACTAGAAGCGCGTAGGTGCTTCATGATGGCACCATATATAGGGTCATCATCGTACGCTGTAGTAATCTCGTCGCCCAGCGGGAGCGTGGGCGTGGTCAGCGTCAAGTTCATGCCTGACGACACGCAGACCGCACATTCGTCGTCGTCCTCGTCAGCCACCTGATGTCCTAGTGCTTCACGGGGGTCGTAGTCCGGACGCCGAGACAGCGCGTCGGCGAGAATGTTATTCTTGCCCGGCTTGTAGTGAACAATGAAGTTGTACTCGGAGAAGAAGGACAGTCAACGGGCCATCCGTTGCGACACGTGAGGGCTCTTCATCACTGTCCGCAGCGATGCGTGATCAGTGTAAGCCGCAAACGACTGTTCACCGAGCAAGAACACTCTGAATTTGATCAGAGCGTACCGCATTGCCAGGAGCTCCTTGTCGTGGACTGGGTATTTCTTCTCGGCTGGCTTCAGCTGACGCGACTGATAGCTGATAACGCGTTCATGTTCGTCATCATCGAACTGCATCAGCGCACAGCCGATGGCAAAATCGCTCGCGTCGCAGACGACGTGAAATGGCTTTGAGTTATCAGCAAGCTTCAGGATCGGTGCAGACGCCAAGCCTTCTTCACCGAGTCGAATGCAGCTTGGTGGTCCAATTACCACTCCCCGATCACGTCCTTCTTCAGCAGCGAGGACAGCGCCTGGATCAACCCAGCGTAATTCTTCGTGTACTTGTGCAAGTAATTGACCATGCCAAGCCACTGACGCAACTCAGTGGGGCTTGTCGGCGTTGGCCAAGCACAGATAGACGATACCTTCCCGGGATCCGCGCGCAGACCGTCCTTGCTCACGTAGCATCCCAACACCGGAATCTCCGGTGCACAGAAGACACATTTCCTCAGGTTTGCGTAGAGCTTGTTCTCTCGCATCACCGGGACGACTTGCCTCAGGTGTTTCAGATGTACTTCGACGGCACTGAGGTTGCCCTCAGCGCGGCTGTGCACGAAGATGTCGTCTAAGTAGCTCGGCGCGAAGTCTCGGAGCGGACGAAGCACATGGGAGACCATGCGATTGAAGGTGGCAGGCGCGTTCTTCAGACCCTGTGGCATCACGAGCCACTCCCAGAGCATCCCGCTCGGTGTACTTACGGCGGTGAGAGGCACATCACATGCTCTCATCAGGATCTGATAGAATCCGTCGGTCAGGTCGATGGCGCCGTAGATGAGGCTGCCAGCCATGAAGTCCAGTACCATGTCATTCTGAGGGAACAGAGTCTGCGCGGGGATGGTGGCATCATGCAATTTGTTGAATGCATGAACAATGCGCCATCTCCCTGTAGTTTTCTTCACACAGAACGTTGGACTGGAATGGGGAGAGATGCTCTCACGCACGTGACCCGCCTTTCGGCGGCCCTCGAAGAAGTCATCGAACGCTTCACTTGATCACGGGGAAGTGACCAATGTCTGGTGATCTTGTACTTCGTACCTGGTGTTAGGTCGAACTCATGCTGAACCCCACGATCCGCCGGTAGCTCGGCGGGAATCTCATCCGGGAAGACGTCGGCGTATTCGCAGGCAGTGTCGTATACGGGATTCTCTGACTCCCGCAAGGCCTCCCAGGACTGCGTTTGGTATCGTTCCTCTCGAGCAGACTTAGGTTCAGCACCTAGCGGACTTGACCGTTCACTGTCTGTTGCGAATGCATTTGCTGACTCATCCACCGAGACTGCCTCGGTGACCAAGCATACTTGCTCGACGTCTCCAGCCTTGAGGTCCCGAAGAAAGTTCTTCCAGGACAATCCTGAAAGGCGTGTGATCGCCGCCGCTTCGCGCGTCGGACTCGCGATTGCAATAGTGCGCGACCGATTCGGTCTTCCTTCCACGTACTCGAGCGCGCTGACCGATTACATCGGCGGACTATCGCTGGTCGTGGAGTCTCGACGAGGTTTCAGGCGTCGTCTCTTCGGCTTCTTCTTCGGCTTCCTCGAGCTTACACTCGAATCTGACGCACTGCTACTCGACGAGTCATCACCCTCCTCTAGGCGCGGGAGACTGTACTCGACCGGGTCGGGAACACGCGGGAACCTCTGCTCTACCGCCGTTTCGCTGTGTGGGAGCCCCTGCTCAACCGCCGTCTCATGTTGTGGGAGCCACTGCTCGACCACTGTCTCGTATTGTGGGAGCCCCTGCTCGACCACCGTCTTGTACTGTGGGAGCCTCTGCTCGACCACGTCACCATCTACCTCGCGAAACCGCGAGGGCCCTTAGCTCAACAACGTAGCACAAGCCATGCAGAGAGGGCCATCGCTCGCTCTGTGCACTGCCTGTGTCGTTGCTGTTTTGTCCACGACTGTGACGTGGGGCCTGTTTCTTGGCGCCACCACGAGGTGTGTGAAGACTTCGCTCACGTCTAATCCACGTCGACGCTTGGCTGATTGGGCCAGCCAATCAATCTCTGGCTGATATCGCGCAAGCCAAGGGATGCCCAGGATGCGGTTAAACGCATAGTTCATCTCGATCACCAAGAAGTCGTTCTTGCTACGGAAGCCGTCGAATGTGTACGACAAGGACACGTCACGCCGCGCAACGCGGCGAGCCTTACCATCTGCGAGTTTGACTTGAATCTCGCCCGGACAATTTCGGACGCGGACGTTCTTGGGTAGTACCGACAAACACGACGGGCGAAAGAAGTTGTTGGTCGCTCCTGAGTCAAGGAGCGCGCACAGTGGTCGCCGGGCACTTGTGACGTGGAGGCTGACGATGATCAGTCTCGAGTCGCCCGGTGTAGTGGTGGCATTGGTGTGTGCTTGGAGCACGGGAGGGCTCGAAGGTTGGGCTTCCACCGGAGGGCCCGGTCCTTCGTTAAAGCCAGTAGGGCACCCCGCACCTACTAGTCCTGGTCGTTTTTTAAATGAGCGACCGAGGAGTGTTCCGCATCGACGTTAGCGACGACGGGAGCTGGTGCGCGGCACTCCCCCGCGCTGTGACCTTTCTTCCCACAGCGAAAGCAAATGGGGGAACGATTGTTTCGCCCAGCGCTACCGCGGTAGGACCCGCGACGTCGAGCGCTAGACGCGCTGATGGCGTCGATCACCATGGGCTCGGGGGTAGACTTTCGGGCTTCCGCAGGTATGGCTGCGGCGTACGATGCAGCGACCATGTAATCCTCGCGAATCGCGAGTGCAAATGCCTCCTCGAGAGAGGAGGGCTCAGCTCTGGTGAGGCAGTAGCGGGGCATACACTCGCGCATGCCGAACACGAATACGTGGACTTGCGAGGCCATGTCGATTGGCTTGGTCACGATGCATGACGCCAGATGTCGCGTCTTCTGGACATAATCACGCATGGACATCTTCCCTTGCCGAAGAGCGAAGAACTCTGCGCGAACGCGAGACTCATCTTGCGGGGGCTCAAACGCAAGGCGCAAGTCGCTCTGGAGCGTTTCTAAAGTCGGGAAAGCCTAGGGGTCGACAACCAGCTTTCCAAGGGCCCATTTGTTGGCCTTCCCGGTTAACCGGGAGACGAGGGAGTTCATCTTGGCAAATGACGCCTCGATGCATCGCGAGGCGATAGCGATGTCGATCTCGCGGAACCACCGGTTTAGTGGGAGCCGGTTTTCACCGGCGCCAGAATACGTAGACGTGTCCATCTTGACGACGTCATTCTGGGATGGACGCGAGGGAGTTGACACCCGCCGATACGTATCGGCGAGCTCGCGTTCCATGAACGCTTGTGCTGCAAGACGTTGCTGGTCAGGCGTCGCTGAGCTCAGCAGCGATGCGACAACGGCATCTCCGGACACAGCCACGAGGCGGTGAAGCGCTTCCCACTCCACGCGAGTGAGATGGGGGAATGCAGCATGGTCCAGGGTCGCCCGGAGATCTGGACTTGGCTCATCGTAGGCTTGGTCGCTGAAAGGACTACTAAGTGCTACCAGGTGTAACGGGGTAAGCGATACCGTCACTAGCTTACACTATAGTGTGGAGGAAGCTCGCAATAGTAAAACAAAGTCGTCTTAGGTTTGTGTCAAATTCAACTCTAATGTATTTATGACCAGGGCGGCTACCCCTGGCCTCGTGTGAACCACTCAGCACATGTTTATACCTGATTAGTCAATAAGTTCCTCACTATCAACCAAATTAGATCATGACATCTTGGCACACACTACCCGTGTGCCACTTTACTTACTTATGTAATAACTAAAGAAATATCTACCTACTTATGTAATTAGAGTTGGGCCCATTACAGGTCGCTTCTCGTGAAGAACGAGTGGCGTCTTCACAATCATCATGCTGAGCCAATCAGGGCTGTGCGTGGAATTTGGGACGTGTCTTCAAAAGGTCCACTCGCTGACAACATCGCTGTTTTGTCTGATGCGGGTGCTGAGTCACGTCAAATAGCTACGTATGTCTCGAGTGAGCTTGGTGAGTAGGACTATGGTTTGTTACATGTTTTTATTCAGTTACTTTAATAATTAACAAATCTATATTGTGATAAGGCCGAGTAGTATCTTCACAGGTTATTTGTGACGTCCTGCGACGTATGCAAGCGAGCCCAAGTGCTTAGGATCGCCTGCAGAACCTCCTTCATTCGCTGAAACAGGTCGACGGCTCGGAAGTCTTGACGATTCAAGACGATCTGGACAATACCTGTGCCAGCGTTGTCCAGACACGCGTCCAGAAGCTACTCTTCGAGCATTGGGAAGAGAATCTATCTCTCGACTTCACGCATAAAACAAATAATCTGGGGTACCATCTGGGTAAGATGGAGTGCTCATTATTGGAAACGTTGCCAATTATAGCTGCTCTGTAACGTTGCTCAAAAGAGCAGTTTCTACATTTTTAAATGCAACGTTATTGTATGCAACGTCAACGCACCTATTTTATGCAACATGTAGGAGGTTTTATGGCTACCGGACCTACGGGACGCGGCGTGCCTGTCCTTGATTTTGTGGCTCTAAACCAGAGAGCAGACACGATGCCTGCTATTTTAGATTTCTTCAACGCAAAAAATCCAGGTTCGTGGGGAAAAGTTCAAACGTACGTCATTGACAAACATTTTGTGGAATGGCAAGTGCTGGAGTCGTGCTTTCCGGACGCCAAAGTGCTCATTCGTATTGGAAGAAATTGCTTGGATCGAAGTTTGGCTTGAACCCCGAAGAACGTGACGTGGTTCAACGCTGTTTTGCAAACATGCTGTACAGGTAAACAAGTTTTTATTGCTGAATTATCTGAGCTGACATTTTTGTTTGTAACCTAGTCCATCCGAGGTGACTTATTTACGGTGGTACAACGATCTTGTTGCATTTTCGAAGGGGCGTCATGCTGCCGTGTTGAAGTATTTCAACAAAAACTGGAAACGTTGCTGTAGTATGTGGGCCAACTACAAGCGGAACACCTTTTTTCTGCAGGAAACACTACTACAAACCGTATCGAATCAAATTGGAACTTACTCAAAAGATTGCTAGGAAAGAAGAAATGCATTGACAAGATGGCGGCATCTCTGGTCACGCATCAGACGGCGATAAGCAACAAGGTTCTGTACAACATCCATAGACATGGATTGCGTTCGCATGCTCCCGACTCTAGTCCCAGTTTCTTACGACGGGTTTCCTCTCTTATTAGTGACTACGTGCTGAGGCGAGTACGCCAGGAGTGGGAACGATTCCTGGTTGCGAAATCCGCTACCACGTGCGAGAAAAAGGAGAATTTTCTGTGGGAAGTCTGTGTACACTCACGGGCATTTACATGTGACGATATTGCATAGACTTGCACATGTCAACGGACGAAGTCCATACCGAATGCGACAGCGCCGTTGGCGAGCTTGCCCACCCCACCGTATGCAGGCAGTCCATCAGTATGGACGTTGTGTTTGAACTTCCGAAGAATAAGGCGGCCAACACCAGCATCGTGGTCTGTGTCGGCCGCCTGAGCAAGTTGCCTCACTTAGCGGCGGAGCCTGACACCATGGATGGTTAAGGTATAACATTGATATTCTTGGACTGCAACTTTCGCGAATATGACTTGCCGGAGGCAATATTCTCGGATCGACACCTGCGCTTTACTGCGAAGTTTTGGACATCTTTGTTCTGGGAACTCGACACCCATTTGGACATGTTCACAGTGGATCACCCGCAGCCCGCTGGCCAGACTGAACACGTTACACGCGTTGTGGAGAACGTCCTCCGAAGCGTATGCGCCGAGGCGCCTAAACGCTGGAGCACGCCGATCCCACTCATCGGGTTTGCTTTGAGCAAAGCGGTACATGCCTCGACAGACTTCATGTCGTTTATGTGGGCGCCTTGACAGATCCCCGCGCCCCGCTGAGCCACCACGTAGTTGTTTGGGTTTTGTGGGGATGGGGGGGGGGGGGGGTAACCAAGCGACTTGCGGATACCAGCCCTGTTGCGGTTCTCAAGCAAGTCGATGACTTTGTCTCACTGAGACTTAGCATTATGCTTCAGCTACGCGCCGCTATGCCGGAGAGCCAAGATCTGCAAGAAAAAATAACATACCGATGTTAGAAGCAGAGGCAATGTAGAAGAGTTTTAAAATTGGGGTCTTGTTTTATTAAACGTCAAAAACCTACCTACTGTATGTTATCGTCAAAACCAAACTGAGAACTAGGTTCATAGGATCTTTCGAGGTCGTAGGCAACAAGGGCAAGGCGTACACGCTAATCCTTACGAAGAAGACGCCGACGTAACCAAACTTCTACGTGGCTTGCTTAAGCCATATTGAGATCCGGCTCAGGTGAGAGCAGAGGGTTTGACTCCAGACTGACGGGTGGCTGGCCCACGACAACAGGCGGGACAGGAGCGAGTGGTGTAGCCACGACAGAAGCAGCGTCAGCGGGTGGTAGGGCTACAGCCCGATAAGACATTTGCTGAAGACGCAGCAACGGGTCGAACGGCCGTGCAGCTGAGCAACCTCCTGCTCGAGAGCAGATACCCGGTTGTGAATTGTTTGCGGCTGGTTGCACCAGTTCGCACGGTTATGGGTCTCTTCGAGATCACCCGCAAACCGGCGCAGGGCATCGTTCGTATCCCACAGATACCGACTCAATCCGCTCACACGTCACCTCCGCGCGAATAAATCGCTACGACTTGAAGCGCGGAAATCCAGCGGAGGCTCGTCCTCCTCCTGCGCAACGCAACAAACATGGACAACTCCACTACTATGTGGAGGGACTTGTGGGGTGGCGCCAACGCCAGGGTCAACCCCAGTTTTGGGTGAAGTGGCGAGGGCATCCTCATTCACAAAACACTTGGGAGTGTGAGGTCCTCGTGCGACAGAATTGCCCAGACATCGAGATCACTGATGATCGGGTCCCGACGCCTCGGCGTACGGCGATGTCGACAGACGCGGAGCAATTCCCCGTAGACAGGGAGAAGAGAGGTCGGCAACTGAGCCCAGATTCGGACCGGTGACTGGAGCAGCATCCCAATACGGAACAGACGTGCTCACAGTGGGAACAGAAGGAACATGGGTATCATGGTGTCGAAGACGGGGGCCAGGAGTGCGTCGTCGCGCTTCCGACTTTGGGAAGTCCAGGTGCAGACTCCAAACGAATGCTAATTCCAGTGAAACTCGCTCGAAGAGCCGCATAACTGGTGAGCCGTCGAGCGTGCTTGACCCAGCTCACAAACTGCACTTCCTAAGCGACTGAATACTCTCCTGGGCTCATGCCCACATGGACTGTGTACATGGCTGGAACCGATTGTTGGTTCAGCTGGAGGCGGAGACGCTACCGATACACCTGGGGAAAGATGATTTATGAAGTCAGGAAACGTCCACAGAGATAGTGACGTTGCATCCCGTCATCGGCATTAGAGGCCGCCAGGTCATAGACGTACGTATCCAAAAGCTGCTGAGCAGCACGGCGTACTGTCTCGGCAGGATCACGGGGCTTAAAGACATAGTCGTGACAAATTCGAGCCATGGGTCGAATATACGGGGGAGAGTGCGGCTGCGCGGACGCGACGGCTCTTGGAGCGCATGCCGTGACGGCGATGGTACTCGCGATGGTACCCCTTGGTGGAGAGGCTGACTGCGAGCAACGGTCTATGACCACTTGGGGGCGGCGCTCGCGGGACGCGGAAGCAGTTTGGTCGTTGGCCGGGAATGTGGAGCTGTACATCCGGCGTTAATGAGCTCGGGAGCTGAGGAATGCGGCGTGAGAGGTAGGAGCCTCTAACGCATTGGCAAGACAAGATCTCGCTGAGAACGTTTCGAGAACAGGTGAGTTCTAATCTTAGTCGGGGCGAGTGTAACGGGGCTACACGGTGTGGGACACTCACAGGGTACGGAGTACCCAGAGAGTTAACAAATGTTCCGTACATAAGCTGAAGAATTAACAGCGTCTCTCAGTAGGTTGCCGGAAAGCCACACGTTATGCACTGGATTAGCTTTAGCTATGCTAGATAGTTAAACAGACATAATTACCTTAGGTGGCTTGGCCGCAATAAAACTAAATAAGACACTTCGGATTTTAAAGCAGAACGGTTACTTCGAGTTATTAATTCCTGAGTCCTGGCTGCAAGGTTGTGCTAAAGTCCATTGGGATAATAAACTTTATATTAAGGACTCTTTGAGTCGCACCGCTTTCTCTGACGCTAAAGCTACGGTAGGCCCGCTGCACTTGGTAGCACTTGTAGTCAACCCCGCTCCTGCATCGATTGACTGTGCCCTCTGCGAGGATGAAACACCCGGTGCTCACGAATTTGCCCCCGTTGGAACAGGACGCGCTAAACCAGCTTATGACCTTGCTTGATCCGGAGGGCGTGGCTTACCTTGCGTTGCAAGGTCTAGAAGCGGTGACCGCCCGGCTGGATCGCTCTCCCGATACGAGAACGCGCTCTTGGAGCATGTACAAATCAAAATGACCGCCGCAACGGCGGCAACATCGGTCACGCGTGTCGAGTCGGCGAGATTTAAGCCCTACCTATTGAGTGTGGAGAGCTTTGAGGGAAGGATGGAGGGAATCTCCTTCTCTGGACCCATGGGGTCGAATGGCCATGGGATCGGCCTTGCTCCAGTCCGACCAGCAATGCGCGGTATTTGCTATTTCTAAGGTTGGAGGTCGCGCGCACCAACGTGCGGTACATCTGTGAACGTTGCGTGCCCCACCTAGACTCTGTTGAAATGGCAGCTGTCGCGCGTTGCTGCGCCGCCTTATTAGGCAAACCGTGTTTGGTCGAAGCTCCTTGCCACCTGACAGGGCACGAAGAAGTTCCTGGACTATGTCCATGAGCTGAGAGCTCTGGTCACCGAAATCGCGATCGACCCTCTACCTGAGGACACTCCTCGTGACGTCGTTCCTCATGATGAATACATCAAGTATCGAATCCTCTACGAGATTTACGGTACACCCGACGGTGGATGCTTGGGTCGTGAGAAAACCAACGGCGCGGTGGGCTCGATGTACTGGTAGCCCAAGCTGTACAGATGGGTGGGCACCTACGTGTGCACAAGCGAGACGTGTCAACGGACGAAGTCCACACGAAATGCGGCAGCGCCGTTGGCGAGCTTACCCGCCTCATGGGATGTTGACAGTCGATCAGTATGGACTTTGAGTTTAGACTTCCGAAGAATAAGGCTGGCAACACCAGCATCGGGGTCTGTGTCGGTCGACTGAGCACGTTGTCTCTCTTAGCGGTGGTGACCAACACCATCGATGGTTAAGGTAGAAAGTTGCTGCTCTTAGACCGCGGCTTTCGCGAATATGAATTGCCGGATGCAATAATCTCGGATCGAGACCTGACAGACTTTTAAGGGGGCTTGACAAAGACCGAACCATCCCCGCGTAATTTGCGCTGTACTTATCCAAGTATTCGCTTAAGCCCTGCAAGTCGTTCTTGCCCTTGGGAATCGGCAGGTCCACAATGGCCTTGACTTTGGTAGGGTCTGCCCGCAAGTCAGTCTTCCTCCTGAAGCAACCGAGGAGATATATCTCATTCGCGCCGAAGACGCACTTGTCCAAGGTGGTATACAGCTTATTAGTGCGAATGCACTCGAACACCGCTCTCAAATGGTCGGATTGGTTCTCCACGTCCGATTTTCCGTGCTCAGCACGACTATGGACGAATATATCGTCGAAGAACGTGCCCAATGGGACCTGGACCTGTGCGACACAGGTCGATAGAACGCTGCTGGTGCGTTCGACAGTCCCTGGGACATCACCAGCCACACCCTGAGCATACCGCTCGGAGTACTCACCGCTGTCAGCGAAATATCGCTCGCTCTCATGAATAATTGGTAGTAGCCATCGACCAAGTAGAGTGTGCTGCACAACGAACATGTTACCGTGTTGTTCTGTAGAACATCCTTGCGAGGATTCCGCGTCAGACCGGAATAAAAGCTGCATTCAGCTTATTGAAAGCATGCACAACGCGCCACTTGCCATCCGGTTTTCTGACGCAGAAAGTGGGTGTCGAGTGCGGGAAGTCGCTCTCACGCACCATCCCCGTCTCGCTCTTCGCACGGGAGAATGCATCAAAAACATCACACTGTTCTCTTGGCACAGGCAACTGCCTTATTATGGAGTATTTGGTTTCGGGAATAAGGTCAATCTTATGAAGCACGCCTCGGTCCGGAGACAGGCCCATCGATGGATCCTTCGAGACAACGTATCTGTACCTCATTCACCACAAGGTAGAAAGGATCCGAAGGATCTTTCAGGATCGCCGATCCGCTTCACGCGCTCAGCGCCTTCTTGGTATTCTCCGTGGCCGCATCATCCACGACGGACGAGTTCAACTCTTCCTCAGTCCTTAGCAAGACCACTTCGGCTAAACCGCCCCGCCCCCCCCCCCCCCCCCCCCCCCCCCCCCCCCCCCCCCCCCCCCTTCAAGGCTTCGTCGAATTCGATAACGGCCATCTCGGCCGGTTCTAGTAGATCACCCACAGCACCAAGAGCGCTCAGGATGATGTCGCCTTCGACCTCCCCCGTCACTCTGTTCACGAGTGTGTACGACCGCTCGCAGCATTCACGTGGGCCCTCACCTCTCAACACGCTGGACACCTTGTCCAAAGTCGAAGCCATCACAGAAGCGCGGCGTTATCTTCTCCGCTCCCTCCGTGACCGAGTCGGGCCGAAAAAGAATGACGTGGTGGCACCTCCGTCACCATCACCGGGTGCAGCAGCACCATCAATCCTCGAAGAAGATTCAGTTTCTCGCGAGACACTCGTCTCAGAGTTAGGCGGTCCATGTCCCTCACTCAGCGAGCTAAGTGTGACTTCACCTGCATCTTCTGGGCCGTGTCCACGATACCTTAACGCGCAGTCGATCGCAGCCTGTGAGCCACGCAGTGGTAGATTACCTACCTGTTCCATACCACTCCGTGGATTACGCTCGCCCTCACCAGGACGCCTGCACCGCTCTGCGGATAACGTGCCGCAGTACGACCGCTCTGGTGGTGAACAACATCCTTGTTGTCCGACAAGTCAATGTCTAGCACTCTGGCCGCTTCGGCCTCGTGCTCGAGCCAACGGCGCTTCTTCTTCCTAGCTGAGGTGGCTTTATGACTCCAAAGCTCCACAAGGGGCGGGGTGCGAGGCACCCAATGTTCTCGACTTCCAGACGGTCCATGGTGCATTACGCTCCAGCCGTGGTATGCCAAGGATGAGGTCATACCTCGGATTCAGGTCTAAGACCAATTAAAGCCATAAGAGTCTCCAGCGCGAGACGGACAGGGATGAAATCTCCTGTTTGCACAATAGTCTGCGCTCACCCAAGTCCAAACGATCTAGAAAACGCATCAATTCTTCCTCGCTCAGCCCTTCTTCGTCTTTCCTGGCTTGAGATAAGAATAGTCGTTTTGATACGGGGTTACACGCAAGTGGCTACACATTGCCACTTGGTTACGAAAAAGGTTTTCCGCATTGGTGTTAAATACATCAATGAATACATTTGGCAGACTGTTGGTTTGCGTGCATTCAAGGCATTCACTGATTGAAAGTCAATAACTTAAATCAATTAGAATAATCGTATTCTGTCAGCCATTCATTGATAAATATCGCTCATTTAGAATATTATATAAGGAGGAAACCCCAAACCAACAATTCTTTTTTTTTACCGGAAATCGGCTTTGCTTTCCTTTTTAAGTAAATCCATACTTTAGCATGAAAAAATGGTTATTCTAAGTGTAACGCAACTGTTCCGCGCCACGGTAAAAGTAGAAGTGATTGTTTTATGTAAGTTAGCTTTCTCAGCTAATTTGGGGTTTCGTAACTACCTATCCTCGGGCGTTTTGCAACTACTGCTTAGGAGTTGTGCAACGGCTTTAAACGACTGCATGAACCTTCTTGGTGCCTTCTACGGCACCGTGACGGTTGCTGCTACACCTCGTGTAACACTTCCCCCTCTGAAGTTTCCTTTTACCCCATGCGCCTCAGCCATCTGACGAACAATGTCATGACGAATATTTCCCGCCACGAATGACTTTACTGCTGCTGGAACATCTTCAATCATCGCATGAACAGGCTCCGAAGAATCCTCGAGCTCGCTCAAACCACGCCAGCGCACCAACAACTGGTACTGCTTTGACTCTGCATCGTAGGAGGCCTACATGAACTTGTCTACAGCGTGGCCTTCACTGTTATGGGCCACATGCAGCAGTAAATTCTCCGATAACTCCAAAGAGTCATCACTGTAAAATTTCTGGGGACTGGCATGCGCTTCACGCTCGTCGCCAGTCACTAAGTTTGTGATACGAAAGATCCCGTTTGACACTGTTCCGGTGACCTGCGCTGGGCCGCACCATTTCACACGCAGCTTATCACGGGCGTGGGCCCATACATCTGCATAGAGGACGAAGTCGCCAACGTCAAACTGCGCCAACCACGTTCCTTGTTTCTGGTCGCGGTAACGTCGACCCCGTGCACGTACTTTATTGTTCGTGGCCACGATACGCTTGTGCATTTGCTCCAACGCAGCTTGGATCTTCTCAAAGTGTAAACGCTGATCTGTCGGATCTCCTCGAGTGTTGCTGGAGCTGCTGAGTGCGGTACTACAATCGGGTCCAAGGGTGACATCGCTTTGATACCAGTCATAGCCGTCACTGGTGCCACTCCACCAACCGAAAAGGACGGCGAATGGTTTAGTACCGTCTGGACAATCTTGATGGCAAGTGTCCACTCCGTTGTAGGCATTCTCCATTCTGAGAGCAAAGCTCTTGCACATCGGAGAACCTCTCTCATCACCACTTCAACAGAGCCATTCGCCCACTGACACCTAGCTGTGGTAAAATGGTGGTGCGCGCCTAGTCCATGTTGCAAGACCTCGATTACCCGATTTTTAAAATGGGCACCTTGGTCACTCACCCACGTGTGACAGACTCCAAAACTAGCAAACCAGTCCACCAGAGAAGTGTAGGTTGTCTCGGCGTCAGCTGTGACGCACGGAGTCAACCAAACGAAGTTGGACGTGTCATCTTTTAGGACCAATACATGCACTTCCCCAGTCGTGGCTTAGCCCATGTACAAGTAGTCCCAATGAAGGACTTCGTTAGGTTTTTCAGCATGAATTGCCTCCCCTAATGGTCGAGGAGTGGGAGGCCCGCCCGAAACACTCGCGCAGTGTAAACATCGACCCACGAAAAATCGCACATCGCTCTCCAACTTGCTCCAGACAAAATATTCACGGATGGTTGCCAGTGTCACTTCAATCGAGCGGTGACCTGCAGCTCCAAAATGCCCAATGATGCAAATACGTAGCTGTAGCTCTGATGCTGAGTCAGGCAGCCAAATTCGCCCTCTCTCATCACGGAAAATGTCCAAATGATTTCGTTGACAGCCGGACGGCGCTCGTTTGCCTTGTTGACAAGCTTTAATTTCGCTTTCCGTAGGCCAACAAAAGGCTGAGTCAATTGGGGCGACACGGGAAGTACCGTGTGACGAATTGCACACACCGTAGCAAATGATGAACCCCATCTACTCAGTAGGTCGGCCCAGACATTCGAATCGCCAGAGATTTCGTACCGAAAACCCATTAAGTTCAACGACCGCCAATGCAGCTTATCCGCAGTAAACTTGGGAACGGATGCTAACACGGTGGTAGGGGCAAAAAATGAACCTTAGATTACGGTGATTCGTGGACAGAAGGAAGCCATCGGAGCGTTGAACCAGGTAGTACGCTCGCTTGCACGTCTCCACTATGGCATACGCCTCTTTCTCCACGATTGCCCACCGCTTGGCCGCCCCCGAAAATGTTTCACTGATCATCACAAGCGGCTCGTGATGTTGTTCACTGAAGTTGCGATTCAAATGCTCTCGTGGCACTTGTGTAAGTGCAGCACCCCAATGCAAATCACTTGCATCTATGAACACACACAAACGCTTCGTAGCGTTGGGGTGAGCTAGCTGCAGTGCGTTCTGGAGCGCCTCACGGCAAGTTTCCAGACTATCTTCTTCAGCAGCACTCCAACCGATATCAGTCAGTAGTACTCGCCGCACGTTGGTCTTTTTCCTACCTCCTCCAGCTAGGTAAACCTTTTCCATGAAACTGGAAAGGGGGTTGACGAGTTTGTTGTACGCTGGTATGGACATTTTCATCCAGTTTAGGGCACAAACGAACTGTTGGAGCTGCTGTCCCGTGGTAGGCGATGGCAACGCCCTTAGGGCAGAGATACGCTGAGGGTCATGCTTCACTCCATCCCCAGACACCACGCGCTCGCACCATTTCGTCTCACGCATGAAAAACGAACACTTCTTAGGATTTAGCTTCAGGCCACGCTTCACACAAATGGTGAGTACCTTCCGTAAGAGCACTAGCAGTCCGTCTGCTGTATCTGAGTATCCCAGTAAGTCGTCGATCCAGATGAGTAAACCTTTGTTATGCACATCGGCAAACATCGTCTGTACCGACGATTGTACGTGCGCCACGCTGTTGGTGCCACCCATGAGTACTCTCGTGGGTGTTATCACGCCTTCTTCAGTGAGAATCGAATCGATCTCCTGGCACGATAACGCAGCTCCAAACTGCCAGAAACTCTGCAGGAAATCCACGCTGAAATGTACTTTGCTCCACGAAGCCGGTCAAATTCGACTTCAAGAATTGGCATCGGCCACGCTGTAGGCTCTATCTGCTCGTTTGGGTTACGCACATCCACCGTCATTCGGAAATTACCGATCCCAGTTTTTTTTTTATGATCAACGGCGGGGAACCCCAACGGCTTGACGGATTCCTGTAACACAGACCACTGTCGAGTAATTGCTTCACGTGTCGGGCCAAGAATTCGCAATGCTCTTGGGAGTATCTTCTCGCCCGGCACCTCACCGGCTTGGCATTGGGTTTCAGCCTAAACTCCATCGGCGGCATGTCGACGGGTGGGAAACTACCAAGCTCAAGCGCAAAGGCGTCATGCATTTCCGCCAACAGTAACTCAGGGCTGTCGATATATTCCGGCGGTGCATTCAGATACTTGACCTCCTTCATGCCCTCGCGCAGAGAATCTCGTACCGCATCGTCGGCGTCTACTTTAGTAGTTTCTGCGTTTGTTGGACATGGGACGCACGACTCGTCCTCCCTATTCACCAGCTCGGCCTCTTCTGGGGATTGAGGGTTCCCTTGGTCAATTTCTGCTAGTGCGACGGGCTTGATCACCTCGACCGGCCCGCCAAAGTCGTACTGAGGTTGGCTCCGTTGAGCGTGCTCGAGTAACTGCACAGGGTTGTAACCTAAACAAGCCATTATTTCATCTGCCAATAGTACATCGCCCACTCCATCCGGTAGTTTGCCGATCCAGACCGGCACTCGCCGCAACACTACACCTTTGCCCGGCCAAACTCGGATTAAGCGACATGCAAAGTCGGAATATAACGTCGGGTTACGTTTGGTTACTTGTGTTTATTACATTAAATTGCGAAATGTGCAAGCAAGGCCGATTTTGCCGCAAGCAAAGTCGGAGAGAGACCAGCTCATCTGCCATACTGCATATCCTCGAGGTCCCTAGCGGCAATGACAGCATAGCGACAGTGTAATTCCATCTCTTGGCAACGTTGACTTGTCGACTCGGCTCTCGGCGGCAAGGTGCCGCCACGCAGTCCGTTAAACACCTCGCCTCACTACGAAAAGACGTATCTCTGAGTGAAGCAAAACTCGCTCGGGCCGTCGAAGCTGTGAGAACGATTCCAGCCTGGCGGTGACCGCCTCTGGACCTTGCGATGCAAGATGAGCCACGCCCTCCCGGCCAAGCAAGGGCATAAGCTTAGTAAGCGCATCCTGCTGCGCCGGGGGCAAATTCGCGAACACGGGGTGTTCCATCCTCGCAGAGGATATAGTCAACCGACTCAGGAGCGGGATTGACTACAAGTGCTACCAAGTGCAGCGGGGCTGCCGTAGCTTTAGCGTCAGAGGAAGACGTTCGACTCAAAGAGTCACTGATACTAAGTTCCTTATCCAAAGGACACTTACAGCCCACGACCAGGGCTCAAAGTTAATACCTTAACTTTTATGCTTCAAAACCAGAAGTGTTTTATTTACTATATTGCGGCCAAGCCGTCTAGGGGTAAATGTATCTGATTAACTGTCTAACAAAGTTAAACCTAATCAAATGCATAACGTGTGGCTTTCAGCCAACGTACTGAGAAACCTTGTTAACTCTCCAGCTTATGTACTGAGAGTTTGTTATCTCTACGGGTACGTCGTACCCTGTGTGTTCCACACCATGTAACCCCGCTACACTTGTCCTCTTGAAGTTCTCTCGGCGTAGGATAATCCTCAAAAATGCCCGCTCTCGCGACTCCCAAAATTTCTCATTGGTCTGTCGTTTGTTGATTACACGTTTTTCTGACAAGAAAGTGTAGATGAAATTGTTCATGAACGCTGCCACCGCGTCAAGATTCAACTGGTTCGTAAGCGGAGCATAACATAAAGTAATGTAAGCACGCGGGGTAAGTGGCAGGGGTAGGATGTAAAAGTGAAGTGCAGGCGTTTCGTGCACAATTGTAAAGTAGGTTTATTTAAAAGGGCGTCCAAAGTGCATCTGAATTTTGCATGGTAATTTAAATTCTGAATTCTGGCAGAAAAAATTCCAAGTTTTAGACTGTGTCTGTAATGGGCCCTCCCAAGTTACATATGTAGGTAGTTTTATAGGTTCTTTGTAGTGGTTCACACCATTACATAAGTAGGTAGATTTGCATTACAAAAGTAGGTGCAGCAGCACACGAGTAGCGTGTGCTGAACTGCCGTCACCTTATTGGTTGAAATATGGGGAGCCAGACCCATAATCAACCAATAAGGAGTTGACGTGTATTTGAGTGGTCAGGGCAAGCTGCCCTGGACCTAAATAAAAAACAGAGTTGATTTGCCTTCAGACTAAGTACTTGGTTTCAGTATCACTGGACTTGTACGCTTCCTCATCACTACGTGTAAGCAAGTAACGGACACCCAAGGCCCGTTACACCTGGAAGCACTTAGTAGTCCTTCCCATGACCAAGTTCACGATGAGCCAAGGTATGACGTCTGAAACACCAGGGCCGACCCTGGAACATGCTGCTTTCCCTCACCTCACTCGTGTCGAGTGGGAAGCCCTTCACCGCCTCGCGGCGGTGTCTGGTGAGGCTGTAATCGCGTCGCTGCTGAGCTCAGCAGCGACGTCCGACCAACAGCGCCAAGCAGCCCAAGAGTTCATGGAACGCGAGCTAGCCGATGCGAATCGGCGAGCAACAACTCCCGCGCGTTCCTCGAAAAATGATGTCGTGAAGCTAGAGACGTCTACCTACTCCGGTGAAGGAGCGAATCGCCTCCCGCTGAACCGGTGGTTTCGCGAGATCGATGTCGCGATCGCTTCGAGAATGATCGAAGCGCAAGGGACAAAGGTCAATTTCTTATTGTCCCGGTTGTCCGGGAAGGCCAAGGAATGGGCCCTCGGTAAACTTGTCGTTGATCACGACGCATTCCCCACTCTGGAGTCTCTCCAAAAAGATCTCAGGCTCGCGTTCGAGCCACCTCAAGACGAATCCCGCGTGCGTGCCGTGTTCTTCGCTCTTCGTCAAGGTAAAATGACTATGCGCGACTACCTTCAAAGGACCCACCACCTCGCGTCATGCATCGTGACAAATCCGATTGACACAGCATCGCAGGTCCATGTATTCGTATTCGGCATGCGTGAAGGCATGACACGGTACTGCCTGACCCGAGCGGAACCTTCCTCTCTCGAGGAAGCATTCGCCCTCGCATTACGCGAAGACTACGTTGTGGCGGCGTCTTACGCGCGCGCGATGTCAACGGCAGCTCGTGAGTCAGCCCCCGAGCCCATGGAGATCGACGCGATTGACGCGTCGAATAGTCACCGTCAGTCGACTTCTCGTGGGCCCAACGGCCGTCCTAATCGCCCGCTCACTTGCTTCCGCTGCCGGAAGATCGGTCATCGCGCGGCGGAATGCCGCGCGCCAGCGCCGGTACTCGCGCACACCGCCGAAGTCTCACCTGCCGTTCAGTCAAAAAACGGTCAGGGCCAGTAGGTGCGGGGCGCCCTACTGGCTGGAATGGAGGTCCGGGTCCCCCGGTGTCTACCCAACCTTCTAGCCCTCCTGTGCTCCACGAACACTTTAATGCCACCACCACGTCGGGCGACTCGAGGCTGATCATCGTCAGTCTTCATGTCGCCGGCGCCCGGCGACCACTTCGCGCACTCCTGGCCTCAGGAGCGTCGAATAACTTCTTTCGCAAATCGTGCTTATCGATGCTTCCAAGAGAGATCGCAGTCCGTAATGGTCGAGGTCAGGTCGTCGTCAAACTTGCTGACGAAAAGCCACGCCGCGTTGCGCGGCGCGAGATCACGTTGCCATACACATTCGACGGCTTCCGCAGCAACGACGACTTCCTCGTGATTGAGATGAACTACGCGTTTGACGGCATCTTGGGTATCCCGTGGTTGTCACGATATCAACCAGAGATTGACTGGTTGGCTCGGTCGGTTAAACACCGCTCTGGCTTCGATGTGAGTGAGGTGTTCACTCACCTCCTGGTTGCCCCGAAGGACTGGCCCCATGTCAGGGTCGTGGACCGGTTGTCCACCATGCAGATTGAGCAGAGAGCGAGCGATGGCCCTCTCGGTATGTCTTGCACAGCGCTGTTGCGCAAAAACTCCTCGCTGCGAAGCGAGGTTGTTGGCACTTTGGCGAAAGAGCAGGGGCTCCCGCAATCCGAGCAGGCGGTCGAGCATGGGTTCCCGTCACGCAACGCGGCGGTCGAGTAGTTGACACTCCCACCGGCTACGACGGCGATCAAACAGGATCTCTCGCCAGTCTATGGCGCGGTCGAGCATCGAGAGCTCCCGCGCACTACCGACACGGTTGAAGGTGCCCCTCCGTGTCTAGGGGGGGGGGGGGGGGGGGATCCCTCGTCCGGCGATAGCGCGTCTTCAGTCTCGAGCAGCGGTCCGAGACGCCACAAGAAGAAATCCAAGCGACGCCGTCTTAAGCGACGTGGTCGGCCAACCACCTATATCGCAGTGTCTGAGTCCATACACGTCCTGGAACACATGGTAGGAGGCGCCGTTCGCTCACGCACATTTGACATTGAGAGCCCACCTCGCGAAGCTTCTTCCATCACACGCCTTCCGGGTCTTTCCTGGAAGCATTTTCTGCGCGCTCTGAAGTCAGGAGACATCGAGCAGGTCTGCTTGATCACCGAGTCTGCCTCGGCGGAAGAGATCCACACGGTCGCTATCAACAATCTTCCACTTCGTCCAAAGAACGCTGAGCCAAAGTCGGCGCGCGAAGAGCGCTTCGCTGCCCAGTCGTGGGAGTCACTCCGCGACTCGGGCAATCCAGTATACGACACCGTCCGCGAGTTCGCGGATGTTTTTCCCGACAATATTCCAGCCGAACTCCCTGCTGACAGAGGCATTCGCCATGAGATTGATCTCACGCCGGGTTCCAAGTACTGTGTGACGCGACAGTGGCCCCTCCCACGCGATCAAGTTAAAGCCATTGACGACTTCTTCGAGAGCCGCCGCAAAGCGGGTCACGTGCGCGAGAGTACCTCGCCACACTCGAGTCCGACGTTCTGCGTGAAGAAGGCCACGGGTGGTTGGCACATTGTTCACGCTTTTAACAAGCTAAACGACGCCACCATCCCAGCACAAACTCCGATTCCTCGGAAGGATATGGTACTTGACACCATGGGCCGCAGTGTTATTTTCAGCGCCATCGACCTGACCGATGGCTTCTATACGATCTTGATGCGACTCAGCGACATCCCGCTCACAGCGGTGAGCACGCCCAGCGGGATGCTGTGGGAGTGGCTTGTCATGCCGCAGGGCCTGAAAAACGCACCAGCCACGTTCAATCGCATGGTTTCCCACGTTCTGCGCCCACTTCGCGACTACGCTCCGATCTACTTCGATGACATCTTCGTTCACAGCCGCGCTGAGGGCGATCTCAGCGCCACCGAAGTTCTTTTGAATCACGTACGACAAGTGTTCCGAGTCATGCGCAAAAAACAAACTGTACGCGAGCTTGAAGAAGTGCATCTTCTGTGCCCCGGAGATTCCGGTACTTGGCTGTTATGTGAGCAAAAATGGTGTCCGAGCGGATCCTGAGAAGGTCTCGTCCATCTGTGCGTGGCCCACGCCGCAGAATCAGGCTGAATTGCGTCAGTGGCTTGGCCTCGCAAATTATCTCCACAAGTACACGAAAAGTTACGCTGGTCTGATCCAGCCGCTGTCTTCATTGCTGAAGAAAGACATCACGTGGTCGTGGACTCCCGAACATCAGTCAGCCTTTAATGCAGTGAAGAAAAGCTTGGCGGATGCTCCAATCCTGGCGCTTCTAGATGACTCAAAGCCATTCCACGTTGTTTGCGACGCGAGCGACTTCGCCATCGGCTGTGCACTGATGCAGTTCGACGACGAAGGTCGCGAACGCGTCGTGAGTTACCAATCCAGACAGATGAAGCCCGCTGAGAAGAATTATCCGGTCCACGACAAGGAACTCCTTGCGATGCGCTACGCACTGATCAAATTCAGAGTGTACTTACTCGGTGAGCAGACATTCGCGATCTACACAGATCACGCGTCGCTGCGAACAGCGACGAAGAGCCCTCATCTCTCTCAGCGCATGGCACGATGGCTGTCATTCTTCTCCGAGTACAACTTCGTTGTTCACTACAAGCCAGGCAAGAATAAGATCCTTGCGGATGTCCTATCTCGGCGTCCCGATTACGATCCACGCCGAGATTTGGGTCGTCAGTCACTTGAAGACGCGGACGACGACGAATTGGACTGCGCCACATGTGTGGCTGCAGGTGTGAACCTGATGACGGCGGTATCTCCAATACTTCCCCTGCGGGAAGAGATCTCTGCCGCGTATCGAGATGACTCGATATATGCCGGTATCCTGGAACACCTTCGCACACCAAGTGATGCCACGCTAAAGACACTGAGCCGCTCCACGCGCGACCAGATTCACAGATACCAACTTGACGGTGATCTGCTGATGTACAGTATCGATCGATTCGATGCTCCTCGCGTCGTTGTCCCCAACGACCGCGATCTACGCGCAAGAATTATACACGAATTCCATGACGCTCCAGTGGGTGGCCACTTGGGCCGTAAGAAGACTTTCGCGGTGGTATCCCGCGACTTCTACTGGCCTCACCTATACAAGTGGGTGCGCAAGTGGGTCCACTCCTGTGAAACTTGTCAACGCGTTAAACCGTCACCGTCATCGCAAGCTCCGCTTCGTTCTCTCCCTCTGGCGACAGAGGCGTGGCGCTCTGTGTCAATGGACTTCATATTCGGACTCCCACCCGATACTGACGGTCGTACTGGTGTTCTGGTCTTCGTGGATCGCTTTAGCAAGATGTGCCATCTCGTCCCGGTTCCGGACTCAATCACCGCGGTGCACTTTGTCGACGCTGACTTCCGACATCACGGCCTTTCTGAATCAATCGTCTCTGACCGCGATCCCCGATTCACATCGGCGTTCTGGACGAAACTCTTCGACCACCTGGGCACCAAACTCCTCTTGTCGACGGCGGCGCACCCGGAGACTGACGGGCAAACGGAGCGCGTCAACCGCGTGCTAATAAATGTTCTGCGCAGTTACGCCCCGTCCTTCGAGAACTGGAGTTCCTTCCTGCCTCTTGCGGAGTTTGCACTCAACAATGCCGAACACGCGTCGACGGGATTGACTCCGTTCTTAGTCAACAACGCGCGTCATCCACGTGTCCCCGCACAACTTGCTGTGGGCCAGCCCACGGCGACTGATGGCTTCACTCTGGAGGGGGATAAATGTGATAACCCTGCCCAACCGGTTCTGATACTGGTTCAACCACCGGTTTCCGGTGAGACAACGGTTCTGCCGTCTACGAGTTCAGCTACTCCTGCAGTAGACATCAACGCGGTGACGCGTTTACGGTCAATGAAGATCATCGCACTCGCGCAATCCACGTCGTCGCCGTTAGTTGACTGGACACACCGAACGCTGATCGCTCCAGCACAGCCACACTCGACTGTGGCTAACTACGCGCCGAAACCTCCAGCGCGACCCACTGACAAGGCAGCGGTATCTGACTTTGTCCTTCATCGCCAATCGGTTACCCGATTCGTCCGTGACGCGCTACAGCTCGCGGTTGACAAGCAGAAAGAAAACGCTGACAAACGTGGCCGCAAGAACACAAGTTCATTCAAGATTGGTGAGCGTGTATTACTCTCAACGGATCGAATTCGTACCTCTGCTATTACGAACCTAGGCACGAGCAAACTCGCGCCGCGCTACATTGGGCCATTCAAAGTACTACGAGTTATGGGTGATGCCTACACGCTAGACATTCCTACGTCGCTACGACTACACCCGACGTTTTACGTCGGGCGACTTAAGAAGTATCTTCCAGCGATGATCCCGAAGGCGGAGCAGGAGCATGCGTTGAGCGGCCGTCGCGATGAGCCTGTCGAGCCAGCGTCCCATCTGTCCCAGTTCCCCGCTCGCGCGGAAGCGTTCCACCCCTCGGTCCGCCAAACACCTGGGCCTCCAGACTACGCAGTCGCTGCAAGAGTTCACGATTCGACTGCCGCAGACTACTCGCCGTCGCCTCGGCGTTCCGAGAGCTCTCAGCCGCCCGCTCGGCCTCCTCCTGTGCGTCCCGAGAAGTGTTCAGCGCCTGCTCAACGTCGTCCTGGTCAACCAGGTCGCGTCGAATTCCACCGCGACGGTCCTCCGCCCATCGTTGACTCGAATGGAGATACGTGCTGGATCGTGGACCGTATTGTTGATCACGAAGATCCTCCCCGCGCGTGTCACTCGACCAAGTCGTCGGCTCAACACGCGGCTCCCGCCGCGCGGAAGTATAAGGTACGATGGCTCGGGTTTCAACCTGCTGATGATACGTGGGAGCCTCGCGCCAACTTGCTTCGTGACGTTCCTGATGTCGTCCATGACTACGACTCCAGCCTTGAGTCAAACGCGGCCGCGAGTGACCTCGCGGCGATCGAGAACGCGATCGACTACGTGCCCGACGAGACGTCGAATGCGCCGGAGACGGGCTCCGTCGCGAACGCTGTTGGCGCGAGCCGCCGCAAATAGCCGCCTGGGTGAACTCGGAGAGTGAGCGCTTATACTTCTCGATCCAAGCGTGTTCGGTCGGCATGAGCGGAAACTCGGCAATATGCTGATCCCACTCAGCTTGCGTCGGGCGTCGCCCGATGTCACACGAACTGCAACCTTCGCGTACGTTGACATAACACAAACGGTCTTCGGTCCAAGCGTTGTCGTAGACTTTCAGGCGCAGATCACCGAGTGAATGCTCGGCTTGTAGGGCTTCACGATCACCGAGCCAGCCGACGACACTTTCTCCAGCCTCTTGCATCCGATTCCACCGCCGGATGAATGCACACCATCTCTGCAAAGCTTCGTACGACGCGCCGTCGAGTGTTTTGTTCCGGAGACGCCTGAAGCGCCGAAAGTGGTCCTGCATGGTGTCCAGCGCGTACGGGGTCACCGCCCCGGACAAGTCGTACAGCGCCCACGGCTTCATATCCTCGTTCATTACGCCGGGCCGAACCCCAAGTCGACTCACGCTCTCAGGTGCGATATCAGCGGTCCACCCACTGTTCAGCGTCGTCGCCGACGCTGGAGCCGTCCGCGTTGTTCCGCTTTTTGTCTGGTTCGCCGCCCCCTTCTGCTGCGCCATGTTGTTCTCGTCCGCGCAAGTTGTATTGTGCTGCTCCTGAGCTTCGCAGGAGCTCCCGTCCGGCAAGTTCTCAAGCGCTCTCTTCTCCGCCATTTCCCAGTTTTTCCAATTGCTCTCCGTAGCGCACTCACGCTAGGTGATTGCTGTCTTAAGAGGGGGGGGGGGGGGGGGTGATGTAATGGGCCCTCCCAAGTTACATATGTAGGTAGTTTTATAGGTTCTTTGTAGTGGTTCACACCATTACATAAGTAGGTAGATTTGCATTACAAAAGTAGGTGCAGCAGCACACGAGTAGCGTGTGCTGAACTGCCGTCACCTTATTGGTTGAAATATGGGGAGCCAGACCCATAATCAACCAATAAGGAGTTGACGTGTATTTGAGTGGTCAGGGCAAGCTGCCCTGGACCTAAATAAAAAACAGAGTTGATTTGCCTTCAGACTAAGTACTTGGTTTCAGTATCACTGGACTTGTACGCTTCCTCATCACTACGTGTAAGCAAGTAACGGACACCCAAGGCCCGTTACAGAAGTGGCCTGGCGAGTCTGCGATATCATGCTGTCTGGTAGGTGTGGTGTAGCGGGATCAGCAAAATCTGCGAGATTGCTGGATCCATCTTACCAACAGCGCCCAGACACCGAATAACTGAGGGGGGCCCCCGATGATCCGTGATCTGCTGAGCTTTCCTCACCTTGTGTACCCGTCGGTAGGGCGGGATCTTGCACTCTCGGTAACTTCCGAAAAGCTCAAGTGGTGAAGCTTGAGTGTCTTGGCGAGACATGGGGATGGGGTGGAGCAGTAGTGGTAAGATCTTCACTCGGCGCCCGTGGTTGTTTCTGGATCCTAAGCGAATATTCGAGCTTGGTGGATCCAGGGCCTACATCTGGGATCTGGCCGTAGGGTTGCCTTGCGGGTGGTTCTCTTGCCTTTGTTTTCCTTTGCGTCGTACTTGCCACATCCTGTGACGGGGCTTGAGAGTTGAGAGCCTCTAGGGTGTAGCCGGTCAAGTAGTACATTTGGCTAACCCTTCGGATCTGCACGTGTAAAAGAAAGCTCACTAGGTTGTAGGACCTGGCCAATGTTTTATCCAGCTATCGCTATCAACACTAGTTTCGCAATTCCCAACCTTCCCCGAGCTCGTACGGCCAATGTAGTTCCGATTCTTGAGGGCAGGAAGGCACTTGCGTAATATTGTACAAATTGAGGTCTGATTCATAGTTAAGCCTATACCTGTCTGGATTACTAACTTCTATGTATTTTATCTGCTAAATTCCCTACCAGGATCGACTGCATGTCCTTTTTCTCCTTGGTCCATCATCCCAGCTGTATTATCATCAGATCCACCGGATCCGTGGCGTAATCATTGTGGTCGCCACATTGTGGGTACTCTTTTCTGAAACCAGGTCACTTTGATCCACCTCACTACAAGTGTACGCTCCTCATGGATCGGAGCTCTCCAATCTTCCAGCATTGTCTTGCAACCGTCTGTGATCTCCATCGTTTCACGAACGTGTGAGATCCGTTGCATCCACCATCCCCATATCCTGGATCCAGGTCACTCGATGTGGAATCCTCGCCCCCTTGGATCTGGACTTGGAAGAGTAGGATCTGAGACATATCGTGGTGGATCTTGCCCTCTCGTTTGTCGTTGATACCATATCCACCTTAGGATCCCCACTTGTTCCACCTGCACATGGTATATCCCATATCCCCTAGGTGTAATTAGGTGAGGATAGTCTCCACTTGGTGGATCCTGCCTTTCCATACGTTATACATGCCGGATCCATCGTCGACCCATATTGGATGCCGCTTTTCCTTGGTTCAATTCACTTGGAGTAGCGCGGATCCATGCCGGGCAATCCAGATTTTATTTCTGAGAAAGCACTTCACCACATAGGCAGGGTAAGGCTGCCTCCACTGTTCCCCGCGTCACCACAGCTGCTTCAGCTGTACGGGGACCCCGTGTTTCGCCGTTAAATTCGTGCATACAATTAATCTTTTGCGTTTCTGTCGACTGGTGCATCGTGCTCAAACCGATCGTTTCAAAACGTACGTCAAGACGAGAGCGTTTCAGGTTCATATGGCGTGTACAAATGTCTCATTCAAGGGGCGATGGGGCACTACCTTGGGTTTCTCCTTCCCCACATAGACCGTCGAACAGGTGCGAGGGTAGCTCATAAGTTTGCGCATATCTATATTGTGGATCCTGACATGCAATTCCGCGCGGAGCGACGTCTTGGTATATTCGCGGATCTGGATCATGTTGCACTACTGAACATCGAGAAAATGATGGCATAGCACAACATATTAGCACAACGGCTCCTCCACTTTGGGCAGCAAGTGCGCCAACACAACACGGAGGGTCCAGTAGATTTGGTGTTCTGTCTACATGACAATTCGCGACCGCGGACGCATAACCGCTCTACTGTCTCTAAGTGGGTGCGACTCTCGTTGAGGATGACAACCTGGCTCAGCATCGGGATTTACTACTCCTAACATGCGACCATAGGCCGCTACGTTTGTACGAGACTCCGCCGACTACGATCCACTTCAATACCCGCTTCTTCTTCCATAAGGAGAGAAGGGTCGGACCTACACAGATGAGTTCGCGAATGGTGCTGAGTATTGAAACAAGAAGGCGACGTCGCTTCGTGAACACGTCGCGTTCCGCCTTCACCAGAAACTGGATGATTAGTCCGCTCTCGATCAAGACGGGCGATTATTTCAACAGTGGTGTGTAGATCAGCGCTCAAAATATGAGCAAGAACAGCTTCGCTGGGTGGTCGACAATCAGAAAACACTTCGCGCCGATCAATCCAGGGTTGTCCAAGACGCTTTGATCAACGATGATACTTTGGCTCTGGCTGAAGAAGAAGTACTGCTTTCGGAATATGAACGGTCCCAGAACAGATTGGTGCACCCGGACGGGGACGGAGGCAGCAGAGTACGACATACCCACTTTCTTAATCAAGTCGGCAAGCGTATCATACTACCGGCTTAGCACCTGGGTAGCCCGCGGTCCATGTACAAGTCGTATCAAGATTCGATGACAATTGTACGGGAGTATGGACGGCCCGACGTCTTCCTGACTGAAACGTGCAACCCCAAGTGGGACGAGATTCTTGAGGTGATACCTTCCGATATCCAGACAGCTCAAGATCGACCAGACATCGTGGCTCGCGTGTGGCAGCAGACACATCAAGCGACGCTTGCTGAATTAAATTAAAACCAAGGCGTCCTGGGGCGGGAGAGAGCGCGGAAATACGCGGTCGAGTTTCAAAAACGAGGTCTCCCCAACGCTCACGAATTGATTCTTTTGCCTGACGAAGACAAACCACGAACGTGCGAGATCGTAGACAAGATGGTATGCGCTGAGATCCCAGATAAGGATAAAATTCTCAGCTGTATGAAACGGTCATGTCATACATGCTCCATGGTCCATGTGGGCCTGCAAACCCTTCATGCGCGTGTGTGAAGGATGGCAAGTGCTCCAAAGAGTTTCTCAATCCATTTGCAGACGTTACACTAGCCAATGCCAATGGATATCCAGTGTACAGACGACGTCGGCGACAAGAAGGTGCTCTAAAGTTCAAAGGCAGGGAAGACGACAATGTCATGATCAACCAGTGGGTGGTACCGTACAACCCGTATTTATCCCAGACGTACAACTACCATATTAATGCGGAAGTGTGCACGGATAAATCTGCGGTTAAATATCTGTATAAGTATGTGTACAAAGGACCTGGCATGGCTATACTCACTGTGGAAAAAGGTTGGGGGGGGGGGGGGGGGGGGGGGGGGGGGCAGCAGAGCTCGCGTCGAGAGCCGAACAAGATTCTACGTTTCTTGAGCACCCGCTACGTTTCTCCGGTGGAGGCTTGCATGCGCCTGCTCGATTTCGCTTTTCAGGGGATTTTCTACAGGTAACAGCTGATCTCGAGTCAGGGTAGACGGTTTGCTTCCGCGAAACGGAAAACCCGGGCGTTTTTGGAACGTGGTAGTCACACGATGCTGACCAGATTATTTGAGCTGTGTGCGAGTGAAGATCCTCAGAACCATATTGTCATAACGATGTTGTATCAGGACATCCCAATAGAGTTCTGCTGGAAAGCGTCGGAGAAAGGGTAACGGAAGACGTGGGTTAGCCGAAAAAAGTACGAAGCTGCGGTTTTTCGCATGATTCACGTCTCCTCGAGATATGAAGCGGTTCTATCTCCGGCTACTGCTTTGTCAGCGAAGAGACCCAACGTTGTTTGAAGACTTGAGAACGGCTAACGGAATTGTCTGCCCCACATTTCAAATTGCGGCGCGGGAGGCTGGCTACTCGGACAATGGCAGCGATGGATTTCGTGTTTGACAGAAGCGGCTTAGTTCCAAATGCCGTATCAACTAAGCCAACGCTTCGTCGACATTCTGGTGTATTCAGCTTTAGCAATGTTGGTGTTCTATGGGATCGGTTTTTCGCTGATTTTTCCCAAGACTTCGCACGCAAATATCAAGCTTTGATGGACCCCTTCAATTCGGCGTTGGTCGAATTTGAAGCGCTGATGAGCATTCGAGAACTACTTGAAGCAAACGCTTATTCTGTAGGATACTTTGACGAGCTTTCACAGTTGGGGTCGATCTCAACATTGATTCGTAAAGCGCTTCGCCAAAACGGATTACTACGACATGAGCTCACTGGATCCGATACACGGAAGATCAGCTGAACGAAGGTCAGCGGGTGGTTTACGACCAGATTATTGACGCGGTTGAATGCCCGGAGGAAGGCAAGAAGCTATTTCTTTACGATGGCCCCGGTGGTACTGAAAAAGCTACACTGCTTCGAAACATACTGGCCAAAGTCAGACGCTCAGGAAAAATCGCCATTGCTGTGGCGTCTAGCGGTATTGCCTCGCTCTTACTTATGGGAGGTAGGATAGCGCATTCTACACTCAAAGTCCCTTTGAAATTAAATGAGAGCGGTATTAGGAAGAACTCCCATATCCAGGAGTTGATCAAGCACACAAGTTTGATTATTTGGGACGAAGCGCCAATGGCCCATCGCCACGCGTTCGTGGCAGTAGCCCGAACACTGCGGGACATACTTAACAACGATACCGAGCCTGTTGGTGAGAAAGTGTTTGTACTTTCGGGAGATTTCCGCCAAATTCTACCGGTCGTGAAGAATTGAACGCCCGTCGAGACAATTGACGCTTGCATAGGTTGTGGCCCCAATACCAGACGTTCCGTCCTACGGGAAACATGCGAGTATCCACTGCTGATACTGCAGACACTGCTGAGAAATGGCTGCATTCTCTGAGTTTCTGCTGCAAGTCGGGGAGGGAATGCATGATGCTAACCCTTCTCTAGGAAGCGATTACATGAAGATCCCGCGCGATATGCTGATTGAGAATCCTCCTGTGCCAGAGGACGAGGACCAGGAAATTCGTCCTGGCTTTATTCCAAACGGATCATCAACGAGATGTATGGCGAGATTAACAACCCCGTTGCTACCGAGGAGTACCTCGCTTACCGTACGAACCTCACAACCACGAACCCAATCGTGCACCGCATCAATGAAGCGGTGACCGATCGATTAACTGGACAGGCGCGGGAATACATGTCTTCCGATTCTGTACACGACGACGGTGACGGTAATTTCTTCGAGCAGGAGAACGACGGTGACGGTAATGCCACCCCCATGGCATCCGTGTAAATGAAGCTCCATCGATATTGTATGTATGCCAGTATTTCAATTTGAACGTTGTGGAGTACACCACCAACGCCGGTGTAGATCGGATCTCGGATCAACTTTTCGAATGCTGCGAAGATGACTGAGAGTGAGCAGTAATCACTTCGAAGGCTACAATGTTGTGAAAAAGATTTACCGTGCAGGAATCGCAAAAGTACCAGCGCGTGACAACAGCCGTCGTTACGGATCACCGGTAGCTAGTGTTGTAGCGCTGCAAGAAAGCTACTTGTGTCTTGCTAAAATGATTAAGCAAGGCACGTTGTTTCTTGACGAGCTTTGTCAGCGATCTGGCTTTACCAAGCACAGACTTGACGAACTGGATATTCATCACATCTTTCAGCAGCAAATCCACGGCATGAGCTGCACATCCACTGCATAGTAACTCGGATTGCTTTGCCTCCAAAATGTCCATGGCAGCCCTCATTGCATTCGGGTTGTCCGTAGTGGCGGCTACAATTTTTCCCCTTACCAAAATGACTTTCAGCCTCGTCAATCACGTTCAAATTCAGCTTTGCGATAAACTCTGCCGTTTCTTCGTCTTCGCCGATTTCCACTGTCCTAAACAGCAGGTGGCGCGACTTAACACCGTTATAAAATAAAGTTTACGGTGTGTTTATCAGCAATATTGGTCCAACCATCCGTCTCTAAAACGATAACCTCCTCGTTTTTCCAAACTACTACTATGTCGTCTCTTTCGTCAGCGTATATTCACTTGAGCCATGCCTCTGAAAGCAATGCACGAGTCGGTAGCTCGAGATGATCCGGTCTACCTTGCAGCAGAGCCCTTCGAAACGCAGGGTTGTCAATTCGGCGGAATGGTGTGTTCGATGAGTAGAACATGACTGCGATGTTCCTTTGAAATATCTCGTTGTCAAGATCCGGAGGTGAGCATCATATTCCAACGCATTGTCAAGATCATCGTCATTGAAGCTTCCTTGTCGAGCTCTTTTTCTTAGCTTTTTGCGTGCTGTTCGAGCAGCTTCTGCCTTCCGATGCTCCAGGTCTCGGAAGCGGTACCATTTTGTCCTCTCCTCCTCCGGAATCCTGGGACAGACGATAATGTTGCTCAGCAACGCACGCCCAGGCTCTACATTGAGCATCTCCATTTTGCCGTGACAGCATTTAACATCGGGATACAGCTTATGTGCCTTGGGAACTGTCACTTGGTCCTCACTGCACAAGCAGTATGGGCGCCTTGACAGGGTCTAATCAATCATAATCGGAAGTGGACTGCCGTTAGCACCGCACATCCGTACAAATACTCACCGTACTGTTTTTACGCTCAGGAGCGACGCTGCCCTTGGTCTTGTTGCGTGCGTCTAAGTTGAAGTGAGTGCGGAGTTGAAGTGAGTGCGGACATCGACACAGCCTAAAATTTGAATTATCTACTGCCAAAAATTCAGAATTTTAGCTACCATGCAAAATTCAGATGCACTTTTGACGCACTTTAAAATTAAACCTCACAGTGCATTACTTTACAATTGCGCACGAAACACCTGCACTCTGGTAGCACTTGTAGTCAATCCCGCTCCTGAGTCGGTTGACTGTATCCTCTGCTAGGATGGAACACCCCGTGTTCTCGAATTTGCCCCCGGCGCAGCAGGACGCGTTTACTAAGATAATGTCCTTGCTTGGCCCGGAGGGCGTGGTTTGACTTGCATCGCAGGTCCAGGGGTGGTCACCGCCAGGCTGGAATCGTTTTCACCGCTTCAACGGCCCGAGCGAGTTTTGCTTCACTCAGAGATACGGACTTTTTCGTAGTGAGACGAGGCGTTTAACAGACTGCGTGGCAGCACCTTGCCGACGATAGCTGAGTCGACAAGTCAACGTTGTAAAGAGCAGGTATTTTCAATCGCCGATTCAACGCGCAATTCTCAACTCTGGCGGCGTGAGGGTCAGCTTTGAGGTCTCCAATGACCTAACTGCAGTGTAGTGACCGGTCAAACATTTCAGCAGCTTTCAGCTGTAGAAGCGGGCAGGACCTCTCTCTGTTGTGTAGGATCAGAAGGCGCTATGGGGCGAGTGAACCCGTAGGCCTTCCGTCTCGCCAAGAAGGTCAATTCTTCCCGGCGTTCGTACCTTTGTTGAGTGACCAGTGTCACGAGGGAGCCAAGCCTCACTGGGGCAGCCGAGCTTGACGAATTGCTGGCGCCCGAAGTGGTGTCGCCCAGCCAGCTCGGTGGACCAGGAAGTCGCGTCCATGCATACATTGCCGACTCCACGCCAGGCACATGGCAAGTTATGAGGTCGACCAACCCAACATCGCGCCGGCCACTGACCCCACGAGTGGTCGAGGAATTGGTTCAGCGGACGCGCCTTCACCTTGAAGGGGGTCGATGGCGGAGAGTGACACTGTGACACGATCTGAAGAAGTAGACGAAGACTCTGAGGAGCAGCCAGGTGAATAACAACAGAACCAGCGTACGTACCGAAAAGGTGATGGAGGACCGCGAGACGTCATTAGCCGAGAATGGACCAACGGTGGCAGAGCCAAATGAAGGGTTAAGGCACTCACCAGTTCGGCTCGTATCATAACTGGGGCAGTTGTGGTGTAGAATTTCCAGATTCGGGCATACATCAACCTCGCCGCATTGGCAGCTTTAGTTTTGGCATCCGTTCACACTGATGCTTTAGTAAACGACATCCAGCGCAAGCTCATTATAGGATGGCTCTCAGCTAAAACGAAGACGTACACGGTTGGTTTCCGGAGCGCCATGGCGAAGCTTTCGGTGGCGGATCGCTTGTCAGTCCCATACACGTCCTCACGCCCTTACAATGCGCCGCTAATGCCATCCGCTAAGCGTCAATTGGATCTCTCCACCTCAGTGGGGGCAAAGACGGAGAATAGATCAGAGTGGCGGCGGTCATGGACCTGGCATTCCAAAGCTTAGGAAGATGGACCAAGGTAAGTACTCGGCGATCTGTCCATAAAGCCGCTGAGCTCAACAATCGTTTAATCCTAGCGGAAGGGTCGGTAGAGATCTGAAACGACTACACATCACTAGCTTTTTGTATACGAAGCTTAGGTATAAATATGGGAAGCCAAAGGAACCCCTATAATATAACAGAGCAGAATCTACCTACTTCAAGACACGTGTACATTCCTCCGGTAAGTCCCTGCATAGGGATGGATTATGCCTGCCGTTGATACCCGAGAGGCATTGCTTGTAGAGTATTGACTGCTACTGCCAAGATATTAGGTCGGCCCGGGTAGGACAAAGTCTCGCTACGCGCGAAAGAAAACCCAGCGAGCTTAGCGGGCCGGTACGCAGGATGGAGCGGGTGCCGTGACACTTCTCGCTGAGCAGCATCTGCGCTCGGTGACCTGTAAAAGCGCTCGCGCGCCGTCGTCCATCCTTGGTGGAGGGCACAGGGTTTGTGAACGAGCTCTGCCGAGCCAAACTCGGCGGAGCCTCGGGAGTGCTCTGACTTGATTAGTCGAAACTCAGTGGAAGCGAGCCACTCGTCTGTCCCGGCTGGGTCGAACCGCAAGGGGACCACCCTTTTGCGCAGGCCATATAAGCGCCGACCTAACTCGGCGATTTGTTGTAGTTTGGGTAAGGAACCCACATTTGACGGCATTTGTGTATTCTACTACACCACAGAAAGCATTCATTCCTCCTCCTGTGAGTTGTTAGACGCATCATTCTCGATAACCCCAGCCGCGTCCATAGCCAGAGGTCGCTTCTGCTCGGGATACGTCCGGAGATCCCTGACCCTCGAGGTTCTCGGGTGGCAAGCCACGCGACGCCGAGGGGGGGGGGGGGGGGGGCTGACAAATAGTATACATTTTGTACACACTATACATGGGCTGGTTACGCTGCATCAGAAATGATGGGTAAGGTATAATATCGACTATAATCCAACCGACTGTAGCTCCTGTAGCTTGTATGAGCCAATGAAATTAGACAACGGCAGAATTATAGCCAATGGGAGAGGTTTTAAGAATATCCAACTTTTCCAACCATATTTAGTTGGAATATTCTCAAAATATTATGCATTCAATACAAACTTTCATAGTAATGCATGTACTAAAAATATGCAGAAGTTTCCTACCAATCTGACGGTAGTTGAGAATTCACAAGCATAAGCAGTTTGCTGAGCTGAAGCCATGTCCATCGCGTCGTTGGCTCCAGCAAACAGCAAGAAGGCCAGAAAGACTGCCATCAACTCGCTCACCACGTTCCTTGCGTCGGAGAGCATAGCACTCGATGCTGTCCATCAACTTATTGACGCCGACAAAACTGGTAAAGTGCTTCGAGTCATTTTAGATAAGTATGCATATTCCCTAGCGAGATCAACAGACAAATCTCGATCTACAAATACGTGTCTGGCATATTTCGGAAATGTGAAGAACTGGCTGTTGGATAAGTATCCGCAGCAAGGTGGAATAGTGAAGCCGCAGCTACAAAAAATTCTGTCTGGTCTTGGTAAGTACTGCAACAATCGAGAAGATGACGCGTTTGAAAAGAAAGCACCCCCTTGTTCCAAGCAAGATTTAGAAAATATCGTTCGCCTCCTGTATACGTCTGCCGCCGAAAGTATTTATCTTGATGCCTCACTGGTCATCATGATGTGGTATATGTACGGTGGCAGCTAGGACGCAGAGCAACTTGAGAAGCAACAGCTTTCTATACTACCTGGTAGTTTTTTTTTACTTTTGAAAAAGCTGTTGTGTTAATATTGTTCGGTTAGGTGGTGTGCTCTTCTTGCGCTTCAAGAGGGTGAAAACGGCTTTGTTACAAGGCATTTCCCTTTTCAAAGACCCCTCAAACTTGCTTACGTGTCCTCTATTCACGTTGGCATCAGCGCTGGCAATGCAAACTGCCCCAAGTAAGCGCATATTCCCTCAGTTCCTCTCTACAAGGCGTAGCGCCACATGCGCAGTCGACGTTGAGGAGCTGAGCCTCGTAGAGCTCCTAGAAGCTGACAGCAATCCTGATCTCTTGGAAGATTCACAGTCAGCACCCAAGCGGACAGTCCCTGGTGCACAAGCTTATGTGAGCAGGTTGTTGGTTAGAGTGAAAACGTTGGGCGATGAGAAACAAATTAGACTCACCACCGGACTTACTTTGCACTCATTCCGACGCGGTACCGCCATGCACGCCAACGACGGGAGCGTGGCTGAAAACTGGATTATTGAGCGAGGTTGCTGGCAGCTCGACCGCGTAAATAAAGCTTTTGGCTATATGCTGGGCCCGACCGAGGCGGACCAGAATGTAGCACGAGTCTTGAGCGGGTGGAAGCCCAAGGAAGGTGCTCGGTTGCCTTCATTGCGCACACTTGAACAACCAATACTTGCCCGTGCTCTGAAGTTTCAGGCGCTGCTGTTTTCGAACACCTTGGCTTTTTCGGACGTCGCGCTCAACCTCGACGAGGACGTAGCAGAAGTTTTGACAGCCACCCTCATAATGCATTATCCCGAGATGCTCTTGCTATCAAACGAGAATGCATTGATAGCCCGAATGCGGGAAGTCATGTCTGAACGATCTATTGGAGAGGCTGAGGTGCTTGCGTGGAGCAACACGATTCGGAGTGCCTTCACCCCTCGGGCGCTTAAGACGGACACGCCCACTGACCGTGACTCAAATTCAATGGAGCTCCTGGATCTCGTGAAGCACCGGTCAGAGCAGATCAATGTTCTCATCCTGCAAAATAGGCATCTAGAGAAACGCCTGTTACCTGTTGAGTCACATTTGCACTCTTCCGTAACCAAAGCCGTACCTGGTGCACAAGCACCTGCTGCTGGCCAGCCTGAAGGCATGGGGGCGCCACAACAACTAACTCGAACCGTACGTCCCAAGAAGAAGGGGTCTCAGTCGCTTTCAGACGTCTGGTACGAGTGGTTCACGGCGGAGCCACGCGTGTATGATTCGCCCTATATGTAAAAGACAACGTTGTATGAGCTACGACACGCCACAGGGTACATGATGCTGTTCTTACGTTCTGGATTTGCCCTGGATGCTGCTTCCCCAGCATTCAGAAGCGAGGTGTTAGCCTTAGGCGAGAAGGCCCAAGCGAACGCACTTGCCTTCTTGAAGTCCAACGAATCTTCTGCTGTTGCAGCAGGCACGGCTGTAAAAGCCTTCCGTAATTTTCATAAAGCTGGGAAGCTTGAGACGCAAATCGCAGCGTTCCACGAGCGCGTGGAAAATGGAGTCGTCATTGACCCAACTCCATCAGCCGCTCTTCCTGCCTTCATTCGTTTTCGACCTTCGAAGTAACCTACAAGAAACAAAGAAAAAGGAAATATTACAACGGGATAAAGTTAATGCTTAGACAGATGCTGGAGTTGAGCCAGCCAGCAGCAAAAGCTGCTGCCTTCTTCCGGAAGGACCGCCACAGGAAACATCACCACATTGCATGGATACACTTTGTCAAACCAACGCGTTATGATGGCTAGCTGCCGTCGCCGGATAGCTGTGCAACATCCACCTCCACCACTAGCACCACGTCGCCACCGTCGACGCCACCACCAAGCCCGCCGTCTACGCCAGCAACTATACCCCGCTTCCTCCCCCAACACCATCATCACGACCAGCTTTAGCGCCATCACCAAGCCCCCCGTCTCCGTCGCCAGCAGCACCACCGGGTCCGACGTCAGCACCAGCACCGAGTCCCCTGTCTCCGTCACCAGCGCTGCTAACAAGTCTGCCGTCTCCGTCGCACCGAGTCCGCCGCCACCGCCAGCACCGTGTCCGCCGCCACCGCCGGCACCACGTCCGCCGCGACCGCCAGCGTCGCCACCAAGTCCGCCGCCGTACGAAAATCCACCGCCGCGTGCTGTTGAGTCTGTAGTCTGTTGGGTGTGAACCACAATTTCCTAGTGTCACTGTTTGTCACAAGCGTCACATGCATGTCATAAAACTGAAAAGCGTTCATATCGGCACAGTTGGAGCCCACGGTCGGACAGTTGGAATTTTTACGGTATGGGAAAGGGTTTATCATTCGGGCAAAAAGCCAGTCTCTTAAAAAAAATGCCATTTTAGGCGAGATTACAATCGGACCCCGAATATTGCAGTATTTTGGGGGTTATTGTTTAAAATACTGATGTTAGATTATTTTAAAAATGACTGAATTTTATTTAGAATGATGACTCCTGTCATGATAGAAGCCTTCATTGCTAGAGAAACCCAAGCGACTGATGCAGGCTCATGCGCGCCACATGTGCCAGACAGACCCTCTGCCAGAAGTGGCTGCCATGGACGCCCTGTATGCAGTGTTCAATCATCGGTTTATATACGGCGAATTTGCCGTGGAGTAGGGAGGCATGATGCCTCCCAAAAACACTGTAATTTGATCCCACCCATGCACAAAAACATCTCCAGCCACCTGCTCAAATCCGAAAAGCTGGATTTTGGCGAGCCCTGAACGCATCGTTGCGTAGGCCTGCTGCTGATGCCCAGGATCAGATCACATTCGGTCTACGCGTCGACTACCAGTCAGGGTTTCCGAAAAGACTACTATTACTAAATACTTTTGAATTTTAATCGAAAATTATTTATTTCAGCTTTGTTTTGAAGGGTTGTAATTGTTTTTTTTTGTGCGCTGTGTCGCCAATAACCCTATTGTGAACCGGTCTCAGTGAGACCGGCTCACAATTAGACTTTAAATGGAGCACGTTCGTCGATTTATGGCGCATCAATCCTCCAACATTTTAGCATTTTCAGTTGGAGCAATACACTCAAAGACCATTGTCTATTCTACTCAATACGATGCCTGCGAAGACCCCGTGGAGTGTTCCAAAGCCGCGTCGAAAGCCAGATTCAACCCCGTTCAGAGTGCCAAAGAAGGCCAGGAAGTCACGTTAGGTGTCTGGACACAGTTTTTTTTCTTACTTTGGCCGGAGCAAAGCCAATATTGCATACATTGTCGGGGATAATTGTCCCGTGGACGGTGCTAGATGCAGGTTCCGATGGTGGGCTGTCCAGCTATCGTCTGAGCCTGGCGACGAGCTTGCTCCTCGCTGGTAACGATAAGCTGGCCACCAAGATCCTGAAGTTGATATACAAGGTGAAGAATGCGCTATTGGTGTCCGCTAAGTTACGGTGCGTTAGATCAACTATTTTTATTTTTCTGGTATCTGGTTATTCTTTATTGTTCTAGGCGAAAAACACTTATTCGACCTTTCCCTAAGCACGACACTCGATGGTCATCGACGTTTGCCATGGTGAACAGGTACTTTGAGCTGAAGGAGTTCATATCTGATGACATTGAAGAGGAGCTGGCTGATTTTATGCAAACGCGCCGAGAGGGGAAGCAGCTAAAGACGATCCTCAACACTCCCAAGATGTACGAATCAACCTCTAAAAAACTGCAAAGTACGGACGACATAACGCTACGGGACGTGCGCGACCTCTCGACGGGCTTATTGCACAGACATCCGAAGCTGCCAAGTACAGCTAAGCCGAGGCAGAGATCGGCAAGAGTCCTCGCTTTGAGCGAGCTTGTGTTTATATAATGTGCTGCTGGGTCGTGAGGGATCGCTGTCCGACGATGAAAAGACTGTGCTTGAGCCACTAACCGCGGAAGACGCTCCTCCATCGAGTCCGTCAGAGACAACGGCACTAGGTAATGGTTTTGCCACATTTGCGCTCGTGCAGGCGAGACGACTTCGTCAAGCTAATTCACACATTAGGTTTATGATCGCTTCGACTTCCAGCATTGTGAACATATTCTTTAGTCTTGCGAAGGCAGTGGTTGGCATGCACCGCCAAGCCATGACTCCACTGTATCTCGAGAGGTTTCTCTTTTAAAAGGTAAACCGCACGTGCTGGAGCGCAGCGACTGTGCGCAAGGTCGTTCGGGGAGCGCAATAATCTTACAATACTCATTCTCCATACAAACGCCTATGTATTTTTTGCAATATGGCCAATTATTGCAGTCACCTCTGACTGAGAGATAAATAAAATTGTTTGCATTGCTGAATCCTCCAATAAAAAAACAATAGCATTTTCGGGACCCCTGCTACCAGTACGACCGTACCCTTGTAGACCTCCATACCTACGTGTCATATGAAAGTCCTTAAGTTCGTAAACTGACTTGGCTTCTCTGCTGCCAGATTGTACACGTAAAGGTATGCACGTCGACGCCCAGGGGCGTGTTGAGGTAAGCTTCCTGGTCTTCATTCTTCACCAAGCTGAGCATCTTGTCGCTATAAGCTTACACGAGTTTCACGTCGAGCCGGAAGTGCACGTTGCCAAATCACGAAGCCATTGGCAGCTGAAGATTTGACTAGCACCACGTTGGACTCAAAAAGTGTCGTCTTTTAGTGGCTACAAACGGACGGGTGCGAATTATCTCGAGTAATGGAGGATTGCTTTCGAGTAGGGCCATTTTCCGGCGAATCTTCGAGTAAAGTATTTCAATGTGGATTTCCTAGATGCCAGTAGATATCTATCGGGTAAACTAAAAACGTGGATACACCGCGAGCTCGCCGTAAAAAATCGCATGTTAGTCGACAGTGGAAACCAGTGACTGATAAAGACGGCCCATACTGCCCAATTATGCTATCAACGGGAACGTTGGGACCGAGCGACACCGTGCTCAACAAGTGATGCGTGCAGTAGCATCGGCACGACGGCTAAGCCAACAAGAGAAAATGGTGGCAATAGCAGTGGCATGCTTTAGAAGCGCTGTACCGCGCCATCTTGATGGTACGACTTCGACAGCCTGGTTTCACATCATAGCTGCATAGCGCAAAAGGAAGTGTCCTGAGAGGAGTGCGTGCCAATCAAGTAGTTTAGCATTTTTCCGGCTCTCCAATCAATTCACTTTTTCAACTTACCTTCAGGAGCTCAAGCCCCCTCCACCGACCGTCGGTATTTGCCCTTGTCAATTTTCAACAAGGTATACCACATTTAAGCATCAGTTAAATGTCGAGAGCTACCATCCGAGCAGGACGACAACTATCTGTTACTGAAAACTCTCCCCTCCTAAAATAAAATAGATCATTTTATTTTAGTGATCAATTATTGCAGTACCGAAATGGTGCGTAAATATTTCAAAACAATCAGCTCAAGAAAATGACCTGGGTCAGTCCACAATTTCGATCACGTCCTTCCAAGCAAGAACAATGCATCCTGCAGCATGATTAATGCATATGTACAATAATTATTGTACATTATTTTATTGCATTATGGGAAGTAAATTTATGATCTCATACTTAAATTCTAGTTTTTGTAAGTAAAGGTCATCACAAATGTGGTGCATAGACGGGTCTTTCATATTCAAATGTATAATGTATGGGAGCCTCGACATTTGAACTGCGATAAATGCCATCATCGGGAGCAGAGATTGGTATCGTTTCGGAAATATGACTCATGGGTACTACTACTACTACTACTACTACTACTACTATTTACATAGGAGTCACATGAATACCAATAAGCTGGTATTCACTATTGGTAGTAGTATCACTTAAAAAAAGTCAGTACTGTAGTACTCTCAAGGAACTTTTTTCCTAGGAGCCCAAATCGAGCAAAGTCAGTCTTCATTTGACAGCTTTTGACTGTATGGCTCTCGATCGACAGCGAGTTCGCCATTTCTAAAGAACCGAGAGAGACTGCCAGTAATTTAAACGACCCACTCAGCAGCTAAGAATGGGATGCGCTGTGGAAGGTTGCCAGGGAGCCGACGAGCTCAAAAAGAACTCGTGTATTGTGTGTAGAAAGCTTATCCAGCTATTGGCGTCTATGAAGGCAATGATTCGGCACTCAATGAAAGGTATCATAGTCATTTTTGTCCTATTCTCACCTGTCGTGTATTGGTGAAGAGTGGTCGCTAGGTTTTTCGGTCCTACTTGTGTGCGTATCGTGCGTCCGGAGGTTGTTCCACCTGCCTCGGGCACCACCACTGGAAAACGGCCACTCAAGTAAGGCGGATTGAGAGAGGTTTGGGAGGGTAGCGACTATGACTTCACCCCATCACCAGATCTGTCTGGTCGTAACGTTGACAACCGCGTGGTGAAGCGTCGAAATCAGTGGAGTAAACTGACGCAAATGCCTAAAAACGAAAGCTGTCTCCGTCAGCTCAAACCGAGCCTGGAAAAAAGAAAGTCGGTTCTTCCTCAGGACCTGACGACACTATTTTCACAGCCACTCCGATGCCGCAGCCTATATCTCCGATATCAGATCTTGGCGTACCATAGACTGTTAAGCACGCGAGGAAAGCGGGCACTACAGGCGATGCCTGGGACCTCATTCACACTCTCGACGTGTCGTACAAAAAAAAGCAAAATCCTTGGAAGGCGTCGTGACAACAGTATCACAATATTTGTCGGTGGTGCTGTCAGACTATAAAGCCCCGCTCCAGAATGTGCCGATACAGCTGGGAGGAGGCTCTGCGGAGCACCAAGAACCAAGTAATGCGAAGGATCACATAACAATGAAGCACGCTGACCACCCCCTTGCGATTCTAGCCGAACAGAGTGCTACGGATAATTCGAAGAAAGACCTACGCACCCGTATGGAACTTAACATGAAAACCTACGCAGCAAGAAACCAGTGCGACTGCTTCTGACATGGCTAGGGGTGGTAGCAAGAGGAAGTCCGTTTAAGCAATTCCTCTGAGTGAGCGAGAAAGACTTTGAATTTTCTCGTTTCGAAGATCTTGATCTCTCAGGGACTACCGTACACGTTGTGCGCCTATGCCGCTTTCCACGACCTCATTCACGCTGCTACTGAAAACCCAGCATTTCAAGTCCTTTGCCGTGACATACCCGACTGTCTATTGATTGGACACTTTTAATTACTTGCGAGCTGGTGGGTGTATTGCTATCTACTGAGTATGAGAAAGCTTGTAGCCTCAAGTTTCTCTAGCTAATTCACGACATCTGGACAAGCAGCGGAAAGGATACCATCGTAGGTGCTTCGGTCGTCTTAATTAATAGTTTGTGGCGATTTCGGTTTATCGCGGCCCTCGCTTGCGTGAAAATGACGCCCACAACACTCTGGGAATGGTCAAGGTCATCGATAGTGCTTTTAAAGCACGCTTTAATCAGTATATTCGGTCAATGACTCGATATACAATGTCCGACACGACTGCATCAGCGAAAAAAACGTGGCTGGTCACATTGCCACTGAGCAAGAAAGCTGCTCTATGCATCTATTGAACCTGTGTATAGGCTACGGGATATACTCAAAGACAAAACTTAGACTACGACTGTCAGAAACGAATCTACATGTTCGTGGGACAAAGTCAGTATTACGGTAACCCCCGGCGGCGCTCTAGATGAAGGAGCCGCCGTGATCCACAAGCTTCGCAACCTGAATAACCACTTCAGATCATTCAAACAGCGCAATGCGCTAAAGAAATGTTAGGAGGCCCTCTCACATCCAGAGCTGGAGTCGATAACTGACCAGGATGTCCGAGTTGCCTACACATGCAAACTTATTTGAAGATCTGTCGTCAACTACGCCGCTTTCGATGCATATTTTCAATCTACGAAGGACTCCACTGCTATGTGAAGTGCTCCGAGCACTTAACCCCTTAGTTCCCGGTCTAAAATATGAGGGTATATTTTGACCTCGTCCCATATACATATATAAAGGAATTTGTATGGGTTTTCAATTAAGTCCGGATATCTTGGCGCGGGTTCGGGGTGGTAACAACGACATGCCAGTGTGTAAAGTATGGATTCTCTAATATAAAGGAGGGTTATGTAGTATATTGAGACGATCATATGCAACTATGATGTATAAATAAACATAAGATATGCACTGTTTATTGTTTAGCCTATCTTTGTGCTGTTGCATACGTCCAGCTGCGGTGAGTTCATTTATTATAGCCAATAACAAGAAAGATCAAGTGCCGTATCAATTGATTGCTCCTTGCATATCAATTGATTGCTCATTGCATAGATATTTACGACCTCACGTAGACGGCGCAACCACTACGCCTCCTCCTCCACCGCTTCATCTTCTTCGCTCGACTCCCCAGCATCAGCACCAGCACCAGCACTTGCTCCGCTCTCGCCTACCTGCTGTCTACGTCTCCGCATCTTGCCTGGCCGCGACGCTGGCGGTCGTTCACGTGTCCTGTGCTCTTGCAGTAGGTCGCGCGGAATGTCGTTGCCGTTGTTCCAATCAGCATGCCAAATGCGGAAGCACGTACTGACCCTGCCTTCACGCCGAACGTTGCATAGGTATTTACTAAATCAAAACGAGTTAGCCAAAGCTTACGGTAAGGGTACCAAGCGAGCTACGCACCGTTTGCGCCCGTTCGAGCACTCTGGGTAGAAATATTTCTTTAACTTGCGAGGCTTGACCTTGTAGATGGCGCAGACTTTGCATGATCGGTGGCGTCGCTTCACACCCTGCTCGCAATCGACAGTATCTGGGTTTTCTTCTAAACAATGTCCGTCGATAGCTGACGTGCTTCCTTGTAGCTGTGCCGAATCTGCTCTTGCCGGCAAGAGGGCAGTTCTATCTTGCGCAGATGTCGCTTGCTGCACCGATACAGTCAAACCCGCCATAAGCTAGTTGTTATGTTGGAAGACTGCTGAAGCAGAATGTTGACTGGTCAACATTTGACTTACCTCAATCTAGTCAAGCGCCTCGATTGAATCTACTGCCAGTAGCTGCTCCATCGATTCTTCGAAAAGCAAGAGGTGTTTTGGCGGGCGCCTGTTGTTCACCTTTCGATAGTGTCGAGGAACGATAAACGCGCTCACGAGCGCCATGTCCAGAAGCTCCAGAAACAAAGGCTTGTAGTACTTGCGTGTTTTGTTGCAAAGTTGCACGCTGTAACGTCGCAACCGGAGTTGATCGTGGACGTCGACCCCACCCATCCAGCGGTGGTAGTCGCGAACAAGCTCTGGGCCCGGCACCGGCGTCATTTCACCGTGAATGCGTCTCACTAAAATACAAATACAATTAGTGCTAACAATCAAATCGGAATCCAATGCACGTAGTACGTACTCACGGTGCCGGTTCGGCGGATGCCTCCACTTGAGAGCAGGTGCGCTTCATCCACATGGCAGCTGTTAGTTGCGAAAACATCTTGTTTTGAGCCAGCTTGATAGTACATTGCGGGGGCACCAGTACCTCACGCCTGTTCGCTTTTTTTTCTTCTTTTTCGTAGTGATCACTCCAGCAGCGTAACCTGTTTTACCCGTCTGTATCGTCCCCGTTAGATACATCCGATAATGAAGCAGCTCCAGCGCCAGATTGACCGACGTGTAGAAACGGTCGGTGACCACTAATCTCCATGGGGACGTCGGTGACGGAGACAAGCGAGCTTTCATGTTTCGAAGTACAGCCGCTTCTCCAGTGTTGCTATCATTTAGAACAGGAGTACGTAGATGTGGCTTCGCCCCGCAGTAAATCTCAATCCTAGCATGCAAGCACATCAACAGAGACGATTAAGTTAATATTATGTTGAATCAACAGTTGGGGCAGGATTCTTATGTTGGACAAGTCAACCTAAGTACTTGGGCAAAAAAAGCCAAGCCGACGCTTGCCTCACAGTTACCTCATGCAGTACGCGGTCTTGGCAGACGCAGCGACAAACACCTTCGTTCCTCCCTTGTGGGGGTTTTCCTTGTTGAAGATCCTCATGGGATTGTATCGCGAGCGCGAAGGCAGTGCTGCTTCATCGAAGCTGATGACTGGGGGAGCTTTGTATCAACGAGCGAATTTTCGCTGTAGCACGTCGAGCACCAGTCGAATCTTCCACGCTCGGTCCGTACGGGCTTGTGGCGACTTGTTGCTCGAAACGTGTAGATATCCCATGATGTAAAAAATCGATTATTTCCCATCTCGAGACTGAAGCAGTTTGCCGGGAGAGCTCCGACTTTCTTCGTTAATCAATGCGCTGCAATGCCTTTCCTCATGGGGACCAGCATACGTGCAATCAGCAATGCCATAACTTGAAGGACTTCGTAAGTTTGTATTTCTTTCAACTGCTGACAACCGCCGTCTGATCTCAGTAAGATCCTCTGCCTTGCGACCACTACGCTGTTGCTGTCTCCGAATTGAGCGGGCCCTCGTAGGGACTGACTATGTGTGAAAGCGGTTGCTTTCGACAGCAATTTGGGACCAAATCTTCGGCGGCAGGAAAAAGAAGAGCAATGCCAACGGATCGTCCTCAACGAGTAGCACGCTGTCACTTGGTCCGTATGGCCCATCATACAACCCAGCATACGTTGGGTCTGGTTCAAATTTAGTCGCGTCTCGATACAAAACACAAGAACAAAAACAATGTTAGCATTTATGTTAGCTCAGAAACGAAACAAAAGGATTATACTGGATTCGGCCAACATAACGTGCCATACTCCCAGCTATCGCTACGCTTTGCAGTGATCAGTGGTGCGTTCTTCGCTGCGGACAGCCACGCTGTGTTCGGAAGCTCCTCGAGTTCGTGGTCCGAATCTTCATCTGTTAGCTCTCCAATGTCCCAATCACCGTCCCAACTATCGTCATCAGCATCCTCTGCGTCTTCAGCCTCTTCACGAAGCTCTGGGTCCTCATCGGAGTTGAGCCCGGTGCATTTGTCAGCTCCTTCGTCCATAAAGCTAGGGTCTGTATTAATGACACACGCAGATACACCGCGCACAGCGTCTGCTTCGTAAGCACTCTCGTCTTCGTCACCTTGCCTTCTCTGTTCGCCATACATGATATATGTCGGATATTATGTTAGACGTGCTGTCAGCCACAATCCTTCTAAGTTGGATAAACGAACAAAATGCACCGCGTCATGGTCGCCATCGCTGTCTTCTTGTAGGAGAGCGCGGCGACGCTCTTTTGTCGGTCCTTGCGTACTACGCTTTCGTTTTTCAGCACTGGACTCAGTAGTAGCAAACGTGATACCAGACTGTTGGGCAGGCAGCGCAGTCTCAACGCTCAAAACCATGTCCGCGACGACTTATGTCACCTCCATCTCGTGGTCTGCTTCCACCTCCATCGCGTCCGCTATCGCAGTTGTCTCTAGGGTCATGATCTCCTTCGCTTCAGCAATCGTCTGATTTCGCGAGCCCTCTTTTTCGCCTGCCGTGTCAGCAAGCTGCGCGCTTGCTGAAGGAATATACAGACCCTTATACTGCGCCACCTCCATATCTGCCGATGTGCACTTGGCAGCTTTCTTCCTTGTTGTCTTCTTCGCCTTCGCCCGCCCTGCTCCATCGCTGCCGCTTTTCTGATCTGTCCGTCGAATGCGGCGCTTGTGACGCTCACTTAACAGAGCCACGCGACAGAGGCCACTTTTTTGCTCGGTGAGGTGGTGACGCGGTGTCTTGTGTGTCGGCGCAACCATGTTGCTCTCGGCCGTCGTTTTGACGAGTGAGGCAGTTGGTGGCTGGTGGCCACTCGCTCGATAGTGGGTGTGTACCTCCCTTTTCTAACTCATTAAAACAAACTAAACCGAAGCCTGTGCATGTTACCTTTTTACACTCATATCAATGACTTCAATTCACTATGGGGGGAACGGGGGGTGGACCGTTTCCCCATACAAACTTCAGGTATAAGTTTTTCTTTTGTTGGACCTCCAACATAATACAAAAGGTGCAACAGAAATGAATTAGGGTATACACCCTTTTATGTTCGAAGATCCAACATAAAGGAACTAAGGGGTTTAGATTGAATGCTCGCAGTCGAAATGGGGGCAGCCACCTCTGGTGGAGGTGCAAAGCGAGAGCCTAGTATCGCCGTACATGGTAGTGTTCCGTCGACTTGCAGAGAACAAATTAAAACCTTTAAATTTACGAACATGACTGTTGAGGCTCCCGGCGCCAAGGATGCAAACGAAGCGAGTTGTTGTCTGGTAACGAGGACGCGGGACCAGTTCTCGGACGCTGGAAAGACATGACTTCGAGGAACTCTCCTGCAGCTGCAGGCCCGTTTTCCCAATGTCACCACCGAGTCGATGGCGTGTGCCCTGCTCGAACCTAGGACTAAATCCAGTGCCAAGAAGATTGCAGCCGTCGGTGATATTCAACGATAGGAGGAAAAGGCAATATACAAGAGTGGAGTTGGCTATTTATGGGACGAGCACCGAATGATATTGCCCTGATGACGAAGAAGGGGGAAATATCTCTCTTTCAGCAGTCGCTGTCTCAGCGTAGCATAATGAACCAAGATTCGTCACCTTTTTCCTCGCCCTTATCAACGGATGAGGCTGACTAACCGCTACTGCGAGCACCTATTCGAGCTACAACAATAAAAGATGAGCTAAAAAAAGGACCGAGATCACCTTTGCTGCGCTTGGTAGCCAGTAGAACGCCCGTATTTGCGTTACATGAATTAACCCTACCCTCGGACAAACAGACGGACGCCAGACTCCATTAGGGGGGGGTAAGACTAGCCGTTCGCCGCCGCTACGCGGCGGAGTGGCACGGTTTGTTGGAGATCAGGTGGCCGCAACTTCAGTTGCTTCGTAGTATCGGGTACTTTGCTAACGTCGTTCACCCCAGTAGGTCTTGGTTTCGTGTACTTAACCACTTACCATTCTGTAGTCTCATGTGGACCCGTATAGTATCGTGGTTTGGTACGCTTCCGTTCCCCCGTACTACAGGTTGGATGTCATGTTGCTAAATGGCTCGCGCGCCACCGTGTTCTTCCTGACATCGTGGCTACTGCTGACGCGTGGTCCATGCCGCTTAGTGGTTATACCTCTTTTTTTAAGTTCATGCTCTTAAGTATGGCCTTTTTCGTGGCTGCTAACTATTCCTTGTTCTCAAACGTTTACGTGGGTTGCACCGGCTTCGTGGTACATAGTCTATCGTGGACGTTGGCCTCCCATCGCCAGTACTCTAGACTAAGGGTACTCTTCCGTGGATTGGTGCCTCCACGCAGTCGTGTTGTTTTGTCGCCCGTGTAACGTGATCTCCTGATAAAGTGTCATCGACCGCGGTATCGCGCTATCATGCAATCGCGGACCGGTTTTGCTGTATATTGTGCTCGCGTAGTGCATCTGCGTTGTCCGTGTTATCGTGTTCTACAATGGCATCGTGCTCCACAGTGTGCAGTCGTGGTCACCCCAAGCGCATACCTCCCCGTTTATTTCGTGGCTGGTCCGCCGTCCTGCAATCTAGTTCTAATTTACTACTGTCCTCCGTGGCTCGGTAAGCTCAGGCAACACTGGTATCGTTCTCCGCGGCTCGGTGATTTCGCGTCTACAGCTCCAGTGGCCGCATTTCTATCATGGCTTAGTGTCTTGGCCACCGTCCCAGTCATCGTTTTATTTTGTGGTGTTGACGCTGGTCTGCCGTCCGTTCTGTTGTGAGCTACCGTAGTATCGCGCTCCTCAGTGAGCTCCGGTTATACCCTGGTATCGTGTTTCAAAACTCGACAACCTCCCGTTAATGGTCTTCCGCGGCTTCATGTTTGGTCGGTCGACCGTGCTCCGTGCTCTTCCGTGGTGCTATGGGGAGTTGCTGTCAGGGCACTCTTACCGTTACGTGCTTCGAACGTGCGTACGCTTCCGTAGCCACCCTTTTTAGCATGCTGGTGTGTCTGTATATTTAGTTTCCTTCCGTGGTCCGTACACTCCCGTCATATTCCTGTCCCTATGTCCTTTTTATAGCTGCGTGCTCTTCCGTCTTTCACGCTACGCATAAAACTTCGTGGTTGCATCGGCTAAGACTTCTATCGTCGTCCATGGCCTTCCGTGCTTCGTGTTGCTCTTCTACCCCATCGTCTATATAGTGTGGGTCGGTGTTCTTTCGTGTTCTTGCTTAGTCACGTGCCTCCGCGCTAACTTAAACACAATAGCTGTTCCCATTTTGTTTGATGTACGCTACATATATTGTTGGAAAGCTCGCACAATATCTGAAGGTCGCACACTACGCGCGCAAATACAAAGGAAGGCGACACTTTTTCCCGGAGGCAGTGTGGGGTGCAGGGGTGTAAGCCACAATAGTCATATTTTAAAGTTTTTCACATTATTATTTATAGTAATACAATTGTTATTTATTATTAAACGCTGATCTAATTATTATGTGTACTACTACTACAAATGACTGCAAGCAAAAATATGACAGTCCTTGATAATAGTACTAAGAAAAATAATATTGTAAGTTAAATTAGTACAACAGTACTACGAAGCCTAAAACATCATTCTAAATCCAATAAGTACTAAAGTTTCGATTGAAGCCGAAATAAACGTCACCAGGGCCTACAATTTTTTTCTACAGCTCGGACGACGATATAGTACGTGTGTGCTCATCGGCGCCTTTTAATTATGCTAATTAACGCGTACACAGGCAGCGCCCTTTGCGTGGCCTTGCAGACCGCAGCTGAAAATGAGAGCAAAATGAAATTGAAGCGGTGCTTTTAAGTACGATGTGTAGTCCACATACTGTGTGTACAAAACACAATACCGATTTTAGCCAATGGAGGCTGCCTTCGCTGCGCTCGGCAGCCAGTAGAACGCGCGTATTTGCGTTACATTTATTAACCCTAGCCCGTTACGGACGGACTGACAGACAGACACCAGACTCCACTAGGGGGGTAAGACTAGCCGTTCGCCGCCGCTATGCGGCGGAGTGGCATGGTTTGTTGGAGATGAGGTGGCCGCACTTTTGTGCTTCTTGGTGTCGCGTGTTTTGAGAGCGTAGTTCACCCCGTAGATCTTGGCATCGTGTATTTAACCACTGCCTTTCCGTAGTATCATTCGGTCCCGTATAATATCGTGGTTTGGAACGTTTCCGTTACCCCGTACTACACGTTGGGTGTTGTTTTCTTCAATGGCCCATGCTCTTTCGTGCTCTTCCAAGCTTCGAGGTTCCTTGCTCACCCAGGGCCCCCAGCTGCTCAGCGGTTATGTCCTCTCTCTTGTGGGTTCATGCCCTTTAGTACGGCCTTTTCGTAAATGCTAACCTTTCTCTTTTCTCAAACGCTTATGTGGGTTGAACTGACTTCGTGATAGATACTATTTCGTGGCCGTTGGCCTTACATCGCCGGTGCTCTAGCCGAAGTGTGCTATTCCGTTGCTTGGTGTCTCCATGCAGCCGTGTTGTTCCGTCGCCCGTGTATCGTGCTCTCCAGGTGAGGTTCCATCGACCGCGGTATCACGCTATCTTGCAATCACGGTGTGGTAATGCTGTCTATGGTATTGTGCTCACGTTGTGTATCTGCGTTGTCCATGTTATCGTGTTTTACAATGGTATCGTGCTCCACAATGTGCAGTCGTGGTCACCCCAAGCGCCCCCCCACCGTATATTTCCTGGCTGATCCGCCGTCCGTGCAATCGAGTTCGCATGTACTACTGTCCTCCGTGGCTAGGTAAGCTCAGGTTCTACAGGTTCTACACTGGTATTGATCTCCGCGACTCGATGGTTTTCCGTCTATAGCTCCAGTTGCTACATGTTCTATAATGGTTTAGTGGTTGGCCCATCATCCATGCTATCGTGCTATATCGTGGTGTCGCGGTTGGTCTGTCGCCCTTGCTTTCGCAAGGTACGGTAGTATCGCGCTCGCCAGAGAGCTCCGATCCTACCCGTTCCAATGCTTGGTGATCTCCCTTTAATGGTCTACCGTGGCTTCATATTTGGTCGGTCTACTGTGCTCCGTATTTTTCCGTGGTGATATGGGATAACTCCTGTCCGTGCACGCTTAGCGTTATGTACTCTACCGTGGCTTCGAAGGTGCAGGCTCTTTCGTAGACCGTGCTTTTCAACTTGCTGGGGTGCCAATTATATTCCGTCATCTGTACGCTCCCGTCACGTTCTTGCCATTCCAAGTTTTCATGGTAGTGTGCTCGTCCGTGGTTCGTGCTTATCAGAATCGTTAGGAGCCTTCATTGATTTAGTCCTCTTTCAACGTTCGTGGCCTTCCGTGCTTCGTGTCGCTCATTCTATTCCCTCGTGTATATAGCCTGTCTTAGTGTTCTTCTGTGTTTCGTGCTCTTGTTTAATCACGGGCCTCCGCGCTAATTTAATCACAAACACTGGTCTTAGGTCCCAGTGCCTTAAATATACGCTACGTATTGAGAGTGAAAGTGCGCACATTCTATAAGGGTCGCACACTACGCGCATATACAAATAATGACGTTCTATTTTTCGCGGTGTGTGTGGGTGTAGAGAACCCACTATAGTCACATTATAAAAGTTTCTAGTACCCGGAATTAACGGTATTTTTGCAACCGATCAATTTTTTGCAACCAGTGGCCCGTAAAAAGTCTGCAGCACCAACAAAATTAACCAGTTTGGCATCAAAACAGTAATCCAGTTAAAGCGCGTTATTGCTTACAATATTGTGAGCAAAGCGACGGTTTCAAATGGACAGGAGTATCTTGTGCGAGATTTTACGCCCTCCGCCGTTCTTACGGTTTTGACTTGAAAGGTACTTTTTACACGGTTGCAGAAAACACGTTAATTCCGGTAGTTATGTATTTGTATCAAACAAAAATATAATAGCTGCATGTACTACTACTACAAAAGATCGTAAACAAAAATATGAAGTAAATAAAGAATAGTACTATGCAAAACACTCTTGTTAGTAAGAAATATTAAAAACGTACAACAAATCTTAAAAAAATATTTTTGGTTTCTACAAGTACTAAAATGACTATTTAAGACGAAAAGTGCGTCACCAGGTCCTACAAAATTTTTACGAGCTCATAAGAACATATATTACGTGTGTGCACGTCGGCGAAGCCTACCAATGCAAATTAACCCGCACACACGCAGCGCCCTTTGCGTGGCCAGTCGAACCGCAACTGAAAAAGGGGCAAAACGAAATTTGAGCGGTGCATTTAAGTACGATGTGTAGACCACATATAGTATGTACACCACATATTGCAAATTTAGCGAATCGAGGCCGCCTTCGCTGCGCTCGGCAGCCAATAGAACGCCCGCATTAGCCTGAGTTTTATTAACCCTAGCCGCGGACGGACTGACAGACAACACACTCCACTAGAGAGGTAAGATAAGAGCAGGTTTCAAAGTATTTTATTTGGACCATATTTCGATCATCACAAAAACGGTCAACCTTCTACTTCGTACCTGGGCAAGTGATTTGATCAAATATCCAGCTTAAGTACGGATATGTGTGGTCGACCACCTCCGTCATTTACACTTTCCCGACATCGAAGATAAGTAGCACCCTCCCTATACGACCATGAATCAGCAAGTTGTAGCGTCTCCAGCACCTTCTTCACCACTTCACGAGGCCGCTACCTGATCACCTCCGTGCAGTCCAAGGCACCAGAGCACTGCGAGATCTCGGCACAGCCCCGAACGCATGCGAAACCCAAGCTCTCAGGGCATCTCAGCTTCGTGACGTTTGTTACGTCGCTGGCGTAAGTCTCGTTCCTGCCGCAGTCCAAGTTGTTGGCGTATCGACGACCACTGCAACGGTCCACGCCATCAAGACTCTGCTAGTCGTGGCCGCAGCTCACGCCGTCGTCACTCGTCCGGTCGCGACTACAGTCCAAGTCGTCGGCACACTCATGGTCGTGGTCGCGGTCGCAGCTCAAGCTTAAGTCGGTTGCGGAGTTATGGTTGCGGTCGCAGTCCAAGACCAAGTCGGCGGCGCACTCGTGGTGGGGACCGCAGTACAAGTCGTCGACGCACTTCTCTCCGAGGATATAGCCCAAGGCACCGGATCGCTTCTGTACGACCCCGTGAAAGTCGGTGGCGCGGCACAAGTTTGTCTTGGCATTCTTCGTATTGCCGCTACGTCGGCTGCTACTTTCATGTTAAACAGGCCTGCCGAAGGAAGATGAAAGCACTAAGCCTCCCTGAAAGAGAGGTCGTCATTGCAATTAGTAAGGGCTGTCTGGATATGCTGACTGTCATTCCGCACGAGAAGCTCCTAGACGAACGCATCAAACTTGTGCAAGGCAAGATAAACGACACGTGTGTGGCAAAGAGTATTCGGTATTCGGACGTGGTGTGGAAGTGGTTTGGTCGAATATTCGTACAACAGGGCTGAAGACGTACACACCTTGTGTTTGGAATGTTCATGAGGTGGATGCAGCTAAGGTAAGTCGTACTAATAATCCTTTAGAGCGCTTTAACTGCGAGATAAACTCGGAGCTAACAGCTCCACACCCTTCTCTACCATCATTTGTCGGCATAATCCAAGCTCTGTCGAAGCGCTATGTCAATCGAATTGAGGAGATGTCAAAGTCCCGAGCGAAGAAACGGCAACGCCGAGTTCCTGAGCCACTAGATCTCCCTGTCCCTGTAGAATTCGGAGGAAGTGCAGACACCGTAACGACGAATGCGTTGATTACGTAGTGTAGTAAAGATATTACAATTTTATGTATATTTAGAAATGCATGTAGAAGGACTTGTGCATGAAAACAATTTTAAGTCACTTCAGATTCGGTCAACGTTCAAGGGATTTGATCAACTGACCGTTTATGTGATGATCGAAATATTATCAAAATAAAAGTCTACCCAACCCAGGACCGATAATGACCATCACTATCAAGCGAGGCCCGCATGCGGGTCGTAGCGGGCTAAAGGTTTAGCCTTCACGTTTTGGGCTTGGGTTGCACGGGTATAGATATATAAATTATCTTTCTTATTGTGGAGTCTAGACTCTAGACTCTACAACGGTGCTTATTTTCTACTCGACAAGCAGGATATTATAGCTAGACTACGCACCGAAGGCCCTTAACTAGAGCCCTGTTAATAAAACAATATAACTTATTACAAATCGAGCATCAGGCTAAGTGAAAAGGACAAAAGTATTGAAATACACAATTGTTTCATGCGTATCGTGAAAGAAGGAAGGACGCAGCCATGAAAGAACAGAAGGAAAAGAATATGACGGGAGCGTACGAGCCACGGAAGGGAGCTAAATACATAGACACCCATTTTGCTAAAAGCACGGCAACGGAAGAGCACACACGTTCGAAACAACGGTAGATCACGAAGCGGTAAAAGTGCACGGACAACAATTCTCCCATAGCACCACGGTAGAACACGGAGCACAGTCGACGAACCAATCATGAAGCCGAGGGCGACCATTAACGGAAGATCACCGAGCGTTGGAATACGATATTTGGGTAGCACCGAACCTCACTGAGTCCCGGAGCATGATACTACGGAAGCTAAGGATCGCACAGACGACCGACTAGCCGCGACACCACAAGATAACACGATAGCATGGAAGGTGCCACTTAACCATGGGAGAACTCAGCCGCCGATCTATCGACGAAAAATCACCAAGTCGCGGAGAGCGATACCAGTGTAGAACCTGAGCTCCCCAAGCCACGGAGGACGATACTACATTCGAACCTGACTGCACAGACGGCAGACCAGCCACGAGATTACAAAGAACACACTAGCATGGACGGTGGTCTAACCACTTAACCATGGAAAGCCAAGCAGTCATGGGAGCTATAAACTGGGGATCATCGAGCCACGGAACACCATGCCAGTGTAGAGCCTGAGCTTACCGAGCCACGAAGGACAGTAGTACATAAGAACACGATTGCACGGACGGCGGACCAGTCACCAAATGCACAGGGGGTGGGCTTGGTATGACCACGATTACACACCGTGGAGCACGATGACATCGTAGAGCACGATAACACGGACAACGCAGATGCACTACGCGTGCACAATACCATAGACAGCATAACCACACCTCGATTGCACCATATCGGGATACCGCGGTCGGTGACACTTCATCAGGAGATCACGTTACACGGGCGACAAAACAACACGACTGCGTGGAGGCACCAATCCACGGAAGAGTACCCTTAGTCTAGAGTACTGGCGATGGGAGGCCAACGTCCACGATAGACTATGTACCACGAAGACGGTGCAACCCACGTAAACGTTTGAGAACAGGGAATAGTTTGCCGCCACGAAAGAGGTCGTACTTAAGAGCATGGACTTAAAAAAGAGGTATAACCACTAAGTGGTATGGACCACGCGTCAGCAGTATCCGCGCGGTTAGGCTGAACATGGTAGAGTGCGAGCCATTGAACAACATGACCTTCAACCTGTCGTACGGGGGAACGGAAGCGTACCAAATCACGATATTATACGGGTCCACATGAGACTACGGAATGGTAAGTGGTTAAGTACATGAAGCCAAGACCTACTGGGGTGAACGACGCTCACAAAGAACGCGACATCAAGAAGCACTTAAATTTGCGGCCAACGCATCTCCAACAAACCATGCCACTCCGCCGCGTAGCGGCGGCGAACGGCTAGTCCTAAACTATCAATGCTAGCACGGTGTCCGTCCGTTCGTCACACGAAACACTCAGATTATTTAGGCTTCCCATTGGCTGCCGAGAGGAGCGGATGCGGCTTCGATTGGTTAAAACTGAATTATGTAGCTTACATATGTAAATTCATGGGGTTCACAGGGCACATATGGAGATTTGCACAAGACTATCCATTATCCGAAGGGGCTAAAACTAAATTATGTAGTTTACCTCAGTAAATTCATGTGGATTTGCACAAGACTATCCATTTCCAAAGGCGCTATCGTTTAAATACTACGAAGTTTTTTAATATTTACTATGTTAATATGGGATGTATCTATTAATATTTGAGTGCTACTTTTTCTCCCTAAAGGCGCTTTCTATGCTGCAAGGTGCTTAGTGTATACATCGTAATGCGTGTTGTCTATTCATGAAATATTATGTTCTTTATAGTTTCTGCAAAAAACAATGACTAAAACAATAACTACAACTGTTTTGTTGTAGAAATATTAAGAACATATCTGAATGTGAGGTAACCGACTGAGCTGCCAAATAGTAGTACATATACAGCAGAAGCTGGCCGTAAAAACAACGCTGTGCTAATAAACGTTGTCACTTGATCCATAAAGATAGATAGTTTTAGATGAACCTATATGTGTTACTGCTGTAAATCACTTTTTCTAAGAGTTGTTTAAATAGCAAAATCTGATACTACTTAGCTGGCGGACGTGTCGCCGACAGGGGCGTAGCATAAAGTTTTTAATGGAGCGGATAGACACCAGCACAACATGAGATGAGTAAATAATGGTTGGTTACTTAGACCCCATAACGAAACGCTAACATTTGGGTATAGCTGATCGTTAAACCATTTTAGCATCTTAATTAACCTATCAAATAAAAAAAACACTATCGCCAACAACAGCAAGGCGTCTTGCGACGCATTATTCTAATGTTTTAATCATAACTGACAGGTTCGAGTATCCTACGACTTTTGAATCAGCACAAAATGAACGCTTCATGCATAAATTTATTACAATGTGAATATTTTCTAGCTTTCATTGAGTTCGTGTGAGAAGGTAACAGTTTTTAATTACTTACAAGCTCAAATAGGCAGTAGCCAGCGATAATAAACAGACTGTGTCAAGATCACAAAAAAATCTGTTTTTCAGCATGGTAAGTATGATGCAAGGGGCTCAGGTTTTCTTAGAAATAATTGCACGGCTTTGGGAGCTCAGCATTTGTAGCGACTGGTCTAAATTAAACCCAGAAATATGAAATTAATGAAGTCGATTTAGGCACATAGGGGTTCAGAGTTTTTGAAATAATTATCCCGCCGAAGCGAAGCGGGGGCGGGAAGACCAAAGCAAGTATAACTAAACCTAAACTACCGCCGTGTAGCGGCGGCGCTCGGCTAGTTTAAAATTAAAGCAAAACGATTCAGCTCAAGCGACGAGAAATAATCACGGGTTGCCCCTGCCACGTTTGGCAGCCCGTTTCTGACCTCCCGAGCGACTCTTCTTCTGTTTAGACTTGAAGTGGGGCGACGGTCTTCAGGACCTGACACTGTGCTGGCGGCCGTGGACAGTCCGAGCAGGAGCTGGCGTAGAATACGACTTAGAGGTCGGAGACTCGAGGCATATACTTAGACAATGATGTAGGAGAAGCTGGAGAGAGTCTCAGCTATCTCATTCTGGATTTTGCAGAGTACAATACAAGCAAGAATTCATCGGAAGCGGCAGCTTCCCTCGCAAGTGTGTTCAATCGGATCGCACTACAAAGTTAATTTTAGTTTCCAAAGGAAATGACATGAGCAACGAAGCAACTACGACGAGTGCAACCGCTGACGCTGCTGTAGCAGCGACGCTGCAACTCTCAACGAATATTGGATACGGTCCATATGTCACTGAATCCAGGCTGTCCTTATTAATAATAATGGACTGGCCGGATTCGCATTCAGTGGCCAAGAACTGACCATCTACGGTTCGAACCCTCGGAGGCGGTTGGGATGAGTTCGCGGAAGCGTCAGCGACCCTTGGAAGACACATACACCGTCTGGACAGGGCGCGGGCCGTTAAAGATACTCATGCGACGGTGCAGACGATGCTTGGCGTGCAAGAAGATCCATAACGGATCATTGTTCACTTGATATTTGTAAACTTGATTAGGACTTCTTATTAGGAATAGACCCGAAAGGGTAAGCATAAATACAGAACAGAATTTCCACTCAAGCACACAGAGCGACGTCCGGCTTCAAGGTAAGCGTCTGGTCAAGCTTGTTTGAGTGTGTTATGCCTGTCTGTGAGCTCGAAGCTCTGAAGCGAGGGTTCATCCGGCAAGGCCAAGAGATTGTGTATTTTGGCCGATTACTATCGGGAGGTTTTTACGTGGCGGCTTATTGGTGCCTATTTGCACGACTGGGCGTGCTTGGATTGCCTCCTTTTTATTCTTCCAACCGAGTGTTGAACACTCGGTGACCTCGTAAAAGGCTTTTTCGTGCCTGGTACCCTTCCGCTGTTGGGACCACGAGGATTCATAACGCTTACTACCTTTGCTCGTGCTAGTAGCGTGTTCTTATTTTTACTGGTTGGCCTATATAAGTCGTTTACAAGGTCCAGTTTGTCCCGGTGCAAGGGCAGAACTGGGGTCTTCAGGTCAGCCCGAACGATCGTTTACTATCCTAGTAGACGTATTGTTGTGGGAACGTCCTAACTACACTTGTAGCTAGAGTTCACGTGGGAATTCCAACACCACAACTGGTGCCGCACCCGGGAACAGATTGTGACCATTGTGAGCTGTTTGTATGGCCTTCCAGTTTACGAGCTACCAAGAGAAGAAGAACAAGAAAACGAAAACAAGAAACATGGCGAAAGGACAACCGACGGTACCAGTTACGCCTGCCAAGTCTGGTGGAGCTCGCAACGAGAGTTCAAGCCCGGCCGCGCGCTTTGCAGCCGCCCCCACGTAGCTTTCAGTGAGCTTCGACGACGAAGCGGACAGCGGTCCTGACGCCCACGATTATGAAGATTACGAAGACAAGACGCCGGCTCCAGAGCTAGGCGCAGCGACGCCGGAGACGGCCACGCTATCATCGGGGACTGAGCGGGGCGACCAGTCCCTTTCGAGGAGCATCGCCGACGAGCTTGATGATGTTGCGGGACCGGAACCGCCAACGAAGATTATGACGATGGAACCTAGGGTTCCGAACCTTCGGTGGCGAGTGCAAAGCATTCAGCACTGCTGCAGGCACCTCGCCCACCTATCAACGGTGATACACCAGCCGTCAAGCGCGTTTTCGACCGCGTACAAGCGCTGATGCAAAATGATGAGTGGATGCAGCTGTTCAAGTCCATCCCCAAGAGAACGGCCGCCTGGCCCGCGCTTGCACAGGAGCTTCAATACCCAGTCAACTCGGTGTCGACTAGCCAAGTTGCCGAGGATTCAGTCTCGCTACTGTTGTCGCTGGGCTTTGAGAATGAGACATACCCAACGACGATGTCGCTCCAAGATTAGAGTCCTTATGAATATTTTCTAGCTTTCATTGAGTTCGTGTGAGAAGGTAACAGTTTTTAATTACTTACAAGCTCAAATAGGCAGTAGCCAACGATAATAAACAGACTGTGTCAAAATCACAAAAAAATCTGTTTTTCAGCATGGTAAGTATGATGCAAGGGGCTCAGGTTTTCTTAGAAATAATTGCACGGCTTTGGGAGCTCAGCATTTGTAGCGACTGGTCTAAATTAAACCCAGAAATATGAAATTAATGAAGTCGATTTAGGCACATAGGGGTTCAGAGTTTTTGAAATAATTATCCTGCCGAAGCGAAGCGGAGGCGGGAAGACCAAAGCAAGTATAACTAAACCTAAACTACCGCCGTGTAGCGGCGGCGCTCGGCTAGTTTAAAATTAAAGCAAAACGATTCAGCTCAAGCGACGAGAAATAATCACGGGTTGCCCCTGCCACGTTTGGCAGCCCGTTTCTGACCTCCCGAGCGACTCTTCTTCTGTTTAGACTTGAAGTGGGGCGACGGTCTTCAGGACCTGACACTGTGCTGGCGGCCGTGGACAGTCCGAGCAGGAGCTGGCGTAGAATACGACTTAGAGGTCGGAGACTCGAGGCATATACTTAGACAATGATGTAGGAGAAGCTGGAGAGAGTCTCAGCTATCTCATTCTGGATTTTGCAGAGTACAATACAAGCAAGAATTCATCGGAAGCGGCAGCTTCCCTCGCAAGTGTGTTCAATCGGATCGCACTACAAAGTTAATTTTAGTTTCCAAAGGAAATGACATGAGCAACGAAGCAACTACGACGAGTGCAACCGCTGACGCTGCTGTAGCAGCGACGCTGCAACTCTCAACGAATATTGGATACGGTCCATATGTCACTGAATCCAGGCTGTCCTTATTAATAATAATGGACTGGCCGGATTCGCATTCAGTGGCCAAGAACTGACCATCTACGGTTCGAACCCTCGGAGGCGGTTGGGATGAGTTCGCGGAAGCGTCAGCGACCCTTGGAAGACACATACACCGTCTGGACAGGGCGCGGGCCGTTAAAGATACTCATGCGACGGTGCAGACGATGCTTGGCGTGCAAGAAGATCCATAACGGATCATTGTTCACTTGATATTTGTAAACTTGATTAGGACTTCTTATTAGGAATAGACCCGAAAGGGTAAGCATAAATACAGAACAGAATTTCCACTCAAGCACACAGAGCGACGTCCGGCTTCAAGGTAAGCGTCTGGTCAAGCTTGTTTGAGTGTGTTATGCCTGTCTGTGAGCTCGAAGCTCTGAAGCGAGGGTTCATCCGGCAAGGCCAAGAGATTGTGTATTTTGGCCGATTACTATCGGGAGGTTTTTACGTGGCGGCTTATTGGTGCCTATTTGCACGACTGGGCGTGCTTGGATTGCCTCCTTTTTATTCTTCCAACCGAGTGTTGAACACTCGGTGACCTCGTAAAAGGCTTTTTCGTGCCTGGTACCCTTCCGCTGTTGGGACCACGAGGATTCATAACGCTTACTACCTTTGCTCGTGCTAGTAGCGTGTTCTTATTTTTACTGGTTGGCCTATATAAGTCGTTTACAAGGTCCAGTTTGTCCCGGTGCAAGGGCAGAACTGGGGTCTTCAGGTCAGCCCGAACGATCGTTTACTATCCTAGTAGACGTATTGTTGTGGGAACGTCCTAACTACACTTGTAGCTAGAGTTCACGTGGGAATTCCAACACCACAACTGGTGCCGCACCCGGGAACAGATTGTGACCATTGTGAGCTGTTTGTATGGCCTTCCAGTTTACGAGCTACCAAGAGAAGAAGAACAAGAAAACGAAAACAAGAAACATGGCGAAAGGACAACCGACGGTACCAGTTACGCCTGCCAAGTCTGGTGGAGCTCGCAACGAGAGTTCAAGCCCGGCCGCGCGCTTTGCAGCCGCCCCCACGTAGCTTTCAGTGAGCTTCGACGACGAAGCGGACAGCGGTCCTGACGCCCACGATTATGAAGATTACGAAGACAAGACGCCGGCTCCAGAGCTAGGCGCAGCGACGCCGGAGACGGCCACGCTATCATCGGGGACTGAGCGGGGCGACCAGTCCCTTTCGAGGAGCATCGCCGACGAGCTTGATGATGTTGCGGGACCGGAACCGCCAACGAAGATTATGACGATGGAACCTAGGGTTCCGAACCTTCGGTGGCGAGTGCAAAGCATTCAGCACTGCTGCAGGCACCTCGCCCACCTATCAACGGTGATACACCAGCCGTCAAGCGCGTTTTCGACCGCGTACAAGCGCTGATGCAAAATGATGAGTGGATGCAGCTGTTCAAGTCCATCCCCAAGAGAACGGCCGCCTGGCCCGCGCTTGCACAGGAGCTTCAATACCCAGTCAACTCGGTGTCGACTAGCCAAGTTGCCGAGGATTCAGTCTCGCTACTGTTGTCGCTGGGCTTTGAGAATGAGACATACCCAACGACGATGTCGCATCAAGATTGGAGTCATCAACGCTGGAAAGCAGCCTGTGAGTCGACCGATCGTTTAAGATGAAGATCCGTCCGCGATTCCGCTCCCGCAAGCACACCAACGACTCAACCGTACTCCTCCAACCAAGCGTGGTGTTGAGCGTGGTGCCTTTGGCACTACCGAAGCTTTACCGTATTTTTAAGACTCGTACATGGTTACGCCACGTTCGGACAGCCGTATGCAGCGTGTTTACGCCGGTAACGAGGGTTCGTTCCGTCGCCGGGTTGGTGTGTGAGCCCCCAAAGATGGTGCCGGACGTCGTCAAGTCGACAGCGACGGTTCGTCCAGTGACGATAACATTTGGTGCGTACATTCGACGAGGGAGACCCTCAAGTCGAGTGGATGCGTCCGATGAATGAGCTGGCGACGCTGAACGACGTGGACCCGACACCGAGGATTGAAATGGCATCGCACCGACCGTTGGATCAAATCACGCCGTTCTCAGGCTCTCACAACAAGAGAGAGAACTGTATGCAGTGGCTCCGTGGGTTCGTCTATGAAATGACTGGAGCCCACACAGATGCCGACCAATGGTGCATTCCATTTGAGCTTAGACTCCGGGACGGAGCCATTCATTGATTCCGTCAACTTCCAATGAAGCCAAAGCGCAAGTGGAAGCTGCTGAGCGATGCGTTCATCCGCTACTACTGCTTGCAGCTCACGCAGACGGCAACGCCACGTTACTACTCTGCAAAGCGGGAACGTAACGAACATCTGTACGACTACATAAACAGGATGAATGGCTACGCTCGGACCGCCCGTCTACTCTTCGAAAGGCGTGGGTGCGACGCGAAAAAACACGTACAGTAGTTCCTGGCAACATGCGATGATTTCAAGTTGGCGGAAAGTCGCTACCACGCTCGAGTCGCTGACATTCACGAGCTCGAAGAGATCATCGAAGATGTTCTCAAGGGCAAGGCGAGAATGGCCAAGCGTGACAGTGAGTATCGATACCCCAAAAGCCGTGACGCGCGACGCGACAATGGGTACGCCCGCAACAATCGGCGCGATGACCGTCGCCGCGATGACAACCGCAACAAACCAAGCGTGACACTCATTGAAGCCACGGTGGATGACCTACTAGCTGAATTAGAAGGACGTGAAGCTGCTCAGGGAGGCACCGAGTATTCAAGCGAAGCTCCGAACGCTTACAGCGATGTCCAAGACGAGTACAACAACTTTCAGCCCGATAATTCTCATTGGAATAAACTGACCGATACCTCGCCACTGCTAACGCAAATGAGCGCCGTGCAGCTGCTGAAGGCAGCTACGCACGTTCAGCCAACCGTAAACCGCGTGGAAACACGCCTGATCGCGAGAATGCCTTCAATCAAGATCGCCGAGATGGTGATCGTGGGCTCAATCAGGACCAACGCGGTCGACGTGACTTCAACCGCGACAACCGATGCCCACAGTACGGACCGTGCGCAGTGCGCGGTGGCATGCGTCACTCCGCCCACGACAGTAACAAGCGATGCAAGTTCCGCAAACAACTCCACGATGCTGGACAATGTGAACTTTTTCGCAAATTCCAAGAACTTGCCAAATTCGTGCGAACTAAAAGCACGAAGGAGGAACTCACGCCAGAGCTCAAGGCCGTCGTTCAAGAACATCATTTAAACTAGGCAGCCCGCCAACTACAACTGGGTTGGTCCCTATCGGGCTGTCACAGTTAACCGAGCCTTCAATGGAAGCAGAGTGTATCTTTGCTTTCTTGGGTCAGAGTGAATGGCCTGATAATTACGTAACAAGTGTGAACACGACGGAAAGTGAAAAGAAGAGGAGTAGAATCCTTGATGGAGGTGTTGGAGAGAGAGTGGAGTGTGCTGATGAGGGCACCAGCGAGGGTTGCTTCGGCGTAGTTTCGAGTGCAGCGTGAGACGAGCTCAAGGGTCACTTCACGATGATGAAGCTAAACCATAGCGAGAGACAGAGGTAGTGGTCGACCAAGAAATTCGACCGACGGATCAGAATGAGAGCTTTGGTGCAAAGCGCTGTAAACGACCAGCGAACGAGGATCCTCCTCGACACAGGAGCGAACGTTAGTGTGATCACTGACGCCTTTGCCAAGAAGTTGCGACTCCGAGATGTACCCGATCAAGGACGCCGCATTGACATTCAAGTAATCAACGAAGGCAAGGTGTCTACGACGCGACGAGCGTGCGTCAAGATTACGCTTGGATGGTAGATGGTGTACGAATTCGAGATGTGGGTAATGGCGCAAAGTGCAGGCGTCGACGTAGTACTCGGGACCGACTATATGATCCCAGCTGGGATCCGGTTGGACCTGTTGCACGGCACGGCGCAATTACCGCACGAAGTTCAAATCCCACTGGTTAAGACCAAGAACATGATCGACAGCGAAGAGTACGGCTCCCATGTTAACGTCGGGCCACCCGAGCGTTTGGACATTCAAGCGCACGAGTGGCGAGAATATCGACTAGCGAAGCGCCACGTCGGGCTGGAGGAACACGTACTGTGGGTTCGTCGAACGAACAGGTTAATCCCGTCAGTGACGAGACTTCGACGTGGACGGCCTTAGAGCATTCGGTTGACCAATGTGTCTGGCCAGACTGTGTATCTACCAGCACACGACTCGATCGCGATGTTGATTCCAGATGGGGATTTGCCGCGAGGTGACGGCTATGTGTGTCTGGAGTCTAAGAAGTATCAAGACTGGCAAGTGCTGGCCTACGAAGGTCGCAGAGACCGTGAGTTGTTTCAGCGTGAGTATGAAATCTACGAGCAATAGCTTGCAACACAGCCTTCGGCGGTCGAGCGACCAGACTATCCAGAACCCAGTGGGATGCTAGCAGGGCCCCTTGAAGACTCGCGAATGGACTCTAGTGATCGTCTGACATGTGCAGAGCGCTGGGCACTGATCATGGAGGATATAAACGAGTGGAAGCTTGTCTGGCGTCTGGGGTGGCAGCCGGGGACTCGGCCGAGGATCAGTCTTCCAAAGAACCTTTGGACACTTACACGACAGTTCACGGCGGAAGCAATAATGCAAACGAAGCCTCGGTAGCGCGTGCACACGAACTACTGAGTCCTGTAAACGTTGTACATACGCCAACGAGTGTTCGTTTCAAGTCTGGGGTGACCACGGAAGCGTTACGTAACAGCACTGGATTAGATGGAGTCACCAGTTTCGACGAAGTTGTCCCGGCCTTATGCGCAGCCAAATTTGCGAACGAGGCATCGGTGGTTGGTCCAGAGGATGCGGACATCGCGCTGAAGGTGGTGAATACGGCACTGAGTGCTCGCTGCGAGAGTGGTGCAAATGCCGAACTGTCAAGACAACGGCCATCCGAGGCGCTGAACAGAAGTCAACGGCCCAACATGTCGGTTGCTTGCGCATTCAAAATTGAGAAACAAAGACTCGGCAGGTGGCCCAGAGATGGGAAACCAGGATGGGAAGGAGATGGACCCGGTACCGAGTGTTCAACTCAAGGCGGATGACGATTTTGAGTCATGCGAAGCGTCCGTGGCGACTTTGGACGAGATGTACATCTCGGTCGCTCAAGTATTAGCAACCGAAGGAAATGAAGCAACGGAGAACGCAAGGAATGACTTCTACGAACACCCAGCTAATAACATTGGCCTAGAAGACTACGCGAAGGAGTTGGCATTCCTGCCGGACCTTACCGAAGAAATCAACACGACAATAGATTACGATGCACCCAATGTTGCTGACCCCCAGCTGTCGACCGATCGCAGGGAACGTCTGGTCGCGACGCTGAAAAACCACGAGCACATCCTGATTGCTAGTGGTAACGCACTGCCGCCGCCAGCCTACGGCGCGGTATGCGATATCGACCCGAGGGGCATGCCCCTATCATCCAGCGTGCCCGACGCGTGCCACTACGCTTCCTCGGGAAACTGTACGAGCTACTAAGGGCTTTGTTGAGTGTAGGACTGATCGTCTTTTTAGACAGTCCATGGGTACCGCCGATAGTCATTGTGATGAAAAAGAACGGCTGGACACCCGGCTTTGCATTGATTACAAGATGGTGAATGCTATCACCGCAATCATGGAGTATACAATGCCGCTACTCGACGACCTGTTGACCGATCTCGAGCGCTACCTATGGTTCTACTCGCTGGATGCTGCAAGCGGCTTGTAGGCGGTCATGATGACCTTGTGAGCACGTAAAGTGTCGGCATTTGTCTGCGCACTCGGACATTTCGAGTGGTTACGCATGCCCTTCAGGTTCTGAGAACGCGCCGATGATCTACCAACGTATGATTGACAACGCACTCTGGGGGGTTCGTTCAACCTAAAGAAGGCTGGTTTGAATACTCGGAGAGGATGCGTTTAGCTGACGAACAGGCCAAGGAACGTCGTGGTCCAAGCACCGAGGGTTCGTTTCAAACGAAGTTCGCGGCAGACCGCGAAGCACCGGTGGAGGCCGACCCTGTACTACAACTCGTCAACAGCCCCGTCGCTGACATGTTTACGAACGGGGAACCAGACGAATCATCGCTGGTACCTGTATTTGGTCGACGGACGTTTGTGGATGACATTTGCTTCGGTGGCGAGGATTTCGACAGCTGCCTGGCGACGCTGGACCGATTGCTGGCAAGATTTGCACAGTGTCGGATCAGCATTAGCTTCACCAAGAGCATCTTCTGCCAACCCAAGGTGGACTTTCTGTCGCATAAATTTTCGCCAGAAGGTATCAGGGCTAACCCCAAGAAGCTTGTGGCTATCACCGAGCTTTCGTTTCCAACGAGTAAGAAGGGCATGCAGTCGTTTCTTGGAGCGGTTAATTACTATAGCCGCTTCATTCAAGACTTCGCGGTCTACGGTGCGGCGCTGTACCAGCTCAAGGATGAGGACTTTGCCGTTGAAGGTGGCCTTTCTGTGGCACGTCGTTCCTTCGAAAAATTGAAGACGAGTGTTTCACATTCACCCATTCTCAGGCACTTCAACCCGTCGAAAGAAGTTCACGTCATGCTATTTGCGAATGAATGGGCGTTGAGCACTACGCTAATGCAAGAACATGAAGGCAAGTTACATCCCGTACGGTTCCTCGGCCGGGTGCTTAAGGAAGCCGAGATGAACTACCATCCTGCTGAGAAGGAAGTTTTGGCGTTACTTCTGCTTTTGAAGATCTGTTACGTCCAGCTGGCAGGAAAGACGCTACATGTCTATACACGATTCTCGACGTTAGAGTGGGTGCATAAGTCGAAGTCTCTCTTCGGACGCGCGGTCCAGTTCGCAGTGCTGCTATCGCAGTGGCACCTGAAGGTGCAGCGCGTGAAGGAGAAGGATGTCGCCTTCGCGCAGCTACTGCAGTCAAGCATCACGAGCTTCGTCGACCTAGAAGACTCGCTCGAGCCGGTGGCACCTCCAAACAAGGGTTCCCCGACTATTCGAATGGGCCCCGCGTTGCTGTACGCCAAGCTTTCCCGTAATTACAGCGGATTCGTCATGTCTTTTGACGGATCAGCGAAGACAGAGAAGTACAGTGGCTACGGGAGTTGTTCATGGGTGCTGTGGAGCCTTCCTGAGTGGAAGGTAGTGATTGCTGCAAACGCTTACCTCTCGGCCACCACGGTGAATGAGGCAGAGTACACAGGGATGATTAACGGTGTCAAGGCTGCTATTGCGCACGGTGCCGAGGATTTAGTCATCGTTGGTGACTCAAGGCTCGCGATTCAACAATCACTAGGGGTGATCGCATGCAGGAAGGAAACTTTGCTAGCGCTGCTGAATACTCACAAGGAACTCACGGCCAAGCTTCGATCAGCTAAATATCTTCACGTTGTACGAGAATACAACGCTGCCGCGGATTCGTTAGCCACTGAAGCGCTGGAATCGAAGGTCAGTCGTGTCATCTTGGCTGAAACTCGCAAGTCGGAATTGGCATCGCTGAATCGCATCCAGGAAATGATCTACGAACCGGATGAAGACTCGGTAGATGTTTCGTCACGTGGAGCAGAGCGTCAAGTACATGTACTGTCAGGCAGCGAGTCTTCAAAGTGGAAAACTTTTGAAAATTTCGTGACTGATTACAGCTCACCAGAGTGCGATTATGGTAATATGGCAGGGATGACTAGGCGACAGACGAAAGCCAAGAAACGCGTCAGGTTTGCAGATGAACAGTCGGAGGGGGTCTCAAAAGCTCAAGAGCAGAATGAAGAACGACGAGATACGTCCACCGAAGATTCAATCGGCGAAGATTTGCCAGACCATTCTCACAAGACTGTACCAGCGGCATTTTCCGATGCGGAAGATGTTGACCCGGTAGCGATACAGCGGGAACGACGCAGACGGATAGTGGTGGCACAAGACGAGGAGCAGAAGTGGTTTAACATCAAGAAGGTGCTTCAGGGCCAAGCAGAAGAGCTGAGTTACAAAGAAACTCGAGATGCCTGGAAGTATGCTGACCGGTTCGTGTTATCAGAAGACGGCGTGCTTCACTATCTTGGTTTGAATCGTCGGTACGAACACGGTTGGAAAGAAGAGACCAAGCTGCGGCTTGTAGTACCAACAACGATGATTCAAAAGGTTCTACCGAACTGTCACGACTCGCGGGAAGGTGGACATCAAGGTGTGGTGAGAACGTTCCATCGCGTTATGTCCGATTATTATTGGATCGGCTTGTACTCTGACGTGGAGAAGCATGTGAGGTCATGTTCATATTGTAGCTCGAGTAAAAGCCGTCCGCAGCTTCGTGGATACTCGCCTGGCAACGTACTAGCCGAACGACCTTTCCAGATCGTCTCGATGGAGTTTGTGATCTTACTACCGAAATCTCGCAGGGGCTACACGGCGTTGTTCCTATTTCAGTGCTCGTTCACGGGATTCGTTATTGCCAAGGCTATGTCGGATACGACTGCACTGAGTGTTGCCCAAGTGTTCGAAGAATGTGTGTACCGACGGTTCGGAGCCCCATCACTGATAAGGCACGACCGTGACCCACGCTTCATGAGCGAGGTGTTCCAAGCATTTGCAGAGATGAAGCAGTCAAGATCACGAGCAACTTTGAGCTATCGGGCAAAGGCCAACGGACAGCAGAAACGCTCGGTGAAGTCGGTGATGGGCTCCATACGGGTGTTCGCGGAAGACCTTCTACAGCAAGATTGGGATGAAATCGCCGAGAAGCTGGTATTCGCTATTAATACTTCTCATGACACTACGAGGAAGGAAACACCGTTCTACCTCGTTCACGGTTGGGATGCGCAGTCTACGTTGCGGGCAATGTCGTCATCACTCAAACGAGGACCCGGCAAGCCGTCTGACGCACTGGCGTGGCGGCGTGAGATCAATCGACAACATGAGATCGCCCTAACTATGGCCAAAGACTATCAGGCTGTAGGAAAGAAGCGAAGGGCTAAAAAACATAATGATGCCCTGCGTCGACTGGAAAAAGCTGCTGTACCTCAACCAAGGGGAAACGAACACTCGGCGGACCCCCTAGAAGCTTCAGAAGAGATGGAAGATCCTGCAAGAGCCCTACCGAGATCTCTTTTGGAGATTGGCAGCCGGGTGTGGGTGTATATGGAACGCGTCAAACCGGGGGGGGGGCACTTATTCAATATATCGGTCATTCATTATTTCAAGGCCCCGCGCTATTATCGCTCGATTACATTATTATCCATTTCCAGTGTGCATGTAGGTTGACGAAGAAATTAGCTCATCGGTGGCATGGACCTTTTCAGATCAAGCGCAAGGTGGAAGAGTTTGCGTACGATCTGGAACTGCCGGACCGAAGTGGGCATCGCTTCTTCCCAGTGGTGCATGTGTCGAGACTCAAGGCTGTCAACGAATTCAACAGTCGACCGAGCACTCGGTTGGTACTAGACGCGACTAATGAAGCAAGACTCGATTTCGATAAGGAGCGGTTGCCTGAAGACAGCTGGGAACCAGATCAAGTTGCCGGTGAATATGAAGTCGAGGCCATCCTCGGCGACAGAACACCACTGTCGACAAGCACGGAGTGTGCTGTACGCGAGTTTAAAATCAAGTGTATGGGCTACGAAGACCCAACTTGGGAACCAGGATCCAAATTGTCATGTGGGGGTCTGCAGTACGCCTATTGGCGAGCCAAGAAGAGCGAGAATCGGCTCCAGATGGCGCAAGTGGCGGACGAGGACTAGCGTGACTGGATCACGTGTGTGCTGTCCAAAAGGCAATGCAGCCTGTGGTAACAGACGAAAAACGTTACTGCAACAACAAATTTTATATGCGTTTGAAGAACAACATGAACATGATGACGCTGTGGAAGTGGATTAAGAATAAGAAAACATGAATGCCGGCCGAAGAGCGACCACTGAAAACGAAACCTCGGCACCAGCTTCAACAAGAGCAGCAGCCAGAGCGGGACGTGGAGTAACCGGTGGTGAGTCAAATAACGAACGCCAGGTCGGAATAAATTCATTAGAGTCCAGAGATGGATCAACAAGCTCGCTTCGGTACACATCCACGAAACGCGTACCACGAGGATTGAAGAGCTCCGGATTACACTGGCACGGGAAGTACGTGGTGTTATACGGGTGCTGATGTGACGCGTTCATCCATCCAGTACGCCAGCGCTGACGAGCATCGAGAGCCGGAACTTCGGAAATCCAGTCAGATGTCCTAGGTGCGAACGACAAGTTCTTGATCGGGTACCATGGCTTCGACGGCTCCAAAAGCAACTCAGGACGACTGAACGGCGAGTCGGAGGTACCGGAGGAAGCCGAGTCACGACTCCACGCCATGTACTGTTCTCGGCACTTGTTTCGGAGACGATCGGCACGACGGTCGCACTCACTGAAGAGCTTCTTCAACAGAGCTCTCAGTTACCTTAAAGGCTCCTTGTCGTGGCCGGCCTTCTTGGCTTCTTCGACGATACCTCGCTCAATGCCACCCAACGGGAGCCAGTGGAGACGCTCCCATAACGCGAACCCGAGGTTACCCTACTTGCCGCCGCCACCACGAAGGTTCGCCCAGATCATCTTGAGACAAGTGTCAATTGGAGCACGCTTGGAGATGGGGACGCTTGGGTCGAAGTCGACGGTGTCGAAAAGGCTCGCCTGGAGCGGATAGAGTTGCCGGAGTTGCTGGTACAGGTGATCAGGATGCGAGTAGTCGAAATATGCTTGGGGACCCTTCAACGTCGTACGGACAGTTTCCTCACCAGCTGGTTTGGGAAGAGTCATGCTCAAGAATCGTTCGAAACACTTCTTGGCACCTGCGTGCTCTTCGCCGATTCGAGAGTGCGAAGACTCTCCGGGGCTAAGTCCCCGTGGTACGCGCCACCCGCGCACCCATCACGAAGACTTAGTTCTTCCCCAGTAGGGCGCCCCGCCCCTACTGGTTCCCGGCGTTCCCCTGTCCCCGGAACCCTGGCGTCTGCCAGCGACCCTTGAGGATGGGCTTGGGGAAGGACCGTCTGCGGAGTCTTTCCGCGGGACAGTCGCGCTTGAAGTGGCCCATCTTCCCGCAGCCGAAGCAGCGGATGTCACGCTGTTCGGCGGACCCGAGTTCCATGGGAACTGTTAGCGGCGGGTTGCTCGTAGTACACGGATGTGTACGGGGATACGATCATCCCTTTAGAATCCTGATCGATTCTGGGGCGTCGAAGAATTTCGCACGCCGCCAGACGGTTGCTCGCAACAGCAACAAGTTGTTTGATGCTTTGATAGAAAGCAAGGGCAACGGGACGGTGTCAGGGCGACTGGCCGACGAGAAGGTCGTCACTGTCCCCAATGTCCAAGTGGATCTGGTCTCAAGTTTGAAGACTTTGACAGCCTCGAGCAGTTCACTGTTCTCGATATGGATCCATATGATATGATCCTGGGCATGCCCTGGCTTGGGAAGCACGAGCCCTGGATCGACTGACGAGGCAAGGCAATCGGTGCCAGCCGCCCTGCGCAGTCTGACATAGCATTGGTGAGTCATGTTCCCACCTTTGTCAGGACCCGGGGCGCCCGCAAGGGCTGCCAGGGTACCAAAGCATTCGGTAGATGCTTGGGAGTCGTCGACGTATATGACAACTCCGAGGATGTTTTGATGGTGGCAGCGCCCAGAAGAGGCGCTGGCCAAGTGGGTAACTTAGGTCCACAGGCGGGTAACTTAGTTCCGCAGACAGCTGCAGCTGTCACGAACACTGAGAACAGAGTGTTCAGAGTGGGTAACAGAGCTCCACTCACGGTCGCCCGGACCTTAACGGAAGAGGAAGACGTCGGATACGCTTCCTGTGTGTGTAACACAGAGCCACATGCGGTCGCCCAGACCTTAACTGAAGAGGAAGGCGTAGAACACGCTTCCTGTGTGGGTAACACAGTACCACACACGGTCGCCCAGACCTTAACTGAAGAGGAAGACGTCGGATACGCTTCCTGTGTGTGTAACACAGTGCCACACGCGGTCGCCCAGACCTTAACTGAAGAGGAAGGCGTCGAACACGCTTCCTGTGTGGGTACCACAGTACCACACGAGGCCACGAGTGCCTCGGATGTCGTAGCGACGACATCCCTAGACGTGGGCAGCAAAGCTCCACGTCACGGTCGCCGTCGTCAACGACGCCGCCGTCGCCTCAAGTCGGATCCGAACTTCGTTCCGATCGACGTCGCTTCAAGCGACTCGGAGTCCAGGGCCCGGGCTCCTCCGACAAGGCCGCTGGAAGAGTGTTATCACATCTTCGATGGCGAGACCGGTTTACCCGTCAAGGTATCTGGTGTCCACTTGGAACCGTTGCTAGAGGTTGCAGAGATACTGCACCTCGAGGAAATGACGGCTGAGTCAACCTCAAGGCTGGAGAGATTGCTGAGACGGTACTCATGAGACCTGAGACCACTCGGGAGGAGCTGAACTCCTCCTCTGTTTTGGACGAGAACGTCCTGGAAGACCTGAACAAGCAGCGTCAGGCGCGCTTGGGCTCTGAGATTCTTAAGAATCCCAAGGATTCGGTGTATCCTTTGGTAAAGGAGTATGCGGACGTGGTGAACAAACACCCACCGACCCAACTCCCACCGGATCGAGGAGTACGGCACAAAGTATTGTGTCACGAGGCAATGGCCTCTCCCGCGCGAACAGTGCGAGGTCATTGATGCCTTCTTCGCCGCGAAAGCGAAGGCAGGCATGGTGCGGGAGTCGAAATCCCCGCACTCGACGCCGACTTTCTGCGTTCGTAAGCCGAACGGAAAGTGGCGTCTGGTTCACGCTTATAACAAGCTGAACAACGCCACGGTGCCGGCCCAAACACCGATCCCACGAAAGGATGTGTTGCTGAACAACATGGCCGGGAGCGTACTGTACAGTGCGCTGGATATGGTAGACGGATACTACCAAATCCTGATGCGAGAGAGCGACATCCCGCTCACCGCGGTAAGCACTTCAAGCGGCATGCTTTGGGAGTGGCTCGTCATGCCGCAGGGCTTGTCTAACGCCCCGGCGACGTTCAATCGCCTGGTGACGCAACTGTTCCGCCCTTTGCGTACCTTCGTACACACGTACTTCGACGACATATTCGTCCATAGCCGTGCCGAAGGAGGCAAGACGGCCATGGATGTGCATCTAGGACACCTCCGTCGAGTGTTGGACGTAATGCGAGCGAACAAGCTCTACGCCAATATCGACAAGTGCGTTTTCGCGTCACCAGAGATTAAAGCTCTCGGTTGCTTCGTAAGCAACGTGGGCGTTCGGGCTGACCCAGACAAGGTCAAGGCCATAACAGCATGGCCGACGCCCCGATCCCAGAAGGATCTTCGAAAGAGGTTGGGCTTGGCCAAATTCCTTCCCAAGTACAGCGCAGGATACGCGGGCTTCGCTAAGCCCTTGTTGAGCCTGCTTCAGAAGGACGTCGGCTGGCGCTGGGAGCAAGAGCACCAGGATGCTTTTGGCAGCATCAAGGCCAGTCTCCAAGAGGCCCCTGTCCTGGCCCTGCCTGACGAGACAAAGCCGTTTAGCGTCGTCTGTGATGCCTCCGATTACGTCATCGGATGTGCATTGCTGCAGGCCGACACGGCTGGACATGAGCGAGTTATCTCGTTCCAGTCCAGGCAGCTCAAAGCCGCGGAGCGGAACTACCCTGTCCACGACAAGGAGCTCCTGGCAATGAAATATGCCCTTGTGAAGTTTCGTGTTCACCTTCTGGGCTCTAAGCCCTTTGTGATCTACACAGACCACGCGTCCTTGAGGACGGCGACTAACTCGCCTCACCTCTCCCAAAGGATGGCGATGTGGCTGTGCTCCTTCGCGGAGTACAACTTCCGCGTCGAATACAAGCCGGGCAAGCTCAATGTGCTTGCGCACGCCCTCTCTCGGCGTCCTGACTACGAGTTGGCCCACATCTCACGGGTGACAACGGATCTATATGATCGGATACACATGGCGTATCGGGACGATGAGGCTGTCGCGCCTATCGTCAAGTTCCTTATGGCCAGAACGAGCGCGAAGTCCGACTGGCTCTCGTCGCGACAGCGCTCACGGCTCCACCGATATGAGTTTAAAGAGGGTCTCCTCTATTACCGGGTGGAGCCCACTGAGCCTCCACGGGTGGTCGTACCCAACGACGAGGATCTGAAGTTCGATATCCTCGCGGAGGCGCATGACGCGCCCTCCAGCGGCCACTTGGGCCGCGAGAAGGCCTTTCTGTTGGTCTCTCAGTCCTTATGTTGGACCCACATGTACAAACGGGGTCGCCCGGTACGTTAAGACATGCGAAACATGTCAGCGGGTCAAACCCGCAGGGCACTCTTCGGCTCCACTACAGAGCCTGCCCGTACCGGCTGACTGTTGGAAGTCGATGAGTCTTGACTTCATCTTTGGGCTTCCCGCCGACGGACACGGCAACACCGGAATTTTGGTGCTCGTGTGTCGGCTTAGCAAGATGGTACATCTTGCTCCAGTTCCCGTCACTGTTACGGGCGAACAAACCGCAAGGTTGTTCGTCGATGGCGTGTTCCGCTATCACGGTCTCCCGGAGACGATTGTCTCGGACCGAGACCCGCAGTTCACTGCTGCGTTTTGGAAAACGCTGTTCCCTTTACTGGGAACTCGTCTGCAGATGTCCACTGCGGACCATCCGCAGACAGACGGCCAAACAGAGCGCGTCAATCAAGTTCTCAAGGACACTCTGCGCAGTGTGTGCGCGGCAGCACCACGTACGTGGTCGACGCAGCTTCCAGTTGTTGAGTTTGCGCTCAACAACGCGGTGCACGCGTCCACGGGGTTCACGCCGTTCTACTTGAACGGCTTCCGCCACCCCAGAGTGCCTCTCCCTCTTCGAGGAGACACTGACTCCTCTATTCTAAGTGGGGGAGAGGCTCGGAAAGCCCTTTCCTCCCAGGTCTCGGATGTGAGACCAGTTTCGCTGCGGAAACAGGTGGAATCCTTTATGGATACCAAGCTGAGCATTGTCAGCAGGGTCCGCGATGCCATGGCAGCGGCCCAAGATAAACAAAAGGAGTACTCAGACAAACATGGAAGAGGAAACTTAAGTATATTTGAGGTTGGGGACTTAGTGTTGCTAGACACGAGGAGCCTACCTCTTGACACTGTCAGCTCTGTCGGCAGCAACAAGCTGAAGCACCGCTTCATCGGACCTTTTGCAGTCGTGGCCAGACATGGTGCGTCGTACACCATCGACCTTCCCAAGTCAATGACGACGCACCCGACGTTCTATGCTGGATGTCTTAAGCGGTAGTTTGACCCGCAGGGGGTTGCTGACTCGCAGACCCCCCTTGACCTAGCTCCTCGAAGCGAGGGCCGGTCACAGACGTCGACGGGGGCGTCGGAGCAGGCACCCAAGCCTCGGTCGGAACGGCAACGCTGCGGTCAAGACCGTACGCCGGAGGGGCTCCGTACGAACGGACCCCGGCGCCATACGCCGAGTACGCTGAGTACGCCGGGTACGCACCATACGCGTACGTCTGTGAGTGCGTCGAAGGCGGCTCCGGGCGTGGCAACAGAGCCTCGAACCGTTGGATCATGCGGAAGGCCTCGTCCAGATCGGACGAAGAGGCCCGGCGATCCGCCCGCAGATGCAGGCTCGCGACTTCACTCTCCAACAGGTGTAGGCGGCCCGCAAGACGAGCGAGCTCGCCCTGATTCCCGGCCTGGGCGGCAGCATCGCCGCCAGTCCCAAGGCCAAGTGCAATCTCAAGCACGAGGACACGTTGACGGAGGCGGTCAACCTCAGGGCCCTGTGTCAGACCCGCAGTCGGAGCACTCGGACGAGAGTGGCTCTCGGGAGGCGCCGAGTACTCGTACTCGTACGAGGGAACCTCCGCCCCTACTTGACCGGAATGGAGAAGTCCACTTCCACGTGGAGCAGATCCTCCAGGAGCAACGGCGTCGTGGTAAGCGACAGCTCCTCGTGAAGTGGAGGGGTTATGCTCACTCCGAGAACTCGTGGGAGCCGATTGAACGGCTCCTGATTGACTGCCCGAAGGCTGTCGCAATCTGGGAACAGAAGCGGCGGCAGCTTCATAAGTAGTCCGGGGCTTCTCGCCCGAACGGGGTACGGACGATGAATACATACCGTACCCGCACTCGTCGTGAGCGCTAGAAGCCACGCGCGCTTCAGGATGTCCCTTGGCAGCATACGCTTGCTGATCAAGTGGGCAAACCTCACACGAAGATCATGCTGGTCCAGGATGTGGGACAGCTGCTGATCTTCATGGAGTTCCCATAACTCCGTGGGCGAGTACTTGAGAGTCTCCACCCACGCCCAAAACATGTCTTCACAAGAACTCCACGTGGGACAGTTCTCGGGCATAACCCAGGGGTATCCCCAAACAGGATAGAGACCACCCCGGGTCTCGGGCTTCTTACGACAAGTCGTGAAGTCCTTAAGGGGAATGCGGTGTAGCGCGAGAAGCACACACCGAGCAGCCTCCAAGTTGTCAACGAACAACTGTTCTTTCTGAACAAGGGCTCGCTCATAGATGCCCTAGAAGTGTGGCCGCCCACAAGGCCACGAGGAGCGACGAGAACCTCTAAGAAAAGGTCAGCCCCAGAGCTCTCCTCGGGAGGCCAATACCCTCTTGAGTTGATGGCAGCTCCCTGGCTGACGGGTGCCGCCACCGAACCCCCACGCACACGCTGGGCAGCTTGGAAATCCTCCTGCTGCTGGTCGAGGTCATTCGAGACCTCCCGGGGCTCAACAATAGCACCCTCCTCCTCTTCTTCTTCCTCCTTCTCCTCCTCTTCATCAGAGGAGTCGAAGATACTATGATAGGAGCGTCGAGTCTCCTTCTCCTCGCGGAGTGGAGACTTAGAGGCTGTACGCTTCTTTGAGGGCTTGGCGCCTTCGGCTTTAGAGGCCTTAGCGCGCGCAAGACCCTCGGCAAGCGAGAGACGTTTGCGAGGATTCTCTTCCTCATCGCCACCGGCTTTGGGAGCGCCCTTAGCCTTGACGGCCGGACTCTCAGAGCGCACAGAGGTCCTGGGACTGTGATTACCGTGATCACTAGCGGGCGACTGCACGCTGTCATCTTTGTGCTCACTGGGCACTGGGCTGTGCCCTCCCTCAGAGCCCGCAGGAGCACCATGAGTGCTCTCGGACTCGGCATCGTCTTCACTGCCCGAGTTGAACTCACGTTCTACGAACCGAGGGTTCGAACGATTGTCTGAAGACGAGGGAGACGGACTGCGGCGCCTGCTTGCGCGCTTGTCCACAGCCGCGTCACCCGAGGATCCGATCGCCTCGGAGGCCACCTGAGTAGCCTCCTTGAGTGCCGAGCCTTTGCCGTGAGGCTTAGTGCTCTTGGCTTGCGCCTTACCGGCAGCAGTCTTGGAGCGTGTCTTAGCACCGCTCTTTGCAGTGCCACGAGGCATGGTAACGGTCGAATTGGATACCTAGACGAAGAGCGCACAGGCTGCTGCTCGAGGCTCTAACTGTGAAGTGAGCCTCCGCCGCGCTCGCGCGGCCAAGTCGATGGTTTTCGACTTTGAGAATGAGAGTTTGTGATGAACACCTCTTCACTCTGATTGGTCGGTAAGCCGAACCTAAGTGGGGGAGGATGTAACGGGGTACGTAGCCCTAAGTGTACCCTGGTTACGTGAAGTGTGACACTTCACACTTCAGGTGTATGACACGTCATACTCCGGGATATTTGGTACAGGGTACCAAGGTCGTTCAAAGCCAACCATTGGTCAAACGACATTGCATTTCTATAGGTAACTTATAGATTGTATTAAACCCAAACTTAACCTACCTATAAATATACTCAGTTTACAATCTACCTTATTTAGGTCACTTCGCTCTCTTTAACTAAAGAGGGGACCTGTGAACTGCCGTTCACTGAGAGTTTGTATACTCTCGGAAGATAACTTCCTCTGTGCTGTGTGACCCCGTCACAACATGTAATTACACTGGGAGCCCAATTTTGATTTCGATTCTAATTTAAGCTGCTACTTAAGTCCAACTTCAAACGCACCCACCAGTCTGGTGGCATCTACTGTATAAAGCAACCTGGCTAACACAAGTCATCTTTGATGTCGATCCATGGCTAGCAGAGCATGTCCGTAATCAAGCCACTTCCAACCTTTGAAAACATATATTGTACATGTACTGTACCCCATCGCTAGATAGATTACAAATCCAAGTGCATCAACTATTAATACTTATTAAAAAAAGTTGCTGTGTCTCTTATTGCCTTCTACCGGTACTGTAAATCCCCGCATGATGAATATCATGCTTTCAACTCCCACTTTCCGTTTCACGATCAACTCCAGAACACATGTCGACCTCTTCAAGAATGAATCCTAGAGTCAACCAAAGCTACCACGCCATTGTGTTGGCGTTGGTTGCTCTACTGGTGTGTGTCAGTGCCGGATCCATTCCCTCCGAGCTGAATAGTATGAAAATCTCTGCCAACAGCTTCGACACCCGTGTCAGACGGTATTTGAGAGCACCAGACCTCACCACCGAAGATCGCGCATTCGATGCTCTAGGTCTCACGAAGCTTAAAGATGTAGCTACAACTGGAACTCAGAAGCTGCAAAAGCTGGCGAGCAACGCAAAGACCTAGATGACTTCGAACAATCAGCAGGCCACGGACAAGCTGTTTAAGAAATTAGAGGTCGGCAAAGTAGAGCAGAACATCTTTGAGAGCTCGCAGTTCAAACAATGGGCCGCGTCTGTGGCTAAGTCGTATAAGAAGAACCCCGAGGCTGGAGACTTTGCCATGGTCTCGACTCTTTCGTCTCGCTACGGTGATGATGTTCTCGCGAGCATGGTGGTTACTGCAAAGAGCTCCCAGACGATTGACCCTAGCTTGGAGAGTAAACTTGTGTCCTCATTGCTGACTAAATGGCAGACTGAAGCACGGACTACAGACGACGTGTTCAAGCTTCTGAAATAGATATTGACGAGGTAAATCTACTGAAGAACCCCGTGCTGAGCACTTGGATTTCTTACGGCCACAGGGTCGGAGGTAAATCTCCGTACGAAGAGCTATTCACCAAGCTGATTGCACGCTACGATGATGAGGACTTGCGAAGATGATTATTACTGCTAAAGATGACAAGGTGGTGTCGTTTATCAGGACTGACATGACGAATAAACTGTTCGAAAAATGGCAAAGAAGTGGGAAAACCGCCTCGGACGCTTCGAATATTCTTAAGTAAACGAGGAAGGAGCTTCTCTTCTGAAGAATCCAACGCTCCCGATTTGGATCTCTTACGTCTACTCGCTCAAGCAGAATCCTTATGAGCTGCTACTACTGAAGTTTAAGGCACACCACACTGACGCTTCCGTGGCAAGGGTTATTGCTTCTGCGAAGTCGGATCAAAACTCGATAATCATTGTCAAGAACATGCAGAGAACACAGATCGAAAGTTGGCTCAAGGCCGGAAAAAGTGACGAAGAGCTGTTTAAGCTCCTGGAGCTTAACAAGGCAGGAGACCAAGTGCTTGAAGATCCGCTGTGGAGAACATGGGTCGCATATCTGAAAAACTTGAAAGGGGACGCTGACAATAGAATGTATTCGGTACTAAAGACACAACTTGGTGAGGAGCAATTGACGAAGATTATTACCAGAGCCAAGACGGTCGGTAGAACCAAGGCAACCGCAACGAAATTGGAGCTGCAGGTTTGGGGAGCCAACGGTCGAAGCGCAGACGATGTTTTTGATCTCTTGAAACTTGACGTTAAGAGAGGCGACGTAGTTGAAAGCGTCGCTTTCCGAACGTGGTACACCTACATGAAGACGATGAAACAATACAATGAAAACGCAGTCATCGCAAAGATGGAGAAACACTTCGGCGAAGTTCGTTTGGCTCAGATGCTTGCAGCTTCAAAGCGGACTGCGACTGACGAACCTACGAAATGGTTTCTTCGTAGTTTACAGCGGAGCCAATTCTCTAAGTGGGAGGGTGAAAAAAAGAACCCCAAAACCTTTAGCAGCATGCTAAGTCCAAGTGATCGCAACTCTGAAAGCGACAGAGTTATGAGGGATTTCAATATTTTTTTCGGTGAAGGGATATTTGACATTCTGCGCATGGGTCGACAGTAGCTGGTAGATTTAGAGGTAGGAAGCACACCCCAAATTTCTTCGATCCTAGAATATCCGCTATGTTTTCTTAAAATTGAATAAACCACTGATCTTGATATCGCTCAACAGTTTTTAGCAACTTGTGTTTGAATCGAAACGTATCACTACTAATAGGTTAGGGGCATACATGCAATATAGATACATGTACAGTCAGAATTTCTGCGAAGAACTACCAGACCCCTATCTTCTGGCTACAGTTTTTGTTGTATTTTACTGTACTATATTACAGTATTTTATCCAACATTTGTTTAAGTCTTAAAACGAATAAGCAAAATAAATGAACATAGCTCTAATCATTCAGATAGCGTAAAGCTTATGTGCATTTGGACCGTTCATATTTATCCTAGACTATTTTCTAGCCAATGAACACCGCCCAAAACTCGCGTTTTCAATCAACAATCAGAGTACACAAAATACTTGTTTTTGCTTGGTAGTTCTTAACTGTCGAACGGCCGTTTGCACATAAGTTTTACTGTACACTCAGACGATTATTCATTGGTCATGTTCTGCTCTGTTTTTGCTGGGCCTTTCAAAAAGATCCCAATCGCATGACAATTTCATCAAACAAGTAATATCAGATTTTTTAGAAGCAACGTGATTGAAATACTTGAACGGACTTCACTCTAATCGAAGCTCGTGTCAACTCAGAGAATCTTTGCATAATTTTACTTTCAAAATAAGCTAAAACGTACCTTTAAACCTAGCCTTTTCAAAATTGACCAGAAACGGTGAAGGCCACATATACCAGGTAATGAAATGAGCTTACCTCATGATTTTTTCCAATATTTAGCAAGAAATCTTATTCCCAAAGATACATGTATTAATCGAGCCGAAATGATCTACCATTATTTGGATATTAGCAAAATTAGATTTGCTAGATTAATAGGCAACAGGGTGCCTTCCTAACCCTTCATAAAACGGTAAAATCACACATCTTTTTAATCACCTTTTAAGCCAGTTTTTGTCAGGCCCACTTCAAAAACGTCTGGCCAAACCCACAGATAAGAATCTAGTCTGTCCCTACCTTTAAGCTGACAAAATGCTACGTTTTCATATTCACCGTGGATAAGGACACATTTAAAATGAACAAAATAACTGTAAAACGTCTCTATATTAAAGGATATGGAGGTGTCAGATCCCCCCCCCCCTCCCAGCAACCTGTGTCAGTGGCGATGATTAGTCGCTATGGCATGCTTATAGCGCTTTGACCGGCGACCCAGACACGTTGCAAATTGGAAGGAGCTCTATCGCTTTCGTAAGTATTATGAATTCTATTCGAAGTATGGTAGCTTACGCCAACTTGTGGCCGAGACGATTCGAGAGATACATGTACGGGAAAAAGGAGCCATTGAGCTTACCACGGTACAGCTTTATTGCGTACTACTTGACTTATTAATCTTCACCATCAGCTCTCTCTCTCTCGACGTCTGATTTCTTGACGCACATAATAGTAAATATTTTGGTTTCATATTTTAAAACCGTTTTAATACCGGTTAAAGAAAGAATGCACATCGAAGCAAACCGAATAGTCAGAGAACAAATGTCTGATGTTTAGCGCATCCATCGGTACCATCATACGATAGAAACAACGTACCAGCTCCGATTCCATCAGCAATTGGTATCGCATCATCGAACGTCATCAACCAAGGCAGCCGCATAAACACTCAGGAAGCAGCCGCAAGATACGCCCTCCAATGGTTAAGAACAACCTTTACAGATGAAGCTGTCCTATTCAACTTCAAAAGAGCCCACTTCGCAGTTTTCTTTCAAGTACACAAATAACAACGCTTTCAAACGCAAAATGGAGCTCCGTCGTGGAATGCTCTTGGTAACAATTTCGTTTCTGCTCTATTTAGGTTCGGCTTTGATGATGGCTAGTGCTGGACTCATGACTCCCAGTGTGAATCACGTTCGTACAGTACCATCGGCGCACGAGGGCGCCAACAGTACCGCCTCAGAAGATAGAGTTAGTCCCAGTATTACGAAGATGACAGAGCTGGCTCCAAAGATTTGCTTTCAGAAGCTACGAGACTGCGCGAAATCAATCTTCAAAACGGATAACCAGTTCACCATGGCTACTCCAAGCTTTCCGAAGTTGAGGCTTGATAAAGCAAAGTCCGATTTCTTCTTGAGTGAAGCATTCGATGAATGGGCTCGTCATGTACTCAAAATCTAGAACAATAGCCAGTCCTCTGCTGACGATGCGATGTTCAACACGTTGGGGCCTCACTACGGCGACGATGATCTAGCACGCATGTTGACTACTGCAAAGCCGACGAGTGAAAACTCGATTGTCACGCGGTTGAGAGAGATGGAAAACTGCAGGGAAAAGTATGAATGTAGTTTACAAGATTCTCCAACTTAATACAAGCGATCAAAAATTATTGAAGACTTCAGCATTGGGCATGTGGATTAACTATGCCTTCAACACGCTTGAGAAACCAGTAGACGAAATTGTGAGAGCACTTAAAGCACACAACGACGATGTACTCGTAGCGAAATTGATAGCTCTGTCAAGAAACGACGTCAGCAGCGGCATGGCTTGGAAATTGGAGAGGTCGCTGACGGAAACGTGGCAAAGAAACGAGAGTGTAACTGGAGTGTTTTAGCTACTCAGATTCAACGAAGAAGGCACGTCGCGTTTTACAAACCCGGTTGGGGATTTGGGTGTCCTACGCGATGAGGAAGAGCCAGGATCCGTTTGAGTTTGTTGTCAGCCATTGGAAAGAAAGGCATCGATGATGCCCAAGTAGCGAGGATGCTCGGCACGGCAGCTAAAAGACGTCCCGAAGACCCTACTAGCAATGGGTGGGTTGCCGGAAATGCCGAGTTCCATTTGCTTAATAAATGGTAACAAGAGGAAAAGAGCGGCGAGCAGGTCTCCACAATGGTTGGACTCGACAGGGAAGGGGGTCGTGCTGCTGCAAAGTGTTGTGATTCTCATTCGATATGAGCGCTAATAATTGAGTGCAGCTTACGATTACGGGGGTTGCGTTTGGGAACAGATATAGGTACCTTTGAAATCCACCTCTAGTTTTCAGCCCTGACACAATATGTAGTTTTAGCTCTCAGCAATTTTACATTTTATTCGCACGCTTAAGATACCATGATACTATCTGATAACTACTTATCACACTGATCCTAGCCAGTCCGCGTAAAAGTAGCCATAATGTTGCGTAGCTGAACGATTCAGCCTGAATACCCAATCGAATTTGTCCTAGCAGCTTGGACAAAATTGGATTTTGAGGCCTACATAATTCATTTTGTCAAATCAGACGCTCAGAAGGACACAATTTGACTTTTTATTGTTAAGAGCGATTCCAGTTTACTACCGGTAAGTTAGTAGCTAATCGCAAAAAATCTTTTCGTCAATATTTACGAGTATACTTTAAAGTTAGTTTTGGGTTTTCCACGTACGATTTTATTTTTTTATTTTTCGAGCAGACGTACAGCCAAAAGGTGAAACTCATCAAAACAAAAAATTAAAGTCGTTGCCGTCTCTTACTTTGGCCGGAGAAGTAGACTGCAAAGAGGTTCAACAAGACGATGAGCCTTAAACACAAGAAGCCGTTCTAACTGTTGGAAATTATTAAAACTAAACACATTTCTGAAGTTGAGCGACGTGACAGCGTTTGCCACGGGAAGATTAAGCGTTGGTAATCCGAGATAAGTATTATCGGCTTTGCCTTACGCTGAAACAAATTGGTCAAACTTTAAAGTACACTTAGACACGATTAAATTCAGAAGCATTGCCCATACAACTAATATGCAGCAGCTCCGACCCAGTACTTAGCTAACCTAACGCCTTCTAATAAATACTGCCACATCCGCCTTCGAGATTGCCTTAGTCAAAGGTCTATAGCACCAATTGCACCTTGTTGATCGGTGTCTTCATCTCACGAATATCTGCGATATTCATCGAAGTGGAAAGCAAGGCTTAAGCCCCTTACGACTGTACCGCTTTTCCAACTGCGGGGCAGCTTCGAATTTGGTCTCATGGTGTTTGATTATGGCCACATAAGCAATCCAGGAACTGAATGCCTGGCTCGTGAAAATATCTCCTACCTCGTCCAATCTGAGCAAGTGGAAAACTTTATCTGGCGCTTTCCCGTCCACTTTTCAAGAGCGCAGCACGACACTGTCCGCCTTTTTCGAGCTCGTGGCCAGCGTCGCCAACTTCGAATCGTCGAGCTTTGTCCTCAATACCGAATACATGGTCTTGAAAGACTGTTTCTCCGCGTCGCTCACGTATGAAGTATAAACGTTCCACGCTGGGCGATCAAACAACGTACATCATTCACAAGGAAATGCATGTCGAAGAGCGCGGCTAGAAAATACTAAAACCGCGTTAAAATAAATTGAAACAACTAGGTAAAAGTAAGGTGCAAAAGAAATCTAACGGATTTTCCCGAATAGAAGCCGGTCTTGTAATCCCCATAAGCCCCTAAAAATCAATCAATTTTGACGAGGGGGCTTGTAAACGGGTAAGGGCTTGTATTTAATGAAAGAAATTTTTTCATCAATGGTTGTTCAGTACTAAAACGATATCTAAGGGTCTCCTAACTACGCATTACTCATCAACCAGCTCAACGTCATCCAATGCGTTAGCCAGCTCATCATCCACATCTGAATCCGTGTTCTCCTCTTTCTTCTCTTCTTCATTCTCCCATTCGCGCTGAAATCCTCTTCCGTAAACATCGTGACGCCAAATAAACCATTCCGATTCAATCGGAGAAAATCCGGCCGCAGCTACAGAGTTGTCAATAGTTTCTTGATCAGTGTCCTTCCAGGCCTTTCGCACCCACTGGCACGCGACTTCAGCGCTCGGTGGCTTCGGGTTTCCGGCGCGAGTGTATTCTACAGCGTCAGAGTTCTTCCACTCGTCGATATAGTTATACAGAATGTCCTTAAACTGCTTGTAGATGCCAATATCACCAGCTTGGAGGTATGCCGTCAGCCCACCTGGAATAACACACATAGCAATATTACGGTCTTTGCATTTGGCCTTTACAACGCGTGATATGTGCGCGCGCATTGAGTCCCAGACAATGGTCTTTCCTTCCGCCTGCAACACCTTAGGAAAGACCATATCGATCCAATTGCATAGTAGTTCGGAGTCAACCCAAGCCTTTGGCTGGTAGGCTACATGCACTCCACCAACCTTCTGAATGGTTCGAGATCCTTTCTTGTGCTTCCAAATTACGAGAGGGGGAAGCTTGACCCCTGCGGCCGTAACCGCCAGTACCGCCGTCACTCGCATCGATGAGAATCCAGTCGACTTAACGACCACATGTCGTGCACCCCGGACCTCTACGGTTTGCTCGCGTGCGTCCTCAAAGTACACTGCCGTCTCATCCATTAGAACTGTGTGATGAAAATTAAAGGTGCCCTTGTTTTCGCTAAGATAGCGCACGTATGACACCGCACGACCGATAAGCTGTCCATCTGTAAGTGTCGTCAAGTTGGTGCGGCGACGAAGCGATAAGTCATTGCGCTTCATGAACTCGCTAACCCAGTGCGGTGAGGCTTCGAACAACCGGACTTGGTCGTCGGAAACTTCACTGTACAGCTGTAAAGCTTGTGCTGCAATCCACTCTCTGGTAACCTTCTCCTTCTTTAGACGGCGCAGAACAATCATCTCAAGTAGTAAGTCTTCATGAGCGCCTAGGGCTCGCTTGCGTCCTCCTCCAGCGACTCGCATTTGTGTCGGCTTGGCTGCCCAAATTTCGTCACGCTGGCGCCACCAGCGGCGAGCTGTCGCGGGGTCGAAGTTCCACCCAAGTGAACGAAAATGAGCCGCTGCACGCGATGGAACACCTTCGCCTGTTGTATTGATCCAGTCGATAACCTCTTTCTTCTTCCAGATGCTGATGGAGTTGCGCCTCGATGTCATTGCCCTGATTTGAGAATAAACTAACTTTCAACGTGTAAGCTCTCTCTCGAGCAGAACAAGATCCGAGGACGGGGATGAGCGAGCAACGGCAGTGAACGCTAAAAAAAAATGAACATTTAAAATAAAAATGTTCGCTATACTACGGACTTCTATTTGATACAGGACTTCTATTATTAAACAGATTCTGTCATCTGTGAGCGGACTTGTATTTCCTACAGGACTTGTATTCGGGAAAATCCGTTAGTGTTAATCATTTTTTTCTCCACGACAACCGACTTGTGTTGCCACTACAATGTAAACCGGATGCAACTACTAAAGTAAATTTTAGGTATCGACAAAAAAAAATAGACCTATATTGTGTCAGCAGCGATACAGTCGTGCACCTCCAATTCGGCAGGGCGGACCATATCAACAGTGCCAGGGCATAAGTGAACAACATAAAGCAAAAAACAAACGCAAATCCAGTGCACTGATATTTTATTTGTTAATTCAGTACAACATTTACGCCAATCTTTTGCATAATTTTGGCGTCAGACGCGCGAATCGCGGGCGCGCAACAGCGCTTCCGGTCGCGATAGGCGTCCGGCAAGGCGGCAACTTCCGCGGACCGCTTAAGAATACTCTGGACGGTAGTGCGCTTTACTGCTTGGGGCCCCCAAGTTGGGGGGTCTTAAAGCGCTCCGTTGCCCAACGAGCAAGTTCGGAGTGAGAGCATGCAGGATCTGACTTGTGCTTCTCGCACAAAGACTGCTTTTGTGTGACATGTAGGAGGAAGGGCGATGTCCCATTGTATTTGGCGGTAAAAATCAAAGTGTGTGTTTGTAAGAAGACGTCCGATCCAAAATTTAAAATCAGATCGATGCGGCGTGTCATCCCTCGGCGAGGAGGGGAAAACCGTTGAGGTTAATTGCTAGGGTGGTGATGGGCAAAGGTAATTGCGCATCCGATTCGCGTAATCATAAAATCTGGCAGGGTATCGACTGATACCGGTGCCGAATTGGCGGTGCACGACTGTACTAGATTTTCAGCAGCTCTTCTGCAGCGTTTGACGGGATGTGCAAAGCGGGTTTTCCGTGTAGCAGCTGGTAGACCCAGGAGCTAGGGGGATTCATCAAGCTCAGCCAGCTTTGATCGTGAATCGGCTGGTTGTCAGGCGTCCTTTTAACTCCGGTTGGACTGGGAGACAGCAAGAAATCTCATTCGCGATTTCCCACGCTCTAGAACAAGTCGACCCACCACGCCTCACCCGGGTTCACGCTACCACATTGGCGTGCCGTCGCGGAGTTTGGTGAAGTCGCTCGAGACTCAATAAACAACTCGGGTTGCCCCCAATTTACGCCCTCTTTTATCATGGACTAGCTGCGGTGAAGGAAAAACTACGTTTTAATTAATTTTAGCTCATTGTCGTCCCTTCCGATAATACAACTGCAATGAGATCCTTGATTTTTAGTGAAATCAGTACTTGCAGGGAGATATTTGATACTGACAAATACGTAATTGCTACGATAAAAGCAATATCACACACTACTTCCAAGATACATTGCTTGTTGGTGAAGGGGTTGTCAAAGACATGATGTGAATTGGGTGATGGGGGGGGGACATGCACTCTCAAGGACTTGCCAACCAACCAAGCAGCGGTTGGTCTCAGTACTAAAAATATATTATTAAAAGCTTTAATCATAACTAGAAAATAAATTAATCCAATCAGATGATGCCGTATTATTCTCGCTTCAGTGTATTATCCGAAGGGCCTGCTCATTACCTATTTTCATTTTGTCGAAAGCTCTCTATTATAAGATGCCAAGTTTTGATATCCGCATTTTCTATCACTTGCTCACAGGCACAACACCCCTACTGTGTCTGGCGCAACAATTGCGATCTTATCGCCACATCTTGGAGGAATGAGGTCCACCGCTGTGGGTCTGCAAACGTCAATACCCAGCTTTGTCGGTGCATCTTTCATTGGGAAAACAAGCTTACTGTCGGTGACCGATGCATCCACAGCAGGTAACTTCGTTAAAGGTCGGAAGATGAGGTACAGCGCCACCTGGATAAACCCCAGTGTTGAGCATGCAGCACTGAGGAAGAGTATGAACATGTCGTTGGAGAATAGTCCTTCGATCGTCCAGATCAAGTTGGAGGTGGCGCCTGCCAAGCACATTCCGAACGGGATTGAAGCCCCCGATCTTGTCTTCAGTACCGTCTTGATCGTCTCAAATGGCGCGACGTACGGCAACAAGCAGGCAACTGTCATCATGTTGCCTGCAATTAGCTCAACTTGGCTAGTAGATTGCCCAGTCACCCCTGTCATACCCAGAACCACGTACACGGATCCGAGTACGTTTGCCATAAGTGCAATACCAATTACCTTCGTAGCGTATGTCCGTGCATTTGTCCACCGGAAGTACACGCCGATATACACCGTTGAAATGATCGTACCAAAGACGTACGTGGAGAACAGAGGGAAGTAGTTCCCTGATGTCCAGCCATAAAGCATACTACACAACAGGGACTGGTTAGTTTCATTTTTCCCGGCAAAAATAAGGAGGAAGACTTACACCATGACGCAGTTGAGCCAGAGTCCAACAAGAGGAAAGAGAGACACGTCGCCTGTGTCGTGACGCTTGTGGATGTCGTAGAGAGATGGAGCAGAGCTGAGGATCATGACCACAGAGCAACTCGACGCTAATGCCTTAAGTACGGTAAGTCCAAGATTCATCTTGTCAGATCAGTCGAACTTTGCCGATTCGAGAATTGGTCAAAGGGGCTTCTTCGAACCAAGTCCAAGCATCCTATTTGAAGCACTATCCAAAACAAGAACAGCACGTTATTTTAGCGATAGTCGAATCAAAGTGATTGGAAGTTGAGTCGACGGTTTGGCCTCGTCTATTGTCCAGTGTTAGAATCTGAAACGGCGCTAGCTGAGTTAAAAAAAATCTTATCCATTCTAAAAAAACTGATCGATTCACTCTCGTCCTCGCGTTACTTGCATCGCAGCAGCGTAGCTATCGCTAATTAGCACGAAACGCTAGAGAAGACACATAAAAGTCAAAGAGAAGCATCTTTCACCACACATTAGCGCGAAACGCCAAGCTCCTTCGTGCAGTTAACGCGACTTTCAAACTATCTGCTGATTTATAATTATGAAAATGTTGCCCAAAATGAAATAGGCTGATCTATTGTTATGATAATGTTGCCCAAATTGAACTAGGCCGATCTATTGTTATGATTATTTCTGCGTGTGCGCTCACTGCTTCGGAGAATGAATTGCAACGAAGACAGGCGATGGCAGCGATCCCATTGTGCCGTCGCTTTGAGGTGTGTTTGCTGTCGTCACTGGCAGAAGAAACTTCTTGTCTGGTTGATTCTGGTCCACTACGACCTCCATGACAGCACGTGTTCGGCCTGGGCGGAAGATGAGGTACAGTACCACTTGTACCAATCCCAGCGTCGCACACACGGTTCCGAGAAGGAAAATGAAGATGTCACTGGTGAGCAGACCGTTGATCATCCACAGAACGTTGGACGTCGCGACTGCAAGACACATCCCGAAGGGGATCGATACGCCGGAGCGAGTCTTCAGCACGGTCTTGATGGTCTCAAACGGCGAGATATACAGCAGCAGCACTACCCACAGCCATCATGTAGCCCGTGACGAGGCCCACCTGGTCGTGTGACTGGCCAGTAGCGCCAGTCATTCCTAAAATCGTATAGACGGCAGTTGTCGCCACGACGAAGAAGGACGCGCCGATAGCCTTGAGCGCGTACGGACGTTGCTTGGTCCATCGGAAGAACACTCCAATGTACAAAACCGCCATGATGTCGCCGAACAAAAAGGTGGCAAAGAGAGGGAAATAGTCAGCAGTTGCCCAACCGTACAACATCCTGTTCAAGTTATAGCAACATCGTTAGTCGCTTGTTACTTCACGGGACAGTGATGGGCAAAAGCGACTTACAGCACGTGGCAATTGATCCAGAGTCCCACGAGTGGGAAAAGTGCCACCTCTCCAGTGTCTTGACGTTTGTGGATGCGGTGCATGGCTGGCACGGAGCTCAGGATCATGGCGACCGAGCAGACCGAGGCCAGCACCTGGATGATCGCTAGTCCTACGCTCATGATGAAGTTGCTGCAACTTTTGATGTGAGAGTCCAATTCCAAAATGAACCGAGGACTGCAGGGCGTTCGTGTCTGTTGATGTTGGTGCTACTCGACTGTCGCCAGCACCGTATCCATGTTGAAGCCGCCATCGCGCGTAAAGCTGGTGGCGCCGAGCTGTCGGCTTTTGCTTGGCGTCGTATCAGTCGATTGGAAGTCGTGAGCAGAGTGATTGTCTTGGGGGTACGAGAACATGCAGTTTAGGGCGTGTGTAGCGTGTCTTCGCCTCGTCTATTGCTCAGATCTTCCGACTTGTCTTGCTTTGCTTCAGTTTTGGCTCGAAATGACTGGTCTACGACCGCTGCGACGTGGAGGGAAACTTCAGTTTTGCACCAGCACGCGAGTGAGCGCATCGCTTGCTTCAGACTTGGAAAGGCACGTGACGTGACGTCGATGTCTGCACGTCCCGCATGGGGCCAAACTAAAGAGGGCCATTTCTAGGGAGGCCATTTGTAAAAAAAGGGATGTAATCAATTTAAAAAGGCACGTGTTACTGTGCCCATCTGGGGGAAAATGTGACGAGGCATTGGTTCCCATCCGACACCATCCGACACCATCCGACTCCCACATACGACCATTTGTGCCCATCTGATCCCAACTACCGAAAGAGCCAGTAATGTAATATTTTGATGCGTGTCACGCAACTACACAGGTTTGCTGCGATTAACCGGACTCCTATACGGTGATTAACCGGACTCTTATACGGCTTTGTCTGTCTTGGACTGACAGCAAGCTACGGCTGAAGCATCTCACAAGCGCATTTTCATTCGCATCTTACTACTGGTTTGGTCAAAAATGTAATGTATTTAAATGCACAAGCTAAGGTATCTGTAGCGCAGATACTGCGGCGTTTTCTTGTCGATTAGTCCCGGCGACTGTGCACCTGCAAACACCTCGCAGGCGACTAGAACATAGATACCACAATTGTAGTTATCTGTTTGGACTCCGAGATGGCTCCCATAGCTTTGGACGCGACACCCTTCGAATCCTTGCACCCGAAGCAAATTTTTGATGTGTTCTGCAGCTGAACGGACTCCAACCTTGTACGTCGACTCCATCGGATCGTAGAAGTAGATTCTGCGCTTTTCGAGGTCAATCATGATAACACACCAGTGGTTCAGGTTACCGTTGACTGGAACCAACACTTGCTCCGTGGATGCACCGAAAAACAGAGCGGGCAAAGCATCATCGTCGGTCCAAATTTCGCCGTTAACAGGCACACGTATTGAGCCTGAGCTTGCCACTCTAATCATCGGATTTGGACCGAACAGTTTTGTCAGCAACGCGCACAAAGACGCGACCCACATTACCAGGCCCATCCCCAAATTCTTGCATCCACCTCTTCAGTCTCTGTTTGCTCGTCGTCCCTTCACGCTCTTGGTCCTTTAAGCGCTGAATGAGGTTGTGAACGTCGCGAATTTTCATACTACAGTCTGAATTTTCAAGGACAAACTGCAGAATATTTTTCTTCGTTGCCTTCGCCTTGCGCAAAGCATCAACCGTCTTCACCATGGAAGGAGCAAGTGCCGTTCGGACCGACGAGTAGTGCTCGTAGTTGGAACGAGTCAGGGGATGGTTATGCAGTAGTGACGCATAACGCGAACACAGGGTCGTTTGTGCTACCATTGACGACACGGACACAAGCGTTTATCTGAAGGAAGAACACATATTTTGTCAGTATTACGAAAGTCATTACAGCACATCCAGTTGCAGGTGTCCCATCTGAACCCGACTCGATGGGAATTCACCCATCTGTGCCCAACTCGATAGTATTTAGCCCAACTCTGCCCAAATATAAATGACTACATACCTGTGCACCGCACTTAGTCGATCGTATTTCCCGACGTGGCCGCTTGCCTTTACCCCGCGGTTTGTTCTTGCCCGCGTGGGTGCAAACAAGGGTCTTGTTGCACCAGATCCACTCCTCTGGGATTAGAGGAGCTAAAGTATTTTGCTTCTGGATCTTGCGGTTGCGCTCCTGGACCTTGTTGTTAGTACGAATTCGAAAGCTCTGGTACACATACAGTAGTAATTAGGCTAGTTGTCAACTAAACAATTTCTTAGCGATGCGAACCTGGTATGTCTGCGCCATATACTCGTTGAGGTAAGCATGGAATGACTCCCACGAGTCAAACTGCATCTGAAGTAGCTGGGGAGCTAAGGCACAAGATGTCTCTCCGCTGTAGGCCTCCTCTTGGGCGCTCTGTGTCTCGAACTGGCTCGAGGTTTGCGACGACTGTACACTCGAGTCCCCGGATGGCAGTGTCCACTCGGCGTCGCTGTCACCGTTGTCGCTATCATCTTCACTCGGAGCAGCGTACTGTCGGCGCTTTTGTGCGGAACGCAGCCGGCGCTCCATACTTGCCACTTTGCTCTTTTTGTCCAAATGAGGGGGAGCCACTCGTTCTGTCGTTGCAGTATACTGTATACGCCGTCGTTCGTATAGCGTGCGCAGAGCATGACACACGAGGAATAGGGCATGACAAAGAAGAGACCTCCTCAGATGGGCGCAGTAGCCACTCTCATTTAAAAAATACAGGCAATTTCCCAATACTGAAACCAAGATGATTTAAACGTGTCCGTTGCATTTTTGCGTGTCCGTTGCAGGGCGAGCCCTTTTGGGTCGACTGTTCTTCTTTACTTAAATCAAGTTACAAATGACCGTGTCCGTTGCATCCCACCGTGTCCGTTGCAGAGGATAGATATGGATGGAATTTATACCACAATGTTCTTGCCCGGGTAGACGAGATAGCATGCGAATACAATTATTTGGTGGGAGATATTGATGAAGACGAGAGCCCAAGTTATTTAACTGTATCGGACAAACGAAGCCGAGCGTGTAGCTTTCTTCCTGTCCACGTCTGGAGTGTGGAGTAAGCTCATTTCCACATACTCCAACTAGTGAGATAGTTCTCAGCCTAACTCATCAAGCCTCTACTTCGACATCCAAAATGGATCTAGCATCTCTGCTCAACGCTGTGTCCCCGACTGTCAGCAGTCCAAGATTTTCGCCAACGTGTGAGTATACGTGCCCTTCGGTTTCCGCCCTCTCAGAAGCGCTTAGTGACCTGCCGCCTTTGGTGGAAGACCAAGCGAACGAAGGAGACGAACCTGGGCTTGGTACTCCGACTGAATCTCAAGTTGCTATGGATAGCGAGCCGAGAAATACTCGTGTGGAGACAAGGTCTATGAGTGCAAGTGGAATTTCCGTGGAAATAACCCCTCCGCCCGGGGAAACGTACTCGTCAGAGGATGCCGCCATTGCAGCTCTGCATGACTGGACCAAGAATCATGGTTTTAATGTTACCAAGAGGCGTGCCTTTACTTCAGCGACGGCAGGGGATGCAGTTTGGAAACGTGGTTTCGATTGTGATCGAGGTGGCAAGCCAAAGTGTACGCAGCATCTTAAACATGAAGACCGAAAGCGCCCCATACGAGGTTCCATGCGTATTGGTTGTCCGATGAAGATAATACTCCAAGCCGTGGACAAGTCTGACCCTACTGGGGAATGGAAAATTGTACACACGAGGAACGGAAGTCGTCTTCACAACCATCCACCGTCAGAAGACGCCAGAGTTCATCCAGGTCATCGTCAACGGGCCGCAGCTTCCAATAGTGCGCTACCGACAGCTTCGCTACAAGATATCATCGGTTCTCAAACTGCTGTTGGAATTACAACTGCAAGGGTACATGCCAGTTTGATTGACGCAGACCCTGGTTCTTTTGTAATTCCACAAGATATAGCAAACATGAGAAGCAATTCTCGTCGACACGAACTCGCCACCAAGACCGTTATGGAAGCTCTGTTTAGTCGGCTGGAGTCAGATGGATTTTACTACCGATATGAGGTGGATTTGAAAACACAAAGGGTCCTTTATTTGTTCTGGGCTCATCCGGGTACGCTGGAACAGTACCGACTTCACTGTGATGTCGTTGGAATGGATTGTACGTACAAGACCAACAAATACAATCTTCCTTTGTTGAACATCATCACTATGACCGGATTTAACACGGTGCTACCTGTTGCACAATGCTGGCTACCGCGAGAAAGAGAAGAAGATTATATCTGGGCTATGAACACGCTGTCTTCTTTCCTGTCGGAGAGAGGTGTCGGTTGTCCAAGTATGTTTATAACAGACAGAGAATTGGCAGCGATGAACGCTGTTAATACTGTGTTCCCTGGCGTACCTGCAATGATATGTAGGTGGCATATGAACAAGAACGTCGCCAGCAAAACCCGCCAGGTCTTTGGGCAAGTAGCTGTTCAAAACCCAGCTCCAGGGCAACCTAAGTTCGAGAACACTTGGCAAACGGATGCGTTCATCTCATTATTTTACCGAGCTGTTGAATCATCGACAGAGGCAGAGTTCGAGATAAACCGAGGCGAGTTGCGCGCTCTGAGCGTTCCTCTTTCACGTTACTCGGATCAACACTGGTGGAAGTACAAGAAACACATTGTACGAGCGTGGACGGATCAGTACCAACACTTTGGTATCAGAGACACTTCATTCGTCGAAGGAACGCACGCTAAGTGTAAAACTTGGTTGCGTGGATGTAATGGCGACTTGTTTACAGTGTATAAGAGTTTGCTGCCTTGGTGGAACTCTGCAGCATCTTCAACTCGACTTCTGGCTCAACGGAACTCCGTACGAGTTCCATACCTTCTTCAAGGCAATCGATTTGCAGCGGTTGTTCGCGTAATTTCAGTGTGGGCTCTTACTAAAACACACGCGCTGTGGGAGGATGCACGTGCAATCGTCTTTAATAGACTGGATCGTAGTGAATGTTCTGGCGTATACCGAGCTGTGCATGGACTCCCTTGCATTCATGAACTCATGGGGATCACCGCCTCTAATGGAGAGCGAATTTTACAACCTAGTGATTTCGATTTGCACTGGTGGATTAATCGTGAGCAAGCTACTACCTTTCAACCTCGAATTCAAGAACCAGCGCTCAACGAAAAGGAATCAATGAGTAGGCGACAACGACGTCGGTCTAGGAGAAGCACCACTCTTCCTTACAACACACGAAGAGATCCAGTATTTTTTGAGAGGGTAGACCTTAACAACCCAGCTTCACCCCCAGCATTAAGTCGTGATCGGTATCAAAACGCAGAGACAGCAGTGTCTGTTCTCAATCCTGTATCAACTCTCCCCGTGGCGGATGTACAAGATCCCTCGGTTTTCCATACGAGTATTGTGCCTCCGCGATTCTGGGGATATGCAAGATGGAGTTAAATACTAAGTGTTTGTTAGTTTAACTTTCGTAATTACCATCGTTATAATTCAACAAAGCGCCCATTCTTCATTGAAAATTATCATGGAATGATGTTTTAATCTGCCTTACGCTTCTTGTTGCATCCCCAAAAAGTGTGAGATCTCAGTGATCCACTCTTAGGGAACGTCTTCAAACAAAGGGGACACGTCCATTCTCCTTCCTTGTTGTCCGTCCGGCGTCTGGTCTCTTGGTTCTTGGCTGCTTCAGGATTCCTAGTACAGAAACGGCGATGCGAACGCATCGCTGCAGAGTCTCCATACTCGATTCCGCAGTACTGGCACGAGTAGGTCTTGGGCAACACGCTGTTTACCACATCCGGTTCCCATTTGAGTCCGCGAAATGACAGGTAGCAGTGGATCCGGTGGTTCACGACATCATAGGGCATTCCGTTATGGATAAGGTCCCCACGGAAAATGATGCAGAAACCCACTGGAATTTGCACAACGCGAGATTTGGTGTCGTCGCGCGCAGTGAAGCAGCCATCGTAGACTCGTAGACTTGTTCCTTCCTCCAAAGCGAGAACCATACTTGCGGGACACGCGTAGACTTGTTCTTGGAAGCTTCAGTGATGACAGATTCAGGATAGTCTTGATGCGCTTCTTGCTCCTCTCCTCCTGGCGTTGAGCGCAGAAAGGAGAAGACTGTAGGAAGCCACGCCGGGTCCAGACAAGCAGTCACAGCGCTAATGACTACTCGCAGTAAACCGATAGAAGGAGACCGAGCGTGAACACGGGACTGTTCGCGGTATGTGTCGTGATTATCATCACTCACGTCCTTAAAAACGGGGGTGTACGTGCGGGTTTTCGCTTCATCCAGTAGTGCATTAAGCGTATCCGTAGACAATCCGAGGTATGCTACTAGGTAGCCGCAGGCAGGGAGTGTTGGCTTGGGCGCCATTTTGAAAATGCAACGGACACGCCTATTTGCAACGGACACACCTCTAAACAACTTGATTTTTGTATGGTATCACACACAGTGGATTTTAAGTGAATCTGCAACGGACACGGTGGGATGCAACGGACACGATTTTGAAACATTTTGAGTTTGTATACCTCGATGCAGCGACGGCAAAAAAAAATCATGTGCTTTTCTTTCTGGCTTTAATGCACATAACACTGATTACATCCCTTTTTTTACAAATGGCCCTCCCTAGAAATGGCCCTCTTTAGTTTGGCCCCCCGCATGAGTCCTTCCGGATGACTGTTTTTATTCGCTGTAAAGTGAGGGCACGTCAAGATTGGGGAAACGCCTCCAGTCATCGCTTCTGAAGTATCTCGACTGGCGTTCGAATGCGAACCGCATCATGCCAGAGCTTAGGCTAGGATGGCTGCATTCCAGTACATCCCGATTTGACACCTTTTAATGTGTCCGCGTGGGACTATAATAGGTGGCGATCAAATTTGGAGCGTCTAAAATGTGACGGGGCACTTCTAATTATAAATAAATGTTTCTAAAAGAAACTCTTAAAGGAGTTAAGTCTGAGCTACAGAATAAACCTCTTTGTTTGAAACACCTAATGAAATTAGAGGCACGTACAAAAGCGAAGATATTTCGTTAACTTATCTTGTTGTAACCTTTAGCTTTCAATACACTGTGTTAAGCAGGCACCTACGCTTGGTTGTGCTAGTAAAATGAGTTTCGCTCCTTAACACGACGTCACGGCGCACTGATTCAAGACAGGATTTTCAAAGATCGAGAGCTCGGAAGACCCGCCGACAGAGGCGCATTCCGTCACGAAGTCGCCCACTTCGGTCTTGCGAGTTTCCATGTACTGCACAAAGTCAGCGAGTGGGGAGGTGAGTCCCGGTCCACTCTGGCATCCAGGTAGTGGGACCACCTGCTCATTGATGTTAAAGCGTACGTAGCTCTCACCGTTGCACTTGACGCGCTCCGTTACCATGCGCGACCCCATTGCAACTACACGAGACGAACGGAAGTTGCGCGTGGCATTGATGGCATCAGTCGGATACGTCTCGTCGTAGTTAAGTCCGAAGCCAGAATACAGGGCGTTTAGTTGCGTGTCCTGGCTGAAAGCCACGAAGATTCTCTGACAGTAGGTCGTCTCCGTCTCGTTCACGAGCTTCGTCACCGCCTCGGCGTATAGGAAGCCGACAGTTGGCGCCAACGCCACACCATAGCCTGATCCGTAATAGTACCCCAGATCTTTGTGGTACCCGTAGTGCTCCCACTCATCGTCCGTAAAGATCTGACAGAATTCCACGTGGTCTTTGCCTAGGAAATTACGTTGATACATGCACAGATCCATGACCGTGAGTGCCACTCCGGTGGAAAACCCGAAGCCAGGCCAGAGCGACTCGAGACGCTCAGCCAGAGCATCTTGCCAGCCTGTAGCTGTGGCAAACGCCGTCTGAGCCGAACTCTCATCCCCTTCGAAGTTTGGACACGTGTCAATCGGAGTAAGTGTGTTGCCACCCAACGTCTCGTCGGTATTGTTTACTTCAACCAAGAGATTGCTGTCCCAACCTTTACCGTGGAAACCGTCGACGAAGCTCTGGGCTGTGCGAACCACGCGCTCTTTTGCGTTCGACCACACTGTTTCTTTGGCGTTGTACAAGTGGGCGTACGTGGTACGGAAAGTAGAGCCCACGTCGAAGGCTTCCTGTAGTCCAAGCGACGTGATATTTTCAACCTCGATCTCCGGGTGTGGGATCAGATCGGTGAGGTTCCACGTTTTGAGGAACTTCAGCTCATCGGCCATTGAGTCTGACATATTCGGCCAGCTTAGGTACTCCGTGACAGTCTCGGCGAAGCTCTTTAGGCCGCTGTAGCTCCCAGATGAAGGATAACGGGTACCGTGACGCATAACCTACAGCATAACGAGACGAATAAGCTACTTATGTTGTCTAATACAGGATAACTGGTAGCTTACCATGTGAACTTGGTCCACTACACAGGTGTCGTCAAGCGCGACTTGGTCGGCCGTAAGGTCGGTGGCCGCTTGGTGATAGAAGTTGAGCTGGCTCGTATGATCCGTCAGGTCGAAGCCATCGCTGTACGCTTGGGCAGAGTGCGCCAGCAGCAGTGCTGGCAGAAGAGCGGAGACGGTCTTCATCGTCGAGAAGGTAGCGATTCCACAGGATCACTTGGCGAGTTTAGAAATGAGCATGACAGAAGACAGACTGTCCATGTGCCTATCTTCGTCTCGACATCTTGAGATTCCGCAGACACTTGCGGTCCGAATCTCATGGGCGGCCAAAGTCGGCACCTTTAAGCCAGATGGAAGGGCAGGAGTTGTCAAGTGATTAAAGCGGAAGCGCACTTCAGCACTTTCCGCCGCTGCCAAAGCGGTACATGATGAAGTGGCCAATACTACAGTTGTCCATATCATTTTTAGCCAATCATATGAGTCTCATCATTGCTTATAAGTTTGCGCAACTTAAACATAGGGACGGACGTCAAATTGACAAAACAGCCCTGTCATTTTCTCCTAACTCAACACACAAAAAACGTGGTGCTTGAGGCTTAGATCGATAAAATGCTTGAGATTGGGTGTATGTCTGCGTGGGGGGAATGATTCTTTGAGCGTGCAGTATTATAATAGATTGGAATGGCACCTCCGTTCTGCAGCGCTGTCACTTAGGCGACTTTTTGGCGTTAAGGAAGTCATAATCTAATATTAAAATACCAACACTTCAAGGATCTAGCGAGTCGTTGCACTCTTCAACTTGTGGATCCTTTCATCACGATCTGGTTAGCATGGAAGTTAGGCGAGTCCTTCAAAAACGCAATGGCTGCCTCAACAACCATACGAGAGCCGTTTGCCTTGACATCATAAAATCACAAAACAAGTAGCAGGATGCTTCATATATTAGATCGAACCCTGTATGAGATAAGGAGGCCAACACCAGAAACTACTAAAATTTAAACCTCAGGTTGTCCAATCGATATACAAGTTGAAGTGGCAGGTTGAAGTAACCATCACTCCGATCTGGCGCTACCAAACAATCGCTTTGGTTTCCACACTTGCAATTTCGCACCCAACGCCGCATTTCGCTTCACTTCAATACCATTCATGCAGCTATCTTCGATCATCACGACCGCTAAGACCAAGCAACCACTGCTCATTGTTGAAGCGTGGTCCGGAGACGACGTGGCCTTAGAGATGGCCCAGCCCGAACGTGCCCTTATGGTTGCAGTGAAGGTTGTACTACGGGCTGCAACATGCCGCTTGTGGGGTTGGATTTATAGGCGTGGAGTTGCCACAACCCAAATCTGCCAAGAAGAGCTTCTTCCCATTGCTCAGCCAGCCGTGTTCCCACTGTCGATACAGCACATGGACTTCATCGCTAACAGCTTTGAAGACATCATGACGCAACAGCAACTGATGCATGCGGTACTCGAGGACCTCACACGCAAGCCAGGATGTCGCTGCGAGTCAAACTATCTGAGGCAAGTTGCAGTGCGTGTGAAGACCGTGACTCTCGTGCTAATAAAAGCGTACTTGCAGTGTTGTGGACGTCAACTCTCCGAGTGCACCAAAAGTCTAGCGCAAGGATAAAGCAAGCGCGCGTACCCAACCAAGGTTAACTACCACTTAGCGTTTGAATGCAGAAGCGGTTATTACCTTAAAGTTGCCGAGTTAATTCATAAAAAAAATTGCCATGTTGAAGTGACATCGAAGCGACAATCACTCTGCATCTGGCGTCGACGCTCGCAACTCTCACTTCTGTTTCTGCAGTCTGTGAAGCACTCTTTAGCATGAAGCAGCTGTCTACCGCTCCCGTCACGTTGTCCGAAGGCCCGACGCCATCCGCAACTGCATTCGTTCTGAGCAGCGCACAGAGCGCATTGGACTGGTGCATGCGCTCTGCGGCACCACGCCTGTGGAGTTGGCTCCGTGGGAGCGAAGCCGCTGTCAACAAAGAAGAGCTGCTTCCGTCGTATTCGCAAGAGCAAGCGCAGCTCATCGCAGATAACATACGCGACTTCAAGACGCAACAGGAATTCATGATGCGAACGCTGGAGGACATTCGGAAGGAGGTCAGGTGTATTCCGCACTGTCGCTGCGAGTCTGGGGCTCAGCTACAGCCGGATTTTGCTAGTCAATAAGTGGCAATCATTGACGCGGGTCGTGAAAACTTTATTTAGAAACAAGTATGCAGCATTTCATTTTAGACTCGGTGTTTGTTCCTAACAGAACACAGATCTAACGCACTCACACACAACTTGTTGGGTTAAAGGAAACTTTCGGACTGGCAGCAGTGCGGCGATTCCGCACTGGGCTGCCTTTCTGACCATCACTCTGCTAGCTAGTTCTAAAAGACGATGTAAAGAACTCATTCTGCTTCAACCTGAATGCGGTTTCCAACACGCCCTCCTCCGAAGTGAATCGGTCACTGAGGAAGATGCTGCTTAGACAAACCGATCATGGCGCACAATGCCTCGAGTCGCTCGCCAGCCAGTGCCTTTGTCATTATGTCGGAAGGGTTCACCTCAGTTTTGACTTCCACAAATCCACGGTTCGTTTAGCTACTTGGTCTCTGGTGTAGTGCCAGCGTAGCTCGATGTGTCGCGTTCTGCGACTGTAGGTCGGGTTCGTCGCCATAACGTAGGCGGCTTGGTTGTCAATTCCCATGCGAAAATTGGTCTTCAAGTCTGGGAAAACTTGGATCAGTACGTTGCGTAATCCTTGGCCTTCCATACAAGCCTCGCACGCAGCTACGTACTCCGCCTCTGCGGTAGATTGAGCAACAATGCTCTGGCGCCTCGACGCCCAGGATATCGCTCCACCGGCCATACAGTGGACAAAACCTGTTATGATTTTGCGTGTATCGGGGTCGTTCCCCCAATCCGAGTCACAGTAGCCGTCGATAATTAGTTCCTTGTCTTGCTCTGCTGCTTTGGCACGGGTGTACACAATCCCTTGGGTTTTGGTTCCGATTAGGTACCGCAGCACTCTCTTGGCAGCGCCAATGTGCTGCTGCGTAGGATTTTGAACATAGCGACTGAGTTGTCCAACAGCAAACGCTAGGTCTGGGCGAGTGCAGGTCGTCAGGTACATTAGCGACCCCACCAGTTCACGATACGGAAAGTTCTTGCCGTTCGCAGCCACCTGCTTGCGCTGGTTTGTGTCAGTGTCCTTCACGGTAAGACGCAAAGTCGTCTCCATCGGGATCCTACTGGGATGCGCACCAATGAAGTGGAAGCGCTCAATAATCTCATCACAATACTTGGTCTGGTGTATTTTGATGGAGTCTTCACTCTGTTCCACCTGCACGCCCAAATATGTGTTGAGTAGACCTTGGACCTTCAAACCATAGTCCTTGTCCAGCTTCTCAAACATCTTCTTCTTAAATCCTTCACTCTTGGTCGCGCACAAGATGTCGTCGACGTAGAGGAGAAGCATGGCAAACTCGCCATCTTTGTTGTAAAAGTAGAGGCATGGCTCAGCCTTGCACTGCTTGAACCCATAGTTCACGAACCAACTATTCACCTCTGAATTCCACTCTCTTCCGGACTGGCGTAGTCCGTACAGTGCCTTGTTGATGATGTAAATCATCCCGCCATCCTCGCAAGGGTAGCCCTGGACTTCCTCCAAATACTGTTTTATTCCAAGCGCAGCATTGAGGTACGCTCTGTTTACGTCGCCCTGGTAGATCACTAGATTTAGAATGATGCATACCGCAACAAACATTCTGAATGTCGCCATGCGTGCAACCGGTGAGAATGTGTCCGTGAAGTCGATTCCGAAACGTTGCTTATCTCCTCGGGCCACGACACGTGCTTTGAAGGTCACAATGTATCCTAAATGATCGGTTTTCACGTCAAAAACCCACATAGTCTTGATAGCATGCTGTCCTGCTGGCATCTCGGCTCTTGGAATCTGCAACAGCACGTCCTTGGACTTCAGTGAAGCCATCTCCTTGTCCATAGCCTCCTTCCAGAAACTTGCTTGCTTTGATCTCATTGCCTCCCTGTAGTTTCGTGGTATCTTGATGTCACTTGCGCGCAGTCCACCGTTGCCACAGCGATCTACATGCAGTGCCTTGAAAGCTGAGTACACCGCAAAGTCTTCTTCGTATCGTTCAGGTTTGCGAGTATTTGAAACTTCGCGCAGTCCTGGTCGTCGTGCTGCTGTTGCACGCTTCGCTCCGACCTTGGTACGCTTCCGGTCTTGCGCACGGCGAACTTCTTCATCTCTCGGATGCACCTTGCCCACTAGTAACTGCTAAGGAAACGCGAGAACACCACCTCCGGGTCCTGGTGGATCATCCAATTCATCACTCATGCCTTCATGGTCGGCTTCTATTTCGTCACTCGGGTCGAACAAGCAGTCGTAGCCGTCGCATTCGTATCATTTACCGGTGTTAAATCCGACACATGACTAACGTCCAGTCTATCATCTGTATCAAACTCAGTCACCGACTCTGCGTCATTGTCACTTAGAGAATCTCCTTCTTCCATCTGAGAAACATCAGCCGTGCGATTATCGTTGTCGTCATCAACTTGAGAATCCTCATCAACTTGAGAATCATCTTCATCATAACCTCCATCAGCACAATGCTCAACAATGGCTGTATTTTCGCCCTCCTGCGTATCTTCGAACGCATCATCGTAGTCTGGAAGCGAGTTGTTCTTCAGGATGCCCTCCCATAATCGCTCGTCACGTTCACCCAGTGTACTGCTCGGCGTGTTGCTCGATGGCTGGTCGTACTTGGGTAATACGCTGCTCTCCACAATATTGTCCCACAAAGCCTCTTGAGCAACATCAAGGCCGTCGCTTGTAGCCACACTCTCCATGTCTACATTACTATCAGCTCGCACGGAGTCTGTGTCACACTCAGCTTGTTGAGACGCTTCATCACTATCACTTTCTGCATCATCGAAAGCACCATCTTGCACAAACTCATCGAAAGTCTGCAGCCACTTGTTCACCTTCGACTTGAAGGCACTCCCATAGCGGTCCTTGTACTTGATGTTTTCATTTACCTTCACATCTGCAATGAAGCCTTTCTGATGCTCGGTAGGGAAGTACACTTGGCAGCCAACAACATCTTCTTGATAGCCGATCAAAAAACCCATTTTGCAGTTCGCACTTAGTTTCTTGCGCATTGCGGCCGGTGTATGACAGTACACCAGAGATCCAAACGCGCGGATGTGATGAAGATCTGGCTTCGTGCCGTACATCATCTCGTACGGGGTTCGCCCTGCTCCCTTACAGAAGACTCGATTCTTTAGATAGACCGCAGTCTGTAGAGCATGCGTCCAAAACGATCTCGGAAGCCCCGAGTCGTGCATCATAGTCTTGACCATGTTTATCAGTGTCTGATGTGTCCTCTCCATCAAGTTCAACTGTGAAGATTTTGGACCAACCTTCGTGTGGACAATTCCTTTCTCAGCATACCAGCTCTCCATTGAGTTGTTGCAGAATTCCTTGCCTTTGTCCGTGAGAACTTGCTTCACTGGCCCAATGTTGGCATCGTTCTCGTCACGAGCTGCAGCATCCCACCGTCGAGTGATCACTGTATCAACACGACGTCCGTGTTGCCGCTCGGCCCAGGCAACGTATTGCTTCATGTATCCATTCACCTCGCTTTCAGTCTTCGACTTCAGCAGGTACGTTGTAATGAAACGAGAGAAACCATCCATTATAACTAACACTGCACTGTACTGTGTGCCGTTGTGAAGTCCAGGTATCAGTAAATCGGCAAACACTAAGTCGTTCACTTTCTCGATGTTCCGCTCCAACTTCTTCCGGAAGGTTTTGCGTCTCTGCTTGCCGAAATGGCAGTCAGCGCAACCCATCTTCCCACACTTCTTCAGCATGATGCCCTTGGCCAATCCACGGTCGACCATAAGGCGAATGTACTCCGGGCATGTGTGCCCCAGACGCGCATGCCAGACGTCGATGTCCTCGACTCCATCCGTCACCGCAAAATTTGCCACTACCTGCTTCCTAACAGCAGTAGACTTCTTGTTGATTTGAACGCCACCGATGTTGTGCGCGTCAAATGTCCACAGTCGATGTTCATGCTTTGCTCGAATTACCTCCGTGTTGTCCTTCGACATACCAAATAGCAGTGTCGTCTGATCCCACGACATCTTGAAGCCTTGCTCCAGTGCTTGTCCAGGTGAGAACAGGTTACAACCAGCTTTCGGCACGTATAACACGTCTTCGACAAAAGCAAATACCATCTCTTCGTATATCATGGTCGCGAGCAAAATCGTCCCAAAGCCTTCTGCTTGGGCGTCGACACCGTCCGCGAAGCCCGAAATTGTCGGGTTCCAGTCGCTGTCTTCCATGTTATTCAGTACCGTAAAGTACTCCTTGCTCGCCACAATATGGGCGTTGGTCCCACTGTCGAAATACCAACGACTGGAATCGTAGTCCTTCGCCACTCGCTTCACTACTTCTCCCAACACCACTTCACGCTTGTGCATGCGTGTATCCTCAACGGTCGCATCCGCTGTAACTTGAGCCGCGGGCTTGACATCAGACCGTGCCATCTTTGCCTTTGCACTCTTCTTCTCCCTGGGTTTGTCCTCCAGGTCCGGACACTGATGCTTGTAGTGGCCCTTACCACCGCAGTTGAAGCACTCGACGTCTGCCTTTGCCGTTCTCTTCTTGTTTGCATCTCCAGTAGTCTTGTTCTGACTGCTCTTCTGTCCGCTGGAAGCATTGCCTTGCTTCTTCTTGCCTTGGTTATTGCCGAATGCACTTTTCTCCCAGTCCTTACTGCGAGTCTCAGCGGTGAGAATCAATTCTCGTACAAGATCGGGTGTGTACTTGCTCATATTCGAGCTAAATAGCACTTTTCTACGGAGCTCGTTGTAGCAAACCTGCGCTGGCAGGCTTCGCAGCAACATGTCGACCATCTGAAGGTTGCTCAATGGTGATCCGAGCTCTGCGAGTTCGTTCGTAATGCGAAACATCGCATACAAATGCCCTCGCACGTCACCATTCGCGCGCAGGTGAGTCCTGTGTAGTTCGCCCTGCAGGCGATACACCTTCTGCGCCTTGGTGGCGTCGTTGTTCTTCCCTTCGTAGATCTTGCACAGTTCCGCCCACATATCGGTCCCAGTCTCCTGGTCCATCAGCTGTTGAGCGAGCCTCGTTGTCAGCGAGCCTAAGATCAGCATCTGGATCTTCGCTTGCTTTTTCGTGTGCTCATCCTTCTGGTCTTGACTCCACGAAGCGTCTTCTGTCACGTTGCCGACAGCAATCTGCTCCAGCAGACTCTTCTGGAACGCCACCACCATGGTCTTCTTGTAGAAAGGCCAATTCTCTCCCCCCCAGTTCACTGGGTTTCCGGATGAGTTGATGTGGAACTTCTTGTCCTTCTTTCTGCTGTGTCGGTCGTCTTCGGAGTCGCTTGAGGATGACATATTGTTGCTTGAGTGTCGTTTACTAACGTGCAGCGCTGTAGGTTGCTTGTATTTGGGCTCAGAACCCTAACAGAACACAGATCTAACGCACTCGCACACAACTTGTTGGGTTAAAGGAAACTTTCGGACTGGCAGCAGTGCGGCGATTCCGCACTGGGCTGCCTTTCTGACCATCACTCTGCTAGCTAGTTCCAAAAGACGATGTAAAGAACTCATTCTGCTTCAACCTGAATGCGGTTTCCAACAGTTCCCTACTCACTAACGTCTTTCATTCCAACATACTCCACACTTTTGGATGGGTGGAGGCCTTCGCATTCTCTTACTGTTTGGATTTCGTCTGGATCGCTCGGATTGTCAAGAGCATTCTTTGTGTTTTTCGGTGGATACACGATGTACAGCACCACTTGAGTACTGCAAATCAGCACACCGATTGCATTGGGAACCATCACAAACATGTTATCATCGGCAATGGCGAACGCGGTCCACACGGTGGTGTTAAGGAGGAAAATGGCGCTGATAATTATCGGTAACGTCGTTGCGTCCTTCGTTTGAATCACTTGCTTCATTGTCTCCAACGGCGAAGCAAATAGAACCAAGTTGACGATGTCACTCAAAACCCCGAGACCCTTCTCCACCGCGTCGTCCGACAGATTTGTCACCCCAGTCGTCCCTAGGATGTAGTAAATTGTATAGATAACCAACACTGCAAACGTGATCACACAAACCTTGTGGATGTGGGGTCGGTCCTTACTATAGCGGTAGTAGATGGCTCCAAAGACGACGGAAGTGAGCATACCGAAGCAGCTGATGGCAAAGAGCGGCAAGATGTTGTCGACGAGGTAGGCGTACAGGACCCAGACGTAGCAGTTGCAGAAGATCATGACTACGGGCAGGATGGAGGATGGTCCAGTTGTTTTGGTCTTGTAGATCCTCCAGAAGTCTGGGGCTGGAGACAGAGCGACGAGAGCCGCTGTAATGGTGGAGATCACTCGGATGACATCGAGAAAGGTTGTCATGGGAAAAGTAGTGCAGTGGGGTGAAATATGTATACGACCTGATGAATACTCACCAAAATTGAAAGTGCACACGATAGTCTTGGCAGCCGAGGCACAAGTCGCTGTGTTGCATGTTCGGGGTAGCCATTGACGCATGGTGGGGCACCGTTGGCGGCCTCAAATCTCGCTAGGCCTCAAATTGAGCACGCGATCAATTGATGACTTTTTGCCAGTATACGTCAACGCGTAGTTTGGTACATGTACTGAACTGTGTTGTATCGTGTCAGTGACATTGCCACCCAATTGTCGTGATTGAACTATTTGCGCTTTTCATGCGCGGCCGCTATTATTTTATTTAACAGTGTTATTCTATGAGACCGCGCTTACTACAATGAGCTAAAACCGACAGCTTATAGATGTTGCAAGCACCGAATTTAGGGTGAAGCTTACTGAAATCAAATGAAAATGTACAGTTGTTCTCAACGTTGAGGCGTTTAGTGAGTATTAAACGAAAAATATGTTTTCCACCCTTTATCAAAGTTGACTTATTTTTGTCAAATGACGTCAATTAATAATAACACTGGCGTTTTTGGTTCTTCGACTGTACAAAAGCCGAAATCAGCGTCGCAATATAATCTTGGAAGCTCCTCGATATTTTCTGGCGGGGATGTCACATCGAACAAATCCGATTACCGTATATATATAATAAATCGATCCACTTTTTTATTGAATTTAGACATTTTAATTAAGGTAAAATCTCATGTTAAGAGACCTGTAATCCGAATTGATATTTTTCAATGTTTGAATTTGAGCTTATTGTGGGTTTGTTGTTATACGTGTACGAGCGTAACGATAAATAATATGTATTTTAGTAAGGTTAAATCTCTAAGCAGTAGAAACCGTTGTTATGCATCGCACATAACGAGTCTGAGCACTAGTATTTCATCCTGACGACACATTGTATACCTCGCGCGCTTATTATTTTTTGATTGCGTGGCAGAGCATAAGTCTTTGATGGCGTGGCGATCAGGCACGTTACCGTGCCCAAGTACGCGATTGTTAGCCCTGTGCGTGACCTTATGTAAAATTTCTGCGTCGCACTTAACCATCACACTTGGTTCGTGCCTGCGTACGCAGACTTGCTTCCCACACGGCTAAGATGACAGCCCAGCCGTCACTTACAAAGCTTGCATCTTTGAGCAAAAGTCTTGTTTGAGACAAATCACTTCGCCATGCAGCAGTCCTAGTTCGAGACAAAGTGACGGTGCGGCATAGCAAACGATGTTGCAGTGTGAGACTGGTGTGCTGCGATCGAGTTTGTGGTAAGTTCCGCTGAATGCTTGTTGCTTGCGAGGTAAATGCAATTGTGAGTTTATACGAACTGATCTATTGTCCTTCTTGTCTTCTAGTGCTATGCCGTACGTATTGACTGGCCCTGAGCGCTCGGCGCCAGGTTGAAGTCCTCACCATGGTTGTGGTTGTCTTCTGAATACCAGATAGCCTCGAAGATGTAATACAGGCTGTGCTTCAGTCTACACTGCCTCCCAAGACGACAACCACTTCCGAAGTATGTAGATGTATACATGTAGTCTGGACCCGAATAAAAGACCGTTTAAAATCCAATAGAAAGTACCACCTGACAGAAATCTGTCACCACGCGAGGAGAGACAGGCCATTTCTGAGACGAGGCGACGTTTCCAGTCAAGTTGCACTTCAATACGTTGAAGTTGGTCCGTAGCGTTACCAGGTAGCTGATTTAGTTGGATCCAGCATGCACGAGTGTAGCGTAGGCACGTACAAGCACATTGTCACCACAGGAACGAACATATTCACCCACACGTGACGGAACGTCCTTTTGTAGCGCTTCCAGAGACTCCCACGAGTCTTCTTCGTCCTGTAGACCCTCCCAGGACACGAGAAGCTGCCATACGCCTCTGTTCTTCCGGTGTTCTTTCAAAATCTCAACCACAAGTAGCATACCTTGGTTGCCTACATGAGCTAGTAGTTCTTCACTTACTTCCAAACTTGAGTCAGCGTAGAACTTAAGACGCGATCCATGCACGACGTAACGTTTGTTCGTCACGAGGTGACGGATCGTGAAGGAGTGGGGGGCCGTCTCCACGACTTCAAATGGCCCTACCCAACGTGCTAACAGTTTATCCACCTCAAACCTTGAGTCGATGCGTGACCATAGCACAAAATCGCCCACGCTGAAGTTGCCTCAGTCCCCTTGGACCGAGCCATATTCTGAAGGCGACGCTTCTCACGTCGATCCACAACCTCCTTGTGCAAACCGGCCAAACTGGTCCGCAGATTCTCCAGGCGTTCTGCAGGCAACGCCGAAGTCTCCAACACTTCAACTTGCTGACCTCGTTCCAGTAGGATAGGCTCAAATGGAGTCGGGCGTGGCAGTCCCATAAACAGTTCACTCGGGGCTTTGTCGCCGAGCGACCGCACAGGAGTATGGTTGAGATTTCCCTGCACGAGAGGCAAGATATAGACCCACTCATGAGTGTCTAGAGTGTACTCCATCAATAACACGCGTAGAACTTGGAGTACGTCGCGGTTTAGACGTTCAACCGTTCCATTAATCCATGGTGCATATGCCACGACAAAGTTCTGGTCAATGTCTAATTTCTTGCAAATCATAGCAATCAGCTCGCTCTTGAAGTGGCTGCCCTGGTCTGACATCAACACCGATGGAGCACCAAAACGTTTCCACCAATCGACTAAAGCTGTAGCCGCCACCACACTTGTAGGTGAATCACAGGCCACCAGTTCGCAAAAGTGGGTGAGATTGTGCTTCAGTACAAGAACGTACTTACACGCACCCATGCTGTCCCCGAGAAAGAGAAAATCGAAGTGTAGTAGTTCGTTTCGTTCTGTAGCCTCGTAGGTGGGTCCCCACGGGCGAGGGATGACGTTTCCCCCCTTCACGTGCTTGCAAAGCAAACATCGACTCAAAAACCTGCGGCAAACTTGAGTGAGGTTCGCGATCTCGAACAGCTCCTTCACTGTTGTGGTCATGGGCTCTAATCCTCTGTGGCCCTGGGCTCCACAGTGAGCGCCGATCAAAATCCGCTGCAGTAGTGCCACTTCAACTTCAGGTATCCACAGTCGATCGTTAACAACCAGGGATCCATTGTCGTCACGCTTTACGTTCACGGGTGCACTGCTGACATGCTTTTGCTGCACTGTCTGGATCTCGCCCAGAGTAGGAAACACAAATCCGTTTGCTCGCAGGTGTACACGCTGCATTTGAGTGTCAGCTACAGCAGTCTCCCGAGTCCTGCTTCTGGTGATAGCTTTGCACTAGGTTAGCACTCCCTCCTCCACTGAAGGAAGCCCCCACCGCGATAGTAAATCGGCCCATAAATTGGCAGATCCATCGATATGCTCAATCTGATACTGCAACCCTGTCAACGAGAGGGCCCAGCGTTGAAGTTTTCCACGCACATGGCTCTTTACCTCTTGATCAGGAGCGAACACGTACACGAGGTTCTTGTGATCGCAGTAGAGTCTGAACCCGTTGTCACGAACTAACAGGTAGGTCAGGTTGCGAGACGCCCAAATGATGGGGAAAGCTTCCTTTTCAATGATACTCCAGCGCCTCGCCGTGTCATCAAACTTCCCTCTCTTGCATACGAGCAGTTCGTGCTGTTGATCCGCCACCGGAACGCCCTCAACCCAATCATGGACCTGCGTGACTACTAGTCCCCAGCCTCTGTCGGAAGCGTCCGACATGAGTACGATTGCCGCATCCTGGGCTGGGTGATGGAGTGTTTGAGACGTAGCAAGTAGGTTTCGTGCATCTTCAAATGCAGCTGTATCACGAGCATCCCATTGGAGAGCCGCACCTGCGGCAAGTCGTTTCGTCCGACCAACTACTTTCAACACAGCTTCCAACTTGTCATGCAAAGGCTGCATCACCCGGCTGAAATCCATAAGAGAGTCACGCATCCATCCGGTTGCACAAAGGAACTGTCGTAAATCCGCAGCAGTACCGGGCAGAGGGAGTTGTCGGAGGCCACTAAGCCGTTCTGGGTCATGACAAACTCCAACACCACTGAAAACTCGGCCGCACCACTTAGCCTCCTTCCGAAACAGAAAACTTTTCATCACACTGAGTTTTAACCCAAGCTTGCGTGCACGAGCCAAAAACAGCCTCAACACAGCGACGAAAACTACCGGTGAAGGCGCGTACAGCAAAATATCGTTAATCCAGATCAACAGATTCGTTCGCAACATGTCCTCAAATGCTAAGTTCATCTGATTCTGGAAATGCAAAGGAGAATCCATAGCTCCTTGAGGAACACGACATGGCGTCCATACTCCTTCGTCCGTAATGAAACCAAAGGCTCCCTACTGTCCACATCAAGCGGCAGCTGAGAAAACCCACTTGGCATGTCAAAACCTGCAAATCCGGAAGCCCCTGCAACGTTCCCAGAGGACGACGTAAGATCAGCACCTGTGCCAGCAATCGGCACGGTTACCACGTTCACCGGTCGGTAATCGACCGTCAATCGAAATTCGTTTGGCCGGCCAACCTTCGCAACCGGCACCGCCGCACAAGCCCACAAGCTCATGTTGTTTCGATAGATAAATCCGTTCTTTTCCAGCATCTGGACATGTTCTCGTAGAAACGTGCTCTGTGCTGGAGAATAACGGCGAGGGCGAGCTCGGTAAGGCTGAGCTTCTGGCTTCAACGTGATTCGTAAGGGTTCGACATCTGCAGGTGGGTCGTCGAGCAAGTCGACTCGAAATACATCTTCATGTTCCATCACAGCTTCACGAAGCCCACCCAGATAATCTCGATCAAAGCCACTATCACCCGCCGCCGCCACCATTTCCTCCAATTTTACGTGTACCTCAGTTGGGGGCATCATGGATGGGACACCTAAATCGAACGGGTCTTCGTCCGCAACAGGGGGGCCAGATGCTAGTTGTGAAAGCTGCTCATTGACATCAATGCCAAGCGTTTTCAACGTGTCATTTCCAAGGATGAAATCTGACTCAGGACCTTCCATCACTTTGCAGTACACATCAGACAAGTGTACGGGACCTGCAACAGTCTGCAGCAGTAGATCCAGCGTGACTGCTTCACGACACTCCACTGTATTTCCTCCTGCCGCACTCTTTTTCTCTGTGCGAGGTAATTTCATCACGTTCAGAACTGCTCCAAGTCCAATCAACTCATCTAAGTACTGTCGAGGTAGGTATGTCTCCTCCGACCCTGTATCAGCAAGGAACGGGATCGTCAAAAGGTTATTAACCATTGTTTCGCCCGGCGCAGGTGCCGATCCGATCTTCTTGACACGTCCATTTGTCGCTTGACGAACCTCCTTCATCTTCTCCACGGCTCGAGCTTTCTCGTCTTCGCTCGCCGCTGGACAATCCCTCAACCAATGAGGTCCCTGGCAGTGCCAACAGCCCGTCTTCGGTGGAAGTGTTTCTTTCTTGGGCAAATTCTGCTTCACACTACCGCCAGCACCACCAGAACCACCGCGTATACTGCCAGTGGCACCCTGCGTATTTGCTGTCTTCATACTTGCTGATCTGGCTTCAGGTTTGTTGTTGTTGCGATCATTCGCCTTATCCTTCTTGGACAAGTTCGACTTGACCTTCTGCTCATGTGCCATTACATGGTACTTATGCTGTGCACGGGCTTTCTCCTTAATAATCCCAAAAAGCGAGAAGTCGTTGCGCCTCGCTTCACGACATTCGTACTTTAAGTGGCGACGCACGTCGTCTCGAAGCATCTTCGGCTCCAAGTTATCGATGAGAACAGTGCACCGTAGTTTCATTCGGTCAACGTACCCACCGTCGGCAGGATCACCCACACCAAGGATCTTCGTAAGACCATTCTCCTTAATGAGCGTAGCGAAGTCCTTGTAGTATTTGAGTACTCGGGCGTCAATGTCATCCTCTCGGAGGTCGATCTTCAACAGTCGTGAAAAAAAAACGTCTAAGTCTGGGACTTGGGCGTTCTTAACAGACCCGAGTTTAGCGTCGATCAGGGTGACCAATTCTTCACTCGTCACCTCGTCGACAGCCTTCCGGAGTTCGTAAAAGCAGAGTACTTCGAGCAGTTCCGGGTCAACACAAGTCTTGACCGGACGCAGAGCAATTTCCAGTCTTTCCCCACTCTCAGTGCAACGCTGGCGAACAATACTCACGTATTGTTCCCACCTCTTCTACCAGCTGACAACTGCGTCCTGACTCCAGTCTGTCAATCTGGGTGCTTGAACAAACTCGAACACGGGTTGCCGAACGTTTTGCATCACAGTATCTCCGTCTGCATCGAATCGAGCTTCACTGCTTTGCATCTTGTCGCGGTCCTAAAAGGACTAAAGTTAACTTTGTGGTAAGTTCCGCTGAATGCTTGTTGCTTGCGAGGTAAATGTAATTGTGAGTTTATACGAACTGACCTATTGTCCTTCTTGTCTTCTAGTGCTATGCCGTACGTATTGACTGGCTCTGAGCGCTCGGCGCCAGGTTGAAGTCCTCGCCATGGTTGTGGTTGTCTTCTGAATACCAGATAGCCTCGAAGATGTAATACAGGCTGTGCTTCAGCCTACAGAGTTATCCCACGACATGCGCCACTTACAATTAAATTTGCATCATGAAAGACAGCTCGGGTATCGTCACAAACGTGGTGTACCTTGTAAGAACCGCAGCCTCCAAGCAACTTCACATTAAGAGCATGAAGCAGCATGAGGACATGCACAAGCTGTCGCTCGAAGACCCCAAGCAATTTTGGGGCAATCTCGCTCGAATGAACCTCTCGTGGCTCCGTGATTTTGATCAAATTGTCATGGTATCCGTGGACAAAGGTGACGAGGCCTGGCTCCTCAACGGTCTCATCAATGTGAGCGTCAACTGCATTGACCGTCATGTCAGGACGCATCCGAACAAGATCGCTATCATTTGTGAGGCTGATGAGATCGAGAGATCTCGTACGCGGAACTATTGACGAAAACGTGTCGTACCGCCAATGTGATGAAGCACGCCGGTGTGCAGAAGGGAGACACCATCGTCAATGTACATGCCCATGATACCCGAGACGGTTTTCGTCATGCTCGCGTGCACTCGAATCGGTGCCGTGCACAACATGATCTTCGCAGGTTTGTCGGTCCGGAGCCGTGTCGTGGACGCTAGAGCCCAATGGGTGTTTACGTCAGACGAAGGTCGACGGGGTGGACACATCCTACCACTGAAAAGCACCGTCGACACGGCTATCCAGAACCTCGACTTCGTGCGAAACGTGTTCGTCCTCAAACGTAAACACAATACCGTCGTTCAGATGAACCCGCAGATCGACGTAGACATGGAGGAAGATATATCACATCACCGTCCGTACTGCCCGGCAGAGTATGTGAATGCAGAAAATCTCATGTTCATCTTGTACACCTCCAGTTCCACTGGGACGCCCAAGGGAATCGACCACACATTGGCGGCTACCTGATGGTGACAGCTAAGTACGTTTTTGACATCCACGACGACGATATATTTGCCTGTGTTGCAGACTGCAGCTGGATCACGGGTCACACCTACGTCGTGTACGGTCCGTTGGCGAACGGTATCACGACGGTTCTATTCGAGAGCACGCCGTCGTATCCGCATCATGGACGTTACCCATCCAACGTCACAAGGTGACGCAATTCTACACACCGCCTACAGCTATTTGACGGAGTGGTTCGTGCAACCTTAACTTAAAGTTGTTTTAGCCAATCTGAGACAGATATGGTTGCTGTATTTCAGTTTCAAAAAATTCAAGGAAACTTATTTCTCTAAATTACCGTATTCGCTTAGATACGAATTTGAAGTGATCATGTTAAGTACGACAGCGGAGGGCCTCATATTTCCAGAACTGCACGACGCCAGAAGCATCCAGACCTCGGGCGGCGCGATCGGTGAGCCCTGCACAGCTGGACCGCACACGGAAGCGCGAGGAGAGTTCCATCCGCAGCCCTCCAAGAAGACTCGCTTATGAGTAAGGCAGAGGGTGCGCCGCCACATGGTTAGGATGAACTGATCTGCTGCAGATACTGTTTTAGAATTTTCTAACCTTTCTTGTACAAACATTTTAGGGCGGGCCCTGCAAAAGGGAAAGCAGACAGAGCTGAACTACATGTATGCCGCTCTTGGCATGGAAAAGGACGACAGCAGCGATGCCGACTTTCTGCCAGACGACAGCGAAGAGTCTGAAGACGTCGACCAGTCTTCTGATGACTTGGATGATCCTGCCCCACAGAGTACGATGGAGACGTCATTTTATGTGAAACGTTAATGGCTCTAACAGCGTATATGTTGTGTGTTAGGTCGCAAGGGGAAATCGCAGATAAAGAGGGCCAGAAAGATGCAGCAAAAGCCGTCCAGTACATTGGATATTATTGCTTTAACATTATGGTTGCCGTTAATTGAGGCACTCACCACATCTTCACCACATCTGTTAATGTTGTTTTTAGCAATCGGGAAGGGGAAAGTGTTTTGCGGCGCAAAACGCCTGCACTCACCGCACGTCTCCACCGAGGAGCGGAGCTTTTCTCCTCACTATTCGCCTCCCCCCTTTAAGAAAGAGAAAACTGTGTCAGACGCACCCCTTGCAAACATTCCGAGGGACAAGACGGCAAAAGACTGTAAGAAGGACATTGCTATACCGGAGTCGACGCGCCCGAAGTATGTTCCTCGAAAACGGTCAAGCAAACACATTGACGAGTTGAAGTCCATGCAATTGGACCGTGAGGAGGTCATCAACGTTGTTCCGCCGTTTCCCTCTCTCCCTATCCACAGCTGGGAAGAGTTTGACAAGGTGCTTGAAACCTACAAGGACCAAACCAATCTCAAGTTCCGGGTTCGAAGCTCACAAACTACAGTGTGTTACAACAGGTAGTTTTTGCTTTTGCTTTTTACGTGCTAAAACCTAACTCGTGATGTGTTGCTTTATTGTGTAGTATAAACGACGATCAGATACCCACCGACTTTCAGTGGGCCAACAGAATCTTTCGCTGTACACACGGGGTTTCACAGAGCTCTCGCTCTAAAGGACACCACAACCGCAAGATTCGCTATTGCGGGTGCAAGGCTCGGCTTACAGCCGTTGTGATCCGGACATCTACGGAGGGTTTTACTATCAAGATTCGCAACGAGGTTTGCTATCGGATATTATGGGTGTTATTATAGTTACCAACCGCTATCTGCTTTGTCCAGAATCACACCCATTCCCACCCTACCACTGCGTCTGAAGCCTCGTCATATCTGACGACTAAGACCTTACCATTGGACGAGCAGGATCGTGAGGACGTGAAAACCTTGGCGGATGCACGTGTTTCTTCGAAGCACATCTCCAGCTTTTTGAATGAGCGGATTGGTATGTAAGTCAGATTTTGTTTTTTATTTTAATTAACACGTCTGCTACTATGTTCTTCGTATGACTGTATATGTAAATAATAGGCTGCCAGATTACTCCACAGCAGACCCGCAACCTCATTCGCAATATCATGGGGAGGGATTCTGCTGAAATCCGATTGAAGGACATGCTGCACGCGCTGCGCCAATTGGATGGCAGTGATGTTCTCGTGATGCAAGACCAAATTGGCGTTACAACCGGGATCGTTTTGTAGACAAAGGTGCAGAAGCTAATGTTCGAGCGATGGGGTGAGACGTTAGCGATGGACTTTACCCACGGAACGAATAATCTGGGCTATCATCTGGGTGCGTACAGCTATGGTTGTTGTAACTTTATTCTGATGTATAACAACCTTATCTACTTAAAGTTGCTGTATGATTAACTCAACTTTGTTTTGGTTTTGACCTTTAAGGAGGTCTGGTTGTCACCACAGCTACGGGTCGAGGGTTTCCGGTTTTTGATTTCATTTGTCTCAACGAGCAAGCACTGACAATGTCCAGAATTTTGGACTACTTCAAGGAGAAGAACTCGGGCTGGAAGCACATTCAATCGGTGGTGATTGACAAAGATTTTGTTGAGTGGGGCGTATTAAAGGATGCCTTTCCGAGAGCCAAGGTTCTGTTATGTCAGTTCCATGCGATTAGTTACTGGAAGAAGGTAATGAAGCGTCCGTTGTACCGCCTAAGAGTTTCGCAATGTGAGGAACTGCTGGTCCAAATGATGAAACTACTTTACAGGTGAGTAAGGTTGCTTTTCACCGTGTATGTGGAGGCTAACTTGTGATTGCCTTTGATTTATGTTAGTACCTCTAGTACCAGATACAACTTCTACTACGATGCACTGCGGCAGTATTGTAAGGACCAGAAGCGCGAAGCCTTTTTTGCGTACTTCGATAAAAACTGGAACTCGTGCCGTGACATGTGGGCCAATATTGCTAGAGGGAAGGCTTTTACTGCTGGCAATACCACAACGAATAGGATCGAGTCAAACTGGAATCAAGTCAAGATGCTGCTTGGTCACAAAACGAGAATTGACAAGACTTTTGCTGGGTTGCTTCAGCATCAAATGACAATTACGCAGAAAATTGTTTTCACTATTGGACATCAGCACTCAACTTCACGTGCTCCCAAGACGGTGCCAAAGTTTTTGCGAGCTGTGGCTAATAGACTGTCTGCGGATATATTGTCGACGGTCAAGAAGGAGTGGGAGCGCTTCGTCAACCTTATGGCAGGCGCTTTGTGCAAACGAGTTGCTGGAAGTGTTTCGTTTTGGAAGGTCAACTGTGGGAATGAAACATTTGTGTGCAACGATGGAGAATGGACATGTACCTGCTTATTCTTCAAGAGTCATCATCTACCTTGCCGACACATGATGCATTTGGCAGAATCTGGACTTCGGCTCAATATGTTACCTGTTACTTCGATTGACAAACGATGGAGTTTGTCGGTGGCCTTAGAAGCAAAAGAAGACCTTGCTGCGGCGGCCGACTTACTGAAATCTATTGTGCAAATGTCCAAGTTAAGGTCGCCGAAAGTAAAATTGCCGGAGGATGACAAGGTTGCGGAACAAAGTGATGATCACGGATCCTGTATGACAGCTTCTAAGATACCCAAAGAGATTGCCTACGTTCGCCTTCACAGGAAGGAGCGTGCCAACCAGGTGGTTTTGTCGTCATCGGAAAAGTATTCATACGCAAAAGCAGTGTTAGAGCCTCTGCTGGAACATTTATCGTGTCTATCAAGCGCTGATTTCTATCAAGAACTCTCTGCCTGGAAGGACACGATGGAGATTGGTCTCAACCGCGAAGTCAATGGTAATCGCGATGACGGTAGTAGTAACGAAGACGATGACGATCAAGACGATTTCTCCTCGCTTGACCCACTTGAGGCAATGGAAACAGCGAAACTTATGGACGAGCTAGAATCCGCTTCGCCCTCTACAGAAGCCTGCACGGATAGTGGAGGTGCATCTGAGTCTGAAGCATCTGAGTCTGAAGGGGACAGTGCAAACCCAGAACGCGTCAATGATACTAATATGTCGCCGCCAGATCCGGAAGTACCAACAATTGCAAGCCGTGCTTTTGATATCATAAGCCTTCCTCGGCCGAAACGTCGCGGTAATTCCAGGGTACGAAGCAGCTCCGCCAAACTACGTTGACATCCGGTCAACCCCGTCTAGCTATTCACAAATACCCAGCTGGGCTTACTGTGACTCTTGATCGCTTTGTACGTTGGGCAAGGAACGCGGAAAACTTGAAATTCGTCATGGATACACTTGCCAAGTATCCAGTTCAGCTTGAAGATCCCTATTTGAGAGCCCGTAGCATCGAGTGTCGGTGGGAAGCAATGCGGCACACGGACTACATGCACGCATTTGCAGTTCCAATTGATATCAGTCGATCACTCCAAGCCGCCGTCACGACAGCATGGAAAGAACAGGACTCGCCGGGTCCACTCGAAGATAGCGTGAAGAATCAAGGGATCGTCCTTGATATTGTCGCCACTATTGATCCGAAACTCTGGAAGTTTAGCAGGTAAGGTTGTTTTACCAATAAGGTTGCCATATTATGGTGGCTACAACCGGGTTGCACTAACGGAATGGTTGCTCTACATCTACAACATCTCGCAGCAAGTTTGTAGGAGCTTTGACTGGATTCCACGATGTCAAATTAAAGGGACGAACGTGGATTGAAGACCGGAAATGGCTAGAGCAAAACTGGCGAGTCATCCCATCAAGTGTGAGCCTCTTAGCAGAAGAGACAAAGACTCAAGGCTTACAAGAAGTAGCTATCTGCAATCGACATCAAGACTTGGCCAACGAAGTGATTGGAAAGTTTGCATCAAGTCACTTACTAACGGAATTTCGGACGCTGCACGGAAATGGATCGATCACTTTCGAAAACATTCTCGGTGGTCTATGTCGGGGCTGGCTTAATGACAGTCACATAGACTTCTGTTTACGAACAATTGGAGGGGTTGTTGGTGGCTACTACGTGATCTCGTCACTGATGTGGGATATCGGGTGGCCTTCTACACCAAAAATATCTATTGGAGAGCTTAACGTTGTCCTCCACGCAGTACACCTGGACGGCAATCATTGGGAGTCATTATCACGCGTTTTCACACGACGGCAACTAGTGTACGACTATTTGTACACATGTACGAGCCTTTGATTAATGCTTCTTATCACAAGGACATGATGAAGATCTGGGAGGGTGTTACTGAACAAGTGAATCACCCAAAAAGCAAAGCAAAAGAGGGCCTACGCGGGTTCCTCGAGCGGTGGCACGCGTCCTCGATGCCGGATGTGGAATTGGAGATCCAGGACGTTGAGTGGGTGTTTTCACCGCAACAACCAGATGGATCTAGTTGCGGCGTATTAGTTATAGCACAATGCTACAATTACCTTACTGGAAACACCATACAGCAAAGCTACGACGTCACCAAGCACGACATCAAAGTGATGCGCCTACGAATTCTTTGGGCCATTATGCATCTGTCCAAGGAACAACCTATCTCCGAATCCGACGCTGCCACAACAAGCAAGACTCTACAGAAGCTACAAAAAGAACTCGAGTAAGTGTTTTAGCCTGAATTAAGTCTTTAATACAGACCGTGTTCACTGCATTATGCATTCAGCTTGTGAATAGCCATCTCCAATAAAACTCCAAACGAAAGATCGTCATCTTGAGCTGCCCCCTCCTCGAAGAAATCCGCCTTCAGCTGGTAAAGGCAAGCTTCCTCCTCATCAATACGACCCTGGAACTCCATCTGAGCTGCCATGATTTCCTCCATACTGCGTTGTATGTTAACGAGCACCGTCCTCATCTTCTCCAGCTCACTAAGCCTTGCACGAACCAACTCAAGTGGTAAAGCCTTCTGATCCATAGCGATGATCGAGATCTTCCAGCAAATCGAGAAGTCCCAAAGTGTGCGAATACTTGTGTCCCACATAATGTACATGTGGCTCACATCAGTCTAGAACCTCTAAATTTAGACAAACCTATCGACGAAGGCCACGTGGTCTTGGGTAAATTAAAATATAATACCGAGTGCATGCCCCGTTGTGGTTGCGTTTCGCTCTAAAGTTGCCAAAAATCGTGTCGTGGTGTTGTATTTATGGTTGCGGTAACGCCATTCGCTATTTGAGCTCTAATGGCGCATAGCGAGGACATGGTCCGGGCGTACGACCTGAGGTGACGCAGGGCGCGTCACTGGACTGCTCTCCAAGCGTAGGTCACTTCTTAGCGTAGGTGCCATTAGAGTAGACTTACACTTAAGTAGTAAAGCAATCAAAAGAGGTACGTAAACACAGTGAGTGCCGGGCAAAAGGCAACGACAGGGCTGCAGTACTGGTGTGGGCTTGCTCTTCTCTCTGAGGTTCGCTGAACCGCAAATTGAATTGTGAGAGAGAGAGCAAGCCTCACGCAAGCCAGTACGCCTCTCCGCAAGTTCTATTCGATACATAAACTAATATAAACCATACTTTACCTAAGTCAGTGTCGTCGTGAGCAGCACGGCGGCACGGTCGCTCTTGTCCATCGATCATAGTAAACTTGGTATAACCGCACGTGGCACGTCGGTAAGTGCGCAGCCGCAGGCTGCAGCAACAGGCGTAGGATAGGATGTAGAATCGGCTGTCAGTGTCAATGCCAGGCACTGACAGTCCACTTGTATGTACTGCTGGTGCTAGCCTCTTCACACAGGGGCTGGCATCTCACACTCCCACTTGATCTCGGCAATACAGCGCCTTGATTGACGCGATCACACACAAGACTTCACAGGTTGAAGTCGCTGCCCCATAGATCAAAGTTGTAGACCAGCAGCACAGTAGTCCGTACAGTAAACAGCATGTCACAGTCAACACCGTCCTCATCCACAGCAGTAGTCTTCACATCCGTAGTCATAGCGTCCGTTGTTAACACAGGGGTAGCACGTGTAGTATCGTAGTAGAACTACGCAAGACAGGTGCAACCTGCTTGGCTTTCCCAGCACACCATCGCACTCAAACCACACTGTAGTTATCACGCTCATCCAACGCAATCGCTCGCGCTTCGCGCGTTTGTCCTATTCCTTTCGAATTGCAGCAATAGCAGTCGGAGCAGGAGACGCAGTCTCCGAAGTAGCCGCAGCAATAGCAGCCGTGGTAGAAGCCGCAGGCTCCGTAGAGGTAGTAGTATCATCCGAGGAAACTACTGGCAACACCTTCATTGTTTGACGAAAGCGACTGAACTTCACCACCGCAAGTGGCTTGGTCATGATGTCCGCGATCATCTGCTCGGTCCCAATGTGCTGCGTGGTAAGCAATTTCAGCTCCATGTTTCGTCTCAGCATATGATACTTGTTGTCTATGTGTTAAGACTTGGAGTGCTTCCCAGGTTTGGTGGTCAACGAGATTGCTCCCTCGTTATCACCCAACAGTAATGGTACTGGATGTATTCAGGCCAGTTCGTCACACAGGCCCGCAAGCCACAGCACGTCTTTGGTGGCTTCAGCCATCGCCACATATTCCGCTTCGCACGTACTCAGGGAGTTAATTTCCTGTTTTCTCGATGCATACGATATCACGTTGCCGTCAAGTGTGTTTACATAGCCACTGATGCTTCTTCTGTCTACAGGATCATTTGCATAGTCGGCATCTGAGTAGCAGCGTACATTTGCAGTAGTTCCCTCAGGTACGTCCATCACCAACCCGTAATCACACGTAGCTTTTAGATACCTAAGTACCCTCTTAGCTTGCGCGTAGTGTGTATGATCGTAGGACGCCAGGAACTTGCCAAGATGTCTCGTTGCATGTGCAATGTCAGGCCTTGACGCATTCACTAGGTACTGAAGTGCTCCCACTAGTTCACGGTATGGTAGATAGTCCGTTGTTGCAGGTTCAGTAGCGTTAGACAGTGTAGTAGCCTCAGGAGTAGTACATCCGTTGCAATCCGACATGTGGAACCGCTTAAGTACTTCCAGCACATATTGTTTCGGACAGTAAACAATCTGTCTGCTTGGTCTGTCAAGCAGTATCTCGACACCAAGAAGGTACTTGACAGTACCCATCGTAGTCAGCTCAAAGGTTTCTTGCAGTAAATCTGCAATCTTGACGCACAGGTCTCGGGGTCCCATTAGTAGTAGGTCATCCACGTAGACAGTCAATAGCAGCTTAACTTCACCCTCTTCCTTTAGCGCATACAACCCATAGTCTGAGTCTGTGCGCTCAAAACCCAATGTCACCAACTCCGCATGTAGAGTCCGGTTCCAAACATTAGGTGCCTGTTTCAATCCATAGAGGCTCTTCAATAGCTCGCATACAGCGCTTGGTCCATCAATTTGGAATCCAGGCGGCTGCTCCATGTATATCATCTCGTCGAGATCTCCGTACAGGAACGCTGTCTTTACGTCGTACTGGAGTATCTCCCATCCTCGCTGCACAGCGAAGTAGATGGCCGCACGAATAGTTTCAAAGCGAATCACCGGTGCATATGTTTCACTGTAGTTGATGCCAAACTGTTGCTTGAATCCGTGGATTACAAGACGAGCTTTGAACCGCTTGACACGTCCACGCTCATCTCGTTTCACCGCAAAGACTCATCGGCATGTAATCACCTTGACACCTTTCGCCTTTCTCCGCGGTACAAGTCGCCAGGTCTTGTGCTTCTTCAGCGATGCCAGTTCTGCCAGCATCGCGGCCCGCCACTGGGTCCAGAACTTACTCTTCCGTGCCTGCTTGTAGGTTGTAGGAATGTCCACGTCCATGCCATGCGCTATCACTTGGCCTACCACGTAGTCGCTCAATCGTACGTTTGCCTTCTGCGTCCTTCTCGGTCGCTTCAGATATGGCTCGACTGGTGGTTCCTGGATTGCAAATCCAGTGTCCTCCTTCACGGGTTTCTTTCGCGTCTTGCGCTTGCGTCTCTTTGTGACCTTCACTGGTTCAGGTCCCTTCTCAGGTGCAACCTGAGAATCAGCAGATTTCTCCACTTCTTGATGTTCGACGCTCGACGAGTCATCATGCTCTGCACTCCCACTGGACGTTTGTTCTCCGTCCACAGCCCATTCAATTTCTAGGAGTTCACCTGCCTTGCTCATCGGCACAGTTCCACTACTCTCTGTAGTGTAGGTCGCGATACTCGTCTTAATTCTCACTACTGGTGGCTTCTCCGGCAACACGTGCAGTGTGTCCAGGTACGCATTCTCCAGTAGTTGCTTCACGTAGGCTCCATCCACTGTGAACTCCTCGTGAAAGCGGCAGTTCTCTCTTTGTGCAGTCTTCACCTGACAGGTCAATAGGTCTAGAAACTTGTAGCCCTTCGTAGAGTCGCTGTAACCGAGCAATAGACACATTTGTGCCCGTGGTTCAAACTTCTCCTTTCTTTGTCTTGACTCAGGTGGTACTCGTACATGTGCAATACAGCCCCAGGTTCGCAACATACTCAAGGGCGGCTTTCGTCCGTACAGCTTCTCGTGCGACGAAGTCATTTCCAACATCTTGGTGGGTAGCATGTTTAGTGTTGTCACCATGTGCAGCAAAGCTTCTCCCCACAACATGTTCGGTAAATGTGTTGCTGTCAGCGGCGCTCGCACACGAGGCAGTACAATGCCGTTCGCCCTTTCTGCGATCCCGTTCTCTTGGGGAGAGTACGCGTTCGTGAACTGCTGCACGATGCCGTGTTCAACGCAGTACTCATGCAGTTCTGCTCCAGCGAATTCGCCACCTTGGTCCGACCGAAGATGCAACACTCTGTAGTCTTTGTGATGCGTCCGCAACTCCTTTAGCAACTTCAAGATGAACCAGGTAGCTTGACTCTTCTTCTCAAGTAGATAAGCCCACTTGTATCTCGTAGCAACATCCACAATGAACATGAACATAGTAGCTTTACTTGCTGTCTCCACATTTATCGTACATATGTCCGTAGCCAGAGTTTCAAGTGGTTTAGTCGAGCGGACTGGAAGTCGTTTGTGACTCATGGATTTTGTCTTGCTCACAACACAGGCAATGCATTCGTAGGTGTTCAGATCTTTCGTGTTGAGTTTTACCCCCAAGTCCATCTTATCAGCCATCACCTGAAGCAAAGCCATGTGTAGATGGCCAAAGCGCTGATGTAGGAGCTCCATCGTCATTTTGTCCTCTACAGCTTGCTTAGCCATGGCCATGACCATCACACCGGTTGCCTTTTCACTCCGCAGCCGGTAGAGATTGTCTCGCATCTCAAACTTTAGGATAGTGCCTGGTTTCGACATCCACGCCGTCTTATGGTCCATTGAGCACATCAGCTTGTAGTTTCCTGTAGTCTGAAGGTATCCCATACTAATCAGGTTGACCTTGGCATTTGGCGTGTAGACTACAGCATCAAGAAGACGATCCTCAAGTTCACCAGTCGCTTGGTTGATCACTCGCAGTAGGACAGAGCCACTAACCGTCGTGTGCTCCGTAGTACCATTAGCGAAGTCGAGTCGGCTCGTCTTGTCTTCTCGCAGTGTTGTGAACAGAGATAGATCACCACAAATGTTGGCCTGTGATCCCGAGTCGAGGATCCACTCCGTAAAGTTTCTCTCAACAGATTGCATGTTCTCATCTCGTCCAACTGCATTCACTGAAAACGTCTGACCTTGGCTCGCAGTGCCTTGTCCTTGGCTGGTCTCAGTACCCTGGGTTGGTCCACCTCTGGGACCTGTCTCATTGCCTTGGGTACTGTTACTTCCTTGGCGTCCCTCTTCAGATTGAGGTCCATAGTGACTCATCTGATTCCGTCGTGGCGACCGACTGCGTCCTCCACGTCTGCGTTGCACTGGTCCATCGCGTCTTGGTTGTCCACGAGGAGACGAAATGCCTCGACGCTAGGGGCCACGCAATGGTGATCGTCCTCTTGGCAGCGAGTGACGCTGTCCCGCACGTCTTCTCGGCGGCGAGCGCCAGCGAGGTGGTGACCATGAAGGCCTAAAGTTTCCGCGAGGTGGCGAGCGTCCCCGAATTGGCGAATATCTACGATCGGGTGAGCGTCCACGATCTGGTGAGCGTCCACGATCTGGCGAACGTCCTTGGTAGCGCGCATAACGACCTTGGTAGTTATCCCCTGGCACAGATGAACCCACTTGTGGTCCACCTCTATGGCCTGGCTCAAACGTAGCTCTCTGCAATCCACTCGAAAATCCCTGGCCTAAGGAGTAGAACAGTGCATCCCACGTCGGAAGTGGTCTTAGGAAATGTCCACCCCCCCCCACTGGTGCTGCGCAGCATCCATAGTCAGTATCTGCCATCCATACGATGTTCCGACCTCATGCTGAGTACTCGCCATAGGTTGCAGTAGTTGCATCGGCTGCATGGCTTGCATTGTTTGAACAGGTTGCATACTCAGGCTAGGTTGGGTACTTTGCACAGTTTGCATGACTTGAGCAGATTGGATACTCTGACTGGGATGATTGCCTTCCACAGCTTGAGTAGTTTGCTCAACTTGAGTAAGTTGCATGCTTTGACTGGGTTGAACACCTTGCACAGCCTGAGAAGGTTGCTCAACTTGGGTAAGTTGCGTGCTTTGACTGGGTTGAAGTTGCAATTGCTGCGGCGTCATCGGTACACTCACATCATCCGCCGGTTCGACTTTGCGTTCCTCCGTCTCATCGTCATCGCTTGCACATGATGGAGGAGAGTAGATGGGTGATACCGAGCGTTTCTCACGACTTGCACCAGTCGCACCTTCACTTGGGTGCGGCGATCTCAGCGCTAAGTTCTCAAACAGGCGACGCGGTTCACTAGTCGTTGGCATCGTATGCACGCGGCGCACGGAGTTAATCAGTGAGACTGCCTGCTTCTTGGCCTTCTTCTTCTTCAGTCGTTGTACCAACTCAGGCTTCAGTTCCATGCCAGTGTTTGCAGTACACTCTGCGTACCAATGGCCATGCTGGTCACAGTTAGCACAGGTATAGCGCTGTTTCTTTTCAGCATTCTTGCCCTTGCGCTGCCTCTGACGCTTGCCTGCATGTCCTTGTCTTGCATGTTGGCTCACATTATTCACTTGGTTCGTGTTTGACTGCGTTGTCCTTGGCGCCGCTAGTGACATCTGCTGTTGCAACTGGTTGCTTGAGTGTTCCGCAGTGCGCAGGCGCTGTAGCGCTTCAGCAAGTGTCATGGTCCGACGATCATGCTTACTCATCCAGAGTGAGTGCTCTCGTGCCAGCTCAGGAAACATCAACAGCGTGTTCGAGATAAGTAGACTTGCATGTTCCCACTCTTCAAACTCGCCCTTCGCTAGTCGCAGTCGGCGTACCATAGCATCAATTTCTTGCACATACTTAGTCACAGCTTCCTTGTGCTGCAACTGACGGTTCATCAGCTCGCGCCGTAGGTAATCAGGGTTAACGCCGTCACCGGCCTCAAAATGCTCAGTAATTCGTTGCCAAAGTAGTGACGGGGCATCCATCTGATCCCGGATGGAGTTGATCTTGAATGTTGTTCGTAGATCCACCGAGAGTGACAATGCTAGGGCTGAGAAAGCCTTCACCTTCCTTGCCTTGTACCACTCAGCATACTTAGGCCTCTTGTAGCCCTCCACGGAGTCAAATCTCTCGGCACCATAGGTAATCTCGCCCAGCAGGCGGCTCTCAAAGTACAACGGCACCTCACTAACCCACGCCGTGTATTCTTACTTCTTTGATAACGGGGGCAGCCGAATGTCGGCCGTGTTGCGCAGCGACTTCGTGTGCTCTGCGAGCTCTGCGAGCTCTGCGTCGTCGTGGCGCCCGCCGGGGTTCTGGTTGTCCAGCATGCTTGGTAGGCTGCTCTGGGCTTCGCTGTTCCCTGTGCTGGGGTCACTGCCGTCACTTGGATTGCTTTGTGGCGGTGGTGGCTGATTTCTAACTGGAAAGTTGCGAGTTCGCAATCTTTCAAGTAGATTTTCTACCAATGATCGACCACCTTGAATTCCGGATAATGACCGGATAAGGTGTTCGGCTTCTTCGTGTGACAGAACATCATCGTCACGTCCAGTAGCTACATCAGCCACAGTATCAGCCAATCGGCGCGCTCCTCGACTCCCATTTGCCAAAACTCCGCCAGCGTTTTGATCTTCCACACCAGGTTCGTCCGTTGTCGAGCCATGGACCCTAATTAGGCTCATAACCTGAGGTGACGCAGGGCGCGTCACTGGACTGCTCTCCAAGCGTAGGTCACTTCTTAGCGTAGGTGCCATTAGAGTAGACTTACACTTAAGTAGTAAAGCAATCAAAAGAGGTACGTAAACACAGTGAGTGCCGGGCAAAAGGCAACGACAGGGCTGCAGTACTGGTGTGGGCTTGCTCTTCTCTCTGAGGTTCGCTGAACCGCAAATTGAATTGTGAGAGAGAGAGAGCAAGCCTCACGCAAGCCAGTACGCCTCTCCGCAAGTTCTATTCGATACATAAACTAATATAAACCATACTTTACCTAAGTCAGTGTCGTCGTGAGCAGCACGGCGGCACGGTCGCTCTTGTCCATCGATCATAGTAAACTTGGTATAACCGCACGTGGCACGTCGGTAAGTGCGCAGCCGCAGGCTGCAGCAACAGGCGTAGGATAGGATGTAGGATCGGCTGTCAGTGTCAATGCCAGGCACTGACAGTCCACTTGTATGTACTGCTGGTGCTAGCCTCTTCACACAGGGGCTGGCATCTCAGACGACCTCTCCAGTCTGAGGATTATCGGTGGTGTTGGTGAGCCAGAGGCGTGGAAATGGTACTATGAAGTAGTAGGCAACCGCCAATGCTACATTGAGCCTCCGAAAAAAAATTGAGGTTTCTATAATGGAAATAAATATTTGAAAGTTATTTATTTGTTAGTCTGGGCCTGAATTTAAAAGTAATTTATGTATGTGTCACTATAATTAAGGTAACTAGCCGGCTATGCGGCGGTAGTTTTGGCTTACTTCTACGTGTTTAGGCCTTTTCGCCTCCGCTGCGCAATATGTTCACTGTTAGTTCAGCGTCGTGCTCGGTATAACGGGACCGCTATAAAACTTAACTCACATCAACGCAAAAGATAGTAATGGCCTGTCCAGCTTACACTACTTACCCGCTTGTACTGCCTTTTTGAGCTTGTAAGTAACTGAAGATTGTAGAAAATATTTGAATTGTAATATCTGTAATGCATGCTGCGCTCATTTTGTGCTGATCAGAATTAGTCATGAGACACTCGATTCTGTATCAGTTATGATTAAAGCATTTGAATAATGTGCTTGATGTTGACGGTAGTTCTTTTTTCTTAAAGTTTAACGATAATTACAGGATGGTTAAACGTCATTTATGCTCCAAGTTTATTAGCGTTTCTTTATGGGGTCTACTTAACCAACTATAATTCACACCCCTCGTGTTCTGCTGCTGTCTTGCCGCTCTATTTAAAATCGTATCCTACGCTCCTGTCGGCGACACGTCCGCCAGCTAGGTAGTATGGGATTTTGCTGTCTAAACAACTCTTAGAAAACAATGGCTTACAGCAGTAACACATGTGCGTACATTTTGTTCAGTCTGAGACTATCTATCATTATGGATCAAGTGACAACGTTTGTTAGCAGCGTTGTTCTAACCGTCAGTTCTTACGGCCAGCTTCTGTTGTACATGTACTGCGTTTTGGCAGCTCAGTCAGTTACCTCACTCTCAGATAGTTTATACAACAAAAACAGCTGTAGTTATTATTTTAGTCTTGTAGCTTTCAGAAACTATTATGTACAGAGTATTACGTATATCAAAAGTATGGCCTGAAAAACTCCTTCGTGTACATGTACGCTAAGCACCTTGCATATGAAGCTTCTTTAGGGGCTATTTCATTTCAGAATAAGTAGCTCTGTTTAGCACTCAAATATTAAAAGCAACATCTATTTTTAAAATTGAAAATACTTCGTAATATAAAAACGATGTCGCCTTCAGATACCGGTAATGGATAGTCTTGTTCAAATCTCCGTATGTGCTCTGTGAACTACATGAATTTACTGATGTAAGCTACATAATCCTATCTTAACCTACTTGAACGGCTTCCGCCACCCCAGAGTGCCTCTCACTCTTCGAGGAGACACTGACTCCTCTATTCTAAGTGGGGGGGAGGCTCGGAAAGCCCTTTCCTCCCAGGTCTCGGATGTGAGGCCAGTTTCGCTGCGGAAACAGGTGGAATCCTTTATGGATACCAAGCTGAACATTGTCAGCAGGGTCCGCGATGCCATGGCAGCGGCCCAAGATAAACAAAAGGAGTACTCAGACAAACAAGGAAGAGGAAACTTAAGTATATTTGAGGTTGGTGACTTAGTGTTGCTAGACACGAGGAACCTACCTCTAGACACTGTTAGCTCTGTCGGCAGCAACAAACTGAAGCACCGCTTCATCGGACCTTTTGCAGTCCTGGCCAGACATGGTGCGTCGTACACCATCGACCTTCCAAAGTCAATGACGACGCACCCGACGTTCTATGTCGGACGTCTTAAGCGGTACTTTGACCCGCAGGGGGTTGCTGACTCGCAGTCCCCCCCTGACCCAGCTCCTCGAAGCGAGGGCCGGTCACAGACGTCGACGAGGGCGTCAGAGCAGGCACTCAAGCCTCGGTCGGAACGACAAGGCTGCGGTCAAGACCGTACACCGGAGGGGCTCCGTACGAACGGACCCCGGCGCCATATGCCGGGTACGCTGAGTACGCCGGGTACGCACCATACGCGTACGTCTGGGAGTGTGCCGCAGGCGGCTCCAGACGTGCCAGCAGAGCCTCGATCCGTCGGATCATGCGAAAGGCCTCGTCCAGATCGGACGAAGAGGCCCAGCGATCCACCCGCAGGTGCAGGCTCGCGACCTCTCGCTCCACCAGGTCCAGGCGGCCCGCAAGACGAGCGAGCTCGCCCTGATTCCCGGCCTGGGCGGCAGCATTACCGCCAGTCCCAAGGCCAAGTGCAATCTCAAGCACGAGGACACGTTGACGGAGGCGGTCAACCTCAGGGTCCTGTGTCGGACCCGCAGTCGGAGCACTCGGACGAGAGTGGCTCTCGGGAGGCGCCGAGTACTCGTACTCGTACGAGGGAACCTCCGCCCCTACTTGACCGGAATGGAGAAGTCCACTTCCACGTGGAGCGGATCCTCCAGGAGCAACGGCGTCGTGGTAAGCGACAGCTCCTCGTGAAGTGGAGGGGTTATGCTCACTCCGAGAACTCGTGGGAGCCGATTGAACGGCTCCTGATTGACTGCCCGAAGGCTGTCGCAATCTGGGAACAGAAGCGGCGGCAGCTTCATAAGTAGTCCGGGGCTTCTCGCCCGAACGGGGTACGGACGATGAATACATACCGTACCCGCACTCGTCGTGAGCGCTAGAAGCCACGCGCGCTTCAGGATGTCCCTTGGCAGCATACGCTTGCTGATCAAGTGGGCAAACCTCACACGAAGATCATGCTGGTCCAGGATGTGGGACAGCTGCTGATCTTCATGGAGTTCCCATAACTCCGTGGGCGAGTACTTGAGAGTCTCCACCCACGCCCAAAACATGTCTTCACAAGAACTCCACGTGGGACAGTTCTCGGGCATAACCCAGGGGTATCCCCAAACAGGATAGAGACCACCCCGGGTCTCGGGCTTCTTACGACAAGTCGTGAAGTCCTTAAGGGGAATGCGGTGTGGCGCGAGAAGCACACACCGAGCAGCCTCCATGTTGTCAACGAACAACTGTTCTGTTTTTTTGAACAAGGGCACGTTCGTAGATGCCCCTAGAAGTGTAGCCGCCCACAAGGCCACGAGGAGCGACGAGAACCTCTAAAAAGAGGCCAGCCCCAGAGCTCTCCTCGGGAGGCCAATACCCTCTTGAGTTGATGGCAGCTCCCTGGCTGACGGGTGCCGCCACCGAACCCCCATGCACACGCTGGGCAGCTTGGAATTCGTCTTGCTGCTGGTCGAGGTCATTCGAGACCTCCCGGGGCTCAACGATAGCACCCTCCTCCTCGTCTTCTTCCTCCTTCTCCTCCTCTTCATCCGAGGAGCCGAAGAGACTCTGATAGGAGCGTCGGGTCTCCTTCTCCTCGCGGAGTGGAGACTTAGAGGCTGTACGCTTCTTTGAGGGCTTGGCGCCTTCGGCTTTAGAGGCCTTAGCGCGCGCAAGACCCTCGGCAAGCGAGAGACGTTTGCGAGGACTCTCTTCCTCATCGCCACCGGCTTTGGGAGCGCCCTTAGCCTTGACGGCCGGACTCTCAGAGCGCACAGAGGTCCTGGGACTGTGATTACCGTGATCACTAGCGGGCGACTGCACGCTGTCATCTTTGTGCTCACTGGGCACTGGGCTGTGCCCTCCCTCAGAGCCCGCAGGAGCACCATGAGTGCTCTCGGACTCGGCATCGTCTTCACTGCCCGAGTTGAACTCACGTTCTACGAACCGAGGGTTCGAACGATTGTCTGAAGACGAGGGAGACGGACTGCGGCGCCTGCTTGCGCGCTTGTCCACAGCCGCGTCACCCGAGGATCCGATCGCCTCGGAGGCCACCTGAGTAGCCTCCTTGAGTGCAGAGCCTTTGCCGTGAGGCTTAGTGCTCTTGGCTTGCGCCTTACCGGCAGCAGCCTTGGAGCGTGTCTTAGCACCGCTCTTTGCAGTGCCACGAGGCATGATAACGGTCGAAGTGGAGACCTAGACGAAGAGCGCACAGGTTGCTGCTCGAGGCTCTAATGTGAAGTGAGCCTCCGCCGCGCTCGCGCGGCCAAGTCGATGGTTTTCGACTTTGAGAATGAAAGTTTGTGACGAACACCTCTCCATTCTGATTGGTCGGTAAACCGAACCTAAGTGTGGGGGAGGATGTAACGGGGTACGTAGCCCTAAGTGTACCCTGGTTACATGAAGTGTGACACTTCACACTTCAGGAGTATGACACGTCATACTCCGGGATATTTGGTACAAGGTACCAAGGTCGTTCAAAGCCAACCATTGGTTAAATGACATTGCATTTCTATAGGTAACTAATAGTTTGTATTAAACCCAAACTTAACCAACCTATAAATATACTCAGTTTACAATCTACCTTATTTAGGTCACTTCGCTCTCTTTAATTAAAGAGGGGACCTGTGAACTGCCGTTCACTGAGAGTTTGTATACTCTCGGAAGATAACTTCCTCTAGCGCAAGGTGCTGTGTGACCCCGTCACACTTTCAATACCACCATAATTAGTCGTACACCACTATTAATCATGCACCCTAATTAATCGTGCGCAAATTTTCCTTTCAGAATGAATCACCATATTTAGCTAGGGTCAGACTAATTAGAGTGAAGGGTGTATGTACAGTGCTAGTGCTAAATGAATTCATTGTGTTTTTAAATGCAATTTTCGAAGGGAAGCGCTTTATTTTAATAAAAAAAAAAACTTGAAGCGAACATGAAAAGGTGAAAATACAATTTTCGAAGAAAATCGCTTTATTTGAATAAAGCAAAAAAGTTACGTTTGATGTACATTTGTACATGTTCCATTCAGCTAAGTGAAATACTTGCGTTAACGTTAAAAAAAGAGTTGCTATTCAGTTTGTTTAGGCGTTTGCGTGCATTGTTTCTTGTAGAACTACATGTACTAAAGAGGAGAAACTTAGACAGCTTCATCACTACTGAATTTACCGAACGGCAAAGTCGGTGACGGTAACTCTTTTGCTATTTTACAAGATAGTGGCCTCGACGCAGAGTCCTCGGAAGCCTCCGTCGTGTTTCTCGGGGGATACATGACGAATAACACCACTTGAGCGATGCACACCAGCATACCAATAGCATTGGGAACTACGACAAACATGTCATCATCAGCAAAAGCGAACACGGTCCACACGGTGGTGTTGGTGAGGAAAACGGCGCTGATGATGATCGGTAACGTCGTTGCGTCTTTCGTCTGGATCACTTGCTTCATCACTTCCAGTGGCGAGGCGTGCATCACCAAACTGACGATGTCACTCACGACCCCGAGAAGCTTCTCCACAGCGTCGTCCGACTGATTTGTCACCCCAGTCGTCCCCAGGATGTAGTAAATCGTATAGATAGCCAGCACTGCAAACGTGATCGCACAAACCTTGTGGATGTGGGTTCGGTCCTTACTATAACGGTAGTAGATGGCTCCGAAAACGACGGAAGTGAACATACCGAAGCAGCAGTTGACGAAGAGCGGCAAGATGCTGTCGACGAGGTAGGCGTACAGGACCCAGACGTAGCAGTTGCAGAAAATCATGACTACGGGCAGGATGGAGGATGGTCCAGTTGTTTTGGTCTTGTAGATCTTCCAGAAGTCTGGGGCTGGGGACAGAGCGACGAGAACCGCTGTAATGGTGGAGATCACTCGGATGACATCGAGGAAGCTTGTCATGGTGGCAGGGGATTAAGTTGGCCGTAACAGAGAGCCGGGGGAAAGGAAAATGATGCTTGCGTAGTATTATAAATTAGCATCGAAGACCCCAAATGTGCAGAAGTTTTGCATTGAGAGCTCTAGATTTCTGATAGTCGTCATCTTAGTTGAGTGGCGATTAACTTCAGCTGAGTGTTCATCCGACCACATCATCAATGATCAAGATGTACTTCGAAGTACTGTGTTTTGTGAAAGGACGATTATTCTGTCCACTGCTGCTACGTCGCAATACATTATCATCCACAGAAACAAAAAACACAGCTCGCCATTTTAAGAATAGTTGCAGCTTGGCGCAATGAGAATGGCCACATTTTAGTTCTTCTTTTATTTTTTTCCGTATCCATCAAGCCCTCTGGGTAGGTATAACCTGAGCTACATGTCATGCTTCCATAAGAACTCCTAGGACAAGCGCATGCAGCCATCTTTGACAGCGTGTTGAATGAATCAAGTGCTCGCTGCGCTCGGGGGGGGGCGCTGCGCGGCCTGCCCCACCCCGGCCTCTAAGTCCTCGACTCGGCAAGGCGCAGTGTCTGGGATTAGAAATTAATTCCGAGCGAGTGTTGCCAAGACCGTCAGCTAAGTCCATTTTATGCATGTTGGGGAGTATAATTGTATAGTCGGTTAGCCAGTCGGGCGAAATACTCACTGTCTAAACCTATTCACAATGTGGCTACATGTAGCCATGTAAAAAAAACACCGTAAATTACGCAATTCGGGTTAAACTCAAGTCGCACAATAATGAGGCCGAGGCTGGCGCTGCTGGCGCTACTAGGAGTGCATGTCACGTCAGCTATGAAGCAGTCGTGGGTCTTCGAGAGCGAGGACCGCTCGCACTTTTTCATTGAGCGCTTCGGCTTCGGCCCCAGCGGTCGAATGGACGTGAGCGTGTCCGCCGTGGCGATGGAGATGCCCGAAGACGCGGAAGAAGTGCAGGCAGGACTGTTGTTCGTGCACCAGGACGATCTGTGGGAGACCGTGGCGCTGCTAGACGACGCAATAGGCAGTGGAGACCTGGAGCTGCCCCAAGCCAGCCAGCAGGGAGACCAGTGTGTGCTGCAACGGCGTCCGGACAGTCGGTGGATCGATATGACCGACGCGAAGACCTGGTACAGTGCTATCGATCAGGTATTAATATTTTATTTTATCGGATCTGATTCTGGTCATTTTATTTCTAGGAACGTGAGTCGAGGTACTGCACACGTGCAGCTCGACGGACGAGAAGGCGGAGCGCACAATGGACGTTTGAGCGTCGGCTTCTACTACATTTTCTTCGCTCACTGTACTCCTGGGCTCAAGGTTTCGTTCCATGTGAGTCGGAATAAATTACTTACCGAATTTAATTTATCGACTAATATTATATTTTTTTATTCAAGATGGACGCCATGTTCAAGAACGGAGCGACGGATTTTCTATCAGCTGGAGACGCTCCGCTCCCGGTCGTGTATTTCCTCACCAGTTTCCTATTCTTCGGAGCTGCAGTAGTCTGGGGGAAGTGTCTTTGTACCCATCTGGAGTACGTCCAACGCGTGCATTGGCTCATGGCGACGCTGGTGTCTGTCAAGACGCTGGCTTTATTCGCTGAGGCCATGCGCTCGTACTACATGAAACGCAACGGCGACACGCTCACCGCGTGGACGGCAGTCGTGTACGCGTTTATGAGTTTAAAGGGGTTATTACTCTTCTCAGTAGTGATGCTCATCGGCACGGGCTGGTCGCTACTGAAGCCCCATCTATCACCACGAGATAAATCTGTACTCTCGTTAGTGTTAGTACTACAAGTGGTGAGTAATCTCGCTCAGATTCTCGCGTCCGAGACCGCCGTGGGGACTCGCACGTGGGTGAGCTGGCGTGACGTTCTCGTCCTTGCTGACGTGGCTTGTTGCGCCGCTGTGTTGCTGCCTATTGTCTGGTCGATTCGCGAGCTGCGAGCTGCTGCTGCCACCGACGGAAAAGCCTTCGCCAACCTGCAGAAACTCACACAGTTCCGCTCGTTTTACTTGCTAGTTATCACTTATATTTACGTGACTCGACTGGTCCTACAGCTGCTACAAGCGAGCTTACCGTACGACGCGACGTGGATCGCTGTGGCAATCGGCGAGTTGGCGGCCTTGGGCTTCTTCACAGTCACCGGCTATCGGTTCCGTCCGTTGCCCTTGAATCCGTATCTGGAGGTGCCGATGCACGAGGACGATCTCGAGGAATTCGCGCTGGATGACGACGAAGATTTGGACTTCCGCTCCGCTCAACGGACGGATATCCACAAGTTTGCATACAACGCCCCAGTGAAAAGTCAAGCGAGTTACTCGATCAAACGCTCGAATGGCTCGAACCGTGCGAGTTATGCCAAGAAGCGAAGTGGGAGCATCAACAGCGACCTGTAAAGAGAACGCAATAGATGCCTGGGAACGCACCGGATGAATAGAAATTACGTTGAGTTTTATTGTAATTTTTTAATGGTGTGATGATGCTCCGATAGCTAGCGTTAAGTGCTGTTGAAGCTCGAGGAAACGCGATTCCGAGATGACGTTAAGCTGCATATAAGGATCCAGTTAATATGTTAAATAAAAAGATTTATGAAGAGATTGACGTACGTATCCGTTGCCGATCTGGACGCGTTGCCACTGTGTGTGAGTCTCAAGTTTTGAGGGATATGCCACGTCTACTAATGACGCGTCACGGGCAGGTAGCACCTTAACTACGACCCCCACGAGTGTCGGTACTGCAACATTCTTCGGGTCTTCGGAGGTGCATTTCGAGGCGATTCGAGGAACAAGCTCGTGATCCATGACGAGAAGTTGCACGTAATTTCCTACGGCGGGAAAGGAACCGATACCTGTGAAGGGTGTGGGTAATACCTGAAGTAGTCGCAGTGGTGGAGAGTTGATGGCAGTGCCATCCTGACGTACAGTGAGCCATTTGTCTTTTGTGAGCTGCTCTCCGTGGACGTGAACTAACAGCTCAACGTCTTTCGAGCCCCTGTCTCGAGCTTCCTCCACTCGAGCCAAGTACCAAATACGCCTCCAGGGAATCCACACGAAGCACCCGACTGGGAAAGGTGAAGATTGAGTGATCATGGAACCAACAGCACTGAGTCTGAAAGTCTACAAATGCGCTTTAATAGATGTTGGACAGAATAAGAGCTCGATTGATTTTTTTAGTCGGTAAGAACTTCTTACTAAGAAGCGACGAAAAGCGTACTGTGTCTATTTCGAAACACGGATAAATACAGTTTCCTATCCCTACAGTGGTAAGTTAAAATTAATAATGTCAGGACTAAAAAATCAAACCATTTTTTAGATAGCTTAATTTCACTCTTTTAACCTAAACTTTTAGTAAAAGTACCCTGCTACTAATGTATGGTGAGTGAGCGCAATTTTTCAAGGAGTGAATTTCGACGATATTATCCTGCAAATAAATCTACACCCATCAAAGTGAGTCACCAAGTATGACCAATTATACCACCGACTTGTGTACTCGTTAATCTCCATTTGCTGCATTTCTTGCGCCACTCACGCTTTTAATGAAGTCGCCATACTTTTCACAAGAAATGCCTATGAGTATTCTTCACGTTCTCTCCACCGCTGCGGCGATCCTGGCAGTGCTCGCTCCGTTTCCAGACTTTTGGCGGATTTATAAGACCCGCTCCACAGGCTCCGTCTCCGTCTTACCAGTCGTTCTCATCTTCTGCAACTGCTACGCGTGGGTCATGTACGCGCGTCGGGTGAACTCGATCCCTCAGCTCTTCGTGGCGTATGCGGTCGGAATGCTTGCATCGATCGCGTTTGGAGGGATTTATTATCACTGGACGCGAGACCACGCTCACATCCACAAACTCTACGGGGCTGCGTTCTACCTTCTAGCGGGGTATACGCTATACTACAGTCTTGGGACGAGTGGTGCTACCAACCAGTCGAACGAAGAAGTGGCAAACACGCTCGGAGCTGTCAGTGGTCTCATTAATTTGGCTCTGTACGCGTCGCCATTGGAGGGAATCCAGAACGTGGTCGAGACGAAGGACGCGTCGACGTTTCCGATCACGCTCAGCGCCCTTTTCCTAGTGAATGGTGTGATCTGGGTATTATATAGTATAGCGCAAGATGACATGCTAGTGTTGGTCCCGAACGAACTTGGGGTCGTCTTGTGTGTCGTCCAAGTGGGGCTATATGTCGTGTATAAATCCTGCAACTCGTCGACGGACATACAGCTAGTGGATGAAAGTTATACCTTACGCGAAACCTTGACGGATCCTGAGACTCAGGAGTATTCCAGGACTGCAGTACTGCAGCAGTGAGCTTCGAAATTGGTAAATATTTTAATATATTACTTACCACGTTTCCCATTAGTTTAAGAAAAAATAAACGTACAAAATATTCTTTCATCTTCCTAATACTCGAACGCCCACGAGTTTTTCTCAAGATAATCCTGAATGGCGGCTTTTAGACAAGTGTTGGGTCGCAGCATCTCTAGCGTTAATCGCTTGCGCGTTAACGGGTCTATCGCGCCGTTATGACGCAAATGATCCTCCAAACACTGTCGCTCGTATCTAAAACAAACGACGGAGAAAAAAATATTAGTACTAAACTCTAAAAAAGAACACTGTCCACCCACGTACGAGACGCCATTTGGAGTCGTCACGGGGTCGTGCATGATCTCCATGCTAATAGGACACATGAAGTAGTCGGGCACTTTTCCGGGATACATATCCTTCTCAAACCAGGCGGCCATGTGCTCCACGTACGCCATCAGAGCGTCCGCTTCCTCTGCCTTAGAGCGCCTTGTGCTATCTGAAGTAGCTGTGACTTGTGTAGCCAAAAGCTGGGCGGTATGGCTGGCTCCGAAGAGTTTTTGGAGCTGAGTTTTGACCTTCTCGTGGCGTGCGACCCGCTGCTTCTGTGTGTGAAGCCACTGGCGCTTCTTAACTCTTTGGAGCTCTGCGGTAATATCTACTCGGAAAGCTTTGGGCTTCTTAGTCTTCTCCGCGCTGTTGAGCGCCGTCTGTAGCGCCTCCACCGCCGCGTCAAAGGCCAGTAGATGCATGTGACTCGTTCCTAGCATGTAGCTGGCCTTCGCATTGAGTGCGTCGAACTTAAGCGCGAGTTCGCAGTCATTGCGGCAGTTTTCCCACTTGTCCAGCTTGGAGTGACACAGAGCGCGGTTGGAATAATATGTGGAGCGACCTTGCGCCATGACCTAACAAGGAGAAGTTGGACAAAGTCTACGGGTGTTTAAAGGGACGGTAATGAGAACTTACAATGGCTTCTGTATACATGTCGATGGCGGCGCGAAATTTGCCCTTCTGGAAGCACTGGTTGCCCTGTAACTTGAGCTGCTCGCCGCGGTCCGTGGTGGCCATAGCTGCCTATTCTCTTCTTCACTTTTTGACTCAGAATGAAAGTTATTTTGATAAATCAAATGGTGCGTATTTCTTTTGTACCGGTACTTAGAAAGATGAGGTACCGGTCCTCTTCAGCGTAATGCAAGTATGCCACAAGTACAGTCGTGCACCTCCAATTCGGCAGGGCGGACCATATCAACAATGCCAGGGCATAAGTGCACAACGTAAAGCAAAAAACCAATCTTGGCGTCAGACGCGCGAATCGCGGGCGCGCAACAGCGCTTCCGGTCGCGATAGGCGTCCGGCAAGGCGGCAACTTCCGCCGACCGCTTAAGAATACACTGGACGGTAGTGCGCTCTACTGCTTGGGGGGGTCTTAAAGCGCTCCGTTGCCCAACGAGCAAGTTCGGAGTGAGAGCATGCAGGATCTGACTTGTGCTTCTCGCACAAAGACTGCTTTTGTGGGACATGTAGGAGGAAGGGCGATGTCGCATTGTCTTTGGCGGTAAAAATCAAAGTGTGTGTTTGTATGGGGACGTCCGATCCAAAATTTAAAATCAGATCGATGCGGCGTGTCATCCCTCGGCGAGGAGGGGAAAAAAACCGTTGAGGTTAATTGCTAGGGTGGTGATGGGTAAAGGTAATTGCGCATCCGATTCGCGTAATCATAAAATCTGGCAGGGTATCGACTGATACCGGTGCCGAATTGGAGGTGCACGACTGTATGCCCAAAAAGCAGGATATGTAATTCGAGGGTTTTCTAATTACTTGATTTTAGTAAAGAAGCCGGTCTTAGTTCACATTAGATCACGCACCCACGTCGGTGGCTGTAGCTCACTCAATTTAGATATGTTGCTCATGTTATCACACAAAATAGGCTACACGTGCTAAGGCCCTTGTTGGCAAAAAGTTCTGTCGACAAATAGATTATGGTTGGCACGATTTGGTTGGAGCCCGACGCAACAGTTGAGAACGCTGTGCCCCGGTATGTTCAGGTCGAGCACTTCGCTCACCACCATCAGTTCTTGCGGTTTTCTGCGACGACAACAGCAACGACGCCACAAGCAGTTTTCCACCATGGAGCCACCAGATCAAGGCAAACGTGTCCAGTCTACAAGCCTTCTTCAGAATATCGTGGCTCCTGCAATGCTATATCGAAGAAGCCACCCTCGATCGAGGGCACTTCCTCGGTTGTGGGCATCACAACGAACCGTGTTGTCATGGCACTGAGCACATCCAGGGTGTCGTTAATGTACACCACAGCACGAGGCCTGGATATGCCCATTGCCGTGGCCGCTTGGTCCATAGTACCCCCTGGGCTAAGTACATCATCGCTAGTGCCACACGCTTAATGACGGGGTTCTTGGTGTTCGGACCGGGCCCACAAGCTCACGCAGCATGTACCAGCTCGTAGATTCGCAAGAACTACTCTTTATCACAGCGAAGCTTCTTGTGGAACCAAGCCGTTCCAGATGTTCGTAGTGCTGTCTCGAATGCGCGCACTTCAAAAGTCATCGGTGCCGTGGGGGGCCGCCGAAAGCCCCGCTTGTCTGCTACAGCGACTACTGCGCTCACGCATGCTCCCAACACTACAGCTAATACTGCAGCTGTGACATCATCCATGGCACAGGTGTGCTGCGGCTAGAACACTAGGTGGAGGTGTGTCCAAAACAAGTAAGGTGGAACGTGAGCTGCCTGAAGTGGTACATTGTACCAGCATAATTTTGACCAGTAAAATGCTACTTTGAAATTCAGTCGAGAACGTGTTCTCTACCTGAACAAGGGCCTAGCAATTTATACCAGGGCTTCAATACAAACAATTGATTTTGGCACCGCGACACATTAATCCTGTAACGGAGTACAATCCAGTGTTACCCAAGTTACATAAAGAGTGACATGTCACTATTGTGGAAACCTGGTACACGGTACCAGGAGCTCTAGGAGCCAGTCAAGGTATGACTACTTAGCTCCACTATAGGTAACCTCTAGTTTGTAAAGGATCCACGCTAAGCTTACTTATAAATACATCAGTCTTACATCTACTCCTCTAAGTAGCAAACCGTTCCCTTTGAGGCCAGGAACACGTGGACTAACGTTCACTCGGGTAGTTATTACCCTTAAGCACTTCCTCTGTGCAAGGTGCTGTGTGACCCCGTCACACTCGGTAGTACTCGTAGTCAATCCTACACCATCGCGGGTAGATTGAAATACCTGAATCCTCTGTGCGCTCAACGTTTGATTCACGATTGACCGAAGCGAGTTTCCTCGCTTGAACGACTCACAGTACGATTCTGTTCGGAAGATGGGAGGCATCTTTGGACAAGATATCCTTCGCAGCTTGGCGGCGGCGACGCCTGCCGAGCAACAAGAACGCGTGGCCGCCTTTGAGACCTACGAGCGTGGTCTCATCGCTCACGTCCACGGGTGCTTGGAGGTCTCGATGGCCGCTCCCCAGGCAACGAGGCCTAAGCCGGTATGGCTGAAGGTCCCCGCGTTTGAGGGGAAGGAATGAGAAAACCTTCATTTCTGGGTCCGTGAGGTGGAGATCGCCATGAAGGCGGGTCTCATCTCGGACGAGCCAGTTCGGATGGCGTTTGCCATGTCCAACTTTGGTGGACGTGCCAAGCACTGGGCATACACCAGGGACACGACATCTTCTGGATGCTTTGCATTCTGGGCTCAGCTGTGTGATCAGATTCGAGCCGCGTTCCTACCGGCGAACAATGCGTTCCGCCAGCGCTCACTTTCTCGCGTGTAAGTAAGGTAAACGTAAGCTGCAGGAGTACGTGCAAGAGATGCGCACATCTCTGGTAGAGAATCCTCTGCCTGAAGACGTCAAGACAACAGTCTTCATGGACGGCCTGAAGGTCGGTCCTGCTCGCACCCAGCTATTCCGGGTGCAAGCGACAACTATGCAGGAGGCGAATCGAATCGCCCTTCAAAAAGGGTACAGCTACAAGCAGGCTGGTACTCCTCGTGAAGAGGAACATCGCCACGATGAGGATGGCGTTCCTCGGGAGGCGGAGCATCGCAGCAATGACGCTGTTGCTCCTGCTGTCACGCAGCCCGTTGATACCGGTGCGTACAGCGAGCACAAACCCATGAACATAAGCTCAGCCGAGAGCTTGGTCTGCTGCTTCGGATGTGGCGGACATGGACACTACCAGCGTGTGTGTCTCTCGCGAGTCCTCGGGAAAAAGACAGCCCGTAGACCCCAGGTCCGGTGGCGCAGGCCACGGACAGGTGGACGAAGTCTTCCCGGCCGCCAGTAGAGGCGGTATGCCCTACGGAAGAGCGCTAAGTCTTCGTGATGGGTGTGCAGGTTGTGCGCACCACGGGTCTTAGCCCAAAGAGACGTGGTTCTCTTTAACCGATAAAGGGCAGTGATGGGCTTCTGGTAGTACACTCGGTGTACAGGGGTACGGTACCCCTTGAACGTTTTATAAGTTTTAGGGCGTTGATACGCCGCCGGAACGACGCTTGGCATAGCGACACCCGACTGCACCCTATGTCAGAGTGGCGGTCGTGGGTTGGTCCTTGGTGGACTAGCCTTTCGTACGGTGAAGGAAGTACCAATGGTCCACAACGGACCTGAACGTTTGGGTTCGATGAATTCGCGTACCGCGGTGTCGCTCGCAGTTTTTGCGATGAACAACATGGCTGTGCCGAGCATAAGGCACAGACCGGACTTTGGTGTAGCAAGGCTGTGAAGGGCCTGCCAGTCCAGGTCTATTGCGGAGCATTGGTGAGTCATGTTCCCACCTCCGTCATGACGGGGGCGTCTGATACAGACCGCCAGGACGCAGAAGCGTCGCGGAGCTGTCAACGCGCCGACAGCTCTGCGTACAGCAAGACCATGCTTCGCTGCGGCAATGCCACGGGCATGGGCCTTTTGCCCGGCGTGTGGACCTGCTACACCAGCAGCGTCCAACGCTGAAGGTCGTCGCACCGTACGGGCTTCGATAGTAGTTATGCCTCTAGGCGCTAGCCAGGTGGGTAGCTTAGGACCACACGGTCGCCCAGACCTTAACTGAAGAGGAATGCGCTGAATGCGCTTCCTGTGTGGATAACATGGTACCACACGCAGTCGCTCAGACTATAACTGAAGAGGAAGGCGCTGAATGCGTTTCCTGTGTGGGTAACACAGTACCATACGCAGTCGCCCAGACTATAACTGAAGAGGAAGACATTGATCATGCTTCCTGTGTGGATAACACAGTGCCACACGAGGTCTCGAGTGTCTCTGATATCGTCACCGAGACATCGTGACGTGGGTAACGAAGTGTCACGTCACGCTAACCGACGCAAGTCGGGTCTGAACCTTGTTCAGGCCGACGTCGCTTCAAGCGACTCGGAGTCCAGGGCCCGGACTCCTCTGACTCGGTCGGTGGACACTAACTCTGTCCGGTGTGTGTGCGGGTCTGCCACGCCAGCTGATCCCAACACCGAAGGTCATCGCGCCGTATTCGCTTCGACAGTGGTGGTGCCGAAGGGCATTCACCAGGTGGGTAACATAGGTCCACAGTGCGGATTACAAGCTCTGCAAGCAGCGAAGCTGCTTAAGGGGACCGACATTCGGTGCTCCGAGCGTGGGTAACAGAGTTCCACGCAGGGTCACTCAGACCATAACTGATAAGGAAGTCGCTGTGTGCACTTCCGGTGTGGGTAACAGAGTTCCACGCAACCAAGGCGGATAACACAGTTCCGCAACCAAGGTAGGTAACATAGTTCCGCACACAGAGCCGTTGGCTCGAGACGCGAGGCTGGCTTGGCCTCGCCAGACGTAAGCAACTTGCTCGACGTCGAGTCGAGCAGACCCAAACTGCTGACGCAAAGGCTGGATGCCTGCGGTCGGCACGGCCGACACGGTCGCCCATGCCGGCGCAGTGCACAAGGCGGATAGCCGTCGTGCCTGCCAGTGGCTATCAGAAGCCACGAGAGACTCAGAAGTATCAAGTGTAAGTGGGGGAGAGGCTCGGAAATACCTTTCCTCCCTGATCTTGAGTTAAGACCAAGTTCATTACGGAACCAGGCGACGATGTACATCGACTGCAGGCTGGAGGTGAACAGCCGTGCTAGAGCTGCGGTAGCTCTAGCCGAACAAGACATAGTGGCAAAGAAAGCCACTGGCGCAAGGTGCCTCGGAATCGCTGAGCGAATCATCAGTGTTGGGGTTGCAAGCAGCCACACACGAGGCGAAGCGCGGACCTAGTGCAATCACCGCACAGGTCCCTTGGTCATGAACGACCTGTCGAGTAGGGTGAACGAAACGTCTCATCCGCCGACAAAGCGGTTGCCGTACGTGATGTACGCAACGTGCCGGGTATTCAGGGCCGTGGAGCCAAAGCCCAAGTGTGGTGCACGAGTGCACACACAACTGATCAGGTGGTGGTCGAGGCAACGCACGCAGTCGTAACTGGTGCCGCGCCGAGCATGACACCGTGGTGATGGCTACTTGCCTCACCATGGTTTGGTATCCGTGAGTACTCGGTGTCAATGCCAGACACCAACGCCGCAGTGACATCGTGGTGAAATATACCCCACCACGGTCGAGTACCATCAAGGTACATAGTGTCTGTGACAGACACTGGTATAGGTGCAAAGGATATGCACCCGATGCGCTCTGGGCGTATACGCTGTCTCCCATCGACACCATGTACAGTACGGTACCAACCTTTGGTGCGGTACGCCCACCACAAGGTTGCCATGTTTGGCGGCAACAGCTTCTGCTGTGCTGTCGCCTGAACGGATTCATGGCCAGTGCTCGCATCATGCACGACGCATGTGCAAGCACAGTGTACAGGTTCATGGGCCCGTACACGAGGTACGTTGTGTACGATACGTATCACAGCTACCATAAGGGCTTCGTGCACTTCATGTGTGTCATGCACGACGAGTTCATTACGTGGAGCGCCCGGCAGGCTGCTCGACAGCAGCCAGTACCGATGCACGGTACGTACCTACACCACAGTTGTGTACCGTCACGGTACACGGTGTCGATGAAGGACACCTACGCACCGCTGGTATGACGACCAAGACGCGAAGAGAGCGTGGCAGAAGCTCCGCCCTCAAAGGTGGACCCTTGCTGGAGCCAAAGGCATGGCCCGAGGTGAGCTGAGAGCTCCCTTTAGTGCTGGGGCAGGTGTTGCCCTTCTCGGTGCCGTCCCTCGCGGGAGACACCATGCTCCAGACGCGTTCGCGAGGACTGCCGTGTCCTATGGTGCGATCTGTGGGTGAATGTCACGCGTTCGGATGCTATTGCACCCTGTGCCAAAGCACTGTACGCGCGCTAGCGCAGGAGCTAAGGCAGCTCTGAGTGTAGGCTTTGCGGCCAACACAGTTGTGGGCATCGGGATGCAAATCCCAGTGAGCTTTGGGGGCACAAGTCACTGTGGGTGTGACTGAGAGCCGCGCCAGTCTCGTGGCTGCTCAGTGTGAGAATTCACCTTTTGGTGCTTTAACTCTCTCACTTCTGATTGGATAAGTAGTTGTGATTGGAGAATCAGGTGATTCTCAGTTAAGTGTGGGGGGGGGGGGGGTAACGGGGTACAATCCAGTGTGCCCCAAGTTACATAAAGAGTGACATGTCACTATTGTGGAAACCTAGTACACGGTACCAGGTGCTCTAGGAGCCAGTCAAGGCATGACTACTTAGCTCCACTATAGGTAACCTCTAGTTTGTAAAGGATCCACGCTAGGCTTACTTATAAATACATTAGTCTTACATCTTCTCCTCTAAGTAGCAAGCCGTTACCTTTGAGGCCGGGAACACGTGGACTAACGTTCACTCGGGTAGTTATTACCCTTAAGCACTTCCTCTGTGCAAGGTGCTGTGTGACCCCGCCACAAATCATGCACACCTTAGTTTACTGAGCTCAAGTACTATGTATCATAATGATTGTGTCTAGTGTATATACGTATCAACATTGTATGGGGTGGGAGGTGGTGATCGCACCTCCGCCGCTCTAGATCAAAATCAGTATGCAGACAGCTCCGGTAAGCTATTTTCGGGATGGAATACGCTTCGCTAAGCTTACGGAAATCGGTAGATGGAGCTCTCGCTACGTGAACTCTACGTATTTCTCGAAGATCAAAATCTTGCCTTAGTAGGACCCATCCCCCCACCACTTCACTGACATTGTGCCTAGTCTGTCATAGCAAAAGACTCGCCCTTCGCTGGATCGATCACGTGTAGGGGGCGACAAAGCCTCACTATCTAATATTGCAATGAAGTAGACATATCAATATGTATATAAACCAAGGGAACATACATCATAGCTGCCGAAAGAACGCTCGCGTGGAAGCCATAATCCGCACTTTGCTGCTTCTGATGGGAATGAGGGTACTGTACATACTTACACTGCGTGATTTAAAAAAGTCGACTAAAGCGTTACGAAATCGCGGTAGCATTTTCACATGGAAGAGGTTAGAAACCCCACCTGGAGAGCCGTCAAAAAGAACGTTCTTCAAGCTTTAAATGCACAACCCTCTCCGTGTCTCATCACCTATCCGACATGCGTATGCATGTAAACACACGTACCAACCATTCATTTTGGCACGATCGAAGCAAGCAATGTGGCTAGCGAAGCGTATGCTGTTGGCTACCCCCCCCCCCCCCCCCCCCCCCCCGCTCCGGACCGTCTCGAGTTTGAGTCATGGGACGCGTTCGGCACATTTACTCGCACGCATCACGGGGAAGCATGCCAGGTAGCTTGTTTTATTTATTGTATTACCGCTGTACCTCACTAACTTTTCCACTAATGATTAGCTGTTGAGACTTCGTATTACCAACAAAAAACGATGCGAAAGGAACGCTGTTTGTCAGCGCACAAAGCCTCGAGGCGCCAATTCCTGATAATGAGTGTGGAATGCTAAGACCTTGGTGTACACTCACGCTAGAAGGGTCAAGTCGCGTGGGAAGGGCGAGCGATTTCGTCAAGAGTCTCGCGCGATTGTATGGCAGGCACCGGTCTGCATACAGCTGCTATGGTATTCCAAGGTGGCCGTTCTGGCAGCACGCTGTCTTCGCGAGACACCATCCGTGCTCGGTCGGGTATAGTCTGTGCTCAGTCGGGCACTTTCCGTGCTCAGTCGAGAGCCAGCGGCTACCAAATTATTTACAGATACTAAATTGGCTTTTATATTTCACGTTAGCGCCTGGTGGATAAAACGGCTCATCACTTTTCAGTAAGCATCACGAAACCTAACACAGACCACAATAGTTTGGGTGCTACGAAAACAAACCGGCACTATCCAGATAGCCGCACAGTATTGCAAGCGGTGGAACTTCTGCAGAAGGCCGGTGGGGAAAAGAAAATTATTTTTCAGTATACCACTGATAATTCTGACTACATGTCGACTATTCGAGACGGTCGCAATCTCATCCCTGCGAGCACACATTGCAAATCAGCGTGTTCAGCTACGAGTGCTCAGATATAAAAGGCGCAGATGATCGGGTTTAGCTGAGAAGCAGATAATATGGGTGCAATCTTTGTCAAACCACAACACAACAAGGTAATGTGCTAATAAGCCAAGCTAAGCGATATAACTCCTATTTAAAATTTGTTTGCGACCAGAAAGTCGCGACTTGCAGCACAATGCAGAGGCAACACATGCGGTTCTTGTATGACCAATTTCTTACAGGTCTTAAAAATTACTTTCCTACGTACGAATTATTATCTTAAACGATTCGTGACATATTTGGGAAGGTCCAGTACGTGCAGCATGCGCTTATCCCAAACGAACGCTTCGAAAATCTCAAGACCGCGATTGAAATAATTCAAAACAAACAATCCTGCTTCAAAACTGCTGAAATATGCTATTATAGATCAGGTCTTTACTGAGATGAGAGTGATCGAGACGTATTTCCCGAATATCAAAGTATTTTTGTGTCAGTTTCACGTCATTAAGTATTTGAGTGAGGCGATCGCTAAAACGACGAGTACGGAATTAATGCGTGGAAAAAGAGTAGCTTTGGTCTCTTATCAACAAGGTGGTTTACGCAAAGAGTGAGAGGGAGTACGTAAGCACCGTCGTTATTTGTGCCAGGTCATTACTTTTGGAAGTGGCGAACAAGTGTTCACTTCAAATTTAGTCGGGCATCAAACACAGGTAGTCGGGCCACCAGCCGTCGGTCGGGTGCAGGTTAGATTTGGTTGCGAATGTAGACTGGGAAGATATGAATGACAAGAAAATTTATTTGCATCTGTTTAAAGTATTTTTCCAGAGAAAATGGGATTACCACAGAGGGAATTAGTGCTCTTATACACGCCAAAATGCTTCGACGTTGGGTAATGACACCAATAATCGTCTGGTCGTCGTGGAAACAGGTTTAGGGCGTTGTGAGCTCGTTCATGCAGCTGGATGGATACACTGCATCTCTTATATATTACCAATCATTTGCCAAGGGAGGTCTTGTGACTCGAAAGATCAAAAATAGCGTTGTGCATCAGGAAAATTTGACAGTGAAATGCAGTACGTGTCGAATCTGATGAGCGAACACTCTTGTTCACTGATTTTCGAACAGAATGTGTATGCTGCTAGTCGCCCATCCTACCGGATCTACGAGCCGCTAGCTGGTGTGGTGTTTATCAAGTGGACGAGCAAAACTAAGCGAACAGCATCAGCTTGTCGGATTGGCAATGCTCGTGTACGTTCTTGAGTAATCGACTACTACCGTGTCGGCACGTACTCTACTTGCAGAGGCAGGTGAAAAAAATAAACAATTATTACCGCTAAGTTGCACCCGAGATTACTACTATCTACACTTCGATCGTCATTCGTACTTCCTGACCAACCAGGCAAGGCGCCTCGCATTTGACGGATCGCGTCGTCCTAACCATCTGCGTGGGATGTAAAACAGAAGTTCCGCGAGGCAACCACATCCCGAATAGCATTACAAGTTCAATGAAACACCTTGATATGTGTGAGCATCCCGAGGCTCTGCGTGCGCTCAATTCTGCTGCGCAACTCTGTGGTGTAGCCTACACCGTGTAGGAGATTCTAGAAATTCGTGAAGTCGCGACCCATCAATCAAGATTGACCGCCACCCATCATCCTTTTGCGACCTAGGTATGGCTTCCACCAATCTGGTCAAACTGCTTGCGATCTCAGGCGTGTCAAGCCTGCTCAAACCGATTGTACCCATGGGTGTCGGCATTATGGGGGATTATGTGATCTCAAGTGCGAACTTGGTCTCATTGACGGCGTATTCACCGGGATGGGAGCCAGTGACACCTGAAGGCGTCCAAGGGGGCGAGCATAGAGCAAAAGCAGCTACAAGTCTTGGCCTAAACAAAATTTGTAACGCTTTGTCGGGTGCGCCAAAGTCAATCCCGCGCCCGGAATAGCGGAGACAAAGAGCACTTGTCAAGATCAAAGTAAAAACAACTCTGTTTGAAATGTTATGTTATAACACAAGATCGAAGCTCGAGTGCCTGTATTGCTTACCCAGGACGCCCGCCAGCTCGCACTCAAGTCCACCGCTTAAAAAACCGGCAAGCTTGTAATGGAATGAAGGAAGTTTGCCCACCTCAACACGGAACAGGTTGCGATCTCACTACTATAAGATCGCCAACCGAACCCGAATCGGCGCAGCGCGTAGAAGTATCCCCGCTGCTACCAGACGATCCCGCGAGACCCAAGACGATAAGCTCGCGGCTGTCACCGACGAGGTTCCGACTGTGACCGACAAATTTTAAACGGAAACCCATTGCGTAGATACATAAAGAGCGTGACATAGGGAGGCAATATTCGATTGTGCAGGTGAAACAAGGTCATATCTACTCTAAATCTGGCGAAGATGAAGAAGTTTTGAAGCTGCCAGTCCTGCCCGGCCACGCGAAAGACCGAAGGAAATCCCATCGGCAAAGAAAACCAGGAAAAGTGTGAAACTGCTGGCGTTCGCCGCGATTCATCGTATGCATCTAGATCTGGCAGTGCTGTCACAGTTACTAAGTGAAGATCACACTTCGACTCATCTGAAGAGCCTATTCATAGCTACCACCTGCTCGAAGTCGAGTAGAAAGCTAACAACCAACCAATCGACCACCTCAAAGCGAAACTAGGTTGATTCTGAAAGAGGACGAAATATCACTGCTTCTACAAACGAATTCCTTCAAAAACGTAATAAGAAATGACTACGTTGCAAAGCGAGCACAAGGGTCTCAAGGAAGTGAAATAGTAGTCGAGGAGCCAAATGTTGGAAATTCCTCGGCAGAAACTCTAAGGACGATGGGTAGCTACCATCCAGGGAACCCGAAAATGCAATACTTAAATTAATACATCGATGTGAACTGAGAAAATTAATAATTTAATTATTTGCAAAACTTCGCAAGTCACGATTTCCAAGTGCTTACTGAACAGGACCAATGGCACGTAAATAAAGTCAGGTCTTAATTCATTTGACTGCATGATGTCGCGTTTGTTCTAGCAGGCCCAACGGGCTTCCGGCTTTCTTCGACTTATAGCCACGAGTCGATTTTAAGTGATAAAGACAGTTGTTGCCACCCAGGCGATGGCTTTGTCAATGACGGAAATTGCAGCGATCGGGCGATGGTAGCAGGGAACCCGAAAAAATAATATGCGTAAAAATTAATCCTAATTTTTTAATTTAATTATTAATTTATGGCTGTCCACAACGGGAACAACCCCAATTTTGAGTAAGGTCTAGTCAAGTTACAGCGTGGGGATGCGCTGAACGTCGCGGAAAAATTAGCCTGCGCTGAATTTAGGTCGCCTGATCTCGAACGGTCGTCTTCAAGAGCCGCCGAAGAGCGTTCTATTGTGAGAGCGGCGTTCAAGAAACGCAATTGCGCACTACGTCGACGTCGCGTACATCCCGCCAACGTCTAACGAGTGTGAGCACTTCTTCTCTATCGCTAAGCTGGTGCTGTCTGATCTACGGAAGCGAATGTCTCCAGCCAGGCTCGAGATGATAATGTTTCTGAACTACAACTGAAACCTGAAACAAATAAGTGACAGTTTTCAGGTTTCAGGTGGAATCGCCTTCAACAGGTCATTTTCACCTGAAACCGCGAAAACGCTCCAAGAACACGCGGCATTAGAGCTTGCGAGATCGAATAACCATCCACATTCTGCCTTCGCAAAATGGAAGATGAAACCGAGCGTACAGCTGCTATTGATGGACCTCCTCCACCTGCTACAATACCGGTGCTTGTAAATAATAGCAAGCGCTACAAAACAGCGGTATGGCCTCAGAGAGCAGCGCGGGCGAAGACAACAGCACGACCTCAGACCGCGGCACGGGCGAAGACAGCAACCTGGGCTCAGGTGGCGACGCGGCGACTGACAGTAAGAGAGAAACTTGCAGCAGCAGCTCTTTGGCGGTTGTGGCCATGACTTTGCTCCCTGCTTAATTAAATGCCGAGAATTACTGTTTATAATGTTTGCGGCTCCAGGTGGTCGGCATGAAATAGCTGCGAAAAAGTGGCTTTTGAAACCTTTTCAGAATTCAGGCTCCAAGCTTGTTAAGGAGGGCCATTAGTAGCGACGCTAATTCAAACTTTTGTACTTAAGTATTGTAGATAAGAAAATATATATACATCACTGGACGTGACAATCTCCGCGATGCCACCATCACTCGTATCACGACCAAGCTCTACTCAATGAACCAGCAAGTCGTAGTGGCTACACCCGACGTGTTTGGTTGTGTTGTGGACAGGGAGGTAGCTATGGACGCTGACGCGGTCAAAGCCACGCTAATGACGCTAGCTGGGGAGTGTGTCCTCATCCTAATCAGCCGCAATTCGAATCATTGGTGCTTTATCATGATCGATATGACCCAGCGTATTGTCTACATCAGTGATTAACGTAACCGAGCTACCTGAGCAGCGTTCGAGTGGCGGCAGAAAAGCTAACTTCAATGCTGGTGAAAAGCACTAGAGAATGGCTCCACGTGCATGCTTACGAATCGGACATGGGGCCCAGCTGGACAAACTACAATTGTGGCTTTCTTGTCCTGCTTACGTTCGAGCAGCTCACGGTCCTTCTTCGGTCGGTCGAGTGGACAAGAAAGCGATGGCGTACCTACGCTATAGAGACCTGAGCTTGTGATTATCCTATATAAACCGTTTACTTGCTCGTATTATATTCTCTGATGCGTTCTGCGCTGTTAGCTTACAAGATTGCTCAAATACACTTGTACATTGATACCCGGTCTTCTCTGTACATCCTCAGCACAAAAACTACTGAAATTGGTATGAAGAAAAAAAGGGGGGGCAATCTGGCTCATTTTGCCCAGTCGGGTGCCAGTTGGCCCAGTCGGTAGCTATTGCCCCATCTCATGTCTTTTAGGCGGGTGCAGCAACACGTGTCTTTTCACATATCTCTTTTTAGCTTCACCAGTAGCATGCCTGGGCAGCAAATTTGGAATCAGGCCTAAAAACACCGTGAAGAAAGTGGAAAAAGAGCTTATTCCAGTGATATATCACTAAACGCATTCTGTTTCAAATAACAGCCAGTCAGCTTGATGATGTTTTTACCCAATCATAAATTTCATAAAAAGGTCATCGACCAATCTGACATGCGATTTTTTCTTAAATAGCTACTAGTAGTATTAGTTGTCTTTAATCATTGCACTATTATAGCTCTAATACTATTCAAGATCCACTGCTATCGCGAGAAATGCTATTATACAGAAGATGTCGAAATATACCAAAGGATTTTTGTATACGAAATCAAGTAGGAAGCAGTGAGGTATCTTCGAAGAAGCACCCAGGTTGGTCGAGTTTCGTCGTTCGTCGAGAAGGCGAGGACTTGTACTTGAAGTATTATTGGAGTCTAGAGTGCGGAGCGGGAGCAAGAGTCGTTCTTCTTTTCTTACATATGTGTAGCGGTTATGCCTCAGAAATAGTAGAGTGAACAGGAGGTTGACTTCAACGTAAGGCACGATAGGTATTGGCTGCAACGACAATGACAAACTTGACAATGCATAGAGCGCTAGAGCGACGAACTCGAACTCGGCGTTAAAGTTCGTTCAAAAGCAATGCAATGTGGCGAACCGACGCTTCAAGGGAATGGATCATTTACTAGGCCTGATGAAAGTTTCTGTCGTGGACAAACACTGCTGTAAGCGCAGCTGTTGGTCACGACGCCTCTTGGGGTAGCTATTGCCGAGCGATACTGATGAGAGCTTAACCCTTGGTGACCGAAGCGTCTGGGAGAGTCCCCCTCGGGGACTTTACTTAAAAGCACATGTGTCAATTTAGCTTGAGAGAAGAAGGTCGACTTCTGCATTTCTTCCTCGTGATGGTGTTATGTGGAGAGATCGCTAGAAAGGGGGCGTCAGACCTTCTCAGAAACAGGAGCACTAATGAGCAAGTGCATCTTGTCGGACTGGTTTCTTCCAGGTTTCTGATGTGCGAAGCTCTTGGAGAACGAAGGCACCGCCATCATCTCCGAAGCTTGATCATCTGGGACACGAAGCTTGACATGTTTGTGCGCCACCTCATTTGCCGAAACGCTTCCACCCTTGGAGTTGTAAATCTGCTGTCGCCACCATATCATCTCGCTCTATCCACACGCTGGACTGCTGTGATCGGGGCATTCCGAGTCGGAATTTCCGACACTCCGGTGCCAGTCAGGCTAAAAGCATCGCCGAATTTGAAAGACACCGATTTACTGTTGGCGAGCTAACAAACGAAACTCTCAACGGACCTGAGAAACCGCTTGGCTTAGTCCGGTATGACGAAACGTAAATTACATGTATCTTTTCGGCGGCGATACGTGGATTGGATGGTGAAACTTCAACGCCGTCTTTTTCTGCTAAGCCGAGCTTTCCTTCTGGCCGAGAAGGCGGCAGTTTTTGGCAGTCGTGGCGTTGCAGGGCGGAACTCAGTTGCCACATTTGAACACTGTTGTTGCTTGACGGTCAAACTTTGACCGATTCTTCCCCGTTCGGTGCGGTGCTATGTACATGTACTGCGTCCTAACTTAGGACTTCAAAGTTAGTGAAATCGCTCGGTCCCATGTCGAAATGTTGCGCTGAGACTTGTTCATGTTAGCAGAATGCTGAGACCGCTATCAGCAACAGTATTTTGTACTGAGACCGTCAGCTACAAGCGGATATTTCAAGATAGGTGTACTGTAGCATACACTGCTGATTCTAGTGCTATTCGATGCGAGATGCAGTGGTGCTGACAGTCCAGAACACCTCAAGTGTCAGAGGAGATGATTCTGCGTGCTTTCGACGAACCCAGCGATCAGGGCATAGCTCTCGAATGTGTGGGACTCTATGCGTCCCCGTTACCCGCACAATGATTCTAGCGAGCATTACAACATGAGATAGTCAGTCATTTCAGTTCGAAGCCAGCACAATGGTAGTGAAAGAACAATTAGTGCTTTGTTGCTAGTCAATAGACAAAGGCTGTACATCTTGGGGCTGATCCACCCTTATTCTGTTGCTATAAGACGACAGCGCGCCGGTCCTCGGCTCCAATTGGTGCCACGCTGTCCAGACGATTGCAACTAGCGCTTTCTTGCATGTTGCCAGCGTAGAGTCCAATGACGTCGGAATTAGTAGACAGTTCAGCACATTTGTAGCTTTCTCAGGCCCGGTTGAGCCGCTATAACCAGCTCAGTACTTCGAGCGTGGCGGTCTCCTCCCACTCCATAGCTCCGTAGCGGGCAACTCCGGCGACGAAGCGGCCTGGTATTAGATCGATGGCCGACCGCCAGCTTTGATCGCGGGGAATCTTTTGACTTCTATGAAATGAAACGCTATGGCCGTTATGAGGGTAACCGCTGGCATAATAGAAGAAAGTAGTCATAAGTGCGTGCGTATATCGACGGCTCATAGGCAGTCCAAAGGGCGACCCGGCCCTCAACTCGATCGATTCTGGACGATGATCACTTCCCATTCCACTATCTCGGTCCAAAGTCCAGCTTCAAGCTCACTTTAGCATTTCCAGAATAGTCGACACACAAGTCGAGCGATGTCTCATTCCATGCCTTCTACCGACTGGAGACCCAGCACGTCGGAGGACTCGGACTACACCTTCATGCTCTTCCAGCCGGACACACAGACAACAGCTCCGTGCGCACAGATACAGGCACCCTATGCGACTGCAAACATGCACCCAGCGTTGTGCAGCACCATTAGTCAGGCCCTTAGCGACGAGGAGATTCTAGACGAAATCTTCCAGGAGATCATGTCGCCCGGTCCACAGGACCAGGAGCTTTCCGAGCTCAAGAGCTTCGAAATGGCCAGCACCTGCACCCTTTTCAACCCCGTGGTGACACCCAATTCAGCTCTTACCTCAGCGCCTTCAACGCCACAGCTCACCAGCACGCTACGTCGAGGCAGCATTCCGTCGGCATCACTAGGATCCATCTCCCCTAACATGGCGGCGGCTCTACGTCTACCGACGTTCGCCATGAGCAATACAGGTGCAGCACGCAACACAGCCTTCTTCCCCATGTTGAACGACCCCAAAGTGCGCATCAACACTGCGTTTGGTGGACATCACACGTCCATGCTCTTCACGTCACCGACAGCAGGTCGTCGCGGCTATCGACGCACGAATCGCCCTACGCGTATGCAGAAGAAGAAGCCAGCCTCGCGCATTTGTCGTATGCCTGGCTGTACCAAGGGCATCCGCTCGCGGGGTCTTTGCAAGGCTCACGGTGGTGGCCGTCGGTGTACGACGCCCGGCTGCGAGATCAGCGACCAGGGCGGAGGTCACTGCATCGCTCATGGTGGTGGTCGTCGCTGCTCCGTCACAGGTTGCCAGAAATCGGCTCAGTCTAAGGGTCTATGCAAACTACACGGCGGCGCTCGGCTGTGCCGCCTGCCAGACTGCAACAAGAACGGCCAGATCAAAGGACTCTGTCGGCTGCACTACAGCCTTACCATGGCGGCAAAGAACTCGGCCGCCAAGGCTCCAACTGTAATGCCTGTGACCATGAAGCTCGAGTGCCAGAGCAGTCACAGCCCGTGCGATACCTTCCAGCTGTGAGCTTAAGTATCCTCAGCCATGCAAGGCCACCACGGCCTGCATACCCCATGTAGTTAGTAGAAATCCCAAAATTGACCTGAACATAGTGTAAATACCCCACACAAATCACAATAAATACAACCATAGATCCCAAATTGAGCGACATTGTTGTCTTTGTGCCTCGAGAACAACAGCGAAGGGGTACGAAGAAATCGAAGGATCGAGCCGGAGATGGAGACGATAGAATACAAAAGACGCCCAACGAAAACCGTAGTGAGGACCTTCACCACTCGACAACAAGAACTAAGCATCTTGAAGTCAGCGCAGAGGTAAACATGTAATGGCATAAGTCGCATATGGTCCAGCTTCAGTGGATTCTAATATAACACACGACGTGCTCAAGTCTCCGTAATACGAATCGTACAGAATTTTGCATCGTGTTCGGCCTGTCAAGGTTGAATTCTTGTCGATATCGTCGTGTAACCTAAATAACTGCGTTTTGAGTTTCATTTGCGAGAAATTGTCCACGATGATTCCACCAGTCTGGGGTCAAATGATTGTCTTGGAGCACTGCAGAATGGAACAAAGCAGTGTCGACATAAGCTTCAACATAACTACAGTGAATCTTAGCAATCAGTATTCATCTAACCTGAACACTGTGTTCAACACACATGTATACAAAACGACATGCGATGTACACTGAGTGAGCACCTACGCAGCATACAGCTAGACACACCGAACGCCGATGCAGCGCGCTTTGATAACTTGCGGTGTGCTTATTAATACGGTAACAGTAAACTGTTTCTACAGTACAGCCGCCTCCTAACCTTGTATTGTGCCTTTCTGCCAAAACGCCCTCAGTTTTATGGTCCTACGTAGGAGGATGGCCCTTACGAAAGACCTCCTATCTGATCGGTTGCATCCGACTAAAATTTAGCCCAACCCTTTGACGAAAAAAAGACGATGCCAATCAAAGACATACGTCAAACAAAATGATACTTATGAACCCAAGTACGAATCGCGATTTAAGCACTCTAAACGAAAGCGGGGCGTCTCCTCTAGTATTATTTTGTTTGACGCAGCCTCAACACGCGTGGTCCGGTCAAATATTATTTGACCGGACCACGCGTGTTTTCTCAGGGAGGACCTAAACCATAGCAATATCATACAACAAACTAACTAGGTAAGATGTAGCAGTCACAAAATTGATATTGTACAATGCCTTCCATCCTTTGAAGTTTCATCGACAAACACGATTTGATCTTGCCCGGCAACAGCCTGTTCACATACTCTTGCCTCGCCAGCGTATGCCTGATGAGAACCCATCTTCGATTTAAAATCGTTCTGTTGTGGATACCTTACGTAAGGGTAAATGGCCGGCAAATACTGGCCATTCAGCCCTTAATTTGTTAAAAGGTACCCTTTAGACCAAATCGGAGCCCTTACGTAGGGCCTCCACAATCAAGTATTATTGGATCATAGTCGGCAAAATCAAACAGTGTTATTGGTCAAATATCATTTTATTTAGTGGCCTGGCTTAGCAATTCAACCCCAGTTCGTCCTCAAATCCCACCTTTAGCCCTACACCGACGGACAGAATGTAACTGCCATTAAAATTCAACGTAAAACGGGCGCAGGTCATAGCTGCCACTTGCAAATCTACCAAATAAGCCAATCAAAACAGTTAAAACGCCACATTGTACAGCTGAACTGCAGTGGTTATTCTGCACCAGTCACTTGGTAAAATGGAGGCGGTACGTGTAGCTGAAACCACCTCGGAGTTCGAGTCCGAACGCCGGTCGGAGCCCCCACCTGAGCCTCCGTCACCACCAGAAATCGTGGCGATTGCAGACCTACTTGACGAGGTATACGCGGAGCCTAAACAGCGTCGGATGCATTATACAATGAAGAAGAAACGACATGCTCTTATAGCAACACAGGGTTTAGGTCAGCGCGAGGCTGCCACGTCTCAAAAAATCCCTCGATGGACTTTAACGTCATGGAGGAAGAGCGAAGACGATATCTTTGCGTTTAAAGGGAGCGAGAAGACCCTGTCGCGGGCACCAAGTCGCCGCGAGATAATACCGTTTAGCGCTATGCTCGTCACCTTTATGAAGGAGACACGACGCGAATCCCTGCCGCTTACTGCATCTCTAATGGCCGCGTACATTCGAGAGGAGCAATCAGAGTGGCTGGAGGACTACTTGAAGGGCAAGAAGGACGAATATACTGCGTATCAGTCTCTACAAAGGTTGCTACGACGTTTTGCCTATCGGCATGGCTTCGTGCAGCGCACACCGCACGGTTTAAAGGTAGTGCTTTGACTTATAAATTGTATGGAACTGATCTAATTTGATCATTTTGAAATTTTATTTATAGGAAAAACTGGAAGACTTGGTAGAAGTACATGACAGTTTCGCCAAACTTTTTAAGTCTAAGTACAATAGCTATGCTGCAAGCGAAGTTTTTAACTGTGACGAAACTGGGATTTACTTCGACGCACCGCCGGGCAAGATACTATCCGAGAGAGGTCAGTCTTCAGCTATTACAGCTCAACAGAAGCATTCCGCTCGATTGACGGCTGTATGCACTATCCGCGCGGATGGCGTGAAGCTTCCACTGCTCTTCATTTTGCGTGGAGAGCAAAACGGCATTATCGAGAGAGAAGAGCTGCCTACATACCCCGACGGTACATATTTATTCTATCTTATTATTTATGTTTGTTATTTACTAACTGACGGGGGTTACGGTAATGGTTTTTAGGACATATGTATACTGTTCAGACTAAAGCGTGGATGGATGCCCGCGTATGGAAGTGTTACCTACGCTCACTACTGCAGCAGCACGTTACACGCTCTTCTCTACTACTCGTAGATAACTTAGAGTGCCATGTCTCGGGTGAGTCCAAGGCAATCGTGTCAGACGAGCTTATGTCTGTGCTCCAGCCACTACCTAAGAATGCAACCTCGGTTTGCCAGCCCTTAGATGTTGGTATCATGGGGCCTTTGAAAGCAAAGCTCAAGGCTCTGTGGTTGTTCGAGAATGCTACAGCAAAGACTGCTAAGGAAAAACGCCTAGCTACGATAAAGCGTGCCATAACAGCTTGGGAATCCATTGAGGCAGCCACCGTCACGAGTGCCTTTAACAAAGCACTTAAAACCAACTTTTAGTGCTAAATACAACTGCCTCCCTAACTTTGCCAAAAACTCTTGGTAATTCGTTACTGTAAAAAAAAGTGCTGTGGTCATCTGACCGCTTTTGTACCAGTGGGAAAGTGGCAGTTGCATTCTGTCCGTCGGTGTACCCACCCTTGCTTAGGACCAGCCTTTAAAGGTCAGATTGGCCAAAACTTTGGAAAGGCACAATAGCGTGTCGGTCTGTCTGTCTGACCGTCCGTCTGTCAATCCGTCCGTCGCACTCCCTGTCTTCCTGCTTTGACCTGCCTTTCCGCATGGCTACACTCGGCCAGTCTTATACAGTTTCTCCCATCTTATCGACCGCGCCTATCTTTCTGACTCGACTTAACTATGCCTAAATTACAATTATGACCAAAAAGCGGACACAATTAACTCGAGCCCTGATTGGGCAATACCTGCCGACCTGCGACACTGACTGGATCTGTTGCACGATCAGACCGTCTATCACCCTCGCGATTGGACGTAAGGTTAACATTTCTACCGAGCACGAAACGCATCGATTGGTTGCAAATAGCCAGGCGAGCTGCGATGATGATTGATTATTGCACAAAACCTGTCGTATGTACTGCAAATCGGGCACACTAACCACTTTATTTTCTAAGAGCTCTGCACACTTCTCACATAGAGATATTTATTATTATTAATGTAGACTTCACAGACCAGTATTTTGTAAGAGCTCTGGGATGTTATTTTCCACACACTTTTCAAAGTAAAGCCGAAATTAGTAGTATTGATATTATTAATATAAGCTTCACAGGCCGCATTTGTAAGAGCTCGGCGATGCTATTTTCCACAGCTTTCTAAAGTAGAGACGATAGTATTTTTAATATTAAAGTAGGCTTCACGACCAGCGCTTTTTGTAGGGACTTTGTGATATATATCTTTTTACTTCACCTGGAATTCACCACTGCCACCGTGCAATGAAGGCGCGCGGCTGCACGGTCATTGCGCTATCTGCTCCCGTGCACCGCACCTGATGAATGCATGCGCGCACGGTACATAGTGATTTTAGTCACTTTTATTGCATGTAAAGTATATATTTGTTTAAAAATCTGATAGTATTACTATTAAAGCAAAGCAAAATATTAAATTTTAACGTTTTAATTTTTTTTTAAATAATAAATACCAGCCTTACATTACCGTGCTATTGGCTAATATTTGGACGTCAGTAATTGGCTAAAACAATATATTTTGCTAACTTACTCACCGTTTGCAAAATGGCGGGCCCTATGTGCAAGCAATGCGAGGCGAAAAATGACCCGTTTCTGCTGACCCCGCAGCGGTCTACGATGGACCCACTGGCGCGCTGCATCTGCTGTGGGAAGCTGTGGGAAGCTGCAGCAGGGTTACGCGCTCCGCACAATGAGCGGGCGGGGCATCGTGCGGCGCTGTATTTGCCTGCGAGAACGGCCCAAAAGCGGTCGAGCTCTGGGAGGAAAAGCCCCCATCACCTGAGTCGGCCGAAGTGCGCCGCCAGGAAAGCCTGGCGAGCGTCAAGAAGGCGATGGGTCCTGACAGGTACCCCAAGAAAAAAAAGAGGCGCAGCCGCCTTCGCAAGCTGACCGCCCGAAATGTCAAGTACATCGAGTAAAAGAAGCAGCAGAAGAGCAAGTAATTGGAATATATACCCTTTTAGGCCCCCATTTTCCTACCTATTTTTGTAATTTGTATACTGGCTGACGGTACGAGGCTTGGAGACGCACATACTGTAAACTGACTATGGCGCTGCCAATAGTGTTGACGCACCTACAGAGGGTAGCGCGTTTCATATAATAATTAGCGCATGGTATCTACTCTGAACCCTTGCAAGCTGACCGTCCCTTTCTGCTTGCGCGTCACAATAGATCGAATGTACACTCGCTTACTTGGATACATGCAAACCATGATATCTGTGCCATCAGCGCTCCCAGCGTACGTTGCATTAATGTGCGCTCACAAATTGAGACTACAGTATCGAGTGAGCACTACACACGACGATTAACTTGCTGTCTACATAGATACGAGCACGTGTGCGGTAGCGCAAACCATACCGGTGGGTGTGGTAAGTTGAACTGTCTGTACGCAGTGCTATACTTTAGTGCCCTGTCCATAATGGTCGAGATAAGAACTCGGTTCAGTCGCGGGTGGCTATAAGGTGTACCCGCCGCGCGCATAGATACTGCGTTGAATACAGTTGACAGACGCGCGGCCAGCTTGCCAGTATCGCTGCAGTATGGTCTGAGCCCAGTAAGTGACCTGCTTGGTCATATAGACTGATACATCAGAAGCGTAAGCACAGTAAGCCAGCACGACGACGCAAATTAACCGAGAAAGCGACAGTGATCCTATACATAAGTTTTAGATATCACGAGCGCGTGATATACACTCATTAACGACCTCGCAATATATGCACGGATACATCAAATAGCACGCCGAGTTGATAAGTAGGCAGGAAAAGTACTTCATATAATGTACATGAGCGACGATTCGAATCAAGTCTAAGATATCTACGATCTGATAATCTGCCTACAGTTATGGGGCTTCGTACGTTCGTCGTACATATCGGACCCAGTATAATGTCAGCTGGAAAGGATTTACGCCACTCTGTCAGTCAGTAGTTATGCAAATAAGTCAGAAAGTACGTCAGCTATGCAAGTAAGATCAATGCATGCAAAAGATAGTGCAAATACCCTTCAGTAACATCACAAACAGCTCAGCAGAATAATTTCAAAGCATAATATTGATATTTGTGGCGACCATCGGCAAATACTACCTATCCTAAAAGATACATCGCGCGAGGAGCTGATTAACATTGCTCTATTATACCGTCGCAATCGATGATATGTGTCGACTGCCTCACGGCGATGACGTGCAGATGGGTAATATGTTTGAGTAGACGTATTTACTCCAGCTACACTGGGATTCCTCACCGATCTACGCATACTTCGTAGCATCATTGATACTGACCCGTCTTCCGTACAGCATATATTAGCTTTGCAACCACGCGCGCCTCCGGTTCGTGTTATTTTGGGAGCAATGCGCTAAAATGAGATTACAGACAGAACCTTCTCGGGTAAGATAGTTCTCATCGTGCAGATCACGTTAAGCCCTGGTCAAGTCTATCATAACACGTGAACACTAAGGATATTGTGTGCAGTGTTGGTTTCAACCGTAACATAAGTAGATCACAGTATACGTTTATTATAAGTAGCTTCGCTCTAAGTCGAAAATCTAAGCTCACCGCAGCGCAGCGGAGGTGGGCGTCCCTCTTTACACCAACAAACCATGCCCTAGCGTCCGCGGAGCGGGCGCCCAGAGCGCTAGTCTTAAACATCTACTGCAGCAACCTGTCTGTCCGTCACACTAAATTGTCGTGCCTGTCACGCTTTTCCGGACAAATCATTGGATAAAATAATTTAAATATGTCTACTGGCTGCCGAGCGCAGCGAAGGTGGCCCCGATTGGCCTAAAAGCTGCCGAGCGCAGCGAGGCGGCCCAAATCGGCACCTTCTGCAACCCTGCGGGCCTATGGGCCCGCTTGAGCCACAATCTGCCAGCCTACCATGCGAGTAGTGAAGCGAGCCGTAGCGAGCGGAACGGAGGCAAAACACAAGGAACGACATTCATTCTTTCCCGCCGCGTAGCGGCGGCACTCGGCTGTAAAACACAACGGGAGACTCGATTGCCGCAGAAAAGGGACGATGTTGAAGTGCGCACCGTTTCATCGTCCAATCCGCCCAAATAAATTATCGATGCGTTAAACATGTAGCACGGGAAGCGGTTTTAAGATTTGTCCGTGACTAGACGCAAGGATGGAGGCGTTTCGGCAAATGAGGTGGCGCACCACACATGTCAAGCTTCCATTCGTGTGACACGAATCGTGTCCCAGATCAAAACTGGCCGCCGTCGGCGATGTTGGCAGTGTCTTAGCTTCCCACACCGTATTTCTGCTTTCTAGAAGTCTGCAGTGACGCCCCATTGCTAGTGATATCTCCACATACCGGTAACGCCATCATGCCGAAGAAATGCACAAGCCAACCTTCTTCTGTCTAGGCTCACCTAGTACTTTTACGCGCTCCCACCACTGGTGGTGGGCCACCAGTATCGCTCGGCAAAAGTTCCCGACCAACAGCTGCGCTTACAGCAGTGTTTGACCACGACAGTGAAACCTTCACCAAGGTTACTTGCGATCTATTCCCTGCAAAGGGCGCATCGCCACATTGCACTGCTTACTTAGACTTGCATGTCGGCCGATTGAACGAACTTCAACGCCGAGTTCGCGTTCGTCGCTCGAGCGCTCATGCGTTGTCGAGTTTGTCATTGTCGTTTGAACCCATAACTACGATGTCGACGTCTCTTCACAGCTTCATCGGCTTGCTACAACTCTTGAGCCATGTAGTACACTGTGGTCTACAGCTAAGCAGAAGCGCAACTTCATGCGTCAGTGTTTTCGTTTCGGTCTCACTTTGAGTCAATGTCAGACTTTGACAACTTCAACTTCCATATATCCTACGTCTTTACCGCACCTACTGTACTACTCGTTGTCCTCGAGTTGCCGGCAACCTCAAAACCCGCCCAGTACTCCATTCAGAGCGTCGCTAATCGCATACATCCGTCGTCGCTGGTGTTTCACATGCCCAATCCCAACACTCTGACCGCCACTTGCGAACGCCATCATCCTCTTCCCTCCCATACTCTCTGGGTCTCCTCGCTTCTCGTAGAAGAAGACGTCATTCACCACACGGTCCAGCGCCGAGTAGATGTGACTAGGGACAGCAATCGTCGCCACTGTATCAAACAGCGCTTGCTCTGAGACTCGCAGAGTCCACACATCCTGGTGCATGACGTTATGTTGCAGCAAGGGCAACACCACGTCCATCTCCGCCCGCATCAGCTGCGGCGCCAAGAGCTCGTGAATGGCCATGGCAGTGCGGAAGAGAAACACGGTGCCGTCCAGTAAGAAGTTATCGAACACTCTGGCAGCCGACTCGAGTGGTAGAACCTGAAGGAAGAGCGTCTGCAGCCAGTTCATGAGGTACATGGAGCAGGAAAACACGCCCACATCTCGAATATGAGCGTGCAAGTGCGGTAGTCTGGCGCTCAAGAAGGCGTCGAACAGCGTGTAGTATACATTGGCGAGGTCGGCGTCCAGTAAGTAGAAGGTGAAGAGATGCTCGTTCACCATGAGGTTGGCGAGGCATTGGAAGGCCAAGTAGCGGTCTTGAGGCATGTGCAGACACAGCATCGCCGCTAAGTACGACATGCCTTGAATGTAGCCAAGATCGGGGCGATAGCAGGCGTACGTCTCGAGAACTTCCAGTAAGAAGGCATAGTAAGGACCGCTAGCGTCGAACAGCTTGAGCGACGGGAAGGTGCGCGGTAGATCCGTGTCAATGAGCGCCAACGTGTGTTCTCGACCGCCGTCTACCGTGTCTTCCTTTGACGCCCGGTCGCTCTTGTACGCCGCCGCACGTCGACGGTAGATCTTGAACATCTCGGGCGTGACTTTGAGCTTGTTGCCAATAGCCATGGGCCACACATGCGCTCGAATGGATGGAGGGATGCCTTGTCTCCATAGTGAGTGAGCTAGAGGTGTGTCTTTGTTCTCTTCCCAGTCCCGAAGGATGCGCGTCCGCCAAAGTTTCTTGGCACGTCGCAACTCTTCCTCCTTCTCGTGGATGGCTTCACGTGGCAGATGACTCAGATCCATCGCCAGAGTGGGCGGCGTGCCGCGACGATGACGACGTGGCGGCGTCACGGGTCGACTGGGCGACACTCGACCGAGATTCGGATCGTCGTCGCTGGCCTCGCTCCCTTCCGACACTTGTCGTGTGCTCGGAGGCATCTCCAGCCCATTCACAGCCGCTCCGGTCTGTAGCATCGTCTGAGACGGAGAGTGAGTGTATAGTGACGCGTTCACTTCCAATGCGATGGTATACTTGTGTCCACACGCCACGACGAGTTCTGTCTGGGACGAGAAGCAGTCGATACGCTCCGGTTTGTCTTTATTGGCAGTGTGGCCCAGTCCACACGCTCCGTACGAGTTCAAGCCCCACGCAAACATTACCCGCTGCTCTGTCGTTGCGATGGAGTGGAAGGCGCCGCAGTAGACGCGAGCCAGTTGATCAGGCGCACACAAGGCGTCTGCAGACAGTTGAACACGAGCAGGGAGCGGCTGATAGACATCGCCCGTCCCTAGTTGGCCGTACTCGCCCAACCCCCACGAGTACAGCTCTCCGCTGGCTGTCAACACCACTGTATGGGTGTATCCACACGCCACGTCCACAACAGAAGACCCGGCCACGTCTCGCAGCTTGTCGACACAGCGAGGCACCACTTGATCTCTGTCCACATATCCTAAGCCGCACTGTCCTTCCCCCGTCTTCCCCCACGTGAAGACGCTGCCCTGTCGATCCAACGCCGCGGTGAAGTTCCAGCCGCACACCACGAGAGAGATCGACGCTCCTTGCGGGAATCCCACGATCGGATGCGGCGTATCGCGCCATTTATTGTCCCCCAGACCCAAGCGGCCATTGCGTCCTCGACCGAACGTAAACACCGAGCCTTTCGCAGTCAACACAGCGGTATGCGCGCCGCCACAGCTCGCACTCACGACGCTTTCCCGCAGTAAACTCATTACTTTTCGAGGGACAGCTCGGTCGCGCATATCTCCATGTCCAAGGCGTCCGTCCTCGCCGCTCCCCCAAGTGTACAGCTCGCCAGCGTCAGTGATCGCAAGTGAATGCTGGGCGCCACACGCCACCATCGCGATAGTCGTGCGATGAAGCGCCTTCTCCAGGGCCAGCTCTTCCACGAGATGTGGAGCCAGGAACGAGGACGTGGAGACGACGCGTGTTGACTCGTTATCAGGTAAAGTAGACGTATGAGTGGCCACAGTGACGGCGGCAACCTTCTTGTCCTCGTTATCGCCGTAACTGTAGACGTCGCCCGTGGACGTGAGATACAGCAAGTGCTCACCCCCACAAGCCACTTGCACGATCGGCTGGCCGTTGGCTAGAGACACGTGCTTTGGTCGGAGAACTAGCGGCGTCCCACCCTCGAGACTGGGTGGACGCCCCCACACGTACATACAGGAGCTTGGCTCTTCGACTTGAGTTGCGTCGTCGCCTTCCTCGAACTCTACCACGTCTACGGCGTCCTCAACGCTGCCTTCTTCGTCGTCGCTCTCGTCGCCATCCACTTGGTCGCTCTCTGCTGCGATCGACACTGTAGACGCCTGTAGCTCCTGATTTTCGCCGACGTCACCCTGTTGGTCATTCACTTGAGCCGCAGACGTCATCGTGCTGAGAGAAATGGTGATACCACGTGGACTTGTGCCACTTGCACGCCTGGTTCTTCGATTTAGTACTGGTTGGGATTTGCTGCGTTGTCTGGGCATGCGTTGCACTCGCTCGAAGCCCTGTAGTCGGTCGTGCAAGGCTGCTAGCATCTCGTTCTGCAGCGCCACCAGCGCTGTCATACTGCTCTGGACGTCTGTACAAAGTTTGGCTTGTAAACTCTCTCTCTCCTGCTGCAGACGACGAACGTGGGCTGCGTTCTCGTGGTCCACACGACTGTGTCGGGTCCAGTACGTGTGTTTAATCTCCGGTAGCACCTCGTGACTCAACGCTCCCAGAGGGCTCAGCACTGCGTCTTCGCACTTCTTCTCAAACTCTGGCTGTACAGACTCCAGCAGTTGATGCAGCGCTTGAACTAGTCGCGCTGCGTGTGTATTGCCGTCTTGTGCATCAGCAAAGAGCGACATATCGGCCACTCTCTTGTACTCGTCCAGTACAGCAGTCGTGGCCCCCCACCATGCTGTCGTGGCCTGCATATAGGCTCGTACACAGTGCCACAACGCACTAATATTACCCTCAGCTTGCAGCACGTCATTTCTAAATTGTGTGGACACATCGCTGGTGTCTTCCTGTTCCAACAGCTCCTGGTCCGAGCCGTCGCTCTCAATCCCCACGTCTTCGCTGTCTGTGACGCTGTCAGCGTCTGCCCACGCCGTGGTCTCCACTGTGGGTTTAGCCCAGTCCGGCAGTTCGCCTTTCACAGGCCTAGGCGGTCGGTTGCGGTGGTGGGCCACAAAATCGCAGAAAATCTGCATGTCTAGACCAGCACTGGAGCTCGTGTCGTGGTGCATTCCAGCCGCGTGTTGCCGCGACAGATGCGCTACGACTTCACGTAGGAAGCTCTGAAGGCCGTCGAAGCGCTGCTGTAGTTGTACGCTCGATAAAGGAAACACCTGGAGCGCGTACTTAGGTGGAAGGCCAACCGGAGGATGAAAGTGAAGCTTGGCAGCTAGAGACGCGATCTGAGAGTACCGACGGTACACCAGGAAGTGCGCATTGGCCGTGCACACCTGCAGCACATAAGCCAGAAAAGGCTTGCGGTTTTGCGCGTGCTGCGCCTGGTAGAAGCCCAGCATCTGCACATCCGTCAACAGTCCGAAGCCGAAGCCGCCCATGGTCGATAGATACACCTGCTAAATGCTGAACTGTTGAAGAAAATGACATGGTTCAATGCGGTGGCGCGATCTGTGTCTTCGGTGTCTTAAGGTTTTGTGTGAAAGTTTGATACGGACTATTGTCACTAAATCAAAGTGTTTTGTCACCGAAATAAAGCTATTGAAACGCAAGCCACAAAATACACACATCAGAAGTGACCAGAGTGTTGGTCACCCGCGCGCAATATTTTGAATCATGGAGGAGCGCGCGGAATGGACTTTGACGCTGCGTGAGATCTTCCAGGACGTCCAGCTGCAGGCCGTGGAAGCCAGCGGGTACCTGCGAAACCCGTCGGGTATAGCGCACCAGCGGACACTTGTCCCGTCCGTGCGACGTCTCAACACGCTGTTTAATGACGAGGTTAAGGACGGCAAGCGCGGGGTGGTGGAGGAAGCGTTTGTGCTCTTCCTGGACGAGATATGGCTGGCTATGGCCAGAGTGTTGGTCGCTCCTAAAGTGAGTGACGTGGTGTTGCTAGCTGTAGCCTCGTTCGTGGGCGAATTCCTGCGTCGTAAGAGCAGCAAGAGCAAGGAGCTTAAGGGCAAAGAGGAGCTGCGTGTGGAGCTTCTCAAACGCCTCATGGACGCCACCAAGGCTGAAGATCGCGCCGTGAGACTGCGAGCCTGTCACACGCTGCAGGTCGTGGCCAACCGCCTTGACTACATCGAGTAAGCGGTCGAACTGCACGCTGTCACCGTTTAGAAACTGTTTCTAACTGTTATTTACTGCAGGGAGGAGCTCGAAACGCAGCTAAAAGCGACAATGCTCAAGAGACTTAACGACAAGCTAACGTCTGTGCGGATCCAGAGCATCTACGGACTCAAGAACCTCCAGAATCCGGTACAAGACGAAGATGACGAGGTGACGCAAGAGCTGAGGAAGCTCATGGTGTCTGACCCGTCCAAGTGAGTTGCAACCTGTATCGACTAATATGTTATAATATAAAATAACAGAGATTTCAACCCCAGGGACGTACGCAAGGCGGCGCTGCTCAGCTTGACAGTCTCCAAGAAGTTATACCAGGACCTTCTGGTCCGCATCCGAGACGCCAGCGAGGACGTTCGCTACGCCGCCTTCCGTACCATTGGAAACTCCATGCCTCTGGAGGAAATTCCTGTTAGCGACCGCGCCCATCTCCTGGATCAAGGGCTACAGGACCGAGCTGCGCGTGTGCGACGAGCGTGCGAGCAAATGGTGCTGAAGAAGTGGTTCCCAGAGTGCGGTTCTTCGCCTGTGCTGCTGCTCAAGGCGCTGGATATCGAGCAGTATCCGGACATGGGCTCCAAGGCCTCGCGCCTGTTGTTGAAGCACTTCTCGGAGCAGCCACGAGCGCTACTGGAGAAGGAAGGAGTCGTCGAGTTCAACGCGCTGGATATCATGTCCGAGAACAGCGACGCGTTCAATGCCGAGAGCGTTTTCTTCTGGCGAGAACAGTGCTACTACTACCAGAAGATCGACAACGACCCGGATAAGGCTGCGGCACTGGTGCCGAACGTATCGGACTTCAGCAAGATGCTGGTGGCCACGTGCAAAGCCGAGAGCGACGTGCTCTTCATCGCACAGCAGCTGCTGGAGTTCGGACATTTGCTCGACTTCCAGGACGAGTTTGGACGCCGAAACCTGCTGGACGCCTTGCGTACGTTTGTGATTCTCTTACTGGGACGGTGATGTCCTGACTCGAACTGCTCTTGACTGTAGAGAAACTACTGCGTGAGCTGGACACAGATAGCCAGCTGATCAAGGGCATCATGGAGCTGATGGCCTTCGTGTACTCTGGCAGCTCGGAGCAGGAGTTTATCCAGGTCGTGGCTGAGGTTATCTCGGACATGTACGACCCGGTGGAGGTGGGCAATCAGGACAATTCGACGTCGCAGCAGGAAGACTCGGAGGCTCCTGCGTCCCAGCAAGAAGCTTCGGCTGAGGACGAGACGGCAGCGCTCAGTTTTGGACCGCAGCTGCATAAACTGAGTGAGGAAGACCGCGAAGCTGCGGAAGCCAAGTTCGAAGAGCTGGAAAAATATCTCGAGACGCTCGAATTTGACTCGGAAGAGTACAATAAGGTGCAGACAGAGATGGTTGCGTTGGAGGCGCTGCTACAGGACCCGAGAGTGCTGAGTTGGCTGCGATGTCTCGAGATTGTGGCCCAGCTTCTGAAGCTCACGTCGCATAACCTGAGCGACCCGATCGTGGACGGTATGAGTCGCTACATCCTGCCTGCGATTGACAGCGACGTGCCTGCGCTACGTGAAGCTGGACTGGAGAACCTGGGACTGTTCTGTCTGCTTGATAAACGTCTCGCCGAGCGGTATCTGATTGTGTTCTGGCGCGCTCTGAACAACCCAGAAGAAGAGAGCGAGGTCAAGCACACGTGCGTCCAGTCCATCTTGGATATGGCATTCAGCTTCACCAACCTCCAGCCACACATTTTCGGTGCGAAACAAGCAAGAGACACTGGTGATAAAGAAGAAGAGAATGACGAGCGTGCCAAGGAGAGCGAGAGTCAAGAAAACAGTCAGGAAGACGAAAAGAATGATGATCAGGGAGGAGACAAGGATGAGAACAAAGACCAAGACGAAGATATGGAGAAGAACGGCGACCCGGAGCTAGCGGTGGGCGTCGAGAAGCTGGATCTGGACGCTATCTTCGTTGGCCTAGGACAGTTGATCTCAGTCGATGACGTGGATCTTCAGAGCACCATCGTGGAAGGCTTCTGCCGCCTGTTCATGATGAACCGCATCGACAACATCACAGTGCTGGCGATCCTACTGGAGACGTACTTCAGTCCGAAGCTTCAGAAGGTGCAGCAGCAGAGCGAGCACGGCTTTCAGTCGCGCTCTCTCCAACTGCTCAGTATCTTCTTCCCTGCTTTTGTCATGGCTACGTCAGCCAACTGCATGCTACTGGAGGAAGCCGCCACGCACTTGATCCAGAAGTCGATGGAGAAGTTGGAGATGGAGAGCGACGATATGCTCGACTTAAGCGCGTGTGCCAAGTACGTGCTGCATTTGCTGAGTCACAGCGATCAGGAACAAGAAGCAGCAGCTGTCCAGACGAGAAAAGGGCGCGCCAAGAAGCTCCAGAGACGACGCTGTGCGCATCATAACCGTATCGGAATCACCATCTGTCTCGAGATGCTGGCGCTTGACAAAGTGTCGGCGATGCCCTCGATCCACCAGGATGTGGTCATTACAAGACAGAAGACTCTTCTCAAGATGATCGCATGGGTGGAAGTGACGCTGGACGAGCAGCGATCTGCGGCGTTGTTCAAGTACTTGCTGCAAGAGATCACGTCGTCGTGTTTTGGCTCGCAGAAGGGATTGCTGCGTAGTGCAGAGGCGGCGTTGAAGCGCACGTCGGCTAGTTATTCGGAGCAGAGCACGGAGCCGAGTGAGGACCAGACGGCTGCTTTGGAGCAGGATCAAGTGTGGGCTCACGACCTCGTCAAGGAACGAGAAGAAGTGCTGCTTAAAGTGCTGGTGAGGGCGAGTGCGGACCACGAGAAGTGGCTCAAGAGACAGAAGAAAGCTCAGCGACGACGGAACGCGCGGTACGTTTCGTCGGGGTCGTCGGATTCAAGTGACAGTGAGAGCGACCAAGACGGAGACGACGAAGAACCCGCTGCTGCACCTGCACGTCGTGAGCTTTCATCGCGTCGTAGTAAGACGGCGGCCGTGAGTCGCATGCACGAGAAGGAGGGTGAGTTTGACGCGAGGATTAAGCAGGCGCTACAGGCCGATGACGCGGATGAGGAGGACGAAGAAGAGTACGACGAGGACAGTGAAACTGAAGGCGACGAGGAATCCGATGCCGAAGACGAGGACGGAGAGGAAGACGTGGAAGACGAAGAAGAGTAGGTGTACGGTCTAAATTCTAGGCAACCCGGACTTGGGATCAGTGCCGGTACCACATTATCGGGCTAGATTGATGAACGTTTGGATAATAAAACGCGTAAGATACGAATGACAGATCCGAATCCGTAGCTCTTTCACAATCTATTTAACACACAAAGTATTACTACATGTAGTATTGGGGTTTTGCTAGAAGCATGGTACTATTAATATTTTGTCGATCAGTTTTAAATCCCCACAGCGTACTACATGTACTACACTCCACCGCTAGCCAAATGGACAGACGAATGGGTAAAAAGCGGGTGGACGTTCTTTCGGAAAAAGATCCCATGTGGCATGGGATTGAGGCACGTACGTAGTCTCTGCTTCCTCACCAAAGGAACCCGACGAGCAAATGCAGCCCACGTGCTGCTGAATAGTATGCCTATGCCTGAACGTCATGCTGACGTTGCCTTAAAGCCCTTTCCCAACCGGTGCGTATCTAAGGATCGAGAGTATCGACAAAGCGCTAAACAACGCAAACCAGATGTAACCGAGATGCCTTTAGATGACACCAACCCAACAGAAGCACTGGGTACAGTATTTGAGCAGTTTTTCGCAGTGCTGTGGGTGACACCATCGAAAAGGAACCTAGTAGCTATTCGGCTGCTTGCCAGCATGAAGGTAGCGAGGAAACTCAATCTCATCAACCCATGTCGAACGCTACATTATTATTTCATCCTTGAATGAATTCTATACACATATCATGTGTGTCCACAGAAAAGTAGTACTCCGTCAATACAAAAGTTAAATTGATATTATCCATTTTTAGTTAAATTGATATTATCCATTTTTCTTATAAATAGTACATAATCTTTATTTGCTACAGTTTTTTTGCGGCCTTGCACCACAAATTATAATATTAAGCAGGTGACATGAAGTGAAAAATGATAGGTTTTCTTTAGCAGCTGAGAAAAACATTTTGAGCAAATTCGAGCTGTTTTTTTAAGTGTGGCTGAGCAAAGATTGCGAAAACGATTTTTTAGCTCGTTCTGGAGCTGCCTCAGAAGGCAGTGCTCGTCTCGTACGGCTTTTCGTTGGTTAATATTGTGGTCAATCATCGTAAATTACGGCAGCAAGATCGCAAGGCAGAGAATAAACATTTTGCAGGTGGAGCCTAGTGAATCTCCACGGGTGGTCGTATCCAACGACGAGGATCCGAAGTTCGACACACTCGAGAAGGCGCAAAATATGTCCTCCAGCGGAAACTTGGGTCGCGACAAGACCTTCCTGTCGGTCCCTCAGTCCTTCTGATGAACCCACATGTACAATTGGGTCGCCCCGTACGTGAAGACATGCGAAACATGTCAGCGGGTTAAGCTCGCCGGGCACACTTTGGCTCCGCTACAGAGCCTGCCCGTTCCGGCTGATTGTGAGAAGTCGATGAGGCTCGACGTCATCTTTGGTTTTCCCGCCGATGGACACGGCAACACCGGGATTTTGGTGCTCGTGTGTCGGCTGAGCAAGATTGTACATCTAGCTCTAGTACCCGTTACCGGCACAGGCGAACAGACCGCGAGGTTGTTCATCGATAGCGTGTTCCGCTATTACGGTCTCCCGGAGACGATTGTCTTGAGCGGAGACCCGCGGTTCACGGCTGCGTTTTGGAAAACGCTGTTCCCTTTACTAGGACCTTGCCTGCAGATGTCCACTTCGGATCATCCACAGACAGACGGCCGGACAGAGCGCGTCAATCGAGTGCTCAAAGACACTATGCGCAGTGTGTGCGCGGCAGCACCACGTACGTGGTCAACGCAGCTTCCAGTTGTTGAGTTTGTGCTCAACAACGCGGTGCACGCGTCCACGGGGTTCACGCCGCTCTACCTGAATGGCTTCCGCCACCCCAGAGTGCCTCTCACTCTACGAGGAGACGCTGCTTCCTATATTCTAAGTGGGGGAGAGGCTCGGAAATCTGGCAGATGTAAAACCGGTTTTGCTGCGGAAACAAGTGGAATCATTTGTGGATACCAAGCTGAGCGTGATCTGCAGGGTCCGCGATGCCATGGCAGCGGCCCAGGACAGACAGAAGGAGTACTCTGACAAACATGGAAGAGGAAACTTAGCTGTGTTTAAGGTGGGTGAATTAGTGCTATTAGACACGAGGAACCTACCGCTAGACACTGTCAGCTCTGTCAGCAGCAACAAGCTGAAGAACCGCTTCATTGGACCTTTCGCAATCCTGGCCAGGCATGGTGCGTCGTACACCATCGACCTGCCAAAGTCAACGACGACACACCCGACGTTCTACGTTGGACGTCTTAAGCGGTACTTTGATCCGCAGGGGGCGCGGACTCGCAGACCCACCTTGGCCCAACTCCTCGAAGCGAAGGCCGGCCACCGATGTCGACGAGGGTGCCGGAGCAGGCACCCAAGCCTCAGACTGAACAGCAAGGCTGCGGTCGAGATCGTACGGCGGAGGGCCCCCGTACGAACGGACCCTAGAGCCATACACCGAGTACGTCGATTACATCGGGTACGCACCATACGCGTACGAATGGGAGTGCGCCGAATGCAGCTCCGGACGTGACAGCAGAGCCTCACCACGTAGGATCCAGTGGAAGGCCTCGTCAAGATCGGACGAAGAGGCCCGGCGGTCGACCCGCAGATGCAGACTCGAGACCTTCCGCTCCACCTGGTCCAGGCGGCCCGCAAGGCGAGCGAGCACGCCCTGATTCCAGGCATGGGCGGCAGTATCACCGCCAGTCCTAAGGCCAAGTGCAATCTCAAGCACAAGGACACGTTGACGGAGGCGGTCGACCTCAGGGCCGACGGCCCGACGCCGCAGGTGGAACACTCGGACGAGAGTAGCGTTCCGGAGGCGCATAATACTCGTACTCGAACGAGGGCACCTCCGCCCCTGCTTGACTGGAACGAAGAAGTCCATTACCATGTGGAGCGGGTTCTTCAGGAGCAACGGCGTCGCTGTAAGCGACAGCTCCTTGTGAACTGGAGGGGTTATGCCCACTCCGAGATCTCGTGGGGGCCGATTGAACGGCTCCTGATATTCTGCCCAAAGGCTGTCGCTATCTGGAAACAGAAGCGACAGCAGCTTCGTAAGTAGTCCGGGGTTTCTTGCCCGAACGGGATACGGACGTTGACGACACACCGTACCCGCGCTCATCGTGAGCGCTAGAAGCCGAATATCCCTTGGCAGTATGCGCTTGCTGACTAAATGGGCGAACCGGACACGAAGATCCCGCTGGCCCAGTATGCGGGACAGCAGCTGATCTTCATGAAGTTCCCGTAACTCCAAGGGTGAGTACTTTAGAGCCACAACCCACCCCCAGAACATGTCCTCACATGAGTTCCAGTCGGGACAGTTTTCGTGAAGAACCCAGAGGTAGCCCCAGAGAGGGTAGATACCACCCTGGATCTCGGCCTCCTTTCGACAAGTCGTGACGTCCTCTAGTCGGATTCGGTGCGGCGCGAGAAGCACGCACTGGGCCGCCTCCAAGCTGTCGGCGAACAACTGTTACTTCTAACCAGGACACGTTCGTAAACGCCTTAGAAGTGTGGTCACCGATAAGGCCACGAGGAGCGACGAGGATCTCCAGAAAAAGGTCAGCCCCAGAGCTCTCCTCGGGAGGCCAATAACCTCTTGAGTTGATGGCAGCTCCCTGGCTGACGGGTGCTACCCGGACTCCCACGCGTGTGCTGGACAGCCTGGAAGTCCTTCTGCTGCTGGTAGAGGTCGTTAAGGATCTCCTGGGGCTCAGGAATAGCCCCCCCCCCCCCTCTTCCTCTTCATTCGAGGAACCGGCGAGGTTCCGATAGGATTATCCAGTCTCCTTCTCCTTGCGGAGTGGAGACTTCTAAGCCGTGCGCTTCTTAGAGGGCTTGGCGTCTTTAACTGTGGCTTTGGCGGAGTTAGCACGCGCAAGACCCTCGGCGAGCGAGAAACGTTTGAGAGGGTTCTCCTCTACGCCATCGTCAGCTTTGGGAGTGCCCTTAGCCCTGACGGCATGACTCTAAGAGCGCACATACGTCCTGGGACTGTGATCACCGTGGTCACTAGCGAGCGACTGCACGCTGTCGTCATTGTGCTCGCTGGACACTGGTGTGTGCCCTCCCACGGAGCCCACATGAGCATCGTGAGTGCTCCCGGACTCGGCCTCACTGCCCGAGCTGAACTCACGTTCGGCGAACCGAGGATTCGGACGGTTGTCTGGGGAGACTGAAGGTGAAGGACTGCGGCGCTTGCTTGCAGGCTTGCTCACAGCCGCGTCACCAGATACGTCGATCGCCTCCGAGGCCACCTTAGTAGCCTCCTGGAGTGCAGAGCCCTTTCCAGTAGCAGCCTTGGAGTGTGTTTTGCACCGCTCTTCGCAATGCCACGGGGCATGCGAAAGGTCAATGTGGAGACCAAGAAGAAGAGCGCTCAACCGCTGCTCAAGATTCTAACTGTGAAGTGAACCTCCGCCGCGCTCGCGCAGCCAAGTCGATGTATTTCGACTTTGAGAATGAACATTTGTGACGTACACTTCCTCATTCTGATTGGTCGGTAAACCGAACCCAAGTGGGGAGAATGTAACGGGGTTGTAGCCTCAAGTGTACCATTAGTTACATGAAGTGTGACACGTCATACTTCGGGATATTTGGTACAATGTACCAAGGCCATCCAAAGCCAACCATTGGCTGATGACATTGCTTTTATATAGGTGACTTATAGATTTTTATGTTTAACTCAAGCTTAGCCTACCTTTAAATATATCTAGTTTTGCAACTTACCTTAAATTGGTCATTTCGCCCCCTTAGGCAAAAAGGGGACCTGTGAGCTGCCGTTCACTGAGAGTTGGTATACTCTTGGAAGATAACTTCCTCTAGCGCAAGGTGCTGTGTGACCCCGTCACACACGTGGTTGGACGATCGACGGAAACAGCTCTGATTTTTCAAACGTTGTAAAAAACATAACTTACGCACCTACAGTACGCTCTGTATAGTGCGTATTTTATCTTTTTTTTTTTTTATGTTTGCTGGTCGGTTTCTCACACAATCCAGACATTATTGCACTGTAATAAATAATAGAGTGCATTTGGTTTCTTGGTTTTTGCTGACAAATCAAGAGCTGTTCCGCGCCTGATCGCGGCTTTGTCACAAACACTGGCAAAAACACAATATCATTTACGACAGGATCGGATTTTTCGAAGAAAGGTAGGTCCTGACATGCAGCATGTCATGCTGGGTATGTAAGGGGGGGACCTATTCTTTATCAGATCTTTTAGCTTTCGTTTTCTGACGCGGAGCACAGATGTTGAGCCTTCACATCCCGATCGAGAACGCCGGAAGCGGCCACGAAAGAACGTCACAGGTACGCGTGCTGTTGAACCTCTTGCCTAGGATTGGATAGTGAGAGTAAAGTGCATTGTTTAATACATGCGCTTCCGCACGGTTTGTAATGCAATGCACGTTTCGATCGACCACTCACATAGCTATTTGTTTTAGAGATTATATAATTACTTAAAATCATGTATATCTACATGTAGCGACCACGTTGGGAACAATGTGTGAGTATTTCAAGCAGCCGTGTTTAGTATTTTTGTTCGTTATGTTAGGTACTACGTAGCACTTCCTTACTATTTAGCGCACGAGATACAACTCATTAGTCGAGCTTACCGAAGAAGCCGTGGAGCTGGTATCGCTGTCGGCATCATCGCTTCTATCAGCACGTGGGTTATGTCAATCATCGATAATTCGTTCCTGGTCGAACCCCAGCTCCTCGGCGACTGCAGCCTTATCTTCGACAGGATCTCCGACCCCTAGCTCATATTCGAATGATTCGACTTCAGTGTTGTTTAGCCAAGGTGTCGTAAATGCGTACTTGCACTTGGGCCCTTGTCACCCGTGTTCGGGTAAATGAACACTAGCATCAGCACAGTCTCCAAACTGAGTTGATTTCGTCGCTTCGAGTGGATGTAGTCGTGTGTGCTCCACAAGCGCTCCGCAGCTGCTGACAAGGTTGGGATTGCGAAACGCTATGTGCCATCTTGGCCAACGTCGGAAATATCTTGATATAGGTGCTCCACCAGCTAATCGAGGAGTATCGGGTCCGTTTCTCAAGTTCTTGCAGAGACCACGACTCTTTCATGGTGATGTAGCGCCCAATCTCGCCTCGCAGGAGAGCGAGTTCCCACATGAAGCGCGTCGCCATAACATCTAGCTGCTCCAGTGTATCGTCTAAGTCGTTTCAACGAAAAGCGACGTACTCTGCGTGGGATCTAGGAGAAATGCCACCCCATGGCATCCGTGTGAATGAAGTTCCATCGATATTGTATGTGTGCCAGTATTTCAATTTGAGCGTTGTGGAGTACACCACGGATTCTAACAACGCCGGTGTATATCGGATCCCGGATCAACTTTTCGAATGTCACGAAGATGACTGAGAGTGAGCAGCTGTCACTTTCGAATGCTGCAATATACCCAGCAATTGGAGCGACAAACTTGATACACAGCTTCAGCTTCTTCCAGAATAAATACTCCTTCACATTGTCAACTGCACTCAGCTTTGATTTTTTTTGTCTTTCTTTGGAAGCGTTTCATAGCCGATGTCAGCGAAAACTGCTTAGACGATCTTCCTGTTGTGAAAAGGATTTACCATGCAGGAATTGCACGAGTACCAGCACGTGACAACAGGCGTCGTTAGGGATCGTCGGTAGCTAGTGTTGTAGCGCTGCAAGAACGTTACTTGTGTCTTGCGAAAGCGCTTAAGCAAGGCACGTCGTTTCTTGACAAACTTTGTCAGCGATCTGGCTTTACCAAGCACAGTCTTGATGAACTGGATATTCATCACATCTTTCAGCAGCAAATCCACGGCAAGAGCTCCCCATCCACTGCAAAGTAACACGGGGATGCTTTGCCTCCAAAATGTCCATGGCAGCCCTCATTGCATTCGGGATGTCCGTAGTGACGGCTACAATTTTCCGCTTACCAAAGAGACTTTCAGCCTCGTCAATCACGTCCAAAATCAGCTCGGCGGTAAACTCTACCGTTTCTTCATCTTAGCCGATTTCCACCGTCTTAAACAGCAGGTAGCGCGACTTAGCACCTTTTAGAAAAAAAAGTTTACGATGTGTTCACGAGCAATATTGGTCCAGCCATCCGTCTCCATAACGATAATCTTCTCGTTTTTCCAAACTACTATTTCGTCTCTTTCGTCAGCGTATATTCGCTTGAGCCATGCCTCTGAAAGCGATGCACGAGTCGGTAGCTCGAGATGATCCGGTCTACCTTGCAGCAGAGCCCTTCGAAGCGCAGGATTGTCAATTAGACGGAATGGGATGTTCGCTGAGTAGAACATTACTGCGATGTTCCTTTGAAATGTCTCGTTGTCAAGCTCCGAAGGTGCAGCATCGTATTCCAACGCATTGTCAAGATCCTCGTCATCGAAGCCTCCTTGTCGAGCTCTTTTTCTTAGCTTTTTGCGTGCTTTCCGAGCAGCTTCTGCCTTCCGATGTTCCAGGCCTCGGAAGCGGTACCATTTTGTCCTCTCCTCCTCCGAAATCCTGGGACAGACGATAATGTGGCTCAGCAGCGCACGCCCAGACTGTACAATCAGCATCTCCATTTGGCAGTGACATTATTCAACATCGGGATACAGCTTATGTGCCCCCTTGGGAACTGTCACTCGAACCTCACTCCACAAGCAGTGTGGGCGTATTGGCATGGTCTAATCAATCATAATCGGAAGTGGACTGCCGTTAGCACCGCACATCCGTACAAATACTCACCGTTCTGTTTTCACGCTCAGGAGCGACGCCGTCTTTGGTCTTGTTGCGCGCGTCTAAGTTGAGGTGAGTGCGGGCATCGACACTGTAACGGGCCTGGGGTGTCCGTTACTTGCTTACACGTAGTGATGAGGAAGCGTACAAGTCCAGTGATACTGAAACCAAGTACTTAGTCTGAAGGAAAATCAACTCTGTTTTTTATTTAGGTCCAGGGCAGCTTGCCCTGACCACTCAAATACACGTCAACTCCTTATTGGTTGATTATGGGTCTGGCTCCCCATATTTCAACCAATAGGGTGACGGCAGTTCAGCACACGCTACTCGTGTGCTGCTGCACCTACTTTTGTAATGCAAATCTACCTACTTATGTAATGGTGTGAACCACTACAAAGAACCTATAAAACTACCTACATATGTAACTTGGGAGGGCCCATTACATCACCCCCCTCTTAAGACAGCAATCACCTAACGGGGGTGCGCTTCGGAGAACAATCGGGAAAAACTGGGAAATGGCGGAGAAGAGAACGCTTGAGAACTTGACGGGCGGGAGCTCCTGCGAAGCCCAGGAGCAATACAATACAACTTGCGCGGACGAGAACAACATGGCGCAGCAGACGGGGGCGGCGAACCAGGCAGGAAGCGGAACAACGCGGACGGCTCCAGCGTCGGCGACGACGCTGAACAGTGGGTGGACCGCTGATATCGCACCTGAGAGCGTGAGTCGACTTGGGGTTCGGCCCGGCGTAATGAACGAGGATATGCAGCCGTGGGCGCTGTACGACTTGTCCGGGGCGGTGACCCCGGACGCGTTGGACACCATGCAGGACCACTTTCGGCGCTTCAGGCGTCTCCGGAACAAAACACTCGACGGCGCGACGTACGAAGCTTTGCAGAGATCATGGTGCGCATTCATCCGACGGTGGAATCGGATGCATGAGGCTGGAGAAAGTGTCGTCGGCTGGCTCGGTGATCGCGAAGCCCTACAAGCCGAGCATTCACTCGGTGATCTGCGCCTGAAAGTCTGCGACGACGCTTGGACCGAAGACCGTTTGTGCTATGTCAACGTACGCGAAGGTTGCAGTTCGTGTGACATCGGGCGACGCCCGACGCAAGCTGAGTGGGATCAGCATATTGTCGAGTATCCGCTCATGCCGACCGAACACGCTTGGATCGAGAAGTATAAGCGCTCACTCTCCGAGTTCACCCAAGCGGCTTTTCGCGGCGGCTCGCGCCGACTGCGTTCGCGACGGATCCCGTCTCCGGCGCATTCGACGTCTCGTCGGGCGCGTAGTCGATCGCCGCGAGGTCGCTCGCGGTCGCGTTTGACTCAAGGCTGGAGTCGTAGTCATGGACGACATCAGGAACGTCACGAAGCAAGTTGGCGCGAGGCTCCCACGTATCATCAGCAGGTTGAAACCCGAGCCATCGTACCTTATACTTCCGCGCGGCGGGAGCCGCGTGTTGAGCCGACGACTTGGTCGAGTGACACGCGCGGGGAGGATCTTCGTGATCAACAATACGGTCCACGATCCAGCACGTATCTCCATTCGAGTCAACGATGGGCGGAGGACCGTCGCGGTGGAATTCGACGCGACCTGGTTGACCAGGACGACGTTGAGCAGGCGCTGAACACTTCTCGGGACGCACAGGAGGAGGCCGAGCGGGCGGCTGAGAGCTCTCGGAACGCCGAGGCGACGGCGAGTAGTCTGCGGCAGTCGAATCGTGAACTCTTGCAGCGACTGCGTAGTCTGGAGGCCCAGGTGTTTGGCGGACCGAGGGGTGGAACGCTTCCGCGCGAGCGGGGAACTGGGACAGATGGGACGCTGGCTCGACAGGCTCATCGCGACGGCCGCTCAACGCATGCTCCTGCTCCGCCTTCGGGATCATCGCTGGAAGATACTTCTTAAGTCGCCCGACGTAAAACGTCGGGTGTAGTCGTAGCGACGTAGGAATGTCTAGCGTGTAGGCATCACCCATAACTCGTAGTACTTTGAATGGCCCAATGTAGCGCGGCGCGAGTTTGCTCGCGCCTAGGTTCGTAATAGCAGAGGTACGAATTCCATCCGTTGAGAGTAATACACGCTCACCAATCTTGAATGCACTTGTGTTCTTGCGGCCACGTTTGTCAGCGTTTTCCTTCTGCTTGTCAACCGCGAGTTGTAGCGCGTCACGGACGAATCGAATAACCGATTGGCGATGAAGGACAAAGTCGGATACCGCTGCCTTGTCAGCGGGTCGCGCTGGAGTTTTCGGCGCGTAGTTAGCCACAGTCGAGTGTGGCTGTGCTGGAGCGATCAGCGTTCGGTGTGTCCAGCCAACTAACGGCGACGACGTGGATTGCGCGGGTGCGAGGATCTTCTTCGACTGTAAACGCGTCACCGCGTTGATGTCTACTGCAGGAGTAGCTGAACTCGTAGACGGCAGAACCGTTGTCTCACCGGAAACCGGTGGTTGAACCAGTATCGGAACCGGTTGGGCAGGGTTATCACATTCCTCCCCCTCCAGAGTGAAGCCATCAGTCGCCGTGGGTTGGCCCACAGCAAGTTGTGCGGGGACACGTGGATGACGCGCGTTATTGACGAATAACGGAGTCAATCCCGTCGACGCGTGTTCGGCATTGTTGAGTGCAAACTCCGCAAGAGGCAGGAAGGAACTCCAGTTCTCGAAGGACGGGGCATAACTGCGCAGAACATCTTCTAGCACGCGGTTGACGCGTTCCGTTTGCCCGTCAGTCTCCGGGTGCGCCGCCGTCGATGAGGAGTTTGGTGCCCAGGAGGTCGAAGAGTTTCGTCCAGAACGCCGATGTGAATCGGGGATCGCGGTCAGAGACGATTGATTCAGGAAGGCAGTGATGTCGGAAGACAACGTCGACGAAGAGCACCGCGGTATCGGTTGCGGTGATTGAGTCCGGAACCGGAACGAGATGGCACATCTTGCTAAAGCGATCCACGAAGACCAGAACACCAGTACGACCGTCAGTATCGGGTGGGAGACCGAATATGAAGTCCATTGACACAGAGCGCCACGCCTCTGTCGCCAGAGGGAGAGAACGCAGCGGAGTTTGCGATGACGATGACGGCTTAACGCGTTGACAAGTTTCGCAGGAGCGTACCCACTCGCGCACCCACTTGTATAGGTGAGGCCAGTAGAAGTCGCGGGATACCGCTGCGAAAGTCTTCTCACGGTCCAAGTGGCCACCCACTGGAGCGTCATGGAATTCGTGTATAATTCTTGCGCGTAGATCGGGGTCGTTGGGGACAACGACGCGAGGAGCATCGAATCGATCGATACTGTACATCAGCAGATCACCGTCAAGTTGGTATCTGTGAATCTGGTCGCGCGTGGAGCGGCTCAGTGTCTTTAACGTGGCATCACTTGATGTGCGAAGGTGTTCCAGGATACCGGCATATATCGAGTCATCTCGATACGCGGCAGAGATCTCTTCCCGCAGGGGAAGTATTGGAGATACCGCCGTCATCAGGTTCACACCTGCAGCCACACATGTGGCGCAGTCCAATTCGTCGTCGTCCGCGTCTTCAAGTGACTGACGACCCAAATATCGGCGTGGATCGTAATCGGGGCGCCGAGATAGGGCATCCGCAAGGATGTTATTCTTGCCTGGCTTGTAGTGAACAACGAAGTTGTACTCGGAGAAGAATGACAGCCATCGTGCCATGCGCTGAGAGAGATGAGGGCTCTTCGTCGCTGTTCGCAGCGACGCGTGATCTGTGTAGATCGCGAATGTCTGCTCACCGAGTAAGTACACTCTGAATTTGATCAGTGCGTAGCGCATCGCAAGGAGTTCCTTGTCGTGGACCGGATAATTTTTTTCAGCGGGCTTCATCTGTCTGGATTGGTAACTCACGACGCGTTCGCGACCTTCGTCGTCGAACTGCAACAGTGCACAGCCGATGGCGAAGTCGCTCGCGTCGCAAACAACGTGGAATGGCTTTAAGTCATCTGGAAGCGCCAGGATTGAGGCATCCGCCAAGCTTTTCTTCACTGCATTAAAGGCTGACTGATGTTCGGGAGTCCACGACCACGTGATGTCTTTCTTCAGCAATGAAGACAACGGCTGGATCAGACCAGCGTAACTTTTCGTGTACTTGTGGAGATAATTTGCGAGGCCAAGCCACGGACGCAATTCAGTCTGATTCTGCGGCGTGGGCCACGCACAGATGGACGAGACCTTCTCAGGATCCGCTCGGAGACCATTTTTGCTCACATAACAGCCAAGCACCGGAATCTCCGGGGCACAGAAGATGCACTTCTTCAAGTTCGCGTACAGTTTGTTTTCGCGCATGACTTGGAACACTTGTCGTAAGTGATTCAAGTGAACTTCTGTGGCGCTGAGATTGCCCTCAGCGCGGCTGTGAACGAAGATGTCATCGAAGTAGCTCGGAGCGAAGTCGCGAAGTGGGCGCAGAACGTGGGAAACCATGCGATTGAACGTGGCTGGTGCGTTTTTCAGGCCCTGCGGCATGACAAGCCACTCCCACAACATCCCGCTGGGAGTGGTCACAGCTGTGAGCGGGATGTCGCTGAGTCGCATCAAGATCTGATAGAAGCCATCGGTCAGGTCGATGGCGCTGAAAATAACACTGCGGCCCATGGTGTCAAGTACCATATCCTTCCGAGGGATCGGAGTTTGTGCTGGGATGGTGGCGTCGTTTAGCTTGTTAAAAGCGTGAACAAGGCGCCAACCACCCGTGGCCTTCTTCACGCAGAACGTCGGACTCGAGTGTGGCGAGGTACTCTCCCGCACGTGACCCGCTTTGCGGCGGCTCTCGAAGAAGTCGTCAATTGCTTTAACCTGATCGCGTGGGAGGGGCCACTGTCGCGTCACACAGTACTTGGAACCCGGCGTGAGATCAATCTCATGGCGAATGCCTCTGTCAGCAGGGAGCTCAGCTGGAATCTTGTCGGGAAAAACATCCGCGAACTCGCGGACGGTGTCGTATACTGGATTGCCCGAGTCGCGGAGTGACTCCCACGACTGGGCCGCGAAGCGCTCTTCGCGCGCCGACTTCGGCTCAGCGTTCTTTGGACGAAGTGGAAGATTGTCGGTAGCGACCGTGTGGATCTCTTCCGCCGAGGCAGACTCGGTGATCAAGCAGACCTGCTCGATGTCTCCAGACTTCAGATCGCGCAGAAAATGCTTCCAGGAAAGACCCGGAAGGCGTGTGATGGAAGAAGCTTCGCGAGGTGGGCTCTCAATGTCAAGTGTGCGTGAGCGAACGGCGCCTCCTTCCACGTGTTCCAGGACGTGTATGGACTCATTCACTGCGATATCGGCGGTGGGCTGACCACGTCGCTTAAGACGGCGTCGCTTGGATTTCTTCTTGTGGCGTCTCGAGCCGCTGCTCGAGACAGAAGACTCGCTATCGCTGGACGAGGGCTCACCCCCCTCTAGACACGGGAGGGCACCATCAACCGTGTCGGTAGTGCGCGGGAGCTCTCGATGCTCGACCGCGCCATCGACTGGAGAGAGCCCCTGCTCGATCGCCGTCGTAGCCGGTGGGAGTGTCAACTGCTCGACCACCGCTGTGGATGACGGGAGCTCCAACTGCTCGACCGCCGAATCGCGTTGCGGGAACCCATGATCGACCGCCGTGTTGCGTGACGGGAGCCCGTGCTCGACCGCCTGCTCGGATTGCGGGAGCCCCTGCTCTACCGCCAAAGTGTTAACAACCTCGCTTCGCAGCGAGGGGTTTTCGCGCAACAGCGCTGTGCAAGACATACAGAGAGGGCCATCGCTCGCTCTCTGCTCAACCTGCATTGTGGACAACCGGTCCACGACCCTGACATGGGGCCAGTCCGTCCTTCTGGGCAACCAGCAGGTGCGTGAACACCTCACTCATATCGAAGCCAGAGCGGTGTTTAACCGACCGAGCCAACCAGTCAATCTCTGGTTGATATCGTGACAACCACGGGATACCCAAGATGCTGTCGAACGCGTAGTTCATCTCAATCACGAGGAAGTCGTCGTTGCTGCGGAAGCCGTCGAATGTGTACGGCAACGTGATCTCGCGCCGCGCAACGCGGCGTGGCTTTCCGTCAGCAAGTTTGACGACGACCTGACCTCGACCATTACGGACTGCGATCTCTGTTGGAAGCATCGATAAGCACGATTCGCGAAAGAAGTTATTCGACGCTCCTGAGTCCAGGAGTGCGCGAAGTGGTCGCCGGGCGCCGGCGACATGAAGACTGACGATGAATAGCCTCGAGTCGCCCGACGTGGTGGTGGCATTAAAGTGTGCGTGGAGCACAGGAGGACTAGAAGGTTGGGTAGCCACCGGGGGGACCCGGACCTCTATTCCAGCCAGTAGGGCGCCCCGCACCTACTGGCCCTGACCGGGTTTTGACTGAACGGCAGGTGAGACTTCGGCGGTGTGCGCGAGTACAGGCGCTGGCGCGCGGCATTCCGCCGCGCGATGACCGATCTTCTGGCAGCGGGAGCAAGTGATCGGGCGATTAGGACGGCCGTTGGGCCCACGATAAGTCGACTGACGGTGACTATTCGACGCGTCAATCGCGTCGATCTCCATGGGCTCGGGGGCTGACTCACGAGCTGCCGTAGACATCGCGCGCGCGTAAGACGCCGCCACAACATAGTCTTCGCGTAATGCGAGGGCGAATGCTTCCGCTCGGGTCAGGCAGTACCTTGTCATGCCTTCACGCATGCTGAATACGAATACATGGACCTGCGATGCTATGTCGATCGGATTTTTCACGATGCATGACGCGAGGTGGCGAGTCTTTTGAACGTAGTCGCGCATAGTCATTTTACCTTGACGAAGGGCGAAGAACTCGGCACGCACGCGGGACTCGTCTTGAGGCGGCTCGAACGCGAGCCTTAGATCTTTCTGGAGAGACTCCAGAGTGGGGAATGCGTCGTGATCAACGACAAGTTTACCGAGGGCCCATTCCTTGGCATTCCCGGACAACCGGGACAATAAGAAATTGACCTTTGTCCCTTGCGCTTCGATCATTCTCGAAGCAATCGCGATGTCGATCTCGCGAAACCACCGGTTCAGCGGGAGGCGATTCGCTCCTTCACCGGAGTAGGTAGACGTCTCCAGCTTCACGACATCCTTTTTCGAGGAACGCGCGGGAGTTGTTGCTCACCGATTCGCATCGGCTAGCTCGCGTTCCATGAACTCTTGGGCTGCTTGGCGCTGTTGGTCGGACGTCGCTGAGCTCAGCAGCGACGCGATTACAGCCTCACCAGACACCGCCGCGAGGCGGTGAAGGGCTTCCCACTCGACACGAGTGAGATGAGGGAAAGCAGCATGTTCCAGGGTCGGCCCTGGAGTTTCAGACGTCATACCTTGGCTCATCGTGAACTTGGTCATGGGAAGGACTACAAAGTGTTACCAGGTGTAACGGGCCTGGGGTGTCCGTTACTTGCTTACATGTAGTGATGAGGAAGCGTACAAGTCCAGTGATACTGAAACCAAGTACTTAGTCTGAAGGGAAATCAACTCTGTTTTTTATTTAGGTCCAGGGCGGCTTGCCCTGACCACTCAAATACACGTCAACTCCTTATTGGTTGATTATGGGTCTGGCTCCCCATATTTCAACCAATAGGGTGACGGCAGTTCAGCACACGCTACTCGTATGCTGCTGCACCTACTTTTGTAATGCAAATCTACCTACTCATGTAATGGTGTGAACCACTACAAAGAACCTATAAAACTACCTACATATGTCACTTGGGAGGGCCCATTACAACTTCCAAGCACTGCAGATCGGACAAACGGTTGTAGCTGGGAGCTTGTGCCGGCCGTTCACCACGTCATCACCCGTTAATATGGACACGTCGAAGTATTCGTGGGAAATAAGAGCATGACCATGACGGGTGCATTGGCGTCTAGTGCGCACACGCTCGAGCTCCTGCTGGCGTTCTTCTTCCGTCAGCCCAGCTCTTCGAATGGCATGCCGTTGTCGATCTAGCTCACGTTCCGTTTCCCTTTGATGCCCCACCAGCCGAAGTACGTGTTGTTCACGCAGACCACACTCCACTAGGGGGGTAGCCGATACGCATGAGCTGAGCTAAGACTTTTGCTGGGATCTGCCTGTCAATCAAGCGGTCCTTCACTGGGTCAATACTCATTCGATACAGGATACATTATTGCACTTTATAGCATTTCCAAGACAGAACTTCATGTGTCAGACTCATTGAATATAGATTTACAGAGAACAGTATCATAAACGACAGGAATAAGATTTCTCGGATATACAGTACTGTTCTGGACCATGTTTTCGCGGAGGTGGACCATATAGGATTTGCAAACAAATTAGATTTTAGCATGCTAATAATGTTTATATGGATTCAGGATCATCACATGCGGAAGTTTATCAAATGACCAAGGGCGCGAAAACAGTGCTGTTGACATGCTTACCGGTACTATGACGGTATGTAAAGGGGTAGGACAAGCGACGTGTGACACGTGTCATTCTATACCAGATCTTTCATGAACAGTTTTCGTTTTCTGTTGGGGAGCACAGCACAGATGTCGAGCCTTGACGTCCCGATGGAGAACGCAGAGAGCGGACTAAAAAGACCACCACACGTACGCATGCTGCTGAACCTCGTGCCCCTTAACCCGTGTGCTTACATTGCTGTTCGTTATGCTGCGTTTGCGAGCCAGTTGAACCCCGACGCGGTGGCCGCGTTCATGAACAATTTTATTTACACTTCCTTGGTAAAGGAGGAGGATGTAATCAAGAAATTTGAGGTCAGTCAGCAGACTTTGGAGAAGAAAGTGGTCACGTATGCGCGCAATTTTGAAATATATGCTACTCCGAGGGAACTTCAGCAGAAGAATGACAACGTTTGCGGATTATTACGAGGAATAATCCCCTTTGTCTACGGAATGGATACTATAAGCGAAGACCTTGCGAGGAGTGTAGCGGAAGCTGCGGTGAATGCCTGGATAGATGAGTTTGGGGAAAAGGACTCGGATTCTCCCCCAGTTTTGTCTCAAGGGCTCATGCAACAGCTCAAGCTCGCGTTTTCCGAGACACAATACCACGGCAATGCGCACGAAAAGTTTGCAGACTACCTCTGGCGTTGCTGGGAGGTTTATGACTCTGAGATCTTCAGGGCCCTATACGTGACGGTCGTTCAAAGTTCGGGCTTCGGGAAGAGTCGAATGCTGTTCGAGTTGGCGCTCAAGGCAAATGATCAGGGCTCTCAGATAAAAGTCCTGTATACGTGCGCCCGTTTACACGAATCGACGGGGTATCCAGAGGCAACCAAAAATCTCCGCTACTGGCTGATCCCAGAGTCTTCTTCTGTCGAGCAGGTTACTTCTCGTTTGGAAGCCATCTACAACTATGCGGTAAAGAATTGGGAAGAAGTTCAACGTGAGTGGATCAAGCTGTTCAACGAGAAGGAAAGTGATGAGTCTGTTCGTAACAACCTATTTCAGCAAGCAGAAAACGATAAGAAGGTCAAAAAGAAGAACATCGATGACTCCTCAGTAAAGAAGAAACAGGACGGCAAGATGGTGGTGCTGGTGGTTGACGAAGCTAGATCCCTACTTAATGAGAAGGCGGACCCAGGCGCGCTAACAGTCAAAGTCAATGATTTTCGTCTATTTCGACGAGCGCTTGCTTTGGTCAACGACAGAATCGGAGCAGAAGGATGCATTTTCGCGGTGTTGGTCGACACGAACTCCAAGATCTCGGACTTAACTCCATCGCTAGCATCCGACCCGTCTTCTCGAAATTACAAAAACAGCACTGGACTGGAGACGTTCCCTCCTTTTGTGCTGACTCACACTATGGATGAACACTGGCATCAGTACTTAAAGCGCAGTGGAGGTGGACAGCTGGAAAATCTAAGTGAGGAGGCAAAGCTTAGGATGGAAATACAGACGTACAAGGCGATTGTGACCGGGAGCGAGAACGATGCTTGGAATGCGTTGCTGCGCATGGGCCGCCCAATGTGGTGGAGCATTTTCACCGATCGAAATGGAAAGCCACAAGCTTCTTCTGGTGATCTAGTCACCCTAGCAGCAAATAAGCTGCTACTGGGAAACGATTTTAAGCAAGAAGCCTCATACAACGAGAAGACCATGTTTGGTGTTGCGTCGATGCTCTGTCGACTGGGTGTACGTCCGTACTCAACGTCGACGTTGGCGTCGCAGGTTGTCGCGGACTTTATGGCTGTCCTCGCCTACGTGAAATTCGAGAGAGAGGGCTACTTGAGTAGCTACGCGTCGGATCCGGTGCTTGCGCTGGGTGCGGTTAAAGTGTGGTATGCCCTGAAGGAAGGCTTGTCGACGTATATCCTTCCGCAGCTGAAGAAGTTGATCCTGGACGAAGCACTGGACACAGGTGGAATTGGTGAAATGGTCGCTCGCATTTTGCTTCTACTCGCGATGGACAAGTGTGTGATGGGGGATCGAAGTAAGCCAAAAGGCCAATTTGTGTCGGTGGAGTCGTTTTTGAACGTGATGGGATGCGATAAAATTGAAATCTATCGCAAGGAAATGTACCCTGGTGAAAAAGAAAAGTTTAACACGTGGAAGTCAGGTTGGAAGTACTGGCGCGTGGGGTTCACTCACTTCATACAGTTGCAAGCTGAACCGAATGAAGATACGCTGTGGTATTTACTTGGGCGTCGGGCTGCGGGTACTTTCCCGCGCAACCAGTATGGAGCAGATCTGATAATCCCAGTCTTTTGGAAAAAAGGTAAAAAGAAGCGAGTGTCATTCATGCTCATCCAAGTGAAAAGCCGTTTCCCAAAAGACGATGGTTTCTCCCAAGCAGCATCGAAGAAGCTGTCTCCTTGGTTCGTGTTTGAAAGTCCGTATCCGAAAGGCAAGAAACCTAATGAGGATTTGGCTGCAGATCCAGCGCAAAAGAAAGGCACGGTGAATGAAAACCCCTTGAGCAAGACGCCAGTTGAAAATGTTCTTCGCATTTACATGAATTTGCGCGAAAAAGTACCTTTCGATGGAAAGTCGCGGAACAAGTCCTGGCGGTTCATCTATACCACGTCGTTGATTGAAGACAACAGCCCTCCTGGACTCCAGGCTGGAGCGCAAGCAAAAGATACGAACGTTTACACGCTTTGTTTTCGCTCGCTGTGTTGGGAGACGTACCCCTTTTTAACTGAAGATGTGGCTCAATGTCTCGCGAGTATTGTGGAGTCTCAATGGGATCCAATGGCACTTGTAGACGGTGATCTGGAACGTCGTGGTAAAGGCACTAATGTAAAAAAAACGGTACAGGAGGCTCTAACTACGGCGATGCCAGACCATGAGTTAAAACAGACGGCGCGCCGTGGGCTTGCCTGCCCTCCCGGTCACAATCTGAAATATCAAGATGAAAAGTCTAAAAAGAAGAAGAGTCGCTCGGGAGGTCAGAAAAGGGCTGCCAAACGTGGCAGGGGCAACCCGTAATTATTTCTCGTCGCTTGAGCTCAATGACTTTAATTTTAAATAAGAGCAGGTTTCAATGGCGTTAAGGTCGTCAATCAATACATGCTCTTTTGATGGCTGACCGATCGAACTGTACCAGAAAAGACAACAACCGTTCTTGTTACAGCGAGCTCTTTGCATCGTGAGAGTGTAATCACCTCCGAGCTGGCCACAACAAACACACATCAATATTTGTAACATCGCACAAGAGTCCAAATACACGACAGTGTTGCACTTCGTCGAGGTGCCATCCACGCGTCGCAGCTGAAGCGTAACGCTGACATGCTCTCGGTCTTTCAAGCAGGACAAGGACGTGTACGTTGCAGGAAATTATATAGTTTCGAGTAAATGTTGGATCACCTGCAAGGAATCGCTAAGAAACGAATATTTTTCGGGAAGTTTATTGCAAGGACTACGGCCACACTTGACCCCGTGAGAAAGCGCGTTGGGTACCGCAGCGAGCATGCCTGTGTGCGTAGCACGCGGGTGCAAACCCAGGACCGATAATGGCCATCACTATCAAGCGAGGCCCGCATGCAGGTCGTAGCGGGCTTAAGGTTTAGCCTTCACGTTTTGGGCTTGGGTTTCACGAGTATAGATAAATGCCTTATCTGTCTTATTGTGGAGTCTATTAATAGAGCCTAGACTCCACAACGGTGCTTATTTTCTACTCGACAAGCAGGATATTATCGCTATTAGACTACGCAACGAAAGTCCTTGACTAGAGCCCTGTTAATAAAATCGATCTCATTTACTATAAAGCGCGCATTAGGCTACACTCCTGGACACAATTATACGGCCACCTCGTCGAGTGCCCATAACTCAGTCAATTTTTATTATTTGACGGCGCGGTTTTCACACAAGTTGCAAAACATGCTTCAAAATAGCAAGGATGTGCTAACGCTCGCGGTTTTGCACTTTATAGGGAGGCTCACATACAAAAAAGAGATTTGTCAGGCTGGACACAATTTACGGCCACCATCGGCCCAATACAAAAACCTATATAAAATAAAACATGTGTCATTTTGGCTGACTATAAATTTGTATGGGCTGAGTTTCTGAGGGCGATCAAATGGACACTAGGGATCGAGAGCTTAAAGTAGTTGCATGGGGGTGTACACAATACTGTTATATGTGACGTGTTGCACTCACACCTCTGCTTGATCGATGTTGATGGAGAACTTTTAGCTAGTGTCAATAGGCCCATCCGCATTTTTTTTACTGTAGCAGATCATATGGAGAACACCGTGTAGTCGTCGCGATCTTACATTTAAAAATTCTCCATCAATATCGATCAAGCAGAGGTGTGAGTGCAACACGTTACATATAACAGTATTGTGTACACCCCCATGCAACTACTTTAAGCTCTCGATCCCTAGTGTCCATTTGATCGCCCTCAGAAACTCAGCCCATACAAATTTATAGTCAGCCAAAATGACACATGTTTTATTTTATATAGGTTTTTGTATTGGGCCGATGGTGGCCGTAAATTGTGTCCAGCCTGACAAATCTCTTTTTTGTATGTGAGCCTCCCTATAAAGTGCAAAACCGCGAGCGTTAGCACATCCTTGCTATTTTGAAGCATGTTTTGCAACTTGTGTGAAAACCGCACCGTCAAATAATAAAAATTGACTGAGTTATGGGCACTCGACGAGGTGGCCGTATAATTGTGTCCAGGAGTGTAAGTGAAAAGGACAAACGCATTAAAATGCACAACAAGATTATGTCGATAACCTCGGATGCTTTTCAAGTATGATGTGTCAGCTGTAACGTTTGTCTTCCTGGTATTAATAATGAAAGTGAGTATTTTGCCCGAATGGGGACTGTCTTCAAACCTACACCTAGCCGATCTTTTACTCCTCTCCGATGTGCTGATTTTTTTTCACATCCGTCGAGCGTATAGCGTATACCTGGTAAATACCAAAGCTTCTCACAGCCACAAATACCCCCAGTCAAAACGCGCGGCACCAGCGGGAGGAATTTGGCTGCGCAGGCACGTAGCGCGCAAAAGCGCCCACTGGGAGCTGCGGACGAGAGTGACAGCAGCGAGGGGAATGAGTCAAGCGGATTCTTGCGTGAGTGGCAGCCGTCTCCATGTCCCAATGGACCCGTGATGCTCGGCACATCTAGTAGCGCGAGTGATGGAGCTGGACAACAGCTTGTTATCGCTCCACCTCCAGAACAGACCCAATTCGAGTCGTGGAAAGCTTTTGATGACTATCTCAGGGTGTACCAAGCGCAATCGTTCCAGGTAACTTTGCACATTTAACAGCCATCTTCAAAGCGCATTAATACTCACTATAATTTGTAGATCTTTCGGATGCGGACAAACACCAATGCGGCTGATCGAAACGCCAAAATGGACGTACAGAGATCTAAGGCACCTCGAATTCCCGTTGAGTGGGTACAGTACGCTCGGACTTTTGTTTTGTACTCATCATGGCAAATGTTTCTCGACAGCGACTAGCAAACGACCACGGCAAGAAACTCGAGCCAAGGCTGTAATGCACAGGTCAGACCTTGGCTTAACGCTCTAAAACACTCTCATTTTGGCTGAATCGGGCAATTTCTGTCTGAGTCGGGCAAGTTTCGGCTCAGTTGGGCATGCTGGGAATTGGTTGGCCACGTTTGGAATCATAATCATTGCACTAATGTCTTTAACGTCCTACAGATTAATACGTGCGTCCAAGTGGTCGACAAAGTTTCGAAGAGGTTTGCTGTCAAGATAACGAAGTGTCATCAGGAGCATAACCACAGGCTATCTGAATATGCATTCCCGGGGAACTCTTCTACTCGCGTTTCCATCCCCAACAAAACCTTGCAAACCGTCGATGAACTCCGAAAGGCGGGCGCTAAGAAGACGAGTATTTTTAAATTTATTAAGGAAAATTCGGACAGCAACCCAACTGCTCAGGACGTCCAAAATCTAGTTCGGAAATTGAAGGATCGTGAAAACGGAAAGGGACAATCTTCCAGCGCAAAACGGATGAAGACGTGGATGTCAGAGTTTGGTTACCGGCCCGGGAATGTCGGTCGTGGAGAAGGCCGTTAGCTGGATCGAAACGGTCGACTTCCCTCTCCATATGCCCTCGTGCTTCAAAGTCAATCAAGACCCCAATCTTATTGAGAAGCTGAAGTCCATCCCGCTTCTTTCGACTCAGGTATGAATGTTCTGTTATCACACCTTTATTAATACTATTTACTAAGACGTGCATTTGTTTACTGACGCAGGCAGAAGCACTGGAACTGGTTGGGAAATCTGCACTGGGCGACAACTCAGTTGACATATTGATGTCGAATCTGTTCGCATCAAGGGCCGAAGTGATTGCGGTAGACACAGGACTCACTGGGAACGTCATGAATGGCCACACTTCTGTTGAAACCATGCACAATATTTTCCTTGACGTGACCACGGAGAAATTTTTGATCCCAGTGATATGTGGAAAGAATCACTGGTGCTCAATCATGATGGATCTTTCACGAAAAGAAGTCTTTATCTACAACCCGATGAATTCCACCTACGGGGCCAATATTCGACCACTTGCCGAGAAGTTGGTGGCGATGCTACCTGATCTCGTCCCAAGAAAATATCGAACCCGTGCCTACCAAAGTGATCTCGGAGTGCAAGTCGATAACTACAACTGTGGGATTTACATGCTAGTAGCCTTCGAGATATTTTGTGGCGCCGAATGTCTTAGTTTGCTGAGTAAAAAGGGGATTCATTATCTGCGTGCGCTATAGATATCTGTGCATGTGCATTTAGCGATAACAAGTTAGTTCATTTTTCTAATGCAGACTAGTGCTGGATGTTCGCCACAATTTCATTTGATGGATACCTGGATGCTATGCATGCAATAGCAAAATGTCTGAATGCCACACACGTGTGTTCTTCTCTCTACATGCTGCTCTGCTCTCTCAATGAGCTTCCGGCTATACGTATATTTTCGAGGACACTTCATTAGATGACCCTCCGGCTCTAGCTAAGTCGGGCATATTCGGGCATGCCTATCGGGTCAATTCTGGCACGGATGTCCTGTCGCGTGTTGCCTATTCGGGCAAAATAACGAGTGCCATTAATAATAGGGATTAATTCGAGATTATGTGCGTGCACCAATAGTAGGTATCGATTTGATACAAATTTTGAAGGAGAAGGTCTTATTTTGCTACCAATTTGTATAAACTTCACCGGTTTCACTCCAAGTAAAGGTTTTTCATGGGTATAAAATTATAGAAACTTGGTGTACGAAAGAAAATATTGCTTACTTTACAAATGCTTGGAGATGTTTTTTTAAGAAAATTTACTTTTTTCAGTTTTTTTTACACGCCTAGGTTGTGCTAGAATATCACTATTATCGTATTTGTAGATCTTAATAGCTATAAAGAGGTCTGTAAACAAAGCTGTCGAGGCCCACAGCGGCATTATCTGTCCACCTATAGCCCTTGACACAGCATCGAGACGCTGGGGATCCTGGACATGGTGATTTTGGAGCTCTCGGAATTTTTCGCGAAGTGATAAGTCCGCTCGTATGTGTCGTTAGGCCGTATCGGGCCAGCCGCCGCGGGCGTCACTAGTGGTGGACTCGATCGGCCCAAAACTTCCCCGAGCAAAGCGGAGATAAGTAAATAAGTGGACGATAAGTAGACGAGCAGAAGGGTAGAGTATCATGTAGGTAGAGCAAAGATAACCGCAGCAGCTCACTCAACGCCGCGGTGACGAAATATAGTGCCCTCGGGCGGTGGTCGTCGCAGCTGGTGAGCTCACTGATAAATTGTGATTGTGAGCTTTTGAAAGAAACAATCTTTCCGGTGATAGAAAATGATAGCCTCACCGAAATCGTATTACCTTCTTAAACAGATTTACAAATTCTGGATGTGCTGGAGTTTAGTGTGGTTATGTATCTTATATGTATATGCTTGTTAGAGTAGATACGGATCCCATTCACAGATCTAACCGGGCTAACCAAACTTCAACAAAAACGTTTGGATGTATTATCTAATCACAACATATCATTCTGTTTCGCTTGAAAGACTCAGGCATATTCTTCTTATTGCTGTCACGCAGATGAATACTTATCCAGATAAATTCGGACTCGCGCCACACCAAGGCGGGAACCAAGGTAGTAGAGACGCCGACAAGTCGACTAAGCCGCAGACGCCAGATACTGCTCAATCGTCCAGCCCTCCCAAAACCGTGCCCATTACATCTGACAGCGATGTTGCCGTCGCTGATCAGGACACATGAGCTCAGAAACGATGCCAAATCGTTACCAAGTGCGGAATACATTAAGTACAAGCTGATACTGCATCCCAGTCATCAAAACAAACATGTCGTGTTGTTGAGATTGCTTCGGCTGCCGGAGATAGCGTGTAAAGTGCTAAGGCGCAGAGTGGTAGTATGTAGAATCCTAAGGCTAAAGTGATACGTCATACTGACGCCATTACGGAAACCCCAATTTATGCTGTTCGAGATCTGAACCCTGAAAAAAAACACCCTGGTGTTTCGTAGGACGCATTCTGGCTCGCAGTCCCGTTCGGGAACACTTATTCTGGCGTGGAAGTGATAATCTGTGTGAAGTATTTGCATCGGATGAAAGTGGTACTACTGTGCGCGTTACAGTTTTTAATGACGGTGTCAGCAAGTTCTACGAGTCGCTCATTCCTGGCCGTGGTTTTGGTTTCACCACGGGCAAGATCAAATCTGCGAACACGCTTTCGCTCTTCGCGGTTCTCTTATCGAGCTTACTTTCGGAGGAGATGCAGACATTCACGAAGTAGAGCAGTCTATGGAGTACATGGAGCCCAGTTTCCAGTACAAAAAGCTGGCTGACCTTCCTACTATTGACCCTACCGGTACGCTTACCATTTCTGGTGTAATCACTAAGACAGGGCTAGCAAAAAACATTACCACTCGCACAGGCAGACATATGTGGTGTTGGAATTCCCACGTGAACTCTAGCTACAAATGTAGTTAGGACGTTCCACAACATTACGTCTACTAGGATAGTAAACGATCGTTCGGGCGGACCTGAAGACCCCAGTTCTGCCCTTGCACCGACAAACTGGACCTTGTAAACTACTTATATAGGTCAACCAGTAAAAATAAGAACACGCTACTAGCACGAGCAAAGCTAGTAGGTGTTATGAATCCTCGTGGTCCCAACAGCGGAAGGGTACCAGGCACGGGTAAGCCTTTTACGAGATCACTGAGTGTTCAACACTCGGTTGGAAGAATAAATGGGATGCAATACAAGCACTCGCAGTCGTGCAAATAGGCAACAGTAAGCCGTCACGTAAAACCTCCCGATAATAATCGGCCACTACACAAAGTCTCTTGGCCTTGCCGGATGTACCCTCGCTACAGAGCTTCGAGTTGACCGACAGGTATAACACACTCAAACAAGCTTGACCAGACGCTTACCTTGAAGCCAGACGTCGCTCTGTGTGCTTGAGCGGAAATTCTGCTCTGTATTTAAGCTTACCCTTTCGGGTCTATTCCTAATAAGAAGTCCTAATCAAGTATACAAATTTCAAGTGAACAATGATCCGTTATGGATCTTCTTGCACGCCAAGCGTCGTCTGCACCGTCGCATGAGCATGTTTAACGGTCCGCGCCCTGTCCCAGACGATGTACGTGCCTTCCAAGGGTCGCTGAGGCTTCCGCGAACTCACCCCAACAGCCACGGAGGGTTCGTACCGTAGATGGTCCGCTGAATGCAAATCCGGCCAGTCCATTATTATTAATAAGGACAGCCTGGATTCAGTGACATATGAACCGTATCCAATATCCATTGAAAGTTCGGTAGTGACGCCGTCGAGTCCCTTGCACCTTGGCGTCTCCGTACATCACATGACCGAGGGTTCGTCGCTTGACGGTGTCACGTCTTTGTCGACGGGTGATAATCCGCAACTACGGAGAAATCACTACACCACACAGACTATTAAACGTGATCAATTTTAGCAGACGACTCCGATACTGAAGTATTGTGCACCGTTTGGGGACAGATCGCCGAAGAAATAAAGGAAAGGCAAGGCCGTACCATTCTGATAAAAGACGGTCTAATCTCGGATTACATGGGGATCCGCTCTATCAACGTCGGAGTGGGATCTGTCATCCTTTACGAGCCGGCGACTTCCCGTTCCGCAGAACTCCAGCGCTGGTTTTCTAATGTTTCGAGCGGACACAACTTCCTCTCACTTCACGGTAGTTACTTCTCACGCCCCTCCCCTTCTCCTCTGCCACGGTCCCAAGTATTTCGATACATAATTACAATTCGGTCAGTTTTTCCTACTTTCAATTTTTTTACCACCTTGTTAAGCACTACCAGCCCAACACTCTAGTATTGATTGTGGAAGTGTCCACAGGGCGGTAGTAGCGTAAAAAAGTTAGTAGTATTACCGGGAATATCGGGACTGTACGGATATTGATACTACAGTAAGCGCTGTCCAATCCGGTACCATGGTCCGAACCTTTCCAGCTTTTATTAAGGGGTTGCTCCCACTAAATACTCAGCTGACGAGCGTGTATGATAATGCCCTCTATATCTAAGTTGCTATCGTAGCTGGATGCGCTGGTGTCCTTGCCGTTTTCATCGACTCCATTAAAGGCAATCCCGGTATGGCGAAAGCTGTTCTTAATAGTCTCTTTTGCCTCCAGAAAATGGCTTTGCTTCATTGCATTGTAGTTGAACTTCTACACAGTGGCAGTGGTAGTAGTCAAATTAGTATACTGTTTCAACTGCTATATCTGTCTTTTCGATTTTTTCGACTTGCCAGTGTCCAGCTTCATCTTCATTATTTTATCCCTGTTGTGCCGCAGCAGAAGCTGCCTCTCCGCTCATCTGCTATCCGTCCTTGCCCTAAGAGGCTTCATGACTACCCCTCTAGTTGAAAACACCCTTTATTGAAACGCTGATGACTATGTTTTGCCGATATGGATACGCGCTTGTAGAGCGATAGAAGGAAACTGAGCTTCTCCTTCATCTCGAAACCACTCAAGCACATCTATAAGCTTGTACAGCCCCAACCGTGCGTAATGCATCCCGCTCTGAGCATTAATCGGCATGTCCTTGGACAGCTCTCCAATCTTGATGTCGGGGTTCTGGCGTTGGGTGACCTTCAGCCACTCTGGCTCTAAATTAAGCCAGTCTCTTAAGAGCATCAGCTCTGACGTTGATATCGGTCTCGTTTAGCTCATCTCTTATTGTTGTAGCTCGAATGGGTGCCCTCAGTAGCAGTTAGTCAGCCTCATCCGTTGTTGAGGGCGAGGAAAAAGGTGACGAATCTTAGTTCAATAGGCTACGCTGAGACAGCGACTGCTGAAAGAGGGATATTTCTCCCTCCTTCGTCAGCGGGGCGAATATCTTTCGGTGCCCGTCCCATAGATAGCCAACCCCACTCTTGTACATTGCCTTTTCCTCCTATCGCTGAAAATCACCGACGGCTGCAACCTTCTTGGCACTGGACTTAGTCCTAGGCTCGAGCAGGACACACGCCAACGACTTGGTGGTGACATTGGGAAAACGGGCCTGCCGCTGCAGGAGAGTTCTTCGAAGTCATGTCTTTCCAGCGCCCGAGAACTGGTCTCGCGTCCTCGTGACCGGACGATGACCCGCTTCGTGTGCGTCCTTGGCGCCGGGAGCCTCAACAGGCATGGCCTCAAATTGAAAGGTTTTAAGTTGCTCTCTGCAAGTCGACGGAACACTACCATGTACGACGATACTAGACTCTCGCTTTGCACCTCTACCAGAGCAATATTGGCTATGAAATTGGTGGCTGCCTCTATTTCGACTGCGAGTATTCAATCTTAAGCGCTCGGAGCACTTCACACAGCAAAGGAGTCCTTCGTAGATTGAAAATTTGCTTCGAAAGGGGCGTAGCTGACGACAGACCTTCGAATAAGTTTGCATGTGTAGGCAACTCGGACATCATGGTCAGTCATCGACTCCAGCTCTGGATATGAAAGGACCTCCTAGCATTTCTTCAGCGCATTACGTTGCTTGAATGATCTGAAGCGGTTATTCAGTTTGCGAAGCTTGTGGATCACGCTGCCTCCTTCATCCAGAGCGCCGCCTAGTACCGACTTTGTCCCACGAACTTGTAGATTCGTTTCTGACAGTCGTAGTCTAAAAATTGTCTTTGAGCCCCATCCCGTAGCCTATACATAGGCTCCATAGATGCATAAAGCAGATTTCTTACTCAGTGTCAATGTGAGCAGTCACGTTTTTTAGATGATGCAGTCGTGTCGGACATTGTATATCGAGTCATTGACCGAATAGCTAGGTTAAACCGTGCTTCAAAAGCACTGTCGATGACCTTAGCGTCCCCAGAGCGTTGTGGCTGTCATTTGCATGCAAGCGAGGGCCGCGATAAACCGAAATCGCCACAAACTATTAATTAAGACGACCGAAGCACCTACGATGGTATCCTTTCCGCTGCTTGTCCAGATGTCGTGAATTAGCTAGAGAAACTTGAGGCTACAAGCTTTCTCATACTCAGTAGATAGCAATACACCCACCAGCTCGCAAGTAATTAAAAGTGTCCAATCAATAGACAGTCGGGTATGTCACGGCAAAGGACTTGAAATGCTGGGTTTTCAGTAGCAGCGTGAATGAGGTCGTGGAAAGCGGCATAGGCGCACAACGTGTACGGTAGTCCCTGAGAGATCAAGATCTTCGAAACGAGAAAATTCAAAGTCTTTCTCGCTCACTCAGAGGAATTGCTTAAACGGACTTCCTCCTGCTACCACCCCTAGCCATGTCAGAAGCAGTCGCACTGGTTTCTTGCTGCGTAGGTTTTCATGTTAAGTTTCATACGGGTGCGTAGGTCTTTCTTCGAATTATCCGTAGCACTCTGTTCGGCTAGAATCGCAAGGGGGTGGTCAGCGTGCTTCATTGTTATGTGATCCTTCGCATTACTTGGTTCTTGGTGCTCCGCAGAGCCTCCTCCCAGCTGTATCGGCACATTCTGGAGCGGGGCTTTATAGTCTGACAGCACCACCGACAAATATTGTGATACTGTTGTCACGACGCCTTCCAAGGATTTTGCTTTTTTTTGTACGACACGTCGAGAGTGTGAATGAGGTCCCAGGCATCGCCTGTAGTGCCCGCTTTCCTCGCGTGCTTAACAGTCTATGGTACGCCAAGATCTGATATCGGAGATATAGGCTGCGGCATCGGAGTGGCTGTGAAAATAGTGTCGTCAGGTCCTGAGGAAGAACCGACTTTCTTTTTTCCAGGCTCGGTTTGAGCTGACGGAGACAGCTTTCGTTTTTAGGCATTTGCGTCAGTTTACTCCACTGATTTCGACGCTTCACCACGCGGTTGTCAACGTTACGACCAGACAGATCTGGTGATGGGGTGAAGTCATAGTCGCTACCCTCCCAAACCTCTCTCAATCCGCCTTACTTGAGTGGCCGTTTTCCAGTGGCGGTGCCCGAGGCAGGTGGAACAACCTCCGGACGCACGATACGCACACAAGTAGGACCGAAAAACCTAGCGACCACTCTTCACCAATACACGACAGGTGAGAATAGGACAAAAATGACTATGATACCTTTCATTGAGTGCCGAATCATTGCCTTCATAGACGCCAATAGCTGGATAAGCTTTCTACACACAATACACGAGTTCTTTTTGAGCTCGTCGGCTCCCTGGCAACCTTCCACAGCGCATCCCATTCTTAGCTGCTGAGTGGGTCGTTTAAATTACTGGCAGTCTCTCTCGGTTCTTTAGAAATGGCGAACTCGCTGTCGATCGAGAGCCATACAGTCAAAAGCTGTCAAATGAAGACTGACTTTGCTCGATTTGGGCTCCTAGGAAAAAAGTTCCTTGAGAGTACTACAGTACTGACTTTTTTTAAGTGATACTACTACCAATAGTGAATACCAGCTTATTGGTATTCATGTGACTACTATGTAAATAGTAGTAGTAGTAGTAGTAGTAGTACCCATGAGTCATATTTCCGAAACGATACCAATCTCTGCTCCCGATGATGGCATTTATCGCAGTTCAAATGTCGAGGCTCCCATACATTATACATTTGAATATGAAAGACCCGTCTATGCACCACATTTGTGATGACCTTTACTTACAAAAACTAGAATTTAAGTATGAGATCATAAATTTACTTCCCATAATGCAATAAAATAATGTACAATAATTATTGTACATATGCATTAATCATGCTGCAGGATGCATTGTTCTTGCTTGGAAGGACGTGATCGAAATTGTGGACTGACCCAGGTCATTTTCTTGAGCTGATTGTTTTGAAATATTTACGCACCATTTCGGTACTGCAATAATTGATCACTAAAATAAAATGATCTATTTTATTTTAGGAGGGGAGAGTTTTCAGTAACAGATAGTTGTCGTCCTGCTCGGATGCTAGCTCTCGACATTTAATTGATGCTTAAATGTGGTATACCTTGTTGGAAATTGACGGGGGCAAATACCGACGCTCGGTGGAGGAGGCTTGCGGTCATGAAGGGAAATTATAAAAAGTGAATTGATTGGAGAGCGGAAAAATGTTAAACTACTTGACTAACACGCACTCCTCTCAGGACGCTTCCTTTTGCGCTATGCAGCTTTGATGCGAAGTCAGTCTGTCGAAGTCGTACCATCAAGATGGCGCGGTACAGCGGTTCTGAAGCATGCCACTGCTATTGCCGCCATTTTCTCTTGTTGTCTTAGCCGTCGTGCCGATGCTACTGCTCGCATCACTTGTTGAGCACGGTGTCGCTCGGTCCCAACGTTCCCGTTGATAGCATAATTGGGCAGTATGGGCCGTCTTTATCAGTCACTGGTTTCCACTGTCGACTAACATGCGATTTTTTACGGCGAGCTAGCGGTGTATCCACGTTTTTAGTTTACCCGATAGATATCTACTGGCATCTAGGAAATCCACATTGAAATACTTTACTCGAAGATTCGCCGGAAAATGGCCCTACTCGAAAGCAATCCTCCATTACTCGAGATAATTCGCACCCGTCCGTTTGTAGCCACTAAAAGACGACACTTTTTGAGTCCAACGTGGTGCTAGTCAAATCTTCAGCTGCCAATGGCTTCGTGATTTGGCAACGTGCACTTCCGGCTCGACGTGAAACTCGTGTAAGCTTATAGCGACAAGATGCTCAGCTTGGTGAAGAATAAAGACCAGGAAGCTTACCTCAACACGCCCCTGGGCGTCGACGTGCATACCTTTACGTGTACAATCTGGCAGCAGAGAAGCCAAGTCAGTTTACGAACTTAAGGACTTTCATATGACACGTAGGTATGGAGGTCTACAAGGGTACGGTCGTACTGGTAGCAGGGGTCCCGAAAATGCTATTGTTTTTTTATTGGAGGATTCAGCAATGCAAACAATTTTATTTATCTCTCAGTCAGAGGTGACTGCAATAATTGGCCATATTGCAAAAAATACATAGGCGTTTGTATGGAGAATGAGTATTGTAAGATTATTGCGCTCCCCGAACGACCTTGCGCACAGTCGCTGCGCTCCAGCACGTGCGGTTTACCTTTTAAAAGAGAAACCTCTCGAGATACAGTGGAGTCATGGCTTGGCGGTGCATGCCAACCACTGCCTTCGCCAGACTAAAGAATATGTTCACAATGCTGGAAGTCGAAGCGATCATAAACCTAATGTGTGAATTAGCTTGACGAAGTCGTCTCGCCTGCACGAGCGCAAATGTGGCAAAACCTTTACCTAGTGCCGTTGTCTCTGACGGACTCGATGGAGGAGCGTCTTCCGCGGTTAGTGGCTCAAGCACAGTCTTTTCATCGTCGGACAGCGATCCCTCACGACCCAGCAGCACATTATATAAACACAAGCTCGCTCAAAGCGAGGACTCTTGCCGATCTCTGCCTCGGCTTAGCTGTACTTGGCAGCTTCGGATGTCTGTGCAATAAGCCCGTCGAGAGGTCGCGCACGTCCCGTAGCGTTATGTCGTCCGTACTTTGCAGTTTTTTAGAGGTTGATTCGTACATCTTGGGAGTGTTGAGGATCGTCTTTAGCTGCTTCCCCTCTCGGCGCGTTTGCATAAAATCAGCCAGCTCCTCTTCAATGTCATCAGATATGAACTCCTTCAGCTCAAAGTACCTGTTCACCATGGCAAACGTCGATGACCATCGAGTGTCGTGCTTAGGGAAAGGTCGAATAAGTGTTTTTCGCCTAGAACAATAAAGAATAATCAGATACCAGAAAAATAAAAATAGTTGATCTAACGCACCGTAACTTAGCGGACACCAATAGCGCATTCTTCACCTTGTATATCAACTTCAGGATCTTGGTGGCCAGCTTATCGTTACCAGCGAGGAGCAAGCTCATCGCCAGGTTCAGACGATAGCTGGACAGCCCACCATCGGAACCTGCATCTAGCACCGTCCACGGGACAATTATCCCCGACAATGTATGCAATATTGGCTTTGCTCCGGCCAAAGTAAGAAAAAAACTGTGTCCAGACACCTAACGTGACTTCCTGGCCTTCTTTGGCACTCTGAACGGGGTTGAATCTGGCTTTCGACGCGGCTTTGGAACACTCCACGGGGTCTTCGCAGGCATCGTATTGAGTAGAATAGACAATGGTCTTTGAGTGTATTGCTCCAACTGAAAATGCTAAAATGTTGGAGGATTGTTGCGCCATAAATCGACGAACGTGCTCCATTTAAAGTCTAATTGTGAGCCGGTCTCACTGAGACCGGTTCACAATAGGGTTATTGGCGACACAGCGCACAAAAAAAAACAATTACAACCCTTCAAAACAAAGCTGAAATAAATAATTTTCGATTAAAATTCAAAAGTATTTAGTAATAGTAGTCTTTTCGGAAACCCTGACTGGTAGTCGACGCGTAGACCGAATGTGATCTGATCCTGGGCATCAGCAGCAGACCTACGCAACGATGCGCTCAGGGCTCGCCAAAACCCAGCTTTTCGGATTTGAGCAGGTGGCTGGAGATGTTTTTGTGCATGGGTGGGATCAAATTACAGTGTTTTTGGGAGGCATCATGCCTCCCTACTCCACGACCAATTCGCTGTATATAAACCGATGATCGAACACTGCATCCAGGGCGTCCATGGCAGCCACTTCTGGCAGAAGGTCTGCCTGGCACATGTGGTGCGCATGAGCCTGCATCAGTCGCGTGGGGTTATCTAGGAATATAGCCTTCGTTCATGACAGGAGTCATCATTTTAAATATAATTCAGTCATTTTTAAAATAATCTAACATTAGTATTTCTATACAGTGAGCCCCAAAATACTGCAATATTCGGGGTCCGATTGTAATTCCGCCTAAAATGGCATTTTTGAAAGAGACTGGCTTTTCGCCTGAATGATATACCCTTTCCCTTACCCATCCTTTTTAATGCAGCGTAACCGGCCCATGTATAGTGTGTACAAAGGTATATTATTTGTCAGCCCCCCCCCCCCCTTCGGCGTCGCGTGGCTTGCCACCCGAAAACCTCGAGGGTCATGGATCTCCGGACGTATCCCGAGCAGAAGCGACCTCTGGCTACGGACGCGGCTGGGGTTATCGAGAGTGATGCGTCTGATAACTCACAAGAGGAGGAATGAATGTTTTCTGAGGTGTAGTAGAATACGCAAATGCCGTCAGATGTGGATTCCTTACCCAAACCACGACAAATCGCCGAGTTAGGTCGGCGCTTATATGGCCTGCGCAAAGGGTGGTCCCCTTGCGGTTCGACCCAGCCGGGACAGACGGGTGGCTCGCTTCCACTGAGTTCCGACTAATCAAGTCAGAGGACTTCTGAGTATCGACCGAGCTCGTTCACAAGACCCTATGATTTCCACCAAACGATGGACGACGGATCGCGAGCGCTTTTACAGGTCACCAAGCGCAGAGGCTACTCAGCTAGAGGTGTTGCGGCGCCCGGTCCAGCCGACGTACCGGCCCGCCGAGTTTGGGGGGGGGGGGGGGGGTCTTTTGCGCGTAGCGGGACTTTGTCTTACCCGGACCGACATAATCTTTTGGCAGTACCAGTCAATACTCTACAAGCAATGCCTCTTGGGTATCAACGGCAGGCATAATCCGTCCCTATGCAGGAACTTACCGGAGGAGTGTACACGTGTCTTGGAGTAGGTAGATTCTGCTGTGTTATCTTATAGTTCCTTTAGGTTCCCATATTTATACCTAAGCTTCGTATACAAAAAGCTAGTGACGTGTAGTCGTTTCAGATCTCTACCGACCCTTCCGCTAGTATCAAACGATCGTTGAGCTCAGCAGCTTTATGGACAGATCGTCGAGTACTTACCTTGGTCCATCTTCCTAAGCTTTGGAATGACGGGTCCATGACCGCCGCCACTCTGATCTATTCTCCGTCTTCGCCTCCACTGAGGTGGAGAGATTCAATTGACGCCCAGCGGATGGCTCTAGCGGCGCGTTGTGAGGACGTGAGGACGTGTATGGGACTGACAAGCGATCCGCCACCGAACGTTTCGCCGTCTGTGGAGCTCCGGAAACCAACCGTGTACGTCTTCGTGTTAGCTGAGAGCCATCTATAGTGAGCTTGCGCTGGATGTCGTTTACGGAAGCATCAGTGGGAGTGGATACCAAACCTAAAGCTGCCAATGCGGCGAGGTTGACTTATATGACCGAATCTGGAAATTCTACACCACAACTGCCCCAGTTATGATACGAGCCGAACTGGTGAGTGCCTTAACTCTTCATTTGGCTCTGCCATTGTTGGTCCATTCTCGGCTAATGACGTCTCGCGGTCCTCCATCACCTTTTCGGTACGTACGCTGGTTCTGTTGTTATTCACCTGGCTGCTCCTCAGAGTCTTCGTCTACTTCTTCGGATCGTGTCACAGTGTCACTCTCCGCCATCGACCCCCTTCAAGGTGAAGGCGCGTCCGCTGAACCAATTCCTCGACCACTCGTGGGGTCAGTGGCCGGCACGATGCTGGGTTGGTCGACCTCATAACTTCCCATGTGCCTGGCGTGGAGTCGGCAATGTATGCATGGACGCGACTTCCTGGACCACCGAGCTGGCTGGGCGACACCACTTCGGGCGCCAGCAATTCGTCAAGCTCGGCTGCCCCAGTGAGGCTTGACTCTCTCGTGACACTGGTCACTCAACAAAGGTACGAACGCCGGGAAGAATTGACCTTCTTGGCGAGGCGGAAGGCCTACGGGCTCACTCGCCCCATAGCGCCTTCTGATCCTACACAACAGAGAAAGGTCCTGCCCGCTTCTACAGCTGAAATCTGCTGGAATGTTTGACCGGTCACTACACTGCAGTTAGGTCATTGGTGACCTCAAAGCTGATCCTCACGCTGCCAGAGCTGAGAATCGCGCGTTGAATCGGCGATTGAAAATACCTACTCTTTACAACGTTGACTTGTCGACTCAGCTATCGTCGGCAAGGTGCTGCCACGCAGTCTGTTAAACGCCTCGTCTCACTACGAAAAAGTCCGTATCTCTGAGTGAAGCAAAACTCGCTCGGGCCGTTGAAGCGGTGAAAACGATTCCAGCCTGGCGGTGACCACCCCTGGACCTTGCGATGCAAGTCAAACCACGCCCTCCGGGCCAAGCAAGGACATTATCTTAGTAAACGCGTCCTGCTGTGCCGGGGGCAAATTCGAGAACACGGGGTGTTCCATCCTAGCAGAGGATACAGTCAACCGACTCAGGAGCGGGATTGACTACAAGTGCTACCAGAGTGCAGGCGTTTCGTGCGCAATTGTAAAGTAATGCACTGTGAGGTTTAATTTTAAAGTGCGTCAAAAGTGCATCTGAATTTTGCATGGTAGCTAAAATTCTGAATTTTTGGCAGTAGATAATTCAAATTTTAGGCTGTGTCGATGTCCGCACTCACTTCAACTCCGCACTCACTTCAACTTAGACGCACGCAACAAGACCAAGGGCAGCGTCGCTCCTGAGCGTAAAAACAGTACGGTGAGTATTTGTACGGATGTGCGGTGCTAACGGCAGTCCTCTTCCGATTATGATTGATTAGACCCTGCCAAGGCGCCCATACTGCTTGTGCAGTGAGGACCAAGTGACAGTTCCCAAGGCACATAAGCTGTACCCCGATGTTAAATGCTGTCACGGCAAAATGGAGATGCTCAATGTAGAGCCTGGGCGTGCGTTGCTGAGCAACATTATCGTCTGTCCCAGGATTCCGGAGGAGGAGAGGACAAAATGGTACCGCTTCCGAGACCTGGAGCATCGGAAGGCAGAAGCTGCACGAAAAGCACGCAAAAAGCTAAGAAAACAGCTCGACAAGGAAGCTTCGAGCTTGACAATGCGTTAGAATTCGATGCTGCACCCCCGGAACTTGACAACGAGAGATTTGAAAGGGACCTCGCAGTAATGTTCTACTTAGCGAGCATACCATTCCGTCGAATTGACAGCCCTGCGTTTCGAAAGGCTCTGCTGCAAGGTAGACCGGATCATCTCGAGCTACCGACTCATGCATTGCTTTCAGAGGCATGGATCAAGCGAATATACGCTGACGAAAGAGACGGCATAGTAGTAGTTTGGAAAAGCGAGGAGATTCCCCATCGAGATGGAGACGGATGGCTGAACCGATTTGCTGGTGAACACAACGTAAACTTCCCCATCGTTATGGAGACGGATGGCTGGACCATTATTGCTGGTGAACACAACGTAAACTTTATTTTAAAAAGGTGCTAAGTCGCGCCACCTACTATTTAAGACAGTGGAAATCGACGACGAAACGGTAGCGTTTATCGCTAAGCTGAATTTGGACGTGATTGACGAGGCTGAAAGTCGCTTTGGTAAGGGAAAATTGTAGCCGTCACTACGGACAACCCGAATGCAATGAGGGCTGCCATGGACACTTTGGAGACAAAGCGATTCGAGTTACTTTGCAGTGGATGTGGATTTCATGCCGTGGGTTTGCTGCTGAAAGGTGGGATGAATATCCAGTTCCTTAAGTCTGTGCTTGGTAAAGCCAGATCGCTGACAAAGCTCGTCAAGAAACGGCGTGCCTTGCTTAAGCGTTTTCGCAAGACACAAGTAACTTTCTCGCAGCGCTACCGCACTAGCTACCGGTGATCCCTAACGACGCCTGTTGTCACGCGCTGGCACTCGTGCAATTCCTGCACGGTAAATCCCTTTTACAACATTGTAGCCTTCGAAGTGATTACGGCTCACTCTCAGTCATCTTCGCAGCATTCGAAAAGCTGACCCGAGATCCGATCTACTCCGGCGTTGGTGGTGTACTCCACAACGTTCAAATTGAAATACTGGTATACATACAATATCGATGGAGCTTCATTCACACGGATGTCATGGGGGTGGCATTACCGTCACCGTCGTCCTCCTGCTCGAAGAAATTACCATCACCGTCGTCTTGTACATAATCGGAAGACATGTATTCCCGCGCCTGTCCAGTTAATCGATCGGTCAACGCTTCATTGATGCGGTGCACGATTGGGTTTGTGGTCATGAGGATCGTACGGCTAGCGAAGTACCCCTCGGTAGCAACCTCGGGGTTGTTAATCTCGCCATACATCTCGTTGATGATCCGATCCATGTCTTTTGGAATAAAGCCAGGACGAATTTCGTGGTTCTCGTCCTCAGGCACAGGTGAATTCTCAATCAGTATATCGCGCGGGATCTTCATGTAATCGTTTCCTAGAGATGGGTTAGCATCATACATTCCCTCCCCGACTTGCAGCAGAAACTCAGAGAATGCAGCCATTTTCTCAGCACTGTCTGTTGTATCAGCGGTGGGCTCTCGCATGTTTCCCGTAAGACGGAACGTCTGGAATTGGGGCCACAACCTATGCAAGCGTCAATTGTCGCGACGGTGACAGTTCCGGCAGCACTGATAACAGAGAGGAGGAGGATGGAGAAGCAGGACGTCACTCGGTATCAGGTGTTTGTAGTGCAGAGGCGGAGGTGAGAAGTGACGTCGGTCTTGTGGATGTGAATCCGCCGGAGGTTTGGCAAGGCAGCTGGGGAACCTGGCAGGCATATTTTGCTCTATATTGTCAGAGAACGATGTAGGTGCTTCTGGTCAAGGAAACGATGTCGCGAGCGGAGAGGAACAAGCGTCTGACAAGGGCTACAAAGTGCAAAGACGACTCGCAAATGGTGCCGGAAACAATGGACCCTTAGCCCTTATCAGCGCACGTACATCTGTACGCACGGTTGGAAGAAGCGCAAATCGCGTAGCGAAGGTAGACGTCCGAGACAGCACATTTGTCTCACGAATTGTCCTTTTCGGCTCATTGTGCAGTGAAATTTGGCTCGCGGTGAGCTCCCAGTGAAGAACGGCAATAACTCACACAACCCCAGGGTTTTTGTCATTGCGTATGCTACGTATCCCACGTCTAGGTGCGTCGCAGATCCATTGGTTGGTGCCCATGTGGACGGAATGCTAGCAGTTGGTGCAAAGCGGTCGCGCATCTACGACTACCTTCTAGATCACGATGAAAACGTAATCCAGGCCGACGTTGACAGCTTAGTGCGCAGCTACTCATCTTCCGTTTCGACATTAGACGACGCCACCGCTCGGGAAATCGCACGTTTCGCAGCGGCAGATCCAGAGAATGTGTCGTCCGTTGCTGAGACGGATGTATGAGAAAGCGGAGATTGCTATGAGACGCGTGTACGGTCCATTTAGCGAGATGGTTTTGGTCGACTGCAGCCACAAGACGAACAGGTTGGTTTTCTAAGTTTATAAGATCAATCCTAGATTCCTACAGGATTAAACATGATTTTTTTCAGATACAACTATCCGTTGTTGACGTTCATGGCGATGAACGAGTTTAGAGAAGGAGCCGTGCTGCAACAATCTTTGATCGAGGCGAATGGGGACTGGCACATGGAGCGAGCCATCTCTCATTTTAAGCGACTGCATCATACACGTATAAAATCACTACGTTTTGTTATCAGTGACAAAGCCCTCAACGAGATTCGAGTTCTGGAGGCCAACTTTGCCGACGCTCGCGTCTTGATTTGTCATTTTCACGTGAAAAAGTATTTGAAAGGGATGCGTGCTACGCCCGAGTTCGGAACGTTGTCGGCGGAAGATGCGAGCCATATAGACGGAGCGGTAATCAAATGGTGTACGCATTATCCGAAGAAAAGCATAAGGACGCTTATGATTCGCTCAAGGGAATCTGTGATCGCTGTGGAATGGATTTTTTTGCGTATTTGAAAAGCACCGGGACGCTTGTCAGGATCGTTGGGTGTTATATCTACGGCCTACGCTTCCTCACTTTAAAAACCACACGAATAACCGCCTGGACAGTTTTTTTGGGAAGCCAAAGGAGCGTGTAGACGGATCTATGAGCATGGCTCAGTGTATTAGGTATCTGGTTTCTTTGGATCTTCGAAAAGAGAGCGATTACCAGTATCGCGTATCTCGCATTGGTCAATTTGTGAACGGCAAATACGATGAAGAGATGGGTAACGTTCTGAGCTTCACAATTCATTAGGTGGCTCGACAAATCGAGCATCAATATACTGCAGCAATGGACAAGGCTTTGATGTACCAGTACGTCATTGACAAGGCTGATGCTTTGTTGGTCATTGTACGCGGCATCTTTTCGGAACACAAACTACGTCTGGGCACTTGGGTCTGCGATAGTGAGTTCGCTAGTTTCATGTGCCTACCATGCCGTCACGTCATTGGCTATTGCAAGTAACATGCCGTGTCTGGAACACTAATTTCGTGGAATCGTATTGACGACAGGTATGTGCTAGGTTCCGATGTTGCTGTTGGTTTCCCAGTATTTTTAAGAAAAACAGGATTTGTCCAGGATTCATTAATATGATATTGAATATTGTTTCTAAGTTGTGCTTGCTGAATGAATGCATAGGTGGACTACAGCAAGCCGCCATTTAAAGAAGGTCCAACAATTCACTTACGAAAGGTTTTCAGTCGAATCACAAGGCATCCCGCTTCTGCACAAAGGGTGCGAACGCATTCGGACAGGTTTTGAAAGGCAGTACGTGCGACTTATTTGATCGCAAATGAACTGGCAGACATTGCAAACAATGACGAATCTGGTGAGATGCTACGGTTTGTTACAGTGGAGATATGTTCGTCAGCTGAAAGTGGGTGAAACGGATATTGTCATGCAAGAAATGGAACATGCAGATGAAGTAGAACCTCAAAGTTCAATTCAAGACAGCAATGATGACGTGGAACGAGAATTCAATAGGTATCAGTGAAAACGAGGAAGTCGACGATGACGATGAAGAGGAGAACGTATCATTTGGAGAAAATTGTGGAGTTTAGATAAAGTTGAACCCGAAAGCCAAAAAGGTTGGAGCATCCAGAATATTGAAGAAGAAGATGCTTGCAGATGAAACAACCGGCAGGAAGTGGTATGAAGCTGCGGAAGAAGGCAGAAAAAAGCTGGTGATGTAACGCTGACGGCGCTGTGTAACGCACTCGATCGAGAGCAGCCTGGACTAGTAGAAACGGAGAGGCGATTATTTGGTGTTCTTGTCAGGTATGAAGACCTTGAAAAGAAGAAGCCAACACTCAAAGTTTTAAAAATCCTGTAGTGACCCAGGATCCATTCTACATTCTTCGTGCAAAGCTTCTCGATGCATGTACGAAGCCATTCCCTGTTGGTAACACCGCGGCTGATGTAATTGCAATTAACGACTCTCACCAAAGTCAGTCTCAAGGTGTTTCTAGCACTGAAGGTCAAGGAAAAGTGGAGACATTGATCATCAAAGACGTGGATACTTCTCACGTAAACATATCGAGACTTTTATGAGAGTCCCGAATTTGAAGACTCAGGTACAGCTTGGTCTAGCCCTGCACAAGTGGATTAGGCAGGATGGACTACCGGCATTACCTGCCGAATACCACGATCTAGCGATCCAAGCAGCTGAAGCCGTGGTTAAGGCCTACCAACACAAACGCATAGAGACCCTCCTTAACTACCCGTGCCGTATTCATTACCTTCAGCGCGACGTCTGCATCCTCTGGACCAACCACTGATGATTCGTTCGCAAATTTAGCTGCACACAAGACCGGGACAGCTTCGTCGAAACTGGTGACTCCATCTAATCCACTGCTGTTACTTGTCGGTTTTGTTGTCACCCCAGACTTAAAACGAACACTCGTTGGCGTATGTATAAGGTTTACCGAGCTTAGCAGTTCGTGTGCACGCGCTACCGAGGCTTCGTTTGCATTATTGCTTCCGCCGTGAACTGTCGTGTAAGTGTCCAAAGGTTCTTTGCAAAATTGACCACTTGCCGAGTCCTCGCCTGTCACCCCAGACGCCAGACAGGCCTCCACTCGTTCACGTTCCTCCATGATCAGTGCCCAGCGTTCTGCACACGTCAGACGATCACTAGAGTCCACTAGCGAGTCTTCTAGAGGCCGTGCTAGCACCTCACTGGGTTCTGGATAGTCCGGTCGTTCAACTGCCGAAGGCTGGGTTGCAAGCCATTGCTCGTAGATTTCACATTCACGCTGAAAGAGCTCGCGGTCTCTGCAACCTTCGTAGGCCAACACCTGCCAGTCTTGGTACTTCTTAGAATCCAAACGCACATAGCCGTCACCTCGCGACAAATCCCTATCTGGAATACACATCGCGATCGAGTCGTGTGCTGGAAGGTACACAGTTTGGTCAGACACATTGGTCAATCGAATGCTCTGAGGCCGTACACGTCGAAACCTCGCCACGGACGGGATTAGCTCGTCCGTTCGACGAACTCACAGTATGTGTTCTGCTAGCCCGACTTCACGCTTCGCTAGTCGATATTCTCGCCACTCGTGCGCTTGAATGTTCAAACGCTCAGGTGGCCTGGTGTTAGCATGGGAGCCGTACTCTTCGCTGTCGATCATGTTTTTGGTCTTGGTCAGTGGGATTTAAACTTCGTGCGGCAATTGGGCTGCGCCGTGAAAAAGTTCCAACCGGATCCTAGCTGGGCTCATAAAGTCGGTCCCGAGTACCCTGTCGACGACCGCACTGTGCACTTTGGCCCACATCTCGAATTCGTACACCATCTCCCATCCGAGCGTAATCTTGACGCACGCTCGTCGCGTCGTAGACACCTTGCCTTCGCTGTTTCCTTATATGTCAATACGGCGTCCGTGATCGGGTACATATCGGAGCCGCAGATTCTTGGCAAAGGCGTCAGTGATCACACTAACGTTCGCTCCCGTGTCGAGGAGTTTTGTCGTCCGCTTGTCGCTTACAGCGCCTTGCATCGGAGCTCTCATTCTGATCCGTTGGTCGAATTTCTTGGCCAACCACCACCCCTGTCTCTCGCCAGGGTTCAACTTCGTCATCTTGGAGTGACCCTTGGGCTCGTCTCGCGCTGCACTCGAAACCACACCGAACGAACTTTCGCGGGGGCCCTCAGCAGCATCAGCACACTCCACGCTTTCTCCAGCACATCCACCGAGGGTTCTACTCCTCTCCTCTTCATTTTCCGTCGCGTTCACACTTGCTACGTAATTATCAGGCCATCCACTCTGCCCAATGAAAGCAAAGATACACTCTGCTTCCATTGAAAGCTCGGGTAACTATGGCAGCCCGATAGGGATCATCCCAGTTGTAGTTGGCGGACTGCCTAGTTTAAATGGAGTTCTGAACGACGGCCTAGAGATCTGGTGGGAGTTCCTCCTTCGGGCCTTTAGTACGCACAAATTTGGCAAGGCTTGGAAGTTGCGGAAACGTTCGCATTGTCCAGCATCGTGGAGCTGTTTGCAGAACTTGCATCGCTTGTTACACTAATGGGTGGAGTGACTCATGCCACTGCACGCCGCGCATGGTCCGTATTGGGGGCGTCTGTTGTCGCGTTTAAAGTCGGGCCGATCGCGTTGGTCCTGATTGAGCCCACGGTCACCAACTCGGCGATCTTGATTGAAGCCATTCTCGCAATCAGGCGCGTTTCCACGCGTCTGATGGTTGTCTGAACATGCGTAGATGCCTTCAGCGGTTGCACGGCGCTCATTTTCGTTAGCCGCGGCGAGGTGTCGGTCATTTTCATCCAATGAGAAATCACCGTCAATATTATCGGACTGAAAGTCGTTGTACGCGTCTTGGACATCGCTGTAAGCGTTCGGATCTTTATTTGAATACTCGGTGACCCCTGAGCAGCTTCACGACCGTCTAATTCAGCTAGTAAGCTATCCATTGTGGATTCAATCACCTGTGGTTTATTTCGGCTGTCATCGCGGCGACGGTCATCACGCCGATTGTTGCGGGCGTACCCATCGTCGCGTCGCGCGTCACGACTCTTGGAGTATCGATACTCACTGTCCGGCTTGACCATTCTCTCCTTGCCGTTGAGAGCATCTTCGATGATCTCTTCGAGCTCGCGAATATCGGTGACTCGAGCGTGGTAATGACTCTCCGCCAACTTGTCATCATCGCACGTTTCCAGGAACCGCTGTACGTGTTCTTTCGCGTCGCGATCACTCTTCTCGATGTGAAGACGAACGATCCGAGCGTAGTGATTAAGCCTGTTTATGTAGTCCTACAGATGTTCGTTACATTCCCAATTTGCAGAGTAGTAACGGGACAGTGCCGTCTGCGTGAACTGCGAGCAGTAATAGCGGATGAGCAGCAGCTTCCACTTGCTCTTCGTCTTTTTCGGAAGTTGACGAAACCAATGAATGGATCCATCCCGGAGGCTTAGCTCAAATGGAATGTACCGTTTGTTGGGTTTCAGTTATTTCACAGACGAACCCACGGAGGCACTGCATACAGTTCTCGTTCTTGTTGCGAGATCCTGAGAACGACTTGATGCGATCCAATGGTTGGTGCGATGCCATTTCAATCCTCGTTGTCGGGTCTATGTCGTTCAGCGTCGCTAGCTCGCTGATTTGACGCATCCACTCGACTTGAGGATCTTCCTCGTCGAATGTACGCACCAAAACGTCATCGTCACTTGACGAACCATCGCTGTCAACTTGGCGACGTCCGGCACAACTTTTGGAAACTCGCGCACCGCCGCGGCGACCGAACAAACTCTCGTTACCAGCATACACACGTTGCATACGGCCCTCCGAACGTGGCGTAACCATGTGCGAGACTTGAAAGTATGGTGAAGCTTTGGTTGTGCCAAAGTCACCACGCTCAGCTCGACGCCTGGTCGGAGGAGTACGGTCGTTTCGTTGGGGTTCTGCGGAAGCGGAATCGTGGACGGATATTCATCTTGAACGATCGATCGACTCACAGGCTGCTTTCACGCGTTGATGCCGACAGCGCCAAACGCCTTCCGAATCTTCCGCTCCCATTTCTGGAGAGCAGCTCCAGCTTCATAAGGACTCCAATCTTGGAGCGACATCGTCGATGGGTACGTCCAATTCTCGAAACCCAGCGACAACAGTAGCGAAACTGAATCCTCGGCAACTTGACTAGTTGACACTGAGTTGACTGGGTATTGGAGTTCCTGCGCAAGCGCAGGCCAGTCGGCCTTTCCCTTGGGAATGGGCTTGAACAGCTGCATCCACTCATCATTCTGCATCAGCGCTTGTACGCGGTCGAAAACGCGCTTGGCGGCTGATGTATCACCGTTGATAGGTGGGCGACGTGCGTTCAGCAGTGCTGAATGCTCTGCACTCGCCACCGAATATTTAGAACCCTCGGTCCCATCATCATAGTCTTCATAGACCGGTTCTGGCCCCGCAACGTCATCTAGCTCGTCAGCAAGATTCCTCGAAAGGGACCTGGTCGCCTCGCTCAGCCCTGACGATAGCGTGGTCGTTTCCGGTGTCGCTGCGCCTGGCTCTAGAGCCGGCGTCTAGTCTTCGTAATTGTCATCATCGTGGGCGTCAGGACCGATGTCCGCCCCTTCGTCAAAGCTCACCGAAAACTCGGTGGCGGCTGCAAAGCGTGCAGCCGGGTTTGAACTCTCGTTGCGAGCTCCGCCAGACTTGGCAGGCGTAGCTGGTACCGTCGGTTGTCCTTTCGCCATATTTTTTGTTTTCGATTTCTTGTTCTTCTTAGCGTAACATCCGCTGCTTCGGCTGCGGGAAGATGGGCCACTTCAAGCGCGACTGTCCCGCGGAAAGAATCCGCAGACGGTCCTTCCCCAAGCCCGTCCTCAAACATCGCTGGCAGAAGCCAGGATCCCGGGGACAGGGGAACCAGTAGGGGCGGGGCGCCCTACTGGGGAAGAACTAAGTCTTCGTGATGGGTGCGCGGGTGGCGCGTACCACGCAGACTTAGCCCCTAGGGGTCTTCGCACTCTCGAATCGGCGAAGAGCAGCGGCAGGTTGCTCGTAGTACACGGATGTGTACGGGGATGCGATCATCCCTTTAGAATCTTGATCGATTTTGGGACGTCGAAGAATTTCGCACGCCGCCAGACGGTTGCTCGCAACAGCAACAAGTTGTCCGATGCTTTGAGAGAAAGCAAGGACAACGGGACGGTGTCAGTGCGACTGGCCGACGGGAAGGTCGTCACTGTCCCCAACGTCCAAGTGGATCTGGCTGTCAAGTTTGAAGACTTTGACAGCCTCGAACAGTTCACTGTTCTCGATATGGATCCATATGATATGATCCTGGGCATGCCCTGGTTTGAGAAGCACGAGCCCTGGATCGACTGGCGAGGCAAGGCAATCAGTGCCGGCCGCCCTACGCAGTCCGACAGAGCATTGGTGAGTCATGTTCCCACCTCTGTCAGGACCCGGGGCGCCCGCAAGGGCTGCCAGGGTACCAAAGCATCCGGCATATGCTTGGGAGTCGTCGACGTATATGACGACTCCGAGGGTGGTTTGAAGGTGGCAGCGCCCAGAGGAAGCGCTGGCCAAGTGGGTAACTTAGGTCCAGAAGCGGGTAACTTAGTTTCGCAGACAGCGGCAGCTGTCACGAACACCGAGAACAGCGTGTTCAGAGTGGGTAACAGAGTTCCACTCACGGTCGCCCAGACCTTAACTGAAGAGGAAGACGTCGGATACGCTTCCTGTGTGTGTAACACAGTGCCATACGCGGTCGCCCAGACCTTAACTGAAGAGGAAGGCGTCGAACACGCTTCCTGTGTGGGTACCACGGTACCACACGAGGCCACGAGTGCCTCGGATGTCGTAGCGCCAACATCCCTAGACGTGGGCAGCAAAGCTCGACGTCGCTTCAAGCGACTCGCAGTCCAGGACACGGGCTCCTCTAACAAGGCCGGTGGAAGAGTGTTATCACATCTTCGATGGCGAGACCGGTTTACCCGTCAAGGCATCTGGTGTCCACTTGGAACTGCTGCCAGAGGTTGCAGAGATATTGAATCCGAGGAAATGACGGTTGAGACTTTCCTGACCAATCTCAAGGCTGGAGAGATTGCTGAGATAGTACTCATGAGTCCTGAGACCACTCGGGAGGAGCTAAACTCCTCCTCTGTCTTGGACGAGAACGTCCTGGAAGACCTGAACAAGTAGCGTCAGACGCGCTTGGGTTCTGAGATCCTTAAGAACCCCAAGGATCCGGTGTATCCTTTGGTGACGAAGTATGCGGACGTGATGAACAAACACCCACCGACCCAACTCCTACCGGATCGAGGCGTATGGCACGAGATCAATCTCGTGCCTGGCACACCGTATTGTGTCACAAGGAAATGGCCTCTCTCGCGCGAGCAGTGCGAGGTCATTGATGCCTTCTTCGCCGCGAAAGTGAAGGCAGGCATGGTGCGGGAGTCGAAATCCCCGCACTCGACGCCGACTTTCTGCGTTCGGAAGCCGAACGGAAAGTAGCGTCTGGCTCACGCTTATAACAAGCTGAACAACGCAACGGTGCCGGCCCAAACAGCAATCCCACGAAAGGATGTCTTGTTGAACAACATGGCCGGAAGCGTACTGTACAGCGCGCTGGATTTGGTAGACGGATACTACCAAATCCTGATGCGAGAGAGCGACATCCCGCTCACCGCGGTAAGCACTCCAAGCGGCATGCTTTGGGAGTGGCTCGTCATGCCGCAGGGCTTGTCTAACGCCCCGGCGACGCTCAATCGCCTGGTGTCTCAATTGTTCCGCCCATTGCGTACCTTTGTACAGACGTACTTTGACGACATATTCGTCCATAGCCGTGCCGAAGGAGGTAAGACGGCCATGAAGGTGCATCTAGGACACCTCCGTCGAGTATTGGACGTGATGCGAGCGAACAAGCTCTACGCCAACATCGACAAGTGCGTTTTCGCGTCGCCAGAGATTAAAGTTCTCGGTTGCTTCGCAAGCAACGTGGGCGTTCGGGCTGGCCCAGAATAGGTCAAGGCCATAGCAGCATGGCCAACGCCTCGATCCCAGAAGGATCTTTGACAGTGGTTGGGCTTGGCCAACTACCTTCACAAGTACAGCGCAGGGTACGCGGGATTTGCTAAGCCCTGGTCGGGCCTCCTTTAGAAGGCCGTCGACTGGCACTGGGAGCAAGAGCACCAGGATGCCTTTGCTAGCATCAAGGCCAGTCGCCAAGAGGCTCCTGTCCTGGCCCTTCCGGATTGGACGAAGCCGTTTAACGTTGTCTGCGATGCCTCCGATTACGCCATCAGGTGTGCATTGCTGCAGGCCGACACGGCTGGACATGAACGAGTCATCTCGCTCCAGTCCAGGCAGCTCAAAGCCGCCGAGCGGAACTACCCTGTCCACACCAAGGAGCTCCTGGCAATGAAATATGCCCTTGTGAAGTTTCGTGTTCACCTTCTGGGCTCGAGGCCCTTCGTGATCTACACAGACCACGCATCCTTGAGGACGGCGACCAATTCGCCTCACCTGTCTCAAAGGATGGCGAGGTAGCTGTCTTTTTTAGCGGAGTACAACTTCCGCGTCGAGTACAAGCCGGGCAAGCTCAACGTGCTTGCGGACGCCCTCTCTCGGCGTCCTGACTACGAGTTGGCCCATATCACACGGGTGACAACGGATCTATATGATCGGATACGTATGGCGTATCGGGACGATGAGGTTGTCGCGCCTATCGTCAAGTTCCTCACGGCAGGAACGAGCGCGAAGGCCGACTGGCTTTCGTCGCGACAGCACTCACGGCTCCACCGATATGAGTTGAAGGATGGCCTCCTCTATTACCGGGTGGAGCCCAATGAACCTCCACGGGTGTTCGTACCCAACGCCGAAGATCTCAAGTTCGATATCCTCGCGGAGGCGCACGACGCGTCCTCCAGTGGCCACTTGGGCCGCGAGAAGACTTTTCTGTTGGTCTCTCAGGCCTTCTGGTGGACCCACTTGTACAAGTGGGTCGCTCGATACGTGAAGACATGTGAAACATGTCAGCGGGTCAGACCCGCAGGGCACTCTTCGGCTCCACTACAGAGCCTGCCTGTACCGGCTGACTGTTGGAAGTCGATGAGCCTTGACTTTATCTTTGGGCTTCCCGCCGACGGACACGGTGTAACGGGGTAAGAGATACCGTCCCTAGCTTACACTATAGTGTGAAGGAAGCTTGCAATAGTAAAACCAAGTCTTAGGTTTGTGTCAAATTCAACTCTGATTTATTTAGGACCAGGGCGGCTACTCCTGGCCTCGTGTGAGCCACTCAAACACATGTCTATATCTGATTGGTCAATAAGTGAGTCTGTCTCCTCACTATCAACCAATCCGATGATGACACATTGGCACACGCTACCCGTGTGCCACTTTACCTACTTTTGTAATAACTAAAGAAATATCTACCTACTTATGTAATTGGAGTTGGGCCCATTACACACGGCAACACCGGAATTTTGGTGTTCGTGTGTCGGCTGAGCAAGATGGTACATCTTGCTCCGGTTCCCGTCACTGTTACGGGCGAACAAACCGCAAGGTTGCTCGTCGATGGCGTGTTCCGCTATCACGGTCTCCCGGAGGCGATTGTCTCGGACCGAGCCCGCGGTTCACGGCTGCGTTTTGGAAAACACTGCTCCCTTTGTTGGGAACTCGTCTGCAGATGTCCACCGCGGACCATCCGCAGACAGACGGCCAGACAGAGCGCGTCAATCGAGTGCTCGAGGGCACTCTGCGCAGTGTGTGCGCGGCAGCACCACGTACGTGGTCGACGCAGCTTCCAGTTGTTGGGTTTGCGCTCAACAACGCGGCGCACGCGTCCACGGGGCTCACGCAGTTCTACTTGAACGGCTTCCGTCACCCCAGAGTGCCTCTCACCCGTCGAGGAGACACTGACTCCTCTATTCTAAGTGGGGGAGAGGCTCGGAAAGCCCTTTCCTCTTAGGTCTTGGATGTGAGACCAGTTTCGCTGCGCAAACAAGTGGAATCCTTTATGGATACCAAGCTGAGCGCTGTCAGCAGGGTCCGCGATGCCATGGCAGCGGCCCAAGATAAACAAAAGGAGTACTCAGACAAACATGGAAGAGGAAACTTAAATATAATTAAGGTGGGGGACTTAGTGTTGCTAGACACGAGGAACCTATCTTTTGACACTGTCAGCTCTGTCGGCAGCAACAAGTTGAAGCACCGCTTCATCGGGCCATTTGCAGTCCTGGCCAGACATGGTGCGTCGTACACCATCGACCTGCCAAAGTCAATGACGACGCACCCGACGTTCTATGTTGAACGTCTTAAGCGGTACTTTGATACGCAGGGGGTTGCTGACTCGCAGACCCCCCTTGACCCAGCTCCTCGAAGCGAGGGCCGGTCACAGACGTCGACGAGGGCGTCAGAGCAGGCACTCAAGCCTCGGTCGGAACGACAAGGCTGCGGTCAAGACCGTACACCGGAGGGGCTCCGTACGAACGGACCCCGGCGCCATATGCCGGGTACGCTGAGTACGCCGGGTACGCACCATACGCGTACGTCTGGGAGTGTGCCGCAGGCGGCTCCAGACGTGCCAGCAGAGCCTCGATCCGTCGGATCATGCGAAAGGCCTCGTCCAGATCGGACGAAGAGGCCCGGCGATCCACCCGCAGGTGCAGGCTCGCGACCTCTCGCTCCAACAGGTCCAGGCGGCCCGCAAGACGAGCGAGCTCGCCCTGATTCCCGGCCTGGGCGGCAGCATCGCCGCCAGTCCCAAGGCCAAGTGCAATCTCAAGCACGAGGACACGCTGACGGAGGCGGTCAACCTCAGGGCCCTGTGTCGGACCCGCAGTCGGAGCACTCGGACGAGAGTGGCGTTCGGGAGGCGCCGAGTACTCGTACGAGGGCACCTCCGCCCCTGCTTGACCGGAATGGAGAAGTCCGCTTCCACGTGGAGCGGATCCTCCAGGAGCAACGGCGTCGCGGTAAGCGACAGCTTCTCGTGAAGTAGAGGGGTTATGCCCACTCCGAGAACTCGTAGGAGCCGATTGAACGGCTCCTGATTGACTGCCCAAAGGCTGTCGCAATCTGGGAACAGAAGCGGCGGCAGCTTCATAAGTAGTCCGGGGTTTCTTGCCCGAACGAGGTACGGACGTTGAATACACTCCGTACCCGCGCTCATCGTGAGCGCTGGAAGCCGCACGCACGCTTCAGGATGTCCCTTGGAAGCATGAGCTTGCTGACCAAGGGGCCAACCGAACACGAAGATCACGCTGGTCCAGGATGCGGGACAGCAGCTGATCGTAATGGAGTTCCCGTAACCCCATGGGTGAGTACTTGAGAGACTCCACCCTAGCCCAGAACATGTCCTCACAAGAACTCCAAGTGGGGCAGTTCTCGGGCAGAACCCAGGGGTAGCCCCAAAGAGGGTAGAGACCACTCCGGTTCTCTGGCTTCTTGCGACAAGTCGTGAAGTCCTTAAGAGGGATGCGGTGTGGCGCTAGAAGCACACACCGAGCAGCCTCCAAGTTGTCAAGAAACAACTGTTCCTTCTGAACAAGGGTGCGTTCGTACACACCCCTAGAGGTGTGGCCGCTCACAAGATCACGTGGAGCGACGAGAAGCTCCAGGAAGAGGTCAGCCTCAGAGCTCTCCTCGGGAGGCCAATACCCTCTTGAGTTGATGGCAGCTCCCTGGCTGACGGGTGCCACCACCGAGCCCCCACGCACACGCTGGGCAGCTTTGAAGTCCTGCTGCTGCTGACCGAGGTCATTCGTGATCTCCCCGGGCTCCGAAATAACACCCTCCTCATATTCCTCCTCCTTCTCGTCCTCTTCATCCGAGGAGTCGAAGAGGCCCCAATGGGAGTACCGAGTCTCCTTCTCCTCGCGGAGTGGAGACTTCGAAGCCGTACGCTTCTAAGAGGGTTTGGCGCCTTCGGCTTGAGCGGCCTTAACACGCGCAAGATCATCGGCAAGCGAGAGACGTTTGCCAAATGCCCTTTCTCATCACCACCAGCTTTGGGAGTGCCCTTATCCTTGACGGCCGGACTCTCAGAGCGCACATACGTTCTGGGGCCGTGATCACCTTAATCACTAGCAATCGACTGCACGCTGTCGTCTTTGTGCTCGCTGGGGACTGGGATGTGCCCTCCCGCAGAGCCCGCAGGAGCATCGTGCGTGCTCTCGGACTCGGCTTCATCCTCACTGCCAGAGTCGAACTCACGTTCAGCGAATTGGGGTTCGGACGATTGTCTGTAGAGGCCGATGGCGACGGGCTGCGGCGCTTGCTTGCTCGCTTACACAGAGTTACGTCACCCGATGAGCCGATTGCCTCGGAGGCCACCTGAGTAGCCTCGTGAAGTGCCGAGCCTTTGCCGTGAGGCTTAGTGCTCTAGGCTTGCGCCTTTCCGGCAGCAGCCTTGGAGCGTGTCTTAGCACCACACCTTGCAGTGCCACGAGGCATGATAAACGGCCGAAGTGGAGACCTTGAAGAAGAGCGCACAGACTGCTGCTCGATGCTCTAACGGTGAAGTGAGCCTCCGCCGCGCTCGCGCGGCCAAGGCGATGTTTTGTTAACTTTGAGAATGAAATTTTGTGACGAACACTTCTTCATTCTGATTGGTCGGTAAACGAACCTAAGTGGGGGAGGATGTAACGGGATACGTAGCCCTAAGTGTATCCCTGGTTACATGAAGTGTGACACTTCACACTTCAGGAGTATGACACCATACTTCGGGATATTTGGTACAAAGTACCAAGGTCGTTCAAAGCCAACCATTGGTTGACGACATTGCATTTCTATAGGTGACCTATAGTTTGTATTAAACCCAAGCTATATTTACCTATAAATATACTCAGTTTACATTCTACCTTATTTAGGTCACTTCGCTCCCTTTTGAATAAAGAGGGGACCTGTGAACTGCCGTTCACTGAGCGTTTGTATACTCTCGGAAGATAACTTCCTCTAGCGCAAGGTGCTGTGTGACCCCGTCCCAAAGTGACCTAATTAGGGTAGAATGTAAACTGAGTGTATTTATAGGTAAATAAAGCTTGGGTTCAATACAAACTATAAGTCACCTATAGACATGTAATGTCGTTAACCAATGGTTGGCTTTGAACGACCTCGGTACTTTGTACCAAATATCCCGAAGTATGACGTGTCTTAATTCTGAAGTGTGAAGTGTCACATTTCATGTAACCATAGTACACTTAGGGCTACGTACCCCGTTACATCTCCCCCACTTAGGTTCGGTTTACCGACCAATCAGAATGAAGAAGTGTTCGTCACAAACTCTCATTCTCAAAGTCGAAAACCATCGACTTGGCGGCGCGAGCGCGGCGGAGGCTCACTTCACAGTTAGAGCCTCGAGCAGCAGTCTGTGCGCTCTTCTTCAAGGTCTCCACTTCGGCCGTTTATCATGCCTCGTGGCACTGCAAGGTGTGGTGCTAAGACACGCTCCAAGGCTGCTGCCGGAAAGGCGCAAGCCTAGAGCACTAAGCCTCACGGCAAAGGCTCGGCACTTCACGAGGCTACTCAGGTGGCCTCCGAGGCAATCGGCTCATCGGGTGACGTAACTCTGTGTAAGCGAGCAAGCAAGCGCCGCAGCCCGTCGCCATCGGCCTCTACAGACAATCGTCCGAACCCCAATTCGCTGAACGTGAGTTCGACTCTGGCAGTGAGGATGAAGCCGAGTCCGAGAGCACGCACGATGCTCCTGCGGGCTCTGCGGGAGGGCACATCCCAGTCCCCAGCGAGCACAAAGACGACAGCGTGCAGTCGATTGCTAGTGATTAAGGTGATCACGGCCCCAGAACGTATGTGCGCTCTGAGAGTCCGGCCGTCAAGGATAAGGGCACTCCCAAAGCTGGTGGTGATGAGAAAGGGCATTTGGCAAACGTCTCTCGCTTGCCGATGATCTTGCGCGTGTTAAGGCCGCTCAAGCCGAAGGCGCCAAACCCTCTTAGAAGCGTACGGCTTCGAAGTCTCCACTCCGCGAGGAGAAGGAGACTCGGTACTCCCATTGGGGCCTCTTCGACTCCTCGGATGAAGAGGACGAGAAGGAGGAGGAATATGAGGAGGGTGTTATTTCGGAGCCCGGGGAGATCACGAATGACCTCGGTCAGCAGCAGCAGGACTTCAAAGCTGCCCAGCGTGTGCGTGGGGGCTCGGTGGTGGCACCCGTCAGCCAGGGAGCTGCCATCAACTCAAGAGGGTATTGGCCTCCCGAGGAGAGCTCTGGGGCTGACCTCTTCCTGGAGCTTATCGTCGCTCCACGTGATCTTGTGAGCGGCCACACCTCTAGGGCTGTGTACGAACGCACCCTTGTTCAGAAGGAACAGTTGTTTCTTGACAACTTGGAGGCTGCTCGGTGTGTGCTTCTAGCGCCACACCGCATCCCTCTTAAGGACTTCACGACTTGTCGCAAGAAGCCAGAGAACCGGAGTGGTCTCTACCCTCTTTGGGGCTACCCCTGGGTTCTGCCCGAGAACTGCCCCACTTGGAGTTCTTGTGAGGACATGTTCTGGGCTAGGGTGGAGTCTCTCAAGTACTCACCCATGGGGTTACGGGAACTCCATTACGATCAGCTGCTGTCCCGCATCCTGGACCAGCGTGATCTTCGTGTTCGGTTGGCCCCTTGGTCAGCAAGCTCATGCTTCCAAGGGACATCCTGAAGCGTGCGTGCGGCTTCCAGCGCTCACGATGAGCGCGGGTACGGAGTGTATTCAACGTCCGTACCTCGTTCGGGCAAGAAACCCCGGACTACTTATGAAGCTGCCGCCGCTTCTGTTCCCAGATTGCGACAGCCTTTGGGCAGTCAATCAGGAGCCGTTCAATCGGCTCCTACGAGTTCTCGGAGTGGGCATAACCCCTCTACTTCACGAGAAGCTGTCGCTTACCGCGACGCCGTTGCTCCTGGAGGATCCGCTCCACGTGGAAGCGGACTTCTCCATTCCGGTCAAGCAGGGGCGGAGGTGCCCTCGTACGAGTACTCGGCGCCTCCCGAACGCCACTCTCGTCCGAGTGCTCCGACTGCGGGTCCGACACAGGGCCCTGAGGTTGACCGCCTCCGTCAGCGTGTCCTCGTGCTTGAGATTGCACTTGGCCTTGGGACTGGCGGCGATGCTGCCGCCCAGGCCGGGAATCAGGGCGAGCTCGCTCGTCTTGCGGGCCGCCTGGACCTGTTGGAGCGAGAGGTCGCGAGCCTGCACCTGCGGGTGGATCGCCGGGCCTCTTCGTCCGATCTGGACGAGGCCTTTCGCATGATCCGACGGATCGAGGCTCTGCTGGCACGTCTGGAGCCGCCTGTGGCACACTCCCAGACGTACGCGTATGGTGCGTACCCGGCGTACTCAGCGTACCCGGCATATGGCGCCGGGGTCCGTTCGTACGGAGCCCCTCCGGTGTACGGTCTTGACCGCAGCCTTGTCGTTCCGACCGAGGCTTGAGTGCCTGCTCTGACGCCCTCGTCGACGTCTGTGACCGGCCCTCGCTTCGAGGAGCTGGGTCAAGGGGGGTCTGCGAGTCAGCAACCCCCTGCGTATCAAAGTACCGCTTAAGACGTTCAACATAGAACGTCGGGTGCGTCGTCATTGACTTTGGCAGGTCGATGGTGTACGACGCACCATGTCTGGCCAGGACTGCAAATGGCCCGATGAAGCGGTGCTTCAACTTGTTGCTGCCGACAGAGCTGACAGTGTCAAAAGATAGGTTCCTCGTGTCTAGCAACACTAAGTCCCCCACCTTAATTATATTTAAGTTTCCTCTTCCATGTTTGTCTGAGTACTCCTTTTGTTTATCTTGGGCCGCTGCCATGGCATCGCGGACCCTGCTGACAGCGCTCAGCTTGGTATCCATAAAGGATTCCACTTGTTTGCGCAGCGAAACTGGTCTCACATCCAAGACCTAAGAGGAAAGGGCTTTCCGAGCCTCTCCCCCACTTAGAATAGAGGAGTCAGTGTCTCCTCGACGGGTGAGAGGCACTCTGGGGTGACGGAAGCCGTTCAAGTAGAACTGCGTGAGCCCCGTGGACGCGTGCGCCGCGTTGTTGAGCGCAAACCCAACAACTGGAAGCTGCGTCGACCACGTACGTGGTGCTGCCGCGCACACACTGCGCAGAGTGCCCTCGAGCACTCGATTGACGCGCTCTGTCTGGCCGTCTGTCTGCGGATGGTCCGCGGTGGACATCTGCAGACGAGTTCCCAACAAAGGGAGCAGTGTTTTCCAAAACGCAGCCGTGAACCGCGGGCTCGGTCCGAGACAATCGCCTCCGGGAGACCGTGATAGCGGAACACGCCATCGACGAGCAACCTTGCGGTTTGTTCGCCCGTAACAGTGACGGGAACCGGAGCAAGATGTACCATCTTGCTCAGCCGACACACGAACACCAAAATTCCGGTGTTGCCGTGTGTAATGGGCCCAACTCCAATTACATAAGTAGGTAGATATTTCTTTAGTTATTACAAAAGTAGGTAAAGTGGCACACGGGTAGCGTGTGCCAATGTGTCATCATCGGATTGGTTGATAGTGAGGAGACAGACTCACTTATTGACCAATCAGATATAGACATGTGTTTGAGTGGCTCACACGAGGCCAGGAGTAGCCGCCCTGGTCCTAAATAAATCAGAGTTGAATTTGACACAAACCTAAGACTTGGTTTTACTATTGCAAGCTTCCTTCACACTATAGTGTAAGCTAGGGACGGTATCTCTTACCCCGTTACACCGTGTCCGTCGGCGGGAAGCCCAAAGATAAAGTCAAGGCTCATCGACTTCCAACAGTCAGCCGGTACAGGCAGGCTCTGTAGTGGAGCCGAAGAGTGCCCTGCGGGTCTGACCCGCTGACATGTTTCACATGTCTTCACGTATCGAGCGACCCACTTGTACAAGTGGGTCCACCAGAAGGCCTGAGAGACCAACAGAAAAGTCTTCTCGCGGCCCAAGTGGCCACTGGAGGACGCGTCGTGCGCCTCCGCGAGGATATCGAACTTGAGATCTTCGGCGTTGGGTACGAACACCCGTGGAGGTTCATTGGGCTCCACCCGGTAATAGAGGAGGCCATCCTTCAACTCATATCGGTGGAGCCGTGAGTGCTGTCGCGACGAAAGCCAGTCGGCCTTCGCGCTCGTTCCTGCCGTGAGGAACTTGACGATAGGCGCGACAACCTCATCGTCCCGATACGCCATACGTATCCGATCATATAGATCCGTTGTCACCCGTGTGATATGGGCCAACTCGTAGTCAGGACGCCGAGAGAGGGCGTCCGCAAGCACGTTGAGCTTGCCCGGCTTGTACTCGACGCGGAAGTTGTACTCCGCTAAAAAAGACAGCTACCTCGCCATCCTTTGAGACAGGTGAGGCGAATTGGTCGCCGTCCTCAAGGATGCGTGGTCTGTGTAGATCACGAAGGGCCTCGAGCCCAGAAGGTGAACACGAAACTTCACAAGGGCATATTTCATTGCCAGGAGCTCCTTGGTGTGGACAGGGTAGTTCCGCTCGGCGGCTTTGAGCTGCCTGGACTGGAGCGAGATGACTCGTTCATGTCCAGCCGTGTCGGCCTGCAGCAATGCACACCTGATGGCGTAATCGGAGGCATCGCAGACAACGTTAAACGGCTTCGTCCAATCCGGAAGGGCCAGGACAGGAGCCTCTTGGCGACTGGCCTTGATGCTAGCAAAGGCATCCTGGTGCTCTTGCTCCCAGTGCCAGTCGACGGCCTTCTAAAGGAGGCCCGACCAGGGCTTAGCAAATCCCGCGTACCCTGCGCTGTACTTGTGAAGGTAGTTGGCCAAGCCCAACCACTGTCAAAGATCCTTCTGGGATCGAGGCGTTGGCCATGCTGCTATGGCCTTGACCTATTCTGGGCCAGCCCGAACGCCCACGTTGCTTGCGAAGCAACCGAGAACTTTAATCTCTGGCGACGCGAAAACGCACTTGTCGATGTTGGCGTAGAGCTTGTTCGCTCGCATCACGTCCAATACTTGACGGATGTGTCCTAGATGCACCTTCATGGCCGTCTTACCTCCTTCGGCACGGCTATGGACGAATATGTCGTCGAAGTACGTCTGTACAAAGGTACGCAATGGGCGGAACAATTGAGACACCAGGCGATTGAGCGTCGCCGGGGCGTTAGACAAGCCCTGCGGCATGACGAGCCACTCCCAAAGCATGCCGCTTGGAGTGCTTACCGCGGTGAGCGGGATGTCGCTCTCTCGCATCAGGATTTGGTAGTATCCGTCTACCAAATCCAGCGCGCTGTACAGTACGCTTCCGGCCATGTTGTTCAACAAGACATCCTTTCGTGGGATTGCTGTTTGGGCCGGCACCGTTGCGTTGTTCAGCTTGTTATAAGCGTGAGCCAGACGCTACTTTCCGTTCGGCTTCCGAACGCAGAAAGTCGGCGTCGAGTGCGGGGATTTCGACTCCCGCACCATGCCTGCCTTCACTTTCGCGGCGAAGAAGGCATCAATGACCTCGCACTGCTCGCGCGAGAGAGGCCATTTCCTTGTGACACAATACGGTGTGCCAGGCACGAGATTGATCTCGTGCCATACGCCTCGATCCGGTAGGAGTTGGGTCGGTGGGTGTTTGTTCATCACGTCCGCATACTTCGTCACCAAAGGATACACCGGATCCTTGGGGTTCTTAAGGATCTCAGAACCCAAGCGCGTCTGACGCTGCTTGTTCAGGTCTTCCAGGACGTTCTCGTCCAAGACAGAGGAGGAGTTTAGCTCCTCCCGAGTGGTCTCAGGACTCATGAGTACTATCTCAGCAATCTCTCCAGCCTTGAGATTGGTCAGGAAAGTCTCAACCGTCATTTCCTCGGATTCAATATCTCTGCAACCTCTGGCAGCAGTTCCAAGTGGACACCAGATGCCTTGACGGGTAAACCGGTCTCGCCATCGAAGATGTGATAACACTCTTCCACCGGCCTTGTTAGAGGAGCCCGTGTCCTGGACTGCGAGTCGCTTGAAGCGACGTCGAGCTTTGCTGCCCACGTCTAGGGATGTTGGCGCTACGACATCCGAGGCACTCGTGGCCTCGTGTGGTACCGTGGTACCCACACAGGAAGCGTGTTCGACGCCTTCCTCTTCAGTTAAGGTCTGGGCGACCGCGTATGGCACTGTGTTACACACACAGGAAGCGTATCCGACGTCTTCCTCTTCAGTTAAGGTCTGGGCGACCGTGAGTGGAACTCTGTTACCCACTCTGAACACGCTGTTCTCGGTGTTCGTGACAGCTGCCGCTGTCTGCGAAACTAAGTTACCCGCTTCTGGACCTAAGTTACCCACTTGGCCAGCGCTTCCTCTGGGCGCTGCCACCTTCAAACCACCCTCGGAGTCGTCATATACGTCGACGACTCCCAAGCATATGCCGGATGCTTTGGTACCCTGGCAGCCCTTGCGGGCGCCCCGGGTCCTGACAGAGGTGGGAACATGACTCACCAATGCTCTGTCGGACTGCGTAGGGCGGCCGGCACTGATTGCCTTGCCTCGCCAGTCGATCCAGGGCTCGTGCTTCTCAAACCAGGGCATGCCCAGGATCATATCATATGGATCCATATCGAGAACAGTGAACTGTTCGAGGCTGTCAAAGTCTTCAAACTTGACGGCCAGATCCACTTGGACGTTGGGGACAGTGACGACCTTCCCGTCGGCCAGTCGCACTGACACCGTCCCGTTGTCCTTGCTTTCTCTCAAAGCATCGGACAACTTGTTGCTGTTGCGAGCAACCGTCTGGCGGCGTGCGAAATTCTTCGACGTCCCAAAATCGATCAAGATTCTAAAGGGATGATCGCATCCCCGTACACATCCGTGTACTACGAGCAACCTGCCGCTGCTCTTCGCCGATTCGAGAGTGCGAAGACCCCTAGGGGCTAAGTCTGCGTGGTACGCGCCACCCGCGCACCCATCACGAAGACTTAGTTCTTCCCCAGTAGGGCGCCCCGCCCCTACTGGTTCCCCTGTCCCCGGGATCCTGGCTTCTGCCAGCGACGTTTGAGGACGGGCTTGGGGAAGGACCGTCTGCGGATTCTTTCCGCGGGACAGTCGCGCTTGAAGTGGCCTATCTTCCTGCAGCCGAAGCAGCGGATGTCCCGCTGTTCGGCGGACCCGAGTATCATGGGAACTGGTCCGTTAGGGCTGGTTCGACCGGGAGCCGACAAGGAACTCCCAGGCCATGCTGAGGCCGGCGTACGCGCCTGGCGATGGCTGTACTCTTCTTGAAGAGCCACTTGAATCGCCTCTTCAAGGGTGCTTGACTGCACCCGGAACAGCTGAGTGCGTGCGGGGCCCACTCGAAGGCCGTCCATGAACACAGTCATCTTGATGTGTTCGTTGAGTGGGTTTCCCACTAGGGACTCCGTGAGCTCCCGTATCTCTTGCACGTACTCGTGCAGTTCGCGCCTCCCTTGTTTACACGAGCGGAAGCGCGAACGCTGGCGGTACTCGTTGCTCGCCGGGAGGAACGGGGCTCGGAGCTGTTCGCACAGCTGAGCCCAGGATGTGAAACATCCAGGGGAAGTTGCTTCCCGTGTGTACACCCAACGCTTAGCACGGCCGCTAAGGTTGGAGAGTGCAAAAGCAACACGCAGTTGCTCGGTCGAGATCAGAGCCGCGTCCATCGCAAGCTCTACCTCTCGGACCCAGAAGTGAAGGTTCTCGCCTTCCTTCCCTTCATACGGCTTAACCTTCAGCCGTATTGGCTTCGGGTGAGACGGATTTGCTTCCGCCGCCGGAGCCTGCAGGTTCTCCCGCACATGCGCGATGAGGCCCTGCTCGTACGCGTCGAAGGCATTGACGCGCTCGAGCTGCTCAGCCGGTGTTGACACCACCAGGCTTTGCAGGGCCTCCATCCCGAAGATGCCTGCCATCTTCCGAACCGACTCAAACTGAGAGTCGTTCATATGGGAGAAGTCGTTCCTATCCATGGCAACGAACTTCGGAGAGGTCCAGGTAGTCTACCCGCGGTGGCGTGGATTGACTACTAGTGCTACCAAGTGTGACGGGGTCACACAGCACCTTGCGCTAGAGGAAATTATCTCCCGAGAGGATACAAACTCTCAGTGAACAGCAGTTCACAGGTCCCCTCTTTATTCAAAAGAGAGCGAAGTGACCTAAATGAGGTAGAATGTAAACTGAGTATATTTATAGGTAAATATAGCTTGGGTTTAATACAAACTATAGGTCACCTATAGAAATGCAATGTCGTCAACCAATGGTTGGCTTTGAACGACCTTGGTACTTTGTACCAAATATCCCGAAGTATGGTGTCATACTCCTGAAGTGTGAAGTGTCACACTTCATGTAACCAGGGTACACTTAGGGCTACGTACCCCGCTACAAACTTCCTGTAGCGCAGACCCCGTCACAGCTAGAATACTCTAGATTAGAATTACCTAGATTAGAATATCCTACTGTAGTTTATCGTCACATTAATAGTGTGGCTTGTGGAAGTTTTTTTTTTAAATACAAATATTCAAATAAAAAATAATATTTCATTATCATGACAGTTATTAATACGTCGGTACTTTTTGTGGCAACAGTTCCTCGGTGAGTAAAGGACAGCAGTAGACATGGATTTGACGATTAGTAGACACATGCAACCAGGCAACAGTAGACACACAAAATACTACTACATGTACATGTACAGTACATGTAGTAGTAGTGCAAAGGTCGGAATGCAGATCGTGATGGAGAACAGCTATACGTACAAAACCACAGTACAAGTTGTAGCTTGGTTGTTGCATTTACAGCATACGGGGTCAGCATCGCGCGTAGACTGCGCTGATGACCAAGAATTGTACTTCAAAATGAACACAATTTTATTCAAACTTCAGATATCGAAGCCCATACAAAGATACCTGTACCTTAAGTACTGCATATCGCCGCTAGTAGCACCTTCAAAAGGCAGATTTGCACCACAAAACAGCTCAAACGCAGTCATGACGAACACTCCACAGTTGTAACTATCCGTCTGAGCGCCAAGATTAGATTCGTAAAGTCGAACACGGTATCTTGACTGGACAGGCTCCGGCAAGAGAGGAACGATCGACTTCGCTACGTCTCGAACATCGACTAAAAAGCTGGAGTACATAGGATCGTAGAAAGTAACTTCACGGCGGTCGAGGCTGACCATGATACTACACCAGTGAATCCCTTTGCAATTTATTGGGAGCAGAATGACCTCCGTCGTCAACCCCGACACCAAATCCTTGAATATTTGCGTGTGAAAAGAAACTACTCCATCGATCACAATGCAGAGACTTGACGGGTCGATATAAACAATGTCAGGTCGAGCTGAAAAAAGTTTATCCAGCAATATAGTGATAGTTGTGTCTCCGAGTGTATTGTTCCCTGCTAGTTCCAGCATCTCCATCTATAAAACCAAAATAATTAGATGGTTTACTTCAACATAAAGTATTACAACGTGACGGTACCTGAGCGGCAAAAAGTGGCGCTGATTGCAACTTCTCCACAAGACTGGGCTCTCTGGTGACGTGAAATTCAGGAATAGTAGTACTAGTACTAAAGTCAATACTTGGGATCCAATTGATCGTTTTCTTTACAGCGAACACCGCTTTGGTCGCCTTGTGCCATAGTTTCATAGCCGCTAGGGTAGACGTCGTAAGGATTCCCACACTACCAATCTCCAAACACACATCCCTTTCCGACAGTCCTTTGGTCTTACGCTGCAAAGCTGTAACCCTTTGCTCGCACCGCCTAATAACCGTCCAAGGCAGTATAAAGGCCACTTCTTCGGGGCGTAAAATTCCTGCAGCAGACATCGTGTAGGCAGAAATTTTTGGAGCTCTGAAAAATCGAAAAACCTCGAACTTTTCGCACAGTGTCGCGGTTTGGTATGTAAGTGTTGTCGAAAAAGACGAGTTCAGCAGAGCCAAGCTAGGGCTTTTAGCAGCGCCCACCTCAATGGTATCCGCACCTTCTGCTGCAACTTCTTGATCTGTGAGCATGTTGGGGCCATGAGCATCTGCGTCCACCTCCACCGTTTCGTTAACGGCTCCATCAAATTCTCGATTCAACTCCAGCGGGCGATCTGGATCGCACGTAGAAGTACTGCTCTGCCCTGGAATATTGCAAAGCCCAGGATAATCGACCGTAGACGGCAACGGTCGGGAAGGTTGGGTGGCGCCTGCGGTAGCGCTGGACGTGCTGTCTGTCTCATTAGACACAGTATCACGAGCCAAATTAAGAATTCCAGTGGTCGAGTAGCGCGCGTTAAAGCGCCCAACCCACGTCTTTTGGGTGGACAAATTCGGGAAATCGGTAATAAACTCGTCGATATTCCGGCAATAAAATAACATTTCACCAAACGTGCCTCTGCCATCTGCTCGTAAATTGTCGAAATAGTCGAGGACGCGATCTTCATAAGGCTTCAACTTTCGCTTTGGCCGACTTACATTTTTTCGCTTGCGCTCTGAGCCGACCACCTCATCCGATAGATCCCAGTATTGTCTTCTCATATCTCTTAGTGACGTCGGCTTGACGCATAACTCGCGGACGGCATCCTCCAAAGACCACTCGGGGTGCGCCTTCCATACTCTTGTTATAGCGATCTTCTCCTTTTCAGTGCGCTGGACGCACACGCGTTTTGCCATCCGCGATTTTTTTTTCCAAACGAGAACTGACTTCCTTTTGCAACCACTCGTTTCTGTATCAGATTTTATCAGATTTGTGGGTACATGAAGACTCCTATTAACTCGCGTCGAGTTAATGTGAAACAGGACACGGCTCCTATTAGCTCGCGTCGAGTTAATGTGAAACAGGACGCGGCTCCTATTAACTCGCGTCGAGTTAATGTGAAACAGGACACGGCTCAAGTTAGTCGCGTCGAGTTAATGTGAAGCAGGACGCGGCTCCTATTAACTCGCGTCGAGTTAATGTGAAACAGGACACGGCTCAAGTTAGTCGCGAAACCAAATATGCAATACACGTAACGAAAAAAGCATGTCGCTGTAAAATTAATTTTATTTTTTAAAGGAGACGTTCTAGCATCTGGGTAATCTTTCAGCGGAGTAAATACTGAATATCTAAAGCTGGAGAAGCGACTGGGGGCCTTCCTACCCGTCTGCTAATCGGGAGCTCTTCTTCAAATTCTGCATTCTGACGAGTCGGGGGTGCACTTCGTGTGGGTTGTGCGGCCGGAGCCAACAGCGCCGCTATGTCGATTCTCGATACTGTCGAGAGTGTGGAGGAATCAATATTCCTTGCTGTTGTCTGAAAACGACTTTCATTTGTTACCGCTGCACCTTGCGGTTGAAAGTCATTGGTAGCGACATCGGAAAGCCCAAATGGCTCCGATCCCTGAATCCCACAGTGACCAACAAAACTGGTGTAATCGTCGCCGATGCATCTATTTCCACCCAATCTGTAGTTTTGGTAAGTACTATAGCTACTTTCTTCCAATTGGGCACTTTCAGGTTGAAATTCATGAAGAAATGCCTCCACCGACGAATTTATAGCGTCCCAGCTTGGTGATGAAGCGACGCTTGGTCCTATAGGCGCTGTACAACAACCGCTCTCGACATACAACAGCCTTTGATCTTCGTTGCTTATTACTGATAACCGCGCTGGTTTCGCCTTTGTTTTGCGAGCGAGCCGTACTCTACGATCCTTAAACTGCATGTGCAGCCCACCAACACCCGGTACACTGAGCCCCAAAGCCATGCGACCACATATCACATGAGCGCAAGATAGGAACTTCTTATAGAAGGCACACGTGCACTCAAATGTGCGAGTACGAACTAGCCAACCTCCAGGCGGCATTCCAGCATGATGCGCCCGTCGGCCTGACCATTTCACAGCTAACTTGTAAAACGTTGATGCCGCCTTTTTTTCGACATCCGTCAGACATTCTTCAGAGCTAATCAGCTCTCTTCCCGTAGCTTCCTGCGCAGTAGAATCACCAATCCCAGAAATGTTGCTAATATCGCTGTTATCGCGGTCTTGATCACCAGTATATCGAACACGAATGACGGATTCCTCATGTGTACGGAATACCGCTACCCGCTGGGTTGTGACTAGAACTTTTGCTAGCTTTTTGGCTTCTTGCGGAGGAGCCTGCAGGGACGATCGCTGATAAGGTGGTACACAAATTGAGTAGTCTTCCGCAATAGTGAGAAGCTTCAAAATCAGGCGTCTAGTGTCAACAGCCTTTCGCTGTGTATATCTCTTAATGCTCGCATTGAATACTTCACACGGGTTGTTCGTTGTTGCAAATCCGCCGGGTGAATAGTAAATTTGCCAACGCCAGAATCGACTTCTTAGCCATTGAGTATAAAAATAGCCAACAAAATCTTGCAATCGAGAGTCACGCCTCCATTCATTCATCACTTTACTCCATACCGATCTCATCTCTTCCTCACTAAGTGTATAGTGCATATCCATAATCCCACGATAAGCAACTCCACGGATCACATCTGGCAAGTGCCGAATCCGTTTTCTTACATTGTACAATACATGAAAAAAACACATCAAGTACTTGGAGTTGCTGAAACCAGCGATTTTCACCAAGCCATTAAGCTGAGCAGCTTCTGCATCACCCATCACAGCGTCAATTCTTAATGCAGTCTTCATATGTGTTTGAAATACCCTCGCGAAAGCTCCGACAGCCTCGTAATACTCACTTTCAGTTCGCTGGCTAACTATGAATAATCCAGCAAGATGATAAACACGCCGTTTGTCGGTGAAACCGCAGGTAATAACTGGATAGCCTAGGTCACTGAGCTTAAATGTGGCGTCCAAGTGAAAAATAAGAAATGGCTCCTTGTTCTGTAGCGCCACGATGCTTCGTAATAGTTTTAAGGTAGTTATTCCCAAAATCAGTGGCTGCTCGTCCTCTCCATTTCCTACAAATGGGTATCCATCCTCGTCCTCAATATTGCCAAATACAAAAGCGGTTTCAGGATCAATGTCGACCGTATATGCCTTAGACCGGACGAGTTCCTGGACGCGTTGAATTGAGTTTTTCGATCCTTGAAGCCAGCGGATATATTGAACGCTACGCTGAACCTGGGCGTACGACGGGTAGCCAAGCACTGGTTTTGGGAGATCAGGTGCTCGCAGTAGGCTGCTCCAAATTAGACGAGGTGGAACGGCGTTTTCATCCATCCGATGTATGAACGCCTTCATTTCCGGTGTCACTTTTGGGCGCGGCGGGACCGCACAAGCAACACCACCGCGTAGATGAGCAGCTTCGTTGGTAAGTACAATCCAGTGAGAGCTTACAGCACACTGACGTACTTTCCAACGAACAGGGCATTTCGTAGAGACTCCAGTAGGTTGACACGTTACGCTCTTGCAGTGCAGATGTCTCTCTATCATTTCGTGGTCTCCAGGACAAATTGAGCACACAAATGGCCTCACACCACGCACGACAGAGCAGCAGAACGATTCCCATCGATACTTAATAAACGCATCTTCGCTCCGAAATTCCCCAAGCTTTGACCAGCTCTGCGATGGAGGCATGGTACTGCAGTGGTAGGTCTACTAGTGTCAAGTCTTCACGATGCCACCCGTTGTGGTGTAATGGTAGGAGCTGAATGGCTGGTTGCCATTGGCAGATTCAGTTGCCAATGAGTGAATCCGCGACGGCGACACACGTGAGTCCGTTCCATGTACACGAACCAGGTGTGTACTCCAAAAGCCAGTAATCTGTCTACGGATGGACTGTTGAGCTTGCTCCTGTGTACCGTTGTCAATTTGTGTCTACCAGCTGCACGTTTGTGTCTACTAGCCTACAAAAGTGTGTATTGATGGCCTAGACTCTTCCTCGGTCAGTCTTCTCCGAATGCTGCAATTTTGCGGCGATGTCGCAGATCAGCATCCAATAAGACATGCACCACCATTTTGTCAAAATCGTGCATCGCGACCATCGACCATCGCAGCCATGGCCACCACCAGCAATTGACCTCACCACTAGATGATCATCCACCCGATGCATGCGGCACAAACTCTGCACCGACATTCATCGAGCCGAGCTACGTATGTCCATGCTTTTCCTCTGTTGCTTTAGTAGTATGAGCCAGGATTCCAAGCTCATCCTTCTAAGTTAGAATCTAACTGGCCCCGGAACGGCGGAGACCCATCGTGTTCCCCATACGTCGGCGTGTCACTGACGACGAGACGATTGCTTCAGATTCGCGTCGTTGTCTTGCACGCATGCGTGGCACTTCACAAGTTCACTTCAGAAATGGCTCCTGAACCGTTAACCAGCGTCGCCGTCGTAGTCCGCTCGCGGCCCGGAATAGCAGAGCTCACACATGTGACGGATACATTGTCGGCCTACCTCGACTACTCGTCGAGTCTGCCATTAGCTCGAGCCTGTGCCTTGAGCTCCGTGTCGCTACTACGGAGAGTGTGGGACATCAGCAAGTCTGCAGAGACCGTCGTGGACCCGTGGTGCCAGCCCACGAATAGCTGGTGTCCATCCAGAATGCTTTGGAGCAATCAGTTCTACTATCAAGACCAGTTCTCCAAAGGAATAGTCGAAGCTTGCAAACATGCAGACGTGGGCATAGTACAGTGGCTGGTGGATCACTTCGCAGGCTGTATAGTGCCACCTGAAGCTGTAGAGGCAGCAGCTCAACGAGACAAGCAAGAAATCCTTCAATTATTACATTAAGTTCATGAAGAGCACAAGAAGTCGTCGATGCCTGGTGCTCGTATCCAGGCCGCAAAAAAGCCTCACCAAGTTAAATTCTGGGAGAGCAATGCCCTCCTTGCTGCAGCGATGGGGGGACACGGAGATCTGGTACTGTGGCTCTACAGAGAAGTGTTCCACGGCTTCTACATGCAGAGTAACCAGGAAGTGATGGACGAACTGGCACGTCACGGAGATGTAGACACAGTGCGATGGCTCGTAACCGAAGGGTGTCAGCCTCCTCGTCTCGACTTTGCAGCCGAAGGAGGCAATATCGCTATGGTACAGTGGCTCTTAACTCAGAGTCGCGACGCTGGTAAGCAATGGGCGCTCAAGAACGCGGCCGCTCAGGGTCATCTGGAGATCGTGAAGCTGCTTGTAAGTGAAGGCATGGTGTATCTTGATGGCGAGGCATTCTACGATGCAGCAGCAAACGGCCACTTGTCGGTAGTGCAGTGGCTAAAGGAGAGCAATCTGGGCTTGAAGACAGCGTATAAAGCTATGGATTTGGCAGCAACCAACGGCCACTTGGAAGTTATGCAATATTTGCATAGCAACTGCTTGGCTACTTGTACGCACCACACGATGCGTAAAGCGGCGAGTAATGGCCACCTGCACATTGTCACGTGGCTCCACCTGCAATTCAGAGGCCACCCCAGCATCGACTTGTATGCGGCTGGATTCAAGCAGCAATTCAACACGACAGTGATGGATATTGCCGCGATGAATGGCCATCTCCATGTGATGGAATACTTGCATAGCTCCGCGAGAACGATGGATACACTCGCCACCGTTGACGAGGAAATACTCGAGAAAACAGTCCCAATATGCACATCTGCTTCGGTCCAGTTCGCTGCTGCTGGCGGTCATCTTGAAGTGCTGAAATGGCTTCATGAGAATTGCTGGACGGAGCCTTCTGTAGACATCATGGACGTTGCAGTAGCCAGTGGCAATCTAGAGTTAGTCAAGTGGCTCCACGAACATGCTGCGGCTAAGTTCTCGAAGGCAGCCATGGATGGTGCTGCCAAGGAAGGTCATCTGGCTGCGGTCAAGTGGCTGCATGAGAACTCGCCTGGAGGATGCACAGTCAGAGCAATAGATGAGGCGGCTATGGGTTATCTAGATGTCGTGCAGTGGCTCAGTAATAATCGAAGTGAGGGCTGTTCCACCAAAGCTCTGGACGGTGCAACGAGTGGAGATCACTTCGACGTGGCGCTGCTTCTGACTGTAAGATATCCCGATCTTGGTGACAACGCGGATCTCGAGTTCATAGACAACAATTATATCAGAGAGTGGATGGAGGAAAAGTATCTCACACACCGCTAGTTTTACGGTGTGTTGTGCATCGCTGCGCGCTTGCTACTTTAATTGTGGGAAATGGTCCACATTATGGGAGGGATGTCCCGCAGTTATTTATCCTTGTCGGGAAGAGTATAAACTTCCGGGGAGGGATGTCCCGCAGTTAAATATCATTGTCGGGAAGAGTATAAACTTCCTACTCATCGAATCCCTGAGTATGAAAGCTTTAAAACCAAGCAGGACACAGCGCTATTCGATCCGGAGCAAGTGGCAGACTGTCAGCCTGCGACGTAAGGCGCTAAACTCCGTCTGGGTGCCTAGCGTCCATCAAAATAAATATTGTGATCATGCGAACGATCGTACTTGACTGGCGTGCTGTATCAAATAGGGATGCTTCCACCATCTAAAATCTCACCATCTCTAGCATTTTTCGCAAAAAATTATCGAGCCAATAACCAAGTCTTCTGCCTGAAGGTTCAGGACGGAAGCTACTCAGACTTCCGGACACATGAGGACTCATTGCTCAGTGCCATTCTGCGACTTTCCATCCGAGCAAAGCGCGAATTATTCTCGCAAAGCAATGTCACCCCGTGCCGTCTTCCTTCCGGCCGAGTGGATATTTCACTGCCTTGCTCGCCTCGATCTCCATTTTCAAATTTGAACGCTAAGCACGATTCCTCTCCTCCTTCGTCGAGTCACTCGGCCGTCTCGCCTTCCCGGCTGAAAGCTCGGACTGCAATGGGTTCCTCTTCTACACTTGTGACGCTACTTCACTTGACGACGGCCGCCATCCAGATCGGCATGAACCTGAGTCCAGCCCCAGACATGTACCGGGTGCACAAGTTCAAGACGACGGGGCAAATGGCGCTGCTCCCTCTTGTGCTCATGTGCTTTAACAACCACTTGTGGCTGCTCTACGGACTACTGACCGGCAGCTACTTCCCGTTGTGCGCTGCGGCGCTGGTCGGAGAGACCGCCGGGATCGTCTTCACGAGCGTCTACTACCGCTATGCGCGCAACACGCTCGAGACCCGTCGGACCTGCGGCGCTGCGCTCTTCGGTATGGCGCTGGTTACGCTGTATGTGTTGCTTGGCGTCACTGGCAAGACGGGGCAGTCATTCGATCAAGTGGTGCAGTCACTGGGCTACGTCGGTGCCAGTATCAATATCTGTCTGTACGCGTCGCCATTGGCAACGATTAAGGTGGTCCTGGCGACCAAGTCGTCGGCTTCTGTGCCTATTAACCTGTGCATTATGATCTTCCTTAACTGCTGCATGTGGGTGGCTACGTCTATTGTGGACGGCGACGTGTTCGTGTTGATCCCGAGCGTTATCGGTCTGGTGTTCAGCGGCGTGCAGCTCCCGCTCTACTTCATCTACCGCCCAACCACCCCCTACATGGACTTGGATGCCCAATTGGAAGAAGGATACGGCATAAGGAACGTCGACAGCTTCAAGGAAGAGCTCAACATGGAGGGCGGGTTACCAACGACCTACCGAACTGTGCGTCCGTCTCGCGTGGCGCGGTTTACGACCTACACGTACCAGCGAGCCGAAGGAACTCCACTCACTGTGGGAAGCATGCCTTCGTTCTCAGCTACAGAGGAGAGTCCGCATGTGTTCAGCGAGCGTACTCCGATCATGACCCTGGATTCGCTGCGATTCTCATGGGATGGCGACGACTTCAGCGACGTCGAGATGCAACCGCTTATCCTGACACCCATCGCGGCTTAACATGCTGCATATCAGTCAGTTAAAAATGGTGCGTAACTAGCAGGTCTAGCGACGGATTTCAACCAAAGCAAATGTGTAAAACAAATGCAAATTTCTCCATCTTTTTGTCTCCTTCATCGTGGGATTGCACAGGTCAAGCTGTTCTTCCTATCTCTTAGATTACGCAACATAAGTCGGTTGCAAAGAGCCTTTTGCGTCTTTTCATTCCCACTCTTCAATTCTCCAGACAAGGGATTGCGTCTTGGTACCGGTATTATAAGCGAAAATGACTGGCACAGCAGAGATTGTGGTCCGGTCGATGGCAGCGTGTTCGGGCGCCGTCATGATCCTGAGCCCGTCCATCTTGATCTATCGCGTCTCCCAGCAGAAGGACGTGGGGGTGGCGTCTGTGATCCCTCTCGTGACTTTGTTCTCCAATTGCCACATTTGGGCACTTTACGGCTACATGATCGAGAATTGGTTCCCAATTTTCTGGATTTACCTCTTCGGAGACTTCGTGGCGCTGGCTTTCCTTTCTGTTTACTGGAAGCACACAAGACAGCGACGCTACGTGAACCGAGTGTTGTTAATTATGGCTTGTATCGTGACTGTCGTCACTGTCTACGCCATTGTCGGAGGATTGGGTCACACAGGCCAGTCAAGAGATGGGATGGGCTCTGTTATGGGTATCTTTGCGGATATCTCGGCTATCTGTATGTACGGAGCCCCCATGGAGAAGCTTCTACAAGTGCTCAACTACAGATCCGCCGCCTTCATTAACGCGCACATGGTCATCGCAGGACTTACGAATAATTGTCTATGGTTCACGTACGGCATCCTGTCCGACAACTGGTTCATTATCTCGCCCAATATCGTCTTCATCTCACTCAATACCTTCACACTGGTACTCTGTGTCGTGTTTGATCCCAAGACACACCCACTTCCAGCGGATTTCCACGTCCAAGGAGACGGTGAGAGCGATGAATCGCCAGCGCTAACAGCGTCGAAGAGCAGTCTGAGCTGTAAGGGAGACAACATGATGCCTAGTCCAGCCTTTGAGGCCATGCATTCGCCGCTGGACTCCATTCGTGCGTCGAAGTGAACGAAAATTAAAACTGAAGTCGATTTAGTATCATTAAAGCTTAATGTACATGTATAGTTGGCTATTGAGCCAAGTTGATAAGAGTCGGTATGAATTATTAGAAGAGAGTGGGCGTACGTTAAAGTTCAATTTGCCTTTTGTAGGGTGCAAGTCTTTTCAGATGGAGAAGAGCAAAACTGAAGTCTTTGTCATATTTCGTCGCTTTGAAAGCGCTTTGTTGTACCTCATGTTAAACACGACATGATGTAGTAAAAATATACTGGACACAACTAGCGAGCAAAAAATCATAATACTGTATATCATGGATGAATGTATTTCTTTTCCACGCAACTTTTCCAATCGTCTCGATTACGTAAGCTCTAGCAATTCATAAGTCCAGTTAGTGTTATTAATACCACGTTCCATTCAATCTTCAATTCACCGCACATTGCAAGCAAGTCGGGAATGGGTATTCGAGTTTAGGCTGGACACGGCAGGTAACACAATACACCTCACTTATTATTATTATTCAATTCACCGCACACGACCCCATCGACCGCAACACGATGGCAAATGATACCGCGGTTCTTGTTATCAAAAACGGTGGCAGCATGCTCTGCGATTGTGATGTGCAGTCCTGTCATTTTGATCCATTAGATTTTAAAGTATTTGGGGGAGGCATCGGTGGTCCCGTTGGTTACTCTACTGGCCAACAGCCACGTGTGGGCATTGTACGGATACTTGATCGAGAACTCGTTCCCGATTTTCTGGATCAACGTATGCCGTCGCACTTTTTTATCTCTCAGTTTACTGAAAATAAAACACCTTGCAACGGGGCTACGTGAATCGGGATCTGGTTGTTGTGTCTATTATCTTGGTTGCTGTCACCCTCTACGCAATTATCGGAGGACTAGGATACACCAACCAGTCGAGAGATAGTATGGGCTCCGTTATCGGTCTTTGTGTCGATTTCTTTGCTGTTTGTCTGTACGCCACTCCCATGCAAACACTCTTTCAAGTGCTCCAATATTCTTCATCAACGCACACATGGTCGTCAGGGGTTAATAGTACCCTCCAAAACCCGGTATTAGTATTACTGGTACTACCTGGGCTCCTCGGAGGCGGTAATACTTAACACCTTGGTTCCGGACGTCGTAACTAACGACATCCATTTTTTTTATGTCGTAACTTACGACATAGCGCAAAGTTTATTAGCAAATGGCTCGGAAATGATTTTTCAATACTTTAATCAAGTATGATGCAACATATAAGCTGCAAGAGGTTTTTCAGGAACGAAAACAAAACCAGGTCAGGGGATGGGAATCAGGTGGGAGGTGAATCCTTGACCGCTCATTCGAGATTTTGCTGGATGACACAGAAGCGCTCCAGTCGCCGCGAGAAACCTGCCGCCCTAGCTGTCGCCGCACACGACGTTGTCTTTGGGCACTTATGGCGACAGCTCAAGGCGGTGGGGTGGACGTCCAAGCGGCCGAGAGGACTGCAGACAGAGTGGACATACACAAGTCCGCAGAGAGCTCACGTCTTAATAGGTGAGCGTGCGGTTGTCGATTACGCCTTCCAGTCGGGATTGTTGGCTGAGGAAGACGCGGTAGCGGATGCTGGTAAAGATGGTCGGGGGGGGGGGGGGGGGGGGGGGGGGTAGAGATGATCAAGCCCCAGAGGAAGTCGGGAGCGATACACGGCTTGATAATGCAGGAACTGATTTTGAAAACGGCATTACACCCTCCCAAATTGACACAAGTGCTCTGCTATCACAAAATACTATCGACCAGATGTTCGGATCCTCCAGTGAATCGGAGGTTGAGCTTTCGCAGGCTGCGGTAATGAGAGCATTTGATCTCTCCCCGAGTGATTTAGAAGCCGAACAGAAAAGAAGAGAGGCTGCCACAAGCTTGCACATGTTATCCGAGGCGTCGGGAATGGAGAGCGAAGGGGAAGACGAATGCACTGGACCCGCCAATACCCTCATCGTTGCACAACGACTAGCTCGAGTACCGCTGACAGCCACGGATGACGTGAACGTGTTGCAGGATGGGGCGAACAGCAGTGAGTACGAGGACTATAGCTCAGACGAGAGCGAGGGTGCCGGTCTGTGATGACGACTGTGCTTCCGAAGTTGACGTGATAGACGAAGATGAAGACGTTCTTTCAGACAGTGATGCTGTCGCTATGGATGAATCTTTCCTGGCATCACTTAATGTTGGCAGCACTACACTGAGCAAAGCGGCTGAGGAGGCTCGCAAGGACACTCTTCGATCTATGCAATGGACACCGGTTTCGATGGAGTACGAAACGGATACTAATGCTTATCCCGGACTGGGTCAGGAGGAAGCTAGACTTGTGGGCGAGCTGCTTGACGTTTGGCGCTCGCCAATCCTCACTCTTTTCTACTTCATGCCAAAAACGCTATGGGTTTCTATCGCTACTGAGACGAATCGTTATGGACTTCAGCAAGTGGACAAGCGAGCAGAAAAAATGTTTGCACGCCAGTCCGGACGCCGGCATGAGACCGTCGCACAAATTGCCAGGCGATTGAAGGCAGCTCAAGCATACAGTGCCCACGAAATCCTTCATGTCGTCGGGCTTCTTGTCGCTCGGATGCTTTGTCCCCAGAAGAGACGCTTCGCCGCGCATTGGTCTATGATCGAAGATGGGGCAATACCTGCTGGGCTGTTTGGGCGTTACATGGGCCGCGACAGATGTCAATCAATCATGAGGGATCTTCACTTTGTAGATAACACAGTGGACCACGGCCGCGACAAGCTGTGGAAGGTGCGCCCAGTGGTGGACAAGCTCCAACAGCGTTTCTTAGCTGGCTGGTCTCTCCCTGCCATATTCTCGTTCGACGAAGGCGTGCTGCCTGCAACGTCGAGGCGCAACACCACCCGCATGTTCATGTCTGCCAAGCCTCACAGATACGGCTCAAAACTCTTTATGTTATGTGATGCAAAGACCGCGTACTGTCACAGGTTATTTTTTTGTCTTATTTTCAATGTCGTAACTTATCCGTTGTGGCAGATCCTAATTACTATGTATGTCGTAACTTTGTAGATTTGAAGTTTATGTTGGAAAGCGGAGTAATATTGATGGAAGGGACACTGGCGTTGACTTCAAAACGGGAGCAGCGGCCGTCGTCCGGAACTTGAATTTTGCGCTAACTCCAGAGCTGCGGCGCCCGTGGAATGCTGTCGTTATCGACCGGTATTACTCGTCAATTCTCCTTGCGGTTGAGCTCCTAGCTATGCAAATCTACGTGGTGGGGACAATTATGACGAACCGCTAGGGGTTCAACAAGAGCATAGTGTCTAAGAGCAAGACTCGTCCAGCTAGCATCCCCCGTGGCTCTTTCGCCTTTTCGCGTTCAGCCGCCGTCCCGAGCATTGTCTCCTACATCTGGTGGGATCGGAAACCTGTTTACTACCTGTGTACAGGCTCCGTAATGACACCGTCCACAATCGAGAGAAAGTTGAAGCGAGTCGGTGCAATTCAGGTCGGTTGTCCGGCAGCTGTGAACGACTACCAGGACTGGATGGGCGGAGTAGATCATCATGATCAACTCCGCCTGCAATCGTACTCACTACAGATGTCCACGCGGTTCTCAAAGTACTATAAAAGCCTATTTTTAGGCTTTCTCGACCTAGCGCTGGTAAATGCGTTCTTGTCACACAAAGAGGTTGCTAAAATGAAACGGACGGTCGCGATGAAACGCTCGGAGTGGTTTGCAGCTCTCCAGAACCAGCTCCTTCAAGTGAAGGCCGAAGATTTTGCTGGAGTACAACTAACACCACCCTCCTCCAGCCAGAAGCGACGGCGCGCACCGGTCCGGCTATCACATTCGCTGCAGCAGTCCGAAGACTGGGTTACCGTCAGCGGCGTCCAGAAGCAACGCCAGCGGTCCTGCAAGGTATGTGCACTCTTGCGGACAGATAAAAAGTCGTACGCGACGTCGTACTTTTGCGAACGCTGTTCTGTCGACAGCGCGAAGTGCTGGCTGTGCAACCGGATTCGCCGCGACTACAAGGGTGTTGCGAAAACATGTTTTGAAATCTGGCATGACGACTTCCAAGCAGGCCAAGCGATTCCGCCGGACTTAGGGAAGCGAGTTGTGCTGCGTCGGCCCGGTCAGAGTGCTGGAAGGCGAAAGAAAACACGGCGGGAGCTCCGGCTTCATTGTGACCAAGGCGTTGACGGCAGAAACCCCGGTGACGACGCCACTAACCGGACCGACGTGGGCGGATTGAATGTGTAGTCAATTGTTGAGTCGCTAGGTTTGTGTGGTTGAATGCTAAGTTTCTTGAACTGATGTACCTTCTTCCTTGCGTTTTCTGAAATGAGCGGCATCAGCACAGCCACCTGTTATTGACATTTGTAGATAGTTACGACTTAGAGAGTCGACTGCAGTCTCACAATGCCGTATGAGTTACGACATCGGCTAGGAAACCTGTTGAAAAGTTATATTCAAATCCTCAAGGCAAACACTGGCCAATACAAATACCAAGCTCTTCGCAATGGTGTAACTTACGACATACGCTTACGCGTCCTTGGCGAGTACCGTCCGGAACCAAGGTGTTAAACTAGTAGCGATTGTTCGAAGCGGTAGTAGTATTAGTAATACTAGTATACTACTCAAAGTACTATTTTGGGCTCGATAGCGTTGCGAGCATCGTGCTTCAAGTTCATGATCTCCTCTCGATTGTGACGGAGAAGTAGCTGTTTTTCCGCTCGTCTGCTGTCCGTCCGGGTTCGAAGAAGCCACATTACTATTCCTCCAGTTGAAAACACCCTCTCCTGGAACGCTGACGAGGAGACTTTCCCGAGATGAATGCGCGCAAGCAGCGCAATTGAGGGAAACAGGGACTCTCCTTCTTCACGAAACTACCTCAAAACGTCCACGTGTCTGTACAGACCGAGCAGTGCCCAGCACATTCCGTTGTGCGAATCTGTTGTCATGTCTTTAGACAGGTCTTCTTTCGACATGTCGGGGTTCTGCTGTTGTGCAACCTCTAGCCACTCTGGTTCCAGTTCAAGCCAATCTTTCACGACTGCGTCTGCTCTCGCATTTACTTCAGACTCTTTCACCTCCTCCCTGGTTTTGCGGGCCCGTATCGGAGCTCCAAGTAGAAGCTCGTCTTCGTCATCCCATCCCGTAGATGACGGCGAGGATGATGGTGACGTTGATTCCTGACTGAACATACTGCTTTGAGACGAAGCCTGTTGCGACATTGGAATTTTGCCTTGCTTAGACATCTGCGCGAATACTTGCCGGTGCTCATCTTGCAAGAAGACGTAGCTATCTTTGTAAACCGCCTTCTCTTCCTTGCGCGGAATGCTACTGTCGGCTGCCAGTTTCTTTGCGCTCGATTTCGTCCGCGGGTCTAACAAAACGCACAGCATCGCCTCTTTCGTGACTCTGGGGAAGCGTGCCTGCAGTTGAAGCAGTGTACGTCGCAGGCATGTTTTTCCAGGACCCGAGAATTGAGCCTGCGTCTTACATACCGTCGGTGAATATCTTCGTTTGCTTCTTTCGTGCGGGGTGGTTCTATAGCCATAGCATCGAATTTATATGACTTGAGCTTCTTTTCAGCGAGGCGGCGAAAAACGACCATGTATGACGAGACCAGATTCTCACTTTGAGCTTCTACCAATGCAAGACGAGCTACAAAACTGGTAACTGCCTCCATCTCAACTGCAAGCAACCAGTTTATCGAAGAAAGCGCCGTCCACACGCTCGTTGATTCTTTCGTGGACTGGAAGTAGGCTTCGTAGGCTGAGTAGCTGACCACTGATCGATGAATAACTTTGCAAGTGTAGGCGACACGTACATCCTTGTCTGTCATTGGATCGAGTTCCGGATAGGACAGAGCTTCTTGGATTTTCTTTAATGCACCGCGCTGCTTTGAAGACTTGAAATGGTTGTTTAAGTCCCGCAGTTTTTGAATCACAGCTCCGCCTTCATCAAAAGCGCCTCCTGGTGTGACCGTCTTGACTACTTTATCCCATGAGTTTGTAGTGTCGTTCCAGACTGTGGTTGTTTGGATATTGTCTTTAAGACCGATCCCGTATCCAATGCACAGATTCAGTAGATGCATGGTTCAGTCCTCCTGCTCCGTGTCAATATGATCAGCAACGTTTTTTGCGGATGGAGTAGTATCGGACATCGTAAAACGAGTCATGGCACGAATATTCAGATCGTACTTAGACTTCAAACCACTTTCGATGACTTTGGCCACCGCAGGAGCCTTGTGGCCATCGTTCTTTACAGTTGCCAGCACAGCAATAAACCGAAACCTCCACAAACTGTCGATGAATGCTAGTGATGCACCGACGATGCTATCCTTCCCACTGCTCGTCCAAATGTCATGTATCAGGTTTAAGAACTTAAGTCGACAGGCTTTCTCGAACTCAGCATTCACGAAATCACCAACCAGGTCGCAAAACAACTGGAATTGGCCGTTGAGTAGTCGGTCATGTCTTTCACGGCTCAAAATCGGGTAGGAGGGATTACCAGTAGCAGAACTTATGACGTCGTGAAAGGGTTTTGAAGCACACACTGTGTACGGAAGACCTTGACTGACTAGCCACTTAGAAATGAGAACGTTCAGCGTCTTCTCATTCGCCCGGAAGAGTCGCTTTTGAGCCACATTTGTCCCTGTTCCTCCATTAGAAGCAGTGCCGTCTATCGTAGAAGTGATAGATCCACCTTCGGCGTCCCCAGTTTGATCTAACACCGCTTGTGACTCTGCTTCAGCGGCCGCGATATCTGCTTTCGACTTTTCTGTCGCTGTCTGCTCGGCTAGTATTGCCAACGGGTGGTCTCCATGCCTAGCCTTGATGTGGTCTTTCGCGTTGCTGGAGTTTTTGGTATTGCGGAGCGCCGCTTCCCAAGAGTAGCGGTTTGTTTTGACACGACCTTTAATATCTTGGCAGCACAGTAGGCAAATATTGCGGTACACTCCGACGGACGGTTTCCAGGGGTTCTGCTTCTTGTATGGAACATCCAGCGTGTGAATTAGATCCCAGACTTCATCTGTAGTATCTGCTTTTCTGGAGTGTCGAACCGAAAGTGGAATACCAAGCTCGGATAATAGACCAGCGGGAGAGCAGTCTAGTGGCGTCGAGAGGTGGCTATCAGCTTTCAGCTGGGTAGTCGAAATAACCTTAGCGAATTTCATCTTAGCAACCGTTGAAGATGCTGTCGTAGTAGTCTTACGACGCTTGACCGGATGCCCACAAGACGAATCGTCGCCCTTTGAAGGTGGGTCTGGCGAAAGGACGAAGTCGGAGTCAGATCCATCCCAAATGTTAGCTGAATGGGCTTTAGAGGCAATCCTGGAGCGTGCAGGACGCTTACCAATCGTCGATTGAGCGTGGACGGGATTGTTCACACTTGGGTGGGTGACTTTAACACAAGTCTGACTGCAAAATCTGTAATGTAGTGTTAGTAAAGGTATGAGCAATACAATCCAGATGAAATCAAGACCGCTACCTCTCATTCAGCGCCGAGTCAGAGCCCTCGAAAACTCCAATAGCACACATGTGGTGTGTGGGTTTCCCACACACGCTGCACGGGTCCGTCTTAAGCCCATTGTCTCCTTGGCAGCCTTTTACAGCACAGCCCATGCCCACAAGCAGTCTGACAGTTTGGTTTCAAATGGGAGAATGACAATCTCCCTGCAACGAGGGACGAGAGCCACTCAGTTCTGGATCCTTTGAAAGTAGTAGGCTGAAAGTACTATAGTACCGCCTCGAGTGAGTAATACTAATACTCATAGTGAATACCGTACATAGGAGTATTAATAGTAGTAATACTCAAATAATAGTAGTATTAGTATTACCCAAGATTACTATTTTAATGATTACTGTTAACCTCTGATGGTCGTCGCTGGACTCACTAACAATTGACTCTGGTTCACGTACGGCGTTTTCACAAGCAATTAATTCATTGTCTCGCCAAATATCGTCTTCATCTCGCTTAACTCGTTCTCACTGGTACTCTGTGGCGTATTCAATCCAAAGACACACCATAACAGGGTTGCGCGAAAAACAAGCTGTCTAGCAATTATTTCGATTAAACACGCGAAAATTTTGCTCGCTGAGACCACCAATCTCGATCAAATAAAGGTTAATTTCTGGCCGTAAATACTGGCATCTAACGTGCTTGTAGCGCCAAGAGAAGCACGCTAGATGCCAGTTACGGTTCGCGCTGGGTCACATCAGTCAACACAGCCAGGACAACCCTCATGTTATACACGACATGATGTAGTAAAAATATACTGAACACAACTAGCGAGCAAAAATTCATAATATATCGTGGATGAACGTTCCGTGTTGTACCAATCTAAGTAACCTGCGTCGACCACCAGATCACTGGGCCACAGCGGTTTCCCAAAATAGCTTTCTGAAAATCTATGGCGATTTCAGCTACAGTGAGATCATTTAATGAAATCGCCATAGGTCTTCATAAAACTACGTGGTGTATCAATTTTAGCACGTAATGGTACATGTAGATCTCGTTGCGAATGTGCACGTTACTAGTGACTGCGTTTCCTAGAAACACTTCTAACTACTGTTTACCCGTATAGCTGACTTCTGTACAGTGCCACACTGACAGTCTGTTTGCAAGCACTCTTCACTTGAACAGCCAAATAATACATGCAACAATTCTCAAAGCACCATTATTTCTTACAAGTTTACAGCAGAGGGGGCACCAGCGCTGTACAGGTTCGCTAGAATAGTCAGTGTAATTTACTATTGTATGTTGTTTGCAAAATATTTGCAATTACAAGTTCGGCAAACGACGTGGAGCCAAGCCCCTCTAGTTTGATCCGAGTATCTTCAAAATGATAGCATTGCTATCTATCATAGCAACACCACGACGCAAGCTACGTGTTTGCGTTTAGGTGTGTAGCGCCAATAGAGGTAGAGCAAGCCGACCGCGTCACCAAAGAGAAAGACCCAGAAGACTGGGAAGGTTCCCGTTCGTAGCCGGAGAGCATCCAGTTGGCCACTGGCCAATGGGATCACGGACATCACTCCCATGTCCTTCTTGCGACGGCTGACCATTATGTACCTCGTAATATAAAAAAAGAGGTGGAGATATAACCCGCCAACGCTTGATGTTTTTCCAGATGAAGTAAATTGTAAATGGGGCAGTGCGATTTATCCCATCTTCACGATACGCGAGAAAAAGGTTTGTTTACAGATATGCAAGGTTCTAGTTTTGACTATTTTCTAAGTACGAGTGCCACCGTGACTGACATGGTCACGTGAGCATGTCAGCTACGGTGACACCCGTTTACCCCTCTACATGTATTAATTTTTAATTTAATAGACAGCAATGAGGTGTAGCCATTTCTTTTACCACGGCAGTGCCGCTAAAGGAGATTGCATCGCTTCGAACGCTGGACTAGGAAGTTCGCTGTTGACCTTGCGACTAAGCTTTCTTTTGGCGTGATCTCAATAGATATGGCTGAATTAGCGCCGTCTGACACAGTCGACCGGTGGAAAGTGTCGGGCAGCGGGTGCGTCTTTGGGTTGAAGACCATGTAAAGCACGAGCGTGAACGAGTTGAGCGAGATGAAGAGGATGTTGGGCGAAATGATGAACCAGTTCGAGCTCAGGATGCCGTATGTGATCCAAGTGCAGTTGTTAGAGAGCCCAGCGATTACCATATGCACGTTAATGAACACTGCCGAGCGATACTTGAGCACGTGCAAGAGCTTCTCCATCGGGGCGCCGTACAGACAGACCGCCACCACGTCGCAGATGTAGCCCAGCGTCGTGCCGACTTGGTGGCGGCTCTGCCCTGTGTGTCCAAAGCCTCCAATAACAGCGTAGGTGGTGGCAATGATCAACAGAGAGAGCACCACAGCTAGCACACGACCAACGTAGCGACGTTCATTCGTGTAGCGCCAGTAAACTGCAAGGTACGTGAGCGCCGCGACGTCCCCGAACACGAAGATCCAGAAGATGGGGAACCAGTTCTCCACCATGTAGCCATACAACATCCACATGTGGCCGTTAGCAAGTAGCGAGACTAGCGGGATGACGGACGCCACCCCCACGTCCTTCTTAGTGTGGATGCGGTAGATGGAGATCGACGGACTGCAGATCATCATGATTGACGTCATCGCTGCCAGGACTTTGATCGCCCATAACACAGAGCTGTCTACCATTTAATCTGGAGAAAAGAAGACGTCTGCGAAGGACGCGGCAAATGGGAAAGTGATTGACTTCTATAGTCGACAGGGCGATCATCGCCGCGATGCGTCGTTGTTAAAGATCGTACACGCAAACAAGTGTGAGTGTTGGTTGAAGGACCATACAGTGTAGCCGTAAAACTCATATGCCCACCGTACATGTACAGGCGATTGCCTAAGCTAGGCATCACTACAATAATGAATGGTGATGGTGGGGTCTTCGGGTTAAGATCAAAAAGAGCACAAACGTAGAAGAGTTGGCCGTGATGTCGAACATGTTGGGCGAGTTGATGTTACCAGTTGTCCGTCACAATGCCGTACACGATCCACGTAACGTTGTTGGAGAGAGCCCAGCAAAAATTCAGCCGATTTGTACTTCAGTGCGTGGAATGGATTCTTCATTGGAGCTCCATATAACGACGTCGCAGCTGATGCCAACTTGGCATTGCCTAGTGTCGAGTCAATTGGCTTTAACCGAGACCACCGACAAGTGCGTTAAATCGATTTAAGATGCAGAAACGCATGTACGGTCAGAACACGTTGAACGTACATGTAGCGTCGCTCGGCGTCCGAGTAAGTAAAACACGGCCGCGATGTCGTAGACCCGAAAGATAAGAAACCAGTTCTCCACCATGTAACGTGTTCGGAGCCCAATTGTAAGCATTTGCAACTAGCGAGGTGATAGGAATGACGGACGCGATCGTCTCTCTTCTTGTGGACCCGCAAGATGGAAAGCAAATTATCCCCTGCGACATCAAAGCTGCTGGAATCTCGATGACCCAGAGGACCGCGTCAATCACCTTGCTTGGTAAATTGCGATTTTCGGTGGCGACACGAACGAGAAAGCGAGAGCAATAATTCATCCTCGAGTCGGCAGCTCCGGCACCGTTTCGGTGAGCCGTCTGTGCCAGGCGCAACGTCGTTCGCTTACAACAGAGGTACACAAAATGAGGTCGTTCCTTTCTTTCGTTGGTACATGTTTAGTCGAGTTAATCTAGCTCTGCAACGGTACTAATGGAGACCGCAAAACACGGTACTCTGGACTACTAGGAGCAGCTCCTTTCGTACTACAAACATCGAGTTTGGGCGAGAGATTGACCGATGTGACAATGGACCCGTCCTCCAAGGCAGCGAAGTCTGTCTCGGGCCTCGTTCGTCGAGTGAAGACGACATACATGGTCCACGCAGCCACGTGCAGAGCAATGACGAATACCTGCGGCCCAGCGATGATCCAGTTGGAAGTCACTCGACCGAACGTGAACCAGCCAAAGGTATTGAATGTCGTGACAGCCAGAGAGCGCGGAACGAGCGTCGAGGCAGATCGCTGCTTGAACGCGAAGATGAGGTTCTTGAGCATTAGCATATGTATCGAAATGACTGTGACATCGCAGAAGCACAAGCCTTGTGTCTTCCATATCTCGTCTCGAGTCTGCCCCGTGAAGCCCAAGCTAGCGACGACTACGTAGAAAGTAGGCACTGCTAGCCAGGCAAACATAAGGCCCATGCGTTTGGCCACTTGGCCGCGCTCGTCAGAGTACCGCCAGTAGACGAATAGGTAGCACAGCGAAACGATGTCGCCAATGAGGAAGACGGGGAAGCTCGGAAACCACGTTTTACCCAGGTAGCCGTAGAGCATCCAGACGTGCGAGTTGGCGAGGACGAGAAAGATGGGAATGATAGACGCGGAGCCAACGGCGCGTTCAGCGTAGATGCGGCGCACGAAGAGCGACGGCATGTAGATCATGAGCAGCGTGCTGCACCAGATCCAGAAGCGCACTGCCAGAACCACGTCGTTGTGGACCATGTTGGTGGTAAATACTTGCGAAGAAGTGGAATGCAGCCGTGTTGTATGACTGGCAAATCGGAAAATGAGCGCCAGTTGCTGCCGTTTAGCCGTTGAAGCGAGTGTGTCACATACCTGCTTTAATTAATCGTTTTACTAGGATGGAATTTTGAAAATAAGCACGTTTTGATGACCGGTATGACTAATATACTGCAGCTTTCGATTGTTTTGATAAATCAATTGCAAGAGGTACCAGCAATTTTGGATGACTCATCGGAAAAGAATGGCCTGAATGGCTGGGCGCCGGATTCCCGGAACGCTTGTCCAATTCGACTGAAGCTCACGCACCGGATTCCTAAAAACTGTACACTGGATGTATTACAGATCTGTAATACGAGAACCAAAGTTCACACACCGGTACATGTAGATTAAACTGACGCATGAATTCTTGGGGAGGAATGGATAGGATACGGACAGCGGTTTAGATTGAGCTCGGGGGCGATTGCCGGTAGGCTATAGGCTACAGTGGCAGATAAGGTAGGACTACAGTCGACTTGCAGTGAGGGTGTCAGCAGCGCAAACATACATGTAGCGGATGGCGCACGCATGTCGAGCCTTGAGCAAACTGTGTGATTGGACGTTGGTCGGAAGTTATGTTGCAGTGCTCTGAGCACAACTTCCCACACCTGATGGGTGGCCTTTGCGTTTAGAGATAAATGCAATCAGTGTGATTACACGATGGTCGATAGTAGCTGAGGTTTCGTTTTGAAGGAGGCGATGGCAGGTCTACAACTGATGAGTTATCTTTTGCGGGTATTAAAGCAAACACTGTGGTCGGTGGTCGGTGGTACCATGCTATGGATGAATATCATCACTTATCCGACCTTACTTAAGTTTTGTATGCTCCTGAACAGCCTATAACAGAAGTAAAAATTATTTTGGCCAATGGAAATACAGTGCTACGTGTATTTCCACTAATAGAATTGCGTAGGGGTAGGGGGTCATTTAAACCAGTCAATCCGACGTATCTTGTCGAAAGGATACGACAAATATGTGTTTGCCTATTCAAATACTAAGTGGCGGACGTATCACTTGCATATTTGCAATACATCCGACAGGGTGGGACTGGACGAGCTTAAGCCTGGAAACACAAAACGAGCTAAGGCAACCGCCATCGCAGCGTTCAAGGCTTTTGTAAAGAGTGAGTCTGTAGACTTTGAGTATGTTAGGAGTTGCATTGCGAAAGATGATAGTGGAAAGTCATTTGTGTATATTTTGGATATGTTTGGCATGTATCTTGCCTTTAACAAAGGCAAGAAGGGTAAACAGCTTGCCTGCAACACTGCCATGCAGTACTATAGACAGACTAAGATGTGGTTTTTCGAGCTCTTCCCCACGCAGCGGCACATTGTCGAGGCAAAGTTGCTAAGTATGGGGAAGGCGCTGGAGAACTTTTGTATGAAAAGAGACGGCAAAGTAGTGAGCAAGGCGCCACCATGCACGAAGGCAGATTTGCGTAAAATGATGCTATACTTGTATCAGAATGCGACTACCTCAAGCGACTATCAAGATGCAGCGCTACTATGTATGCTGTGGTACCTGTTTGGACGCGCTTCCGATTTCCCCCTCGTCCAGAAGCAGAACCTCACCATTGACGCTGCAGGCATCCTGTTCGTGCGCTTCATTCGGCTCAAGACTTCTAAGGAGCAAGGCTTGTTGCTGTTTCCCGACGAAGACTTCATCAGGTGCCCGGTGTACGCTATGGCTCTGGCACTCTTGGTGCAATACGCTCCGTGCGTCGACTTGCTCGATAATCTGCCGCTGCTTCCTGTCGAGGCCTCTGCCTCCTTGTCCCCCGCAACGCCGCTCCTGGAGGTACTCGACCATCCTGACGACTACGCTGCGCTTGGCGCTGTGGCTGCGGCGGCGGACGGAGCAGTCGTGACTGGGAAGGCGCCCACCATTTACTCCCACGTCAACAGAGTTCTAGACCGAATCGCTGTCGCCGCTGGTATCGAGGTCGCCCTTTTTTCTCATTCCTTTCGCCGAGGCGGAGCGCAGGACGTCAACGGCTGTGACGGCCTCACGCATCGCTGGATTTTCGACCGCGGTGCCTGGAACATGAGTACAACAAACAAGGGGTTTAACTACATCTTCAACACAAGCCGCGAGGATCACAAGGTAAGCAAGGCCCTCAGCGGATACAGCACAGAAGTGAAGGAACCTTTGAAGGACTTGAAGGCTTTTGATGCACACACACAGGAAAAATCGCAGCCGTCCAGCCGTATCTCTTCGCGACGTGCCTGAAGCTAGAACGAGCCCAATACAGCGTGAGCCACCGTGTTCTGGACGTTCTAACAGCTTACCTGTTGCTGCATTATCCCCGGCTAAAGCATCTTCATCCTGATGGACCAGCTGTAAAACGCATCGAAGAGTGCGTGGTTCTGGCAGGGTCATCACGCGCAGTCTTATTGGTTTGGGTGTCCCACCTGGCTGCTCAGAATATTGGTACGAAGACACGTCTGCCAGAAGACAAGGAAGACATAGATCCCACATCGAACCAGCAATAAAGGCAAGAATGCGATATCATTACGCACCAACGCCGTGTCATTAACCAGTTAGTTCTGCTCGTTAAGAGGCAGGATGAACGCATGGATCTTCTAGAAGCGAAGGTAGGAGGTGCTGTGCAGCAACATACAAGCAGCAAACGTCAGCATGATCCGGAACCCGACTCAGTCAAGCCAACCAAGCGTCGACGGGCTTCTGTGGCCTACCTGCACGCGACATGGTACGCTTGGTACGCTCAGGAACCCCGTTTTCTTGCCGCTGCATCCAAACAACAACGATCAAGCGCGAGGCAGCTCGTCGGATACCTGAAATTGTTTCTTGGGGACGGCTTCTCCCTCAATCCAAGCGCATGCGACTATCGTGAGCAAGTTTTGGCGAGAGGAAAGCAGGCTGAGACGGCGATAATTGCCTTCCTTCGTGAGCGCAATATCATGTCACGTGGGTCACGCTGCTGGAGAACTAAACGACATGATCACGCGCTACCAACGTCTGGTTAATGGTGGACTTCGCCACTTCTCGAATAGTTTTTTTCTTAATGTCAGTCCTGGCAAACGACATAATGTTGTCATCATGGGTAGTGAAAATCATCCTCACAAGTCCCTCATCGTCGTAACGTGTTGTCAGCTTGGCAAATAGCTCTTCGTACGGTTGTTTAGCTCCAAGATGGTTGCCGTAAGAAATCCAAGGGCCTAGCATAAGGGTTTTCAGTAGATTTGCATCGTCAACATCTAGGTTTAGAAGCTTGAACATATCGTTCGTGGACTTTCCTTCGCTCAGCCATTTAGTCAGCAAGGAGAGCTATTGGTCAGCTTCGTGTCAATCGTCTTGGAACTCTTTGCAGTAATTGCCATGCGCGCGAGAGCATCATCATCGTAGCAAGACGAAAGGGGCCAGCAAATGGCAAAGTCTCCAGCCTCGTGCTTCTTCTTGTACGCTTTAGCCACAGACGCGGTCCATGTTTAAACGACGAGCTCTCAAAGATGTTTTGCTCTACTTTGCCAACCTCTAATTTCTTAGACAGCTTGTCCGTGGCCTGCTAGCTGCTGGAAGTAATCTTGGTCTTGGCATTGCTCGTCAGCTTTTGCAGCTTCTGAGTTCCTGTCGTAGCTACATCGTTGAGCTTTGTAAGACCAAGAACATCGAATGTGCGAGATTCCGTGGGGGGTCTGAAGCTCTCAAATACCGTCCGACTCGGGTGCCAATGCTGTTGGTGGGAATTCCCAAATAATTCAGCTCTAAACTTCTTGATTTGGGGTCGATCCAGCACTGACACACGCCAGCAGAGCTACCAACGTCAACACAATGGCGTGGTAGCTTTGGTTGGATTAATGATTCATTCTTGAAAAGATCGAAATTGTGTTCTGAAGCTGACCGCAAAACGTAAAGTGGGGGTTCATGTGATGGCGTTTAAGCTGTCTTTTTTTAAGCGGTTTGTGTGTGGGGTTAACACAACCTGACAATCGTACGGCATCATTGAATCTGATGAATCCTTCCGTAGTCATGATGCATTTTAATTCTAATTAAGGGTATTTCTTACGCTTGTACCGTCTAAACGGTACACAAACAAAATAATTCTAGCCTCACTCTACAATTGAGCTAGTGACAAGTTGAATCTAAGTCTGCATTCATCTAATATCCGATGTCAGTAACGGAACTTTTGCATTCACCTGATTATAAAGTGCTCGACGAAGGACACTAGCTGCTAGATATAGCACTCATACTGTCTGCTTATCGACTGGATCATGTTCTACACCGTCACTCTCTGATTTGCCTCCAGGGCCGACGGAGGCATCCGTCACATTACTTTAGCACCTCAGAATAGTGCTTTTGAATTCCATAAGACAAGGGACAGGTGAGACTCGACACTGCAACGGCTTAGCAAATTTGTGCTGTCCGTTATTTAAGGAATGGAGCTCGTACAAGCAGAGAGGGACAGTAGCAACAAACCAGCGCAGCAAGTTGCACCGCCCGTAATGCCATCACAACTCGCATCCGTCAACCCAAGGGATTTTAGTAAGGAATTTTAAAACCTCGTCGTCCTCAGCTGGCGAAATTGTGGGCGCTTTCACAAAGTGAAGCAGTACAGCGCAAGCATCGTGAATTGTTCCCTGTGAACATGGTTGACGATTCAATTAGGTCGGTACTTGATAAGGAAGACCACGAAACGCGTTTCAATTCTAGCTGGAATGCTTCTGAAAAGGCTGCTTACCCAAACAAGTTCTCGCATCTTCGTCAATTTTGCTGTGGTTTTGCAACTGCATTTGCTAACACGGGATCCGTTGAGTCCGATTTTTCCGTGCTGAAGTGGGAAATGCACGACCATCGCACTGGCTTGATGTCGCTGGCATTAGAGGGTATATTCCAGGAAAAACAGTTCGACCAACTCACAACGCTAAGTAACTTAGAAAGCAGTATTACGGCAAAGTTCCGGTATTAAGATTCGGAGGGTGCCGGTATTAAGCTAGCATTGCACAATCCGGCATGTGCCGGTCTTAAAGCGGTCTTGGTGAGAGGGAATGTTCACTAAACACGGTACACGTACAGTTTATTCCGAGGTGATTGAATGTTAACTGGTGGAAGCAGCTTGCTAACGGATACGATCCGCTAGCCATGGATCGACATCCAGTATGAGTTTTTTAAACAAAGTGTTTACTGTCTACATGTGTTGTATACATAGAACCAATCCTTCGTTCGTAGGTTGGCTACATGTACCATACTCCATACTTTTTCCCCTGTACTGCGTTTCTCCCAACCCTTGAACAAACGTCGGACGAGCGTGAGCAGTAAAAAATCTGCTCCCAAAGAATTTACTGTATGAGCACAGGTACGAGAGCAAGGTGCTTGTCTTGTGTGATTAGCGACATGTACATCCAAAAGTATTTCGTCTGTCCGTAAATAAAGGGTCATATCCCTTTTTAAAGTATGTCAAATATAAGATCATATGTTTGCTTAAAGTTTGTACCAGCTCGATTAGGTGCGGGTTGTGTTGTGGACGAGACGAGAAACCATACTTACGCCAGAAACAATCGTGCCTTATAGAGGAGGTGATGAATTCCTGCATTTATTTCATCCGGCATTCGATGCCTACGACAAAAAGCCTGCAAAAACGTTTATGAACACCAATCCGCTAATGTAAACTACGTTTGGTGTCTTATTTCTTAAGTTTTATTTAATGTGGTCCTTTATTTCCGTAAGAGGAAGTATTAGGCTGTGGAATGTGTAGGAAACGAGCAATCCCCTAATGTACGAGAAATCGCCCCCCCCTTTTTTTGTGCGTTGACACCTGCAAAATTGCTCTCATTCGCAAAATCGAACTCGATAGGTGTTTCCAATTGAGGAAGTTATAGTCCATTCAGTGAATAAGCCTTGCGAATTACCTGCAAAGCCGCGCATCGATTTAGAGAGCTGAGCCTGTCTATCCTGGTACAGTTCCGGAAGCTGGGTATACGAGACGTCGACGACAACGCACTCCAAGTAGATCACACATTGAAAGACAGGCATCACGAGCTCAAGCTGAACACCAGCAACAATGACATGCAGATGCAACATTAATGGGCCTAACACACTACAAAGGTCAAGTGGAACAGAGACAAGAAACCACTGGAAGAAGCCATTTCAGCGGTTCTGAGGATATAAAGCAAATCTTCCTGGAGCACCCTACATCCGGCAATTACATTACACTGGTGCGCCCGATATGGGCGGGTAAACGCAGATGAACCCAGACAAGACGTCAATACCGGAAGAAGATCACGAGGGGACGGCTACACAAAACAAAAGAGGCCTTGTACCAAACCGAGCACTAACATCCTGAAATTGCAGCCACATTGGTCAACATCAAGTGGAAATATATTCAACGAATGATAGCCGTCACAGTGTACCAAATATAAAATATTTTGAAGCCCAAATGGAACTGATTACGAATATGGACGGGTACAGATCGATGTTCATAATGCCGCAATAACGCATGTGACGGTGATAAAAGCAGAGGAGCAGCACACCTCATCTGGGAATGTCAATGATCTGTAAAGAGCTACTCAGAGGTTGGGGACGGGATACGACGTTCAACGACAAGCAGAACAGTACTGCGTATACCTCCATGAATGGCAGCCTGAGCAAAAGGACAAGACCCAGATAACTGGGACCGAGTGCAACATATCATCCAATATTAGTGGAAACTAAGTTGTGCCGTGACATGCAAGGCTACGAGAGATGAAACATCGCATAGTGGATCAGCGGCCTGAGAAGGCTGCTCTAAAAAGGCTGTGACGTGCCTACATGAAGAATCACCCCCTGACAACGTGACAGGCAAGTATCAGCAGACAACTATCACCACGGGAGCCAAGAAGGAAAATACGATGGGGCATGTGAATGCCACAGATGCTCACCGCATGGTAGAAAATGAAAGGGTATACGAGTGTGTGCCGTGAAAGATAAAACGATCGGAATAGGGCAGCGATCTCTGGTGGATCTTAACCAAACGAGAGGGCAAGCTTTACATGAACCACGACTAAGGAAACCCGGAGAAGATATATCCTCAAGTTGTTGGCGGCGGTGATGGAGACATCGATGGCGAGGGTAGTGTGGGTTCTGATTGGATGGTTGTGATGATGGCGACATATACATCAATGTACGACACTTTGGTCATGATCGATATGCTATAACGGGCCCGGTGTTTACTCCGTTACATGTTTACGCTTTAGTGTTGAGGAAGCTCGCAATAGGACGACTGAGTCCAAAGTTCAAGAATAATTCAACTCTGTATGTATGTTAGGACCAAAGTCACAGTCCTGGCCACTCAGAAACACGTCGTCGCCTAATTGGCTATTAATGGGTATATCAGCCAAAAGGGTGACAACAGCTCAGAGTACGCTGGGCGTGCGCTATTATACCTACTTCTGTAAAAAATTCTACCTACTAAAGTAATGGAGGGGCCAATTGCATTACCCCCTCTTAAAGCTGCACTTACGCAGCATAAGCACTGATGAAGAATATTCGAGAAGACTACTGGGACGGCGAAGCCGACAGCGGCGACACTCGCGACGTCAATCCACTCGCCCACCAGACAACAGCTCAGACACCACCAGCGCTGTTGTCGATGTCGACATACGTGGGCTTCGAGATGGCGGGTGAGACACGACTGGATTCCTGATGAAGTGGCACGCCTAACTTTGCAGAAGCCTGTAGACTAACCTGGGCAATCACAAAATTGTCATTTGAATTTTGTGCAAAGGCGTGATTGGCTGAATTCCCGTTCGAATGTTTACTTCACGGTATCTCGCATTATAACAGAGAAAAGTGACCTCACCCAGTCTTAAAACGCTGTAACTCTCATTCGGTAGTACCGCTTGAAAGCTAATTCCTGAAACAAACAAACGCAATAAGGTATCCACGCTTAGCGCTTGTGAGCTTAGTTTTTGTTTTCAACGTCCTGCATGGTATTTGCTGCGATGGTGGCGACGGAAACCAGGACAAGATTGCAAATTTTGGTCGTGTGGTACGGTAGCGATCTAACCTCCTTGTGACCCGTGATCCAAAACTGGATAGCGATCCCTATATAAGATCACCAGATCACAGGACGCGAGCCATAGGTGTTTTTAATAGCGGTATCTGCGTGTGTAATATTATGCCTAGTTGACCAGCCACTCGGCTTCCTTGTTGTAGCGCCATGATTGGTGTGACCAGCTAGCAACTGCACATCGGTCGACTAGCGGATTCGTGATTCTATACCTGTGTACTACAAGGTGGCAGTATGGCGCTGCAGAGCAAAAGAAGGAAGTAGTAGTCAATGTGCTTTGGGTGGTTCGCGCTTGGTCTTCACCCTGATTATCCGTGCGGTGCCTCCCACGATATGTAATTTTTGCCAGCCTCGTGTTACCGTGTAGCGCAGTAGTCTCTGCAGCCCGATAAATCCCGCTAGGTTGCTGGTGACGTGTTTGTGCTACAGTGATGTGGCTGCAGCTCATAGCAATCGCGGTGGTCTCCCGTTGAAGTCGCCTTCCAGGATGATGCTGCCACTCCACCCTGCACCCGGATTGCCACGCGAGTCTCCATCAAGGAAACCCGCCTTGGGTGTGGAGAGCGAGGCGCCAATTGTTGGCACATATGGGGGACTGTACCATTCCGTCAGGAGGGAGTTTGCAGTTTGTCTAGATGGCAGCGGCCGCGGTGTCACTGGGTACAATCGCAGCAGTTGTCTGTGGAAGGCGTCCCCGATGGTTCATCGCAGCCCGCTCGTCGCCTGCCCTTGGTTATTAAGGTTCGATCTCCGCGTAGGACGCATTACTTAGCAGCAGCAATGTACGCACCCCACCGTCCGAGAGGAAAGCGACGCAGACATAGAAGCTGCCATCGTCTGAGAGCTTCCGGCTGAGCCCAAAGCTGGCTCGTCGTCTCAGCAATCAGCATCCCCGTTCGTTTCGCCGCTCAAAAACGTTGTCAGTAAACTCCACTTCGTCCCTCAAGCCGCGCACGGAATGCCTCTGTCCTGCGGTACATTTCACCACGTGCTGAAATCGTTTATTTGGTTAAACCTTTAAAAGCGGGCTATTATTCTGTATTATACAGAATAAAGGTTTATCTTGATTAAACTATTGACAGAAGAATGCAACAATTTATCTAATGGTAGCTGTCTCGCGAATCATGTGAGGTGGACACTGCGAAAAAGTGCAAAGACATCGTTTCTACGGACAAAAACTTCGCAATGTATCCACCATACGCTATTATCTGGGGTTTTGATTGGCTACTGCAGAATAAAAAAAGATCGCAATGTCTTCTGTAAGGTATTTCCCCTCCAAAACGATAAGTGAGATTGGCGGCTTCGCGCCATTTTGGATGGCCGCCGGAGCTTCATCGCTACGCGGCAGAAGTTCGCTCACCAAATTTTCGGCCAGCTCTAGACTAGCAAGAGTAGAAGAAGAACTAGGCTTGAACTGGCCGAAAAGTTTGGTGAGCGAACAGTCTATTGATTTGACTACTAACTAGCTAACTACTGTCTTCTTTCTCTTCGTCAGCGCGCTTACGCTTGCGAAAGCGTATGCGCTTCTTCAGGTGTGCTGGAATCGCAGTTCCGTTTCGCCAGACCTGGTGCCAAATCTGGCTGCACGTGAGCGTGTTGCCGCTATCCTCTCTCCGAACGCGATTACATAGAGGTACGTAGCCGGCGTGGGATTGAGTGCGCTGGGGGCAGAAGTAGCTGCTTTCAAAGCTTTTCGTTTGGGGCGTCGCCATTGCCGAGCATACCTTGCAAAGGTGCTGACGACGTTTGTTCTTCCCATTTCCATCATACATGTCGTTCGTATTCTGCAGGGCGTGTGGCTGCGCTCGAATTGGCTCCGTAATCAAGTCCTCTGTGTTGGTGTTTGCTCGGAATGTGGCTTCTGTTGCTGCTAAAAGCTCCGTTTGCAGTCTTTGCATGTATTCTGCGTGCGTCGGTACGTGCTCTCCCTTTTTCTTCAAGATGAGTTTGTGCAGGATGAACCCATTGACATTCGCCATGTCAACAAACCCCAAGCAAACCTGGCGATATTATTTTTTGAAAGCCACACATCGCTGTATTGAATATCGCTGCAGTCGCAGCTGGTCGTACTGGTCGACGCCCCCATATCAGTATGATGATCGGCAACCAGCTGGGGACACGGTACATCTGCACGAACCCTCTCACCCTTCACTCGGCGTCTCACACTTGTCATCGTCGTTGCACATCCAGTCGCAATCATAGACACAGGTTTCGAGTCCATCCAGGACACAGCAATAAGCTCGGGGAAGGCTTTGGCTTAGGCGACGCGATACGTCCCTCGGGCATACGCGTGGGCCGCGGTTTCTGTGTGAGCGCAAAGTTGACTGGCCATCCCAATCTGTCGTTGCGGTGCGTTCCCACGTAGTAGTAACCCCTTCGAAGTAAATCCAGTACCAGTGCACACGAATTGTAGAAGTTATCACCGACAACAAGTCGCTTTGCGGGTTGCCCTTCGAGGGCTTTGTTCACGTTTCGTATAACCGCCTTTTGTGCCGTTCCCTTTGCTGCCGATGGATTGTTAGCCGCGCCGATATAAACTTCAATTATGTAGCATACAGAAGAAGATACAACATATTGTAGGTGACCTCACCCGTATCCTATAGAAAGCGGAATTGGCAATCTGTATCATACTGAGAAAACCCCCGATACTACTGATACTACTAGCAATTTGTATCAACGTACCGAGAACAGTAGCCAGTCTCCGCGCAGCACGTCATGTAAACCTTAGTCCCGTACTTGTGAGGTTTGTCCTTGTTGTAGACGCGCACCGGATTGAACTGCTCCTGTTTGAATTGGCACCTTCGTCAAAACCGATTCGCGGCCCCAACCGGTAGCCACGCCAAATTGTTTTCTCGAGTACCTGCAGCACCGGTCTGACTTTTCATGCCTTGTCCTTAGATGCATCTGCAGCGATGTTACTAGCGAAATACAGGTAACGAGTGATCATCTTGAATCTGTCTCTCTTCATATGAACGTTCCACGACTGACTGCGCCATCTTCTCGAATAGACGAGTGTTTTCCAGGCCACCCGTATGAGGAAAAAGGATTTGGGCAACGAGGAGACCAATTACGTGGATCATTTCGTGAGACTGGATAGGTTTTACTCGTCGTAGCTTCTCTTCAATCTCTTGGACAGAGTCGATCATCTTTCGGAGATCTGTTACTTGTGCTTGAAGTTTCTTCTCTCGTCGCTGACGTGCGACAAGCGGGATGCAAGCTTCACGATACAAATTATAATTCTTTTGAATCACAAACCAGAGCTTCTTGGGAAGAAAGTAGAAATGCAAATGCTGCGGCAGATCTAGTTGGTCCCCTGTTTCCGTCGTACAACTGCGCGGCTTCAAAGGTCAAGTCACCTGTTTTCAATAAAATACAGAGATAGAAAAGAATCAAAAGAGTTATTCTGTAGACGACGGACTTATTAGAATGTAGCTCGTCATAACCGTTCCACCCAGAAGTTCTCAAGCGTCGCATGTCTTCGTCGACCTGCACAAATAGCTGTCCTCCTCACAGTCGCAGTCAGACTCTACTTCGTTTTCGTAGTCCTCTCGTGGCGACACGGGCACACGCAGTTCATCATCGAAGACACAACCAATACTGTCGCTGTCACCTTCAGTTTCATCGCACAGATTCACATCACTTCCGCAACCGACCCGAACAGCTTCTCCCCACGTAGCGTATTCATGAAGCTCTCTCCGTCAAACTCATCAATCCCGTTGAAATCGTCGCTTTCACCCTTCGACTCGTCGGCACGCTCATGACCCGATCGTGCATCGTATTCCAGATCCCCCATACTAGTAGTGGTGCTCTCACCTTCTTGTTTTGTATCTTGCTGAATTGCTTGACGTGCTTGAGTTGACGGTGAAGAAGCTGAAGTACGCGGAGGGAAACTCGAAGAGGAGTTGAAGGAGAAGGCGTCACCTCCAAAGCTGGTGCCGCTTTTTCTTCCGCGGGCAACACTTGTTCAATCGGCATTCGACGGCGGGCCAGCTCATACACCGCATCCTTTTCCGTGGGGGCACTTATTGGGAGTGATGACAAACGTGAGTGCTCCAGCAACCCTTGACGACGTCCAAATGTCATGAGCTCTTGTTCGCCTGCACATACCTTTCAGTACTGTGAGTATATACACCGAGCTGTCTGCAGAACGTACCGCCGAAGTATTCAACTCCGCGCTTTTCTGCATTGAAGTGACCAGTCACATTGGGCATCACGTACGTGAAGTCCGCACTCAGTCCCTGAGGCTTCCTCGCTTTACGTCCTGCCTAGGATAGCTCCCACCATAACTGCTTGAACGGTTTCTCGTTGGGAGCGTTCATTTTCAAATAAATCTAAAACCTGTGGCTACCAACACCTGAGAAAAATAGCAAGAAACCGAATTTTCAAAACCTCCAGTCATCTTATACTGTCATTTCTATCCAACTAGAATTACCCCCGGCTATCTTCCCCTCGAGGATGCTTCAAGATCGAGCTACCCATCTCTACCCTATTCAAACACAAGTATGCGAGGAGTTACGACGATTACAAGTTTGCTGGAAATTATGTCCTGTTATAATTCTTATATTCTGTAGTATACAGAATAGCGCTGTAAAGGGACTAAGGCTTAGTTTCTCGCTTTAAATGAAGTGGAAATACAGCCGCAAATCCCGCACTCAGTAAGCGCCCAGTCTCTTATGGTGAGACTGTCTATGCTATTTCTGTACATATTTTCGAGTTTATTTTCATCTAGAATTGCGTTTAGTGTCAAATTAAGATTAAATGCACACATGTAGTGAAACATTTACCTTTTTTTATAGCACGTCGTCACATACTAATACTACTTAGGAGTATGTGTGTGGCGGCTAAGGACCGAGTAAAAATAAAAAAAAGTATTCGATAATATTTTTTTAGGCCTCTGGAACCAGTAAATAAATTAAAAAGTATCAGTAGCCTATCACAAAATTAAAAGTAGCGGATTTAAAACTCCCACCCAAATATAACGCTTTGCTTGTTTTACGGTTGCTCATTTTCATCTGTACATGTATTTTGAAAATGTATCACCGGAAGTCTGTGCTAAAAGTTGCACTCGCATCATGAGTTGTTGTCAGCCCATGACTCAACAATTATAATCCAGTTACAGTTTGCGATCATACGCGGCCTGATGAAGAATAACAAGAACTTTGGCTGTATCAGCCGGTCAGCAATATTAAAAAAGTACTTTTTGGTTTTGGTTGAGAGTACGGCGTCCACTGAGCCGCGGACCTTCAACTGGGCTCGTCCAAGAGCGGCAGCGTCGGCCTCGACAACCAACTCGTGAAGCACAACGAGCCTGAGCACGTGACGCTCGCTTCGCTGACAATTTTCTGCCTCCCGAAGAGGTCAAGTGCAATGGCCAGTGCCGTTCAAATCGTCAACTAGCAGCTATGATACATGTAGCGTTACATGTCCCGATTCATGTGTTCATCCGCTTGCGCATCTTTGTTGTTGTTTCAACTACTTCATTGTCCTTTTTCGACTTGGGTACTTACGTCAGCCACTACGTTGGCCTAATTGGTCTCCATCTCTGCATTCTCTCATGAGGTCATCATCATGTTAGTAGTATAGGTGCTGGTAGTCTGTGAGGTCAGCAGTATCCACTACCGTCATCTCCATCTTGGACTTCACGACATGACTCATTGTTTGCAGAAGTAGGCAGCTCTAGACGACGCAGCTTGACTTTCACATTACAAGAACCCGTATTCCCGGCGAGCGAGGTCGTTTTCTCTTCATCAGCAGCGTCGTCTTCCGCCCGGGTGAGTAAATGATGATGTTATGATTACAAAGACACAATTGCTAGGGCCAGTGTGCATTTCTGTTGATATTTTCCCTGAATTTTGGGGCCGGTCATCGTGTTGTCATTTGAGAGGCTAATAAAATGGGTAGTAGGGAATACGTGACTACAAGCAATTAGAATGTCATTTTAATTACTAAAGCTGAAGACCAATACGTAAAGATGTAAACCTACCTGGTCAACCACCCATTTAAATTACGAATAATAGTTTTATCAAAGACTCCACGATTCGACTGCAAAGCTACCACGAGGGTGATAACTCAACGTGGGAACTGCGACATATTCCCTTGAGCCGCAAGCTTTGCTCATAGCAGTTCGGTAGCCCAGCTCCCAGTAGCCAAATTGGCGATCTTTGGAGGGACGTTATTTCTCGAAGTCTCCGTCGGTCTTCCATTTCCACTTTCACCCCAATGTAATATCGTAGCCGCATTCTTTATCCGACAGCATTATTTCTCCACTAGCAGCACACCGATAAATGCGTCTGTCACCATCTCCCTGGTCAAACGCCTTGCATCAGCAACGTCAAGCTACGAAAGTAGAGATCTACGTTACCTTACCGTCGTCCGTTCATCGCTTGCTGCGTGTCTGGTGGTGTTCTCAAAACTAATTAATTGCGAAGTAGATTGGCTTCGCTCTCCCAGTTGCTTTACTTCTTCAGTTGCTTGGTGCAGGTATTACTTAATATCCAGAATTGATCTGTGAATGCTCCAAATCCAATTAGCAGTTGCGCTGTAATAGCGTAGCAGTGAGAAGAATTTTCAGTCAGTCTTCGTACAAGACGCTCAACGAAGTGCTTGGAATGATCTGCCTCGTATAGTATCCGTACTTTTTCAGCTTCGTCTGGCCCAACTCCTCGCGGATTAACTGCCACAAGCTGTTGAAAAAACATCACGCATAGCGGTTTATAGCAGTTGGCGCTCGAGCCTCGTGTAGGATCCACGTTAAACGTTGCTTGTCCAGCAAAAGAACACAGTTGCTTCTCGATCTTCTTATGGCTTCGTCGGACATCAGTTACTTGTAGAAATGACGCTGCTTAAGCTGCGAAACCCGCGTATCCTGTCGTAGCGCCCAATACAGTCCAACGGTAAGAAATTGGATTCGTTTTTGACAGTTCAGTACTATTTTTGAGAACGCGGTCCAGCCGTCGCTGAAATAAATAGGTCCATGCTGTATCCCAATGCCCTTTTTTGGATACCGAGTTTTCGTCGCTGTCAGTGGGACGCGGTCAGATTTTTTTTCCTACTCCGATCCCGCTTCTGGACTCAAAGTCTCCGTTGGGTCGTCTCAAAAGGCGACATTTCATAAGAACGAGAAAGAGCTTGACACCCAACGAATGGTCCGCGTTGTGTCATGCCACTTCTTGCGCCTCAGCTGCAGCGAAGATGACCACCCGCTCTTCCGGCGCTACTACGCCAGGTGAGGGCGATGGTCGTCATCGGTCTTCATGGCTAAAATGAGTCTAATGCAGCTGTCTTTGTCCAGGAGTAATCGAGAACGAGGCGTCAAGGTGCTGCCTCTTTGTTACATCCAATCACTTTTTCCCTCTCTAAAAAATACCTCACAATCCCCTCTTCGATGTTAGCTCTTGCGGTGCTTCCCGCACTGCTGCCCGGAGCATGTGCAGCGCTGCTACTGCGGTACTTCCATCCACGTGCAGGTGTCCTTCACCACTATCCTCCCACCCGTCGTTCGGGAGAAACTACTGGTGTGCGCTCGCTTCGAGCCATCGAGAGTAGTCCCACTTTGGCCCAATAACGTAGCAAGCGCACCTGGGTATGATGCCATGCAGGAGGATGAGCGCAAATTGCAGCCTGGTGAAGTCGTAGCACTTCCTGCGAGTCTCTTGGCCGTGGATAAACGAAAACCGGACCAGACGGTGTGGAATTGAGCTGACAGAGAAGGTGAACTAAAGCAAAAGACGCTCCCACAGGTTCGAGGCTTTATATTATTTCTTATCTTTACGAATCTCAAGTGAACTGCACTTAAATCATTTTGCTTTGACGTTATCATCGGCCGACACGCTACAGAACGCCGTTTTATACGTGCTCAACAACCACCGCTTTCCCAAGTGGCAATATAGTTACGACAGCAGCGTCACCAGAGCACAACGAGAGATGAGTCATCATTTAGTCGTCTACGTCTTCCAGCTCACAGGAAGTAGATTGGACTCAGGAGAGATTGAATCGGCCATACTCGCCCGTCATGAATCGCCAGGCTTTTATCTAGTTTCTTACCGTCGGTCAGGAATTAACGGCCGCGACACTGGATGTGAACTCCCTGCACTTGACACAGCTTCGAACACCAAGTTCGCGGCTGTTGAGGTTGATTTATCAACGTTCACTTCGACGTCTGATGCTGTACAAGTGCGTTTCGTCGGTCCGTCAGTGTCAGCGGGTAACATTTCGAATCTTGAGACCAAGATTGCAGCGTATCCATCAATTATCACCACAACTGGGTGCTCTGTTGCCCGTCAATCTGCTGCTGGTGATAGTGACGCTGCTTTTTGGGTCTACGACGTCCGTGTGTATCGATCCGGCTTGGCTGAAAAGGCAAAACACTTGCTCATTCTATGGTGCTTCCTCAGCTTTGTGACCCTGGAGAATGCTGGTATAACCCCAGACATACTACGCACACAAATCCGATCTCATTGGCTGCATGCAGCTAGAGTTCTCCAAACTTCATCACGGACACCAAGTTGGAGCCGACCATCGCAGCTTGAGAGCGTCATAGGCTCACTCCTGCTCAGCCTTTGCAGGGGTACGTCACTATTTTCACCGCACCAGACCGCCACGCATGAGCAGATAGTGGTCCAAGCCACTGCTCATCTTCATCTTCGAGCCTTATCATCACGAGCCGTCCAGTACGCACTCCAAACGGCTTTTACTCTGGGAACGGGGGGTACGGACAAACGACACATCCGAGAACGATTCATCGTATTGGTGTCGGATTTATACGACATACTGGGCGATCTATGCCGACTGGGGTCTCCAAACGTAGCTTCAGTGCTCCCACGCGATCGCATCTCAGTGCCCGCTATCGTGGATGAAGTGGTTTCATTAATCTACACTCAGAGGCAATTCACGGAGCTTCGAAATGAGATATCAGGGATGTTGAGAGGACAACTGACATCTCATTCAGGACATCTAGATTCTAATCTAGAATGCCTCTTTGGTTATTTTACAGCGCAGACGAACGAGATGCTTTTTGCGATGCAGAGTGGGCCAGCTCCGTTGGCTCATTTAAGAGGCGCCGAAAATGCATGGACTCGTACATGGCTGCTAGAGCCCGGCTCAATCCAAGTAACCAGAATCCCTACATTGTTCGTCGAGCCGTCGCTGGTGAGCTTCACTCGGTGGGTTCACGAATTTGCATGCATCGAAGTCGCGCTAAACGAGAGTGAGTCACGGTTATCTGTGAGCTCTTTACTCCCAATGATAAAAAGGGTGGCACCCACCGAATTCCAGCTAGATGGTCGTCTGCGATCATTTCGGTCCACACCGAGCGGGATCTCAACGATGCTGCCAATAGAGGGAGGATGGTGGATTGGTGACTACGTGGGGAGTTTTTCAGCCGAAACGAACACTCTTCTACTTGATCTTTACGCTACTAGGGATAGTGTTGAAAACGGAAGCATTGACGCTAGTACAACCGTTCGCCGAGTCAGCATATCTTTCGTATTGAAAGAATATTTAAACGCTGCGAATTTTCCATCTTCGGTCTGCAGGAGAGATCGATCTATCGTCTTCAATGGCGTTGTGGCTCAGGCAGCTTACGAGCAAAACTACCCAACCTCCAGTTCTCAGCCAAAGCTCGGTGATGCGTCTACGGTGATCCAAGCTATTATACTTCAGGGGATGCAGTGGACAGCGCAGCTCGAGGTTCAAGGTGGCTACGTTGCCGTCCCAAGCTGACCCATCACACGAAACCTCGGTAATAATGTTGCCTCTCCATATAATGTGACAGAATGATCCACGACTCAGCTTTACATTACACACTTGTGTTGTATGGTAATACAAAGTACGTTTGACGCATCATTGAACCCTGGTACCCACCGTCTACGCCTATCCATCCGAATATCGTATCTGCATAACGCAAGCCCGCGATACCCAAGCAATAGTAGTGACTGGGGAGAAAAAGCACTACTTTTGTTTTAAAGAACCTGTTGACAAGCACACAATTTGTCCCGCTGTCAGTGTATGCAGCGGAAATCAATAGTCTTGAATTATCCTCATTTTATCGCGGTGATACCATAGTCAACACGAAGTTTACAAATATTCGTAATGCTATTGATCCACAGTCCCCTGAACGTTGGCTAATCCATCCTTACACAAATCCGTTTCAGAAGTTGCAACACGAGGGAACGCGCTCGCATCGCAAGAACATCAGTACTAGTAGATTCATTTCCGTGTTCATTTATTATCTGTGTAGAATACGGTGCTGTAGCTACATGTGGACCCTAAAAGTATTGTGTAAGGATGGTCAGCCTTAGCAGAAGCCACAAAGTAGCCAATTTCAATAGTCCATATCAAAAGCATCAGCTCAAGTCGACTTGTGACAAAAAAGCCGGTAAAACACACACATCGATTAGACATTCTTGTCGATTCATCATTCTTGTATTGCCTTGTACCGCGTTTGTGTGTCTATTCGATGAAATGCATCATTCTGGTTGAACACTGCCTGCAATTCGAAGCGATGAGGCATTGCAATTGAAGCGCTTAAGATCTTTCGGTAAACGCGGTCTGGTAAGTACCGGGACCTCACAGCGCAGAACACGGTGACGGCAGAATGAATCTAGTTGGCGTCCGATAGCTTTACTATCACCCTTGATTTGTGACGACGTGCACACAGTACAATGAGCGCATGCGTTCTCGACATTCAACCTTTAAAATAATTACTCAATGCATGACGCAGGAATAATACTCTCATCTGATCCACCTCGTAAACAGTCATCGAATACTCTCCAGAGCGATATATTCCAGCTTCGACTTTCAACTGATACAAACCCCTCATAAATCGTAAGTGTCATCCGTCAAATTGTGGTCACGTGTTTACCCTGGCATCCTCGCCGCTCTTCTGATCGTTATCGTGAGTGAATCGACGATCTAATGGTTCCACGCCAGCCGTTCTAACGCATTTTCTTGAGGCTGCGAATCACAACTCGAACGTCGACTACAGCAAGGATACACGACGTTAGAACACGCTGAGCACGTAGACACAAGTAATCGTAGCTCTTAAAAAATTAGCGCGGCCAAAATCCGCCGCGGCGCCTTGTCTATACTGGCGTTCCTCGTCGCTTTTCTGACCCTTTTGACCTGGCAGCGTGAGTGAATAGACGATATGGTTGGTCTCGTGTGTCGGCTACTGCGAGTATTTGCGGTGTTCGAGTACCGAAAACACACACTGAGTACAAAACCTCGTAGCGTTGAGGAGTTCATTCAAATAGGAGCGTCCAAAATCCGCCGCGACATCTTGTCGCACTGGTATGGAACGCTCGTTGTCAACTCTGTGTTTTCGTGGAAGCCACCAATGTGTCGAATAGTGATACGAAGGGGCGAGATCTTGAATTTGTTTTAGTATTGTCAAACAGAGTGTTGACGATAGTGAAGCATTGTAAAAGCTCTAGGCAATACCTCGAGCCGCAGTATTTTACCCCACATCGCTTTTCTACATGTTTAAATCCTACGTTGCCATGAACCCAACAGGCCGCAATGTCAAGTTTCGGCTGGGACCTCCACACATTAATTGCCTAAAGCAAGAGTAGTTCTACTGGTTTCATCTCACGAATATTTGTTAAAACTGCTGAATGGGATCATCTTGCGTAAGCTTCAACAGTGCCCCCGAAGTTCGTATCTCGTTTCATATGTTCTCGTATGTCGATAATCGTATGGGGACCCAGCAAGGATATTTACAGCATGGTGATGGGACAAGTCAATATACACCGTGCAACCTCAAACGAACCCATTATTTAACGTTATTTTCGGGGACGCTCTCCGTCTTAGAGCTAAAATAATTTTTGTCGGCTATACGACTAACCAGAGCATACGACAAATAATAAGCCATCATTATTACGGGTACTAGCTCTACGGAAAAACTGAATATGTTCGTAGCTGTCTTGGAATTATTATTATAATTTAAATTTAGCAGACTTACAGCAACTAATTTTGAAATATATTAATTGCAATATAACTGCTGTTGTTTCTTGCACGGAAATACTTAAGTATGGATTATTGAAAGATGGATATTATAATGATTATTTCAGACGTTTCGCAAACTTCCATAATATTCACCATATATTTGCTGTAAAGATATTGTGAAGAGAACACATTTATAAATTACGTACTTTTTCGCTGCATTACCTCTTCAGTAAAATTATAAATATGGTGACGAATGGTCAGCTACATTTGTTAGGAATGCACTGCTCGTCTTGACGAGCTGGCCAACAGTTACCGACGATCGTCATAACTGCTGTGGTAACCAGAGCATGAGAAAAATAGTAAAATATCATTATGATGGGTATTATATTTACGGAATAACTTATTACTGCTTAAAGGTGTATTGAAATTGCTATTATTGGAACTTTTGAAAAGATAAATAAAGCTAGATTTAATAGACATACAAAAAACAAGGAAGCAATTTATTTATTGCAATAATAACTGAATTTTTTGACCGGAACTATTTATTATTGAAACCTGGATATTACAATCTCTATTTTCAAGCGAATTTTTCAGCAGTATAATAATTTTTTTTATTTCCCATGCCCTGCTGGTGATGCTGTTCTACTCTGTATTCACTTGTATATTGCTCAAACGGGCGTGCTAAGCTGCTAGAGGTCTAGCTGGGAAGAACATGCCGCGCTGTATAACTAGAGCAGTGACCTAGCCGAAGACTGCATGCTGCAGTTATCCCGCTCATATTTGTATAGGGGATGTTTTGCCGGGTACATATTCGCCGCTAGGTCGTCCAAGCTTGTTAGAATGTAGCGGCAAGGCTGCAGTCGGCCAACGCACAAGTTAGAGTCGCACCATATCTTTGCGTTATATTGTGTGGCGTTCACAAAAATGCTGAGGATTTTGCTCTTCACATTCGATGAATTCTGCGGCGAAAAATCTTCACATTCGGTGAACGCTTGAATACAATAATCAGATGAGTAATCTGCAGCCAATGTGAAGAGCCCGCGAGTCTTGCTATTAATACATAAGAGTGCTACGATATTCTCACAAGTTGAATCTTCTTTTTTCAGATGATTTCGACAAACAGCACCGGCGCCGCCCGCGACACAGCTCGAACCATGAAACTACGCCCAAGTCGACATGAATGCTGACAACAAACGGAGCCGACTTGGTTAACCACATTCAAAACTGTCACCACGATTTTTAACGGGGTAGCACACGTAGCAGCGTAGCGGAAGCGATGTCATAGACCGATCTGCATGTCACTGGGGTGGGCGCCTGGGTAATGTCAGTTGTCCTCCATCTTCATCTGTCCAATTCTTATAAGCAACAGCACAGGACACAATCCCGTCCAGCAATTTGTCCAATACTTGAACAACTTGTACATTTGATGCGGAAATCGAACGTTGAATGGCTCATTCGATCCAAGCGTCCATATTCGAAACCTCAAATCATGTTCCCTGGCACTACATCACAGCGTCAGCCGGCAGAATCCTACTCCCATTTATTCCTTGTCAAAGAACAGTTCAGATCAAATTTCCGAAAAATGCGCTGCAGCGAAGATACAACAGTGCGCGGGGACGACAGTAGTACGCTCATTATTTCCTCTTCCCACAGTCGATGCCGAATATAATTCAAAACCGCGTCATCGGTCACGGAATTCAGTATAACAAAATCCTACAAAGCACTTAAACAGCAGATACTCAGGACCACCAGATAATAGTAGCGAGCGATTGCTGAAGTGGATAGTGGCGGTCCACTATGTACGCATAGTGATACGTCATTCTGACGAGAGTTCCCTGTGTGATGCTGGCACTTGTAATTGCAGTCTTATTCTTGTGTTCAATCTTCACGTGACGTCGTCAGACACCTGGGCCAAGTACCAGCGTGGGCTAGAAGTGCACAAAGATCTAACTTACGAAACAAACATACCTGTAAACGTCAGCTCAGCATGAGGTACAATACCTTCATAAAGAGCATATTAGGAGAGCAACCACTTGTGGACGTACCCTGCAGCAACGACCCGAACGACGACGCTCTTCTTGCCGGATTGGCTTGATTGAATCCCGTCGCACATGTAAGAGCTGTAGGTGTTTTTCTTAGATATTTGTTGAAGTTAGGTATGAAACATTGGTTTAGTCAAACCCGATCTAGAATTTAGAACTCTACTGTAAATCCACGAAAACTGTTAAAAAAGAAGAAGAAGAACGTTAGATGGAGGAAATCTTGCCGGATTCACACCTTCACCAATGATTTAGCGCTCCAAGAGACCTGCGATAACAGCGAAGAATCGTAGCTAAAACCTATGCGCATCGCTTTGTATTCGGCTTTCTTCATCGTTACCGGCGACTGCTCAAAGACGCTGAAGAGCTGCAATAAAAGACGGCGCAGGCTGAGCTGTCCGCCGACGCGTCGAGTGCGTTCAGGCTATCGAAATTTTCTTGCTGTGCAATATTACCAAAACTTCACGACTTACAGAAAACGAAACGAGAATCGCTAAATCTTCTTTCTCGTCCAGGACTACAGCATCATCGGTCAGCGGAGAAGAACGAGTGCAGCTATAATAGAGCCGCACGAAATGCGCCTGTAGACACGTCTTTCAAGAACCAGTGAGGCTTTTCTTGCTTGTCAATATCAATACAGCTGGCTGGTGGGCGGCAACGGGAGCTGTACATGTATGCAGTGCTGGTGACCATGGTTCCTTACGTAGAGGTGATTCTGAACCAAAATACACCATGAATTTTAAACAAGCTTACAATTTTGCATAGTTCCGACGCTCCCTCTGTACAAGAGATTAGTTCAAGTCAGCTTTGCCGCGTCCCGTTTTGAAGTCGAGTGGGACCCGATGGCGGTTTTTTTTTGGGCGAGGGTGTCCCTCGGGTGGACTGGAGCTCTTTTCTCGGGTCATCGCGCTCTCCCCTTCAAGAAGACTCGAACCTTTGGATCGTAGACCACGCTGATGGTCCGCGTGGTCCCGTGCCGGTACTTGCGCATCAGTTGTAGCGAGGACGACCACCCACTCTTTCGACGCTACTATGCCAGGTACCGTAACGCTATTATAGCCGTCCACAATAAAGAACGCTGACTCGTCGTGATGACTCACCCATTAGGAGCAATCGAGAACGCGGCGTTAAGGTACGGTACTTCCACGTAGGTTCGCCTCACCGACTCGAGGTCTTAGCGTCACTGTCTGGCAGCTCTTGCGCTGCTTCCCGCACTGCTGTCCGGAACACGTCCAGCGCTGCTACTGCGGATCTTCTGTCCACGTTTTGGTGACGTTTGCAGCTGCGTCAAGTCGGAGGAATCTACTGGTCTGCGCTCGATTCGAACCTTCGCGGGTGGTTCCTTTGTGGCCTTTGGATGTCGCCAGTCTGGGGGAGAACGACGAGACAAAAGAGCACAGACTGCGACCAGGAGAGGTGACCTCGCTGCCCGAAGCGTTGCTATCTAACGACAACCGACAGGCGACGCCGAGCGTTTGGATCCGCGCAGACAGAGAAGGCCAGTCCAAGCAGACGTACCAGGTTCGCTATCGTTATCCGCGTTTCGACAGGATAACACCGTTTCTTACAAACATTTTGTGTGTATTCGCTTTTGATACCGGTCCGACTTGGTAGAATGCTGTCCTGTTTGTGCTCAACAACCACCGCTTCCCCAAGTGGCTCTACAGCTACGACAGCAGCGTCACCAGGACTCAGCGAGAGATGACGCACCACCTGGTCGTCTACGTCTGCCAGCTCACAGGGACCAGCTCACAGTCTGGAGAGATTGACGTCGCGGTACTGGCTCGACACGAATCTCCAGGTTTCTCCCTAATTTCCTACCGCCGATCCGGCAACAATGGCCGCGACGCTGGATGCGATCAGCCTGCTATCGACGCGGACGCTAGCACCAAGTTCACCGCAGTAGCGTCCGACTCAATGGAAGTTGATGCAGTCGGGTGGACGTCGGCTGAGCCTCCGACTGAGGAACACAAAAAAGAGTTCGATAAATGGGCCTTTCCACGACCAATTCCCGGTACTGCGGAAGATGAGTACTTTTGGCAACATCGTCTGGAGGCGGCCAACTGTGGCTTCCGAGAAAAGGGTCAGCATCTACTGATTTTATGGCGATTTCTGCAAAGTATTTCGCTCAAGGACCTCAAACGTACCGAGGCAGACAGTAAAAAGGTGCGCTCGTTCTGGGTACAAGCTGCGGCTTGTTTTCGATCGTCGGAATGCAGTCGTTCTCATCACGACGGCGTCGCTTCTTTGTTGATGAGCATCTTCGAACACCGCTTCAATTCGTCAGCTACTGAAATCGAGTCAACGGAGCGATAATTCGCTTCTATTCGAGTGGCCGCGTATCTATTTCTACGTGCAGTGTCGTCCCACATCGTTCAACGCCTTCTGCTGTCGGCATGTACTATGAACGACACAAAAACGAGCAGGCCACAGCTTCAGAAACGTTTCTTGTTGCTAATTTCGGACGCGTATGACACTCTTAGTGGCGTTTTACACGAGGTAGCACGCAGACGAGAGAGCCAGCATGTATCCATACCTACATTAGTTGACGAAGTGCTGTCGCTAGTGTTCAGCCACCCACGTTATCATCACCTTCGAGGGGGATTCACTGCGTTGCTCATGGACCAGCAGCCAGCGCGTGCTTTATCCGAGACTCTAAATTATGCCTTCCACTCATTTACGGCCTTGGTACGGGAGGGGATGATAGCATCTGTTACTCGATACAGATACCCCATTTGAAATAATGATAAAATCTGGAACCAGCGCTGGCTTCTGGAGCCTGGATCGGTGGAGATTCTCGAGATATCAGCAGACAGCCCAACAGATTATTGGCCAGAGATGCGTCTCGTTGACATCGTACAGCTTCTGTCAGAAGTCGGCTGTGTGGATTTAACCGTTAACGATGACGCATCCTGGTTGGCGCTGCGATCTGCTATGTCGACGTCTTCATCAGCTCCAATGACACTTATAACAGACGGGAAGCTGCATTTGTTTCGAGTTCTACCTAGTGGTACTCCGTCCATGATCGCCACGACAGGAGGATGGGCCATTGGCGACTACACGGCTGCGTTCTCGGAAGTGGGCCATTCGTTTGAGGTTAACCTTTATAGCTATACTGAAGAGGAGGCCGGGGGTGCTCACTTGACACATTTAACTTCCCAAGAAAGCGTGAATGTGCGTCGAGTGAGTTTGTCGATTCGACTGGAAGAAAAGAAAAGCGAAATAGCCACCGATTTGACTGGCCACAAGGTGCTGATCGCTTTAGTGCGTGGAACAGTGTACGGATCATCACTATCGCTACCGCTAAATGAGTGTAAGAATGGATTTAACCTGTCCGAGAGATCAGCCGTCGACCGAGCTGCGATCTGGAGCGAGGTGGAGTGGACAGCCTGGTGGGAGTTCAAAGCTGACTACATCGCCATGGCTCGCTCCTACTCGTAGCATTTGCTCGACATCATTCAGCAGTATCATACTGGGACACCTTCAAGACAAATCAAATCGTCTTCTTTTTTTAATTAATATTAACCAGTGTAGGCCGCAACATTGCATCCCAGTGCACAGTTTCCAAAAGTGATTTAAGTCTAAATATTCATGTATGTCGGTTATTGAAATATGCAAAGCGACATTTGAGCCCTGGAGAACTAGATGATGCAAGTTTCGCGTGATGGCAACTTTTTTTTTAGAAGCTGACTTAGCATTTAATTTGTTTCTGAGTATTTGATAGCGTATTACGTTAAGTAAACGCTAAAAACAAAACTAAGACCTGTTGAGTCAACGGCGAGAACAGTCCATTGGTTCCCAACGTTCCTTCCAACAGAGGAGAGGTGAAGAGTCCCAGCTATTTTCAGAGCAAAGACTACTCGAGCTTTTCAGTGTTCGAAACTGAAAAAAATGTTGGTCATTATCGTTCTCAGCATACGACACAACATTCAGCTTTCCCATTCAGCCTTCAACTCATTGGCCACGACTGTTCCCTCGTTAGACACGACCGCTGCTTGGACTTCTCCCCGCTCGATATCTTGGCGACAGAAGTGGAATCGCTGGTCGCCAGGGATCGTACTCGATCGAACGTCTGTCTGCGTGGACACTTGAATCAGTATTCTCGCTTAGCTTACTAAGAATTTGCACGCAGTACGTAAATATAACAAAGTCGTTGCGGTGCTCGAAGAAGCTCTGAAATTTGAGAACCAGCAGATTTTTTAAGACTAAAACAACCATTTTTCAATCTATCCTGATATTGAAGCTAAATCCTATTTTCCTCAAGCGAGAGAGCGCTCGTATTAACAGTGTCAGTAGCTGGAATGTATGTATCCGCCACTAGCTGAGCACGACAACATTGACGTCGTGTTTGTGCTGGCACATATTAATGCCAGTATACTTGAATTGTACTGTACCTGCTATCATCATGGAAAATCATGCCCCTCATGCCTGTGTACTTCGAGATATGGGCGACGTAGGTCTTTACACGCGGCCGCCTTACTACTCGTAGGTATGCCAACTGATTCTAAGCGCGATGCTGTATAGCCTTACGGAATTTTTTTATCTGATTCATCTGATAGGTTTGCTCTTGGTCTCTGCCTTGTCTCGAGCCTTTGCCTTAGATAAAAAAGAGGCCTGATTTGCAAGTGGCCCATAATAGTTGTAGACAACTTGTATAGGCGCTGCTGCTAGGCTACATTTTACGTTAAATGCTGTTTTTGGCGCAGGCCGTACTTTTGGTGCTGTAATAGTACTAAAAAAAAATGCTGCTAGTACTTCTACGATTCCAATTCATTACCTGTACTGAAATAGATTTTTTAATTGATTTATTACGACTTTTTTTTAATATAAATTCAAAACGCTATAACATGCATGCTTTCTTTTTGGCTAATATATTATCGAATTTAGCAGTCCGAATGACACGTATAAATTTGCTGAAACTTATGCGACTTGAGATGGACTTAAATTGTGTGATTCAGGCACATTTGAGCTACTTGTACATGTGCTCCGGTGAGTGCTTACTACTTACGAATGGCGATAACATGTCGCAGCTATAAACGATTTCACTAAACTTCGCTATCGTCAAACAGCTGCATATTCTATTATTGGTTAAAGTGACTCCGTTCGACAATACCAACGCAACTTCAACTAATATCCAAGAAGGCATGACGTTTCGTGTCACTATTTCTACGAGAGCACAGAGTTGACAGCGAGTGTTTCTTACCAGCGCGATAAGATGCCGCGGCAAGTTTTGGGGGCGCCTATTTGAATGAAGTCGTAAATGCTACACGATTTACTGTGCTCACGCTTACAGCGTGTGTTTCCAGTGCTCGAGCACTGAAGCAGACGCACCCGACCGACCATATCGTCTACTCATTCACGCTGCCAGCAATAAAGGGCCAGAAAAAGCGACGACCCCAGTACAAACACGTGACCGAAATTGGATGGATGTCGTCGTCTCCCAAAGGTGCTACTGCGGATTTTGGCCGCGCTTATTTGTTGAGGGCTACGATTTCTTGTGGCATCGCGTTCGAAGACCGTATTTCCATCCTCGCTGTAGTCGACACCCGAGCTGTAAGTCCAACCCCAAGAAGACCGGCCAGAGTATAACAATAAGAGCGTGTATTCACTCACGATACAATGAACCCAGTATCTACTGCGGCGTCCGATAGCTTCACTACCACTCTTGATTTGTGGACGACGCGCACTCCATATAATCAACGCCTGCACTCTCGACATCCCGTCATCAAACGAATTACTCGGTGCATGACGCAGGAATAATGTTCTCGTCTGAAAAAAAAAACATCTCAAGCAGTCATGAAATAATCTCCAGGTCCGTATATTTCCAACTTGCAATCACTCGACATTCAACTGATACAAACCGCTCATATATCGCAAGCAATTAATTTGTCGTGTAAGCTGGTTCCAAGACCTGTGTATTCAAATGTCGGTGGATTGACGACGCACACAGACGTAACTTCTCACCCATGGAATCGTTTTATAGGGTAATGCTGCAAATTTCAACTGGACACGCCAAGTTGGCGCTTCAGACACGACGATGAAGTATTATTTTCTTGTCCATAGAGAAATAGATGCCTGTCTTCTTGCGTGAAATTTCAATTTTATCATTGGAACATTGCGTTGCTTTGATCTTTTCCAGTTGTGAGGTCCCGGTATTCTACAAGACCGTGTACCGATAGGTCTCAAGCGCTTACACATTCCTTCCTTTCGTATTACAGGCATCGTTCAATTAGAGTAATACATTACACCGAATACACACACGCACGCGGTACAAGGCAAGACAAATAATGGTGAATCGATGTGCGTGTTGTCGTTGATTGTGATCATAATTTGGATACTTTGTGGTCTCAGCTAATCTTTACATGAGAATTTCAGCGACCCGTGTATAGCTGCAGTATAATATTCTACGCAGGAAATACATAAGCATGGAAATGTATCTACTGCTACCGAATGCGAGATCGTTCTCCCAAGGATGGATAAACCAACGTTCAGGGACTGTGGATCAATAGAATGACGAGTATATGTGAGCTTCGCCGCGTTAACAAGAGCTTACTATCGGCTCCGTTGTATTGATCGCGCTTCTCAAGAAAAGCAGCTCGGACCATCTCTAAAAGAAACGCAACGCGCGATTTTTCCCCATTACTACTATTGATTCGTTCTTGTGAGAGCCTTGGGTGCCTGGAGATATCGCGAAAATAAGGGCATTTCAGCTGCTTGTGTTTTGCAGATACTATAATCCGATGGATAGGCGTAGACGGTGGGCACCAGGATTCAATGATGCGTCAAACGTTCTATGTATAACCATACAACACAAGTGTGTAATGTAAAGCTGAGTCATGGATCATTCTGTCACATTATATGGAGAGGCAACATTATTACCGAGGTTTCGTGTGATGGGTCAGCTTGGGACGGCAACGTAGCCACCTTGAACCTCGAGCTGCGCTGTCCACTGCATCCCCTGAAGTATAATAGCTTGGATCACCGTAGACGCATCACCGAGCTTTGGCTGAGAACTGGAGGTTGGGTAGTTTTGCTCGTAAGCTGCCTGAGCCACAACGCCATTGAAGACGATAGATCGATCTCTCCTGCAGACCGAAGATGGAAAATTCGCAGCGTTTAAATATTCTTTCAATACGAAAGATATGCTGACTCGGCGAACGGTTGTACTAGCGTCAATGCTTCCGTTTTCAACACTATCCCTAGTAGCGTAAAGATCAAGTAGAAGAGTGTTCGTTTCGGCTGAAAAACTCCCCACGTAGTCACCAATCCACCATCCTCCCTCTATTGGCAGCATCGTTGAGATCCCGCTCGGTGTGGACCGAAATGATCGCAGACGACCATCTAGCTGGAATTCGGTGGGTGCCACCCTTTTTATCATTGGGAGTAAAGAGCTCACAGATAACCGTGACTCACTCTCGTTTAGCGCGACTTCGATGCATGCAAATTCGTGAACCCACCGAGTGAAGCTCACCAGCGACGGCTCGACGAACAATGTAGGGATTCTGGTTACTTGGATTGAGCCGGGCTCTAGCAGCCATGTACGAGTCCATGCATTTTCGGCGCCTCTTAAATGAGCCAACGGAGCTGGCCCACTCTGCATCGCAAAAAGCATCTCGTTCGTCTGCGCTGTAAAATAACCAAAGAGGCATTCTAGATTAGAATCTAGATGTCCTGAATGAGATGTCAGTTGTCCTCTCAACATCCCTGATATCTCATTTCGAAGCTCCGTGAATTGCCTCTGAGTGTAGATTAATGAAACCACTTCATCCACGATAGCGGGCACTGAGATGCGATCGCGTGGGAGCACTGAAGCTACGTTTGGAGACCCCAGTCGGCATAGATCGCCCAGTATGTCGTATAAATCCGACACCAATACGATGAATCGTTCTCGGATGTGTCGTTTGTCCGTACCCCCCGTTCCCAGAGTAAAAGCCGTTTGGAGTGCGTACTGGACGGCTCGTGATGATAAGGCTCGAAGATGAAGATGAGCAGTGGCTTGGACCACTATCTGCTCATGCGTGGCGGTCTGGTGCGGTGAAAATAGTGACGTACCCCTGCAAAGGCTGAGCAGGAGTGAGCCTATGACGCTCTCAAGCTGCGATGGTCGGCTCCAACTTGGTGTCCGTGATGAAGTTTGGAGAACTCTAGCTGCATGCAGCCAATGAGATCGGATTTGTGTGCGTAGTATGTCTGGGGTTATACCAGCATTCTCCAGGGTCACAAAGCTGAGGAAGCACCATAGAATGAGCAAGTGTTTTGCCTTTTCAGCCAAGCCGGATCGATACACACGGACGTCGTAGACCCAAAAAGCAGCGTCACTATCACCAGCAGCAGATTGACGGGCAACAGAGCACCCAGTTGTGGTGATAATTGATGGATACGCTGCAATCTTGGTCTCAAGATTCGAAATGTTACCCGCTGACACTGACGGACCGACGAAACGCACTTGTACAGCATCAGACGTCGAAGTGAACGTTGATAAATCAACCTCAACAGCCGCGAACTTGGTGTTCGAAGCTGTGTCAAGTGCAGGGAGTTCACATCCAGTGTCGCGGCCGTTAATTCCTGACCGACGGTAAGAAACTAGATAAAAGCCTGGCGATTCATGACGGGCGAGTATGGCCGATTCAATCTCTCCTGAGTCCAATCTACTTCCTGTGAGCTGGAAGACGTAGACGACTAAATGATGACTCATCTCTCGTTGTGCTCTGGTGACGCTGCTGTCGTAACTATATTGCCACTTGGGAAAGCGGTGGTTGTTGAGCACGTATAAAACGGCGTTCTGTAGCGTGTCGGCCGATGATAACGTCAAAGCAAAATGATTTAAGTGCAGTTCACTTGAGATTCGTAAAGATAAGAAATAATATAAAGCCTCGAACCTGTGGGAGCGTCTTTTGCTTTAGTTCACCTTCTCTGTCAGCTCAATTCCACACCGTCTGGTCCGGTTTTCGTTTATCCACGGCCAAGAGACTCGCAGGAAGTGCTACGACTTCACCAGGCTGCAATTTGCGCTCATCCTCCTGCATGGCATCATACCCAGGTGCGCTTGCTACGTTATTGGGCCAAAGTGGGACTACTCTCGATGGCTCGAAGCGAGCGCACACCAGTAGTTTCTCCCGAACGACGGGTGGGAGGATAGTGGTGAAGGACACCTGCACGTGGATGGAAGTACCGCAGTAGCAGCGCTGCACATGCTCCGGGCAGCAGTGCGGGAAGCACCGCAAGAGCTAACATCGAAGAGGGGATTGTGAGGTATTTTTTAGAGAGGGAAAAAGTGATTGGATGTAACAAAGAGGCAGCACCTTGACGCCTCGTTCTCGATTACTCCTGGACAAAGACAGCTGCATTAGACTCATTTTAGCCATGAAGACCGATGACGACCATCGCCCTCACCTGGCGTAGTAGCGCCGGAAGAGCGGGTGGTCATCTTCGCTGCAGCTGAGGCGCAAGAAGTGGCATGACACAACGCGGACCATTCGTTGGGTGTCAAGCTCTTTCTCGTTCTTATGAAATGTCGCCTTTTGAGACGACCCAACGGAGACTTTGAGTCCAGAAGCGGGATCGGAGTAGGAAAAAAAATCTGACCGCGTCCCACTGACAGCGACGAAAACTCGGTATCCAAAAAAGGGCATTGGGATACAGCATGGACCTATTTATTTCAGCGACGGCTGGACCGCGTTCTCAAAAATAGTACTGAACTGTCAAAAACGAATCCAATTTCTTACCGTTGGACTGTATTGGGCGCTACGACAGGATACGCGGGTTTCGCAGCTTAAGCAGCGTCATTTCTACAAGTAACTGATGTCCGACGAAGCCATAAGAAGATCGAGAAGCAACTGTGTTCTTTTGCTGGACAAGCAACGTTTAACGTGGATCCTACACGAGGCTCGAGCGCCAACTGCTATAAACCGCTATGCGTGATGTTTTTTCAACAGCTTGTGGCAGTTAATCCGCGAGGAGTTGGGCCAGACGAAGCTATAAAAGTGCTGATACTGTACGAGGCAGATCATTTCAAGCATTTCGTTGAGTGTCTTGTAAGACTGACGGAAAATTCTTCTCACTGCTACGCTATTACAACGCAACAGCTAATTGGATTTGGAGCATTCACAGATCAATTCTGGATATAAAGTAATACCTGCACCAAGCAACTGAAGAAGTAAAGCAACTGGGAGAGCGAAGCCAATCTACTTCGCAATTAATTAGTTTTGAGAACACCACCAGACACGCAGCAAGCGATGAACGGACGACGGTAAGGTAACGTAGATCTCTACTTTCGTAGCTTGACGTTGCTGATGCAAGGCGTTTGACCAGGGAGATGGTGACAGACGCATTTATCGGTGTGCTGCTAGTGGAGAAATAATGCTGTCGGATAAAGAATGCGGCTACGATATTACATTGGGGTGAAAGTGGAAATGGAAGACCGACGGAGACTTCGAGAAATAACGTCCCTCCAAAGATCGCCAATTTGGCTACTGGGAGCTGGGCTACCGAACTGCTATGAGCAAAGCTTGCGGCTCAAGGGAATATGTCGCAGTTCCCACGTTGAGTTATCACCCTCGTGGTAGCTTTGCAGTCGAATCGTGGAGTCTTTGATAAAACTATTATTCGTAATTTAAATGGGTGGTTGACCAGGTAGGTTTACATCTTTACGTATTGGTCTTCAGCTTTAGTAATTAAAATGACATTCTAATTGCTTGTAGTCACGTATTCCCTACTACCCATTTTATTAGCCTCTCAAATGACAACACGATGACCGGCCCCAAAATTCAGGGAAAATATCAACAGAAATGCACACTGGCCCTAGCAATTGTGTCTTTGTAATCATAACATCATCATTTACTCACCCGGGCGGAAGACGACGCTGCTGATGAAGAGAAAACGACCTCGCTCGCCGGGAATACGGGTTCTTGTAATGTGAAAGTCAAGCTGCGTCGTCTAGAGCTGCCTACTTCTGCAAACAATGAGTCATGTCGTGAAGTCCAAGATGGAGATGACGGTAGTGGATACTGCTGACCTCACAGACTACCAGCACCTATACTACTAACATGATGATGACCTCATGAGAGAATGCAGAGATGGAGACCAATTAGGCCAACGTAGTGGCTGACGCGAATACCCGTGTCGAAGAAGGACAATGGACTAGTTGCAGAAAAATGAAGGCGTACAAGTAGATGAACACATACGTCGGACAGGGGTCTGAATTAAAAATTTCCATATCACTAAAATCAGTTTTTCGATAAAAAACGGATTTTTGTAAGTTTTACCAGAAATAAAATGCCATATTGTACCAATTTTTACAATACGATTTATCAAAAGTAACTTCTTAGAAATTTCAAGTAAATTCAAATCGCTGGACACCAGCAACTCCATCCAAATCATATCTTGTTGTCTGTATACGCTCACGTAGTGAAGAAAAATGACTGGACAGCACAGCATCATCCTAAAAATCTCCCATACCTTTATCTCTTCGACCTCTTACTTTCTAAAACACGCTCTAGCCTACAAGATGCCAGCAAACAACAAAGACGTCTGCGCCTACTTTTACGAGGCTCTCGACCAAGGTCTCTACCGTTGCAAACAGCGTGGCAGCGAGTGCAAGCAGCTTGCCAGCACTGGTTACTCGAATCTGATCGCCCACCTCGCCCTCAAACATCCTGAGTTCAAGGTCCAGTATGCAACGAATTTGTCTAAGTCCGGTGGAAACCTCCAAACCTTTGGGTTTGTTTTGGAGGAGACGTCCCATCGTTTTCAGTGGATGCAATCGGTCGTCATGCGTAATATGCAGCTTTCCGAAGTCGATAACGAGCTCACACGCTCAATGTCTAGCTGGAAGCCCATATCATCGCGTGTGCTGCGCAACTCCATGCACGATGTAGCCAAAAAGCTAGGCAAGAAGCTTGAAATGACGCTAGGCATCTGTTTTGGGATAATGTTTCACGGGTACACAAGTGGTTCAATGCACTACATTGTTGTGTACGCGGTGTTTGCGACAGACGGGATTCTGCCTTTACAGCTGCTCGCCGTGTCTCCGCTACATGACGGATCGCAGGATGCTGACGCGCACATCAAGCTGTTTGATGGTGTACTGGACGTATACAACAAGACACTTGATAATGTGGCCTTTGTTGTCGGTGACAACTGCAGCATCAACCGGTCAATCGCTACTAAGCTTGGGATCCCGCTGGTTGGCTGTGCTAGCCACAGGTTTAACCTTGCCGTTAACAATTTTCTCGCTGAGTTTGAGCCGCTACTTGCACAAGTTAACGCACTGATGTCCAAGTTATGTCAAGTTAATAACTTTGCTGAGCTTGCGAAAGTGACAAGTCTGAATCCTAACAAACGGAATATGACACGATGGGGTTCCCGTTTTGAGATGCTTCAACGGTACGACCGAATTCACCCACAGATAAAAACAGTGGAGGCCGTGGAGGAGTTCATTCCAACTGGAGAGTCGCATCGAAAGCTTGTCGGGTGGTTAGAGCACATGAAGAAGTTCCAGAGCGTGACGAAGAAGCTACAGCGTGAGGCGCTCGACTTGGCGGACGTGCGCCTGCTTTTCGACTCGCTGATTGCAGAGTATCCATGCATGCGACACCTGAAGGCAGATGCAAGCATTGTCCACTCTCCTGTTTTCGAGGCTGCTGCCGTCAAGGTTATCAACGGAAGTAACCTTTCCAGTGGCGAATTAGCAGCGGTGACGCGGTTTGAAATAGAGGTAAGTGGCAAGAAGAGCAAGGTTCGTGCCGACGGCTATGCAACTCTGATTCTTCGCACAGGGCCAGGTAAAAGGGCGAAGCATGGTGGGCGTGCTGCCTATAACTTGCTCTTGAAGCAGCTACCCCCGACGTTAAATGCATGCGAGCAGCTTTTCTCGCAGTGCAAATTGGTGCTGACCCCGCAGCGTACTTCAATGTTGCCTGCTAACTTTGAGCTTATCATGTTTCTTCGTGCTAACAGAAACATGTGGGACGTAACGACGCTAGCTTCAGACTTAGAGGATTAACAACGAATTGCAGTATTTGCGGCCGTTTTATTATTGTTTGGCATGGTATTGCAGCTTTTATTACTGTTACTTTAAGCGTGCAATCCCGTTTAATACTGAGTTGGAGGAGCCCTGACGTCGGAGCATGAAACTTTACCTGTAGCTGCTAGTTGTCGATTGGAACGGCACTCGACCTCTTCGGGAGGCATTGCGAAGAGTGTCAGCGGAGCAAGCGCCACGTGCTCAGGCTCGTTGAGTTTCACGAGGTGGTTGTCGATGCCGATGCTGCTGCTCTTGGACGAGTTCAGTTAAATATCTTTGGCTTCGTGGACTCCAGCCTCTCCAAAGAAGACATGGAGTTCAGCTGATGGATGAACATTTTTCCAATAGGAGGGAAGATCCCGAGGTAGTTCAGGCTACTGTTAGTTAGAAGCGGGCGCAGTGAGCTCTAGTTCTCACTTTTCTATCAGCATTGAGGTGCAATTCCCGCCTCACCACGCTCTTGATATTGAAGAGGCAATACACGCGTTTTGCCCCTAATGCCGTCATGGGATGGACGCCTGAGGAAATTGTAATATTGCTGATTTTCTTGGACGGATCACGATGATTAGCACGTCTTATTCTTGTAATACTTCGTCGGGCCGAGATCGATCGCGAGCTGAGGACTGACAACAAGTCATGATACGAGTGCAACGCTTTCAGCACAGGTCTCTCGTCTTTTATTATTAAAACACACAATTTTATGAGCATGGTCGTTTTAGCTCCGTAAGACAACTTTGGTATCGGCATAAGTAACGTGTGGAGTTTGGAGGGACATTTGGCATCGGTATAAGCAAAGCGTGGAATTAAAGTGGAATATTTGGGTGGTAATTTAGAATCTGGTATCTATGATCGGCTACTTGAACTTAACCGGATAGTTTAAAATGTATTAATAGGAGCCAGGGTGTAATAAGCGCTATCGAATACCTTTCATTTTTATTCGGTCATATGTAGGACTATGCGCATGTTAAATATTGTGTTATGCATCCGTTTCGCTCGCCATGGGCTCGCTGCACTACTCTCATGATTAGTCGGTACGCTGTAGCTAGGGCAGGGCCTTCGGACCCGCAAGGTGAACCGCGGCAACAGTATTTTTATCCAATGGGAGGGCTGCCTTCGCTTCCCTCGGCAGCATTTCGTCCAGTGATAGATGCGTGCTTGTTCTACGGCACCAACAGACGGACACGTTAGTATAGTAGTGTTTTGGACTAGACGAGCGCGGCCGCTTGGCGGCGGTGGGTCAATGGTGTGTCTCAACTGTGTAGAACGCCCGCCTCCGCTTCGCTCCGGTGGACTGATGTCTGTGTTTTATACATCAGAAAGTATTTACGAAGTAAAGAAGAAATGGCACTGTAAAACAGCGTGTTGTATATAGAGTCAGACCACATTTTCAGATATAAAGGCAGCCCGCCTGCGCTTTGCTCCGGCGGGCTAAACGTTTGCTTCGTTTATAAGCGAAACAGCGTGAATTACGGTAATGCAATTATTCCTGCCTATACTCAAAGATCTTACTGTACCCTATGTTTCTAATGTACACTTCTTCCTCCTCCTCCAATTCGGAGTATTCGATCGGCGCCTCGTATTTCGACCTTGCCGTGACTCTGATCATCGCAAAATAGCGTTCTTCGCGGGAGAAGCACGGTGTCGCCAAGTACAGCTCTAGGAACCCGACAGACTATTCTTGCGCCTTGTTGATAGTCAATGCGAAAGTGGGTTGAATCGGATATTGCTTGCGCCTCATTCAGAAAGGGAAATTGCCTACGTGGTTGTCACTGATGAAAACAATCCTAGGGATGAGCCCGTGCTGCCGTTGGCGATCGCCTGTCATGATGGTTGCGTGAATGATGTGGTCCATCAGCTGAATTATCCACAAGCGCGTCCCGTTGCATAGCCCAAGGTCAGCTTTCAAGTTTCGCATCATCATAACAGGCATGTCCTTCTTGGGCATCGGCTTGTGGGGTGGGATACCACTCATATTCAGCGAATGGAGGACCTCGTGCTCAAATCAAATTGCCAGCGGCGTCATCTTGCACCGAGACCAAGGACACATATTCCCCGACCTGATAGATGGTCCACCACTGCCTCGTTGATACGATGTACCACCGTATTTGTAGTCGTCCAAATTGTGGGATTGGCGAAGTACGCATCTGTTGTCACTTCTGGACTGTTAATGTCTGGGTACGTCGCGTCGATTATTCGCGACATGCCTCTGGTGATTGCACCCGGGCGGTTTTCTTCATCTTCGTCAGCCTTCTCTGTGGGAAGGGGGTTATTTATTAGCATATCGCATGGAATATTGATATGATCGTTACCAAGGTCGACGTTCACTTCGTGTTCACCCTCCCCAAACTGAAGTAGGAAGGCCGATAACGCAGCCATTCCCTCCGCATTATTAGAAGTTTTAGTGGATCACACGCGTGCGTTTTCAACGAGACGATCCTGCTGAAGTTGTGGCCACTAGGCCGAAGCCATGATACAGGCATCTATCGTCTCGGCTGGTGTCCCTCTCCTTACAAGAGGAGGAATCGGGCTGAAATCCCCCGATAGAACGAACATCTTGCCTTCAAATGGTTCGTTCTCGCTCTGAAGCACTTCACGCAGGGTCCTTTACACAGCCTCAAACACATACCGGCGTGAAATAAGCGCCTCGTCCCAAATGACCGAGGTTGCCATTTTTATCAGCTCCCTCACGTGATATCCGATCTTAATATAGCAAGTCTAACTGGCATTAAGCTTCAAATGTATCTTGAACGACGAATGTGCTGTTCCACCTCCCATTAGTATCAACGGCGCGATTCCGTTGGAGGCGACGGCAATAACAATCTTTCCGTTCCGTCGAAGCTAGCGAGAATGTTTCAAGGCAATGTAGACTTTCCGGCTCCTTTCAGGCCATCGATAAGAAACCGTTTCATGTCGGCCACTGGTTTTTTGGCGGTCGCAATATGCGAAGCCTTCCCCTCGGTCAGGTGGTCTTCTGTGCTCACAATCTCGCGTGACGACGCCTTATCGTATCCAGTGAGCTCGCGGCAAATTAAATTGTAATGATCTGGCGACTCTTGGAATAGGCTAGGATAATCTGTTAAATGGGGAAGGTCGGAGTTTTCCACACCAAATCTGTTGAACAGGATTAGGTCGCTTATACTTTTCAAAGTCTTAAAAATCAAAACAGACTTTCTGACTGGTCCATCTAGGCACGATGTCTGCGGGCAATATTCTCAGAAAGATGCAGGACGAAACGGTCCCAAAGATCACGGACACCCATAGGAACCTAGTACGCTAAAATGGTAGCAAACAGCTGGTGAAGCTGGTACGGCATCTGGAATGCAGCAGGTTCAATCAGAGGAAGCTATTTCGACCAATGAAGTGGCTCGGGTGCCCGATGCAATCATCGGTTGTCTAGGTAGTCCACTTACAATTGTCGACACGGGCAAGACGGCTCTGCGTGCTACAGTATATAGCGTTCCTTGTACAGCATTCGGAGTAGGGCAAGCGAATTATCCGAATCTACCTGAACCTGTGGCTAAGCCAGCACGCGAGTTACGCGATACCTCAGACGCTGCGTTGGACCTGTTGTTATTATTTGTTTTGCCGCAGACATCGTGGCTCTACATTGCGGAGGAGACAACCGTTTTAGAAGACAGCAGATTCAGCCGGGAGCATCTCGAACGTAGTTAAGACAGCTACGAGAATGACGGGCGCGAATCCTGGAAACGGGGCTTGCTGCACATACGTCAGTGCCTTCGATCTGAGAAGCCATACAATACCTCCTCTGACAGCCCTTGCGGACGCCCTGGGTCCTATCCCAGTTGGGTACATGACTGATCAATGTTTTGTCGGACACCCGGAAGCGCGGCTGGCACCAACTGTCTTACCGCGCTAGTACAGCCATGGCATGCTCAGGATCAAATTGTAGGGATCCATGTCTAGAGCAAAGCCCTGTTCCAAGCTGTCGAATTCTGCAAACTCGACAGCTAGAACAATTTGGATCTTGATGAAGTGACCGCCTTCCCGTCGACCACTCGCACCGACACTACCCCGTTGCATTTGCTTTCTTTTAACTTGTTGCCTGTACGATCAACCGTCTGGCATCATGCGAAGCTCTTTGGCACCCCAGAATCGCTCAAGATTTTAGAGGGAGAAGCAAGCTTATTGCGCCGCTTTACAGTGCAGCCAACACACACAAATTTGTAGGTCAGGATTTCTCTGCATAATTTATTATTTTTCTTTTTTCTCTGCGGTGAAACAAGTTTTTTCTAACTCACCCTGGAGCTTATCATGAACACAACAGAGCTAATTGGCATTATTTTATACTCACTAACAATACTGTTCACTTGATAAACATACTGTATTTGAAAGCACCTCGCGGCTAAGACGTGTAATGATCTCGGGGAACTTTCATTTAAACAACCTGCTTCAGTATTCCTCTCTTTAAACATATGAAACTATCTGCTTTCGTATCGTCTCTTACTATACGCGTTTTTTTTTTCAAAACAATAGGGGCTATTCCCAGAACGTTCGAGTCTGTTAGTCCCTTTTTTAGGTTCACCAATTTCCCACACGCCTCCTTATTGTACTCGCTACAAAACTACGAAGATTTCGTAAAGCGTTTTGTTTTGAAAAAAAAACACAGCTATTGATACCTACAATGTTCTAATTTTAATATAATAATTTAATTATTATTTAGAAGATTCTAACTAATATACATTATTCCAAAAACCTTCAATGCCTCATATGTACCAATATATTAAGTCTCTTTCAGCAAATTCGCAGTTCGACGTAAGGAGAATTGTGTTAGTCGTGTTACCGCAGGGGTGATTCTGTAATATGTGACCAAACGACCTTCGTGCGACGGCGTTGCAGCAACGCTGCTGCGACAACGGGCAACTTACTGGTTGTACGAGCAACAACGGGCAACGTGCAAGCAACATAAACATACCGCAGAAATCGGTAGCTACCGGTAAACGAACATAAAACGTTGATGAGACGTGGCGCTTCAGCTGATGATGTACCGGTATATCGACCCAGCGGCGATTGAGCCAATCAACGCAATTGAGCCAATCAAATCAAAGATACACGCGGCCATGACGGAGTAGGGGGGTGCTGGCTAGCGAAGGTCAAGTCGTGCAGAAGCTCGCGGGTCTGCAGCGGTGTGGTTTATGATGGCGTGAATTAGCAGCGCGTCTAACGATGTATGAGTACATCAGGCACATCGGCGATTACCGACGGCAGGCAGTCAGTAGAGAGCAGGACGCTGGGAAGCGAAGGCTAAACTGCAGAAGCTCGCGACTCAAAAACATTGCCACCATGGCATGGGTCAGAAACGCGTGGCCAGCATTATGGAGCGATGCGGTAGTAATGGTGGCTGGACGGTGTGTGTCTAACGACAACGGCATGCATTAACAAGCTGGGCGCGGGCAATTGAAGGCCAAGCTGCCACGAGCAACGTCGTCACTTAGCAGTGGTGAAATGTTGACGTGCAGAAGTGGTAATTTGTGCAGTTTGGCAGCTGTGAAGCGGCAACGTGGGTGACTTGGTGCGGCTCGATAACAGCAAAGCTGAGGCTCGGTCTTATATCTGCCCACAATAGCAGGATGGGATGCCTACAATTTCGAGAATCCGCAGGACTTCCAGCGCGGTGTTATAGACAGGTGGCTCGTGTCGGCGGTGTGTGCTGCTGCTGGAATAGACGATTGGACTTGAGATGAGCGGGATTTGTGTATCTCAAGACCGTGCCACACAACGTCCCAGTGGGACGAGAAGGGGTGTCAACCTTACAGGTCATCCCAATATCCCGCAAACTAGATCGCTGATTGGTCCGTCCCTCTTTTGGGACGATATAAGACTGAGCCTGACAAGTCGATGGGAAGATGTCGAGGGATAGCGTATACGTTGTGTATGCAACCGCCTCAACTAGGACACTGCGGTTCCGCTGCTCACTATTCCATGTTACATACATGTAAAAACAAGAAGCTTGGTGACGATTCGTTAAGATGGACAGCTTGAGTATTGAGTACTAATACTTCATGATTGAAAGAACAGACGGAGTTAAGGCGGTATTATCTGGAAGGCCCGTTTTGGTTGTGGTGGTGGTCGCGTTAGTGGACAGCGATTGCTGAAACCTTTCCAAGGTGATGTTGCTGAGGCGGCAGAGCCGTTCTTCTTCGTTTAGTGCAGATGCAGGTGGCTTTGACCACGCGGCCAGGTCGTCGGTAAATGGCATTAACGCGACCAGTGCATGTCGTGATGTTACGCGGGAGACGAGCAGATAACTTTGCTGCGGTTTGTTGACGACGCTCTGTTTGGATTTCCAGTCCATAACAATCATCGAGTGGAGAGTCTCACCTTAAACGTTATAAACGGTGGAGCCGACGGCGCCGACGTAGGGTAGCTGCTGTGGTTTGACCGTGATCGCTCGTGTGCGGCCGTCGGGCGCCTTTGGAAGCGTAATGGGCATTTTCTGGTTCGCTTCGGTCGCGTAAAACACGGGAAATAAGTCTGGGTCGAGCCCTGGTCGAATCGCTGCCGTGTGAGGACGATGTGGCACGCGAAGTACGGCGTAGTCTGGAGATCGACTGGGCAATTGGACAATCGTGTTTGTCGCGCCATCTCGTGCCAGGCGGAATTGTGTGTCGTTGGGAAAATGCACTGCTTCAAGGCTGCCGAGCGTGCCGTTTGCTACACCTTTTGTTGTGGCCACATTTTGAGTTATCTGGACGGGCATGCCATGAATGAGATCCAGGTACGGGGCCATGCGACCGAATCGGTTATCTGGAAGGCTGAGAAAATACCGCACATCCGTTTGGCTAAGCCCGCTCAGCGCTCCTTTGAAATTCGCGAGGGCACGCACGGGGAAGACGTTACTGGGAAGCATATTTGCCGTTTCTGTAATTTGGGCGTTATTGACTGCAAGACGCGTGGCGTTTTCGGGCGTCACAAACACAGCATTGGCGCCAATCGCGGGGTCATGATTATCGCGTTCAAGTGGTACAGGCGTCTCGAGATGGTGATGCTGATGGATCTGGCTACGATCGAGGACACGGCTGTTGATCAGATCGATGAATCGTGGGGTCCATTGTCCGAGACGCGGGAGACGGCATCCCTCCTCTCATTCGGGGTCACTTCGAAAACGCACAGATTCCTCGAGAATGACGACTGTGGTAAGCTTTCGCCACAACTCGAATCCTTCAATGTCGGCGGTGCTTACGTTTCGCTTTTTGTCCACTGGATCGAGGAAGATTGGATCAGCCTTGCCGGGCGGCATCTGCAGGAAGTCTCCGACAAGTACGACGTGGATGCCACCGAATGGTACGTGGGGTACCTGCTTGTATCGGCGCAACAGCTTGTCGAGTCGCAGCCACTCGGTTTTGGCTAACATCGAGACTTCATCGATAACTAGGAGATCCAGCGGTGCGAAGTGCTTGTTGTTGTTAGCGTGCTTCAAACGCATGAGAAAGCTTACGAGCGTGCGCCCGCCAATCCGTGTCGCTGCCTTGCCTGTCAGTGCCGTCTTTACGACGACATCATCGCGATGCCAGCTTGTACAAAATGCATCGATGGCGTCAATCACACGGCTTTGCCTGTACCACCGGCTCCGCCAAGAAATAGCAGCAGCTGGTCGTCTGTGAAGCGTGCCTCGAAATTGTCCGTGCAGTACCCGCTATTACGACCCTGTACACCACCGAGCTCGCACTCCTGGCAAATTTGCAGATCGCCGTCCGAGCTCACGCCACGTTTCGACAATAGTATGCCTTTTAGAGCCAAGCTCAGATTGGAACAGTCATACTCGGCTAAAAGTGCAGCTGGAAGCGTCTCTCCATCGCTCGATAGCAGGTCGTGCAGATTCTGTATCCGGGCGGCTTCTGATATTTGAATCACGCGGATCTCCGTTCGAGGCTGACATCGGGCGCACACAGCGCAAGTGTTTTCATCGAGTCCGACGGCGCCAAGCGCAACCTGTAGATGTTGAAGGCAGTGTCGATTTGAAGTCTCCGACACTAGATGCAACCTCGGCGTTTCGTTGCCGTCACACCACGCGTGATTCAGCTCGCTTTGAGAATGAAGATTTGGCATTTCAGTCGGCAGCGCTCTGGCCTGATCATCCGCTGACGCACGCACACCCGAAACACAAATGTGGCGCTCCCGATCACGTCGCAGCCTCTCGGTTCGGGCGGCTGGTGTTCCTGTACCCGTGATCGCTCTACCGCCAACCTGTTTCGCTCATGTCTTTCGCCTACACTGATATTTCCATAGCGTTCTCGGTTGCGGCGCAGTCTTTCAGCTCTAGCAGTCGCTGTTTCTCGTGCACGCGATCGTCGAACCGCCAACCGATGCCGCTCGCGACGCTCGTCCGCGGTAAAAGTCATGTGTGTTAGTGAACAATTAAAAAAAAATGTAGCGCGATATTTTAATGCAAGTTTGACAATTATTGTTGTAGCAACTGTACACGTTTTCTAATTTCCAACTACGACGACGACATCGTTCCTGTCACCATCCCCACGAAAGAGTACTTCTACTTATTTCGCATAGGTATTATTGGGCGATCTGGCGCTAGAATCCTCTCCCGTGGAAGTTTGCTGTTCTCCATACTTTTTAGTTGAGATTGATCTGCGCTTTGCTTGTTGAATCCAACTGAATCCACGCCTTCTACCCAAGCTCGACATAAGTATTTTTCAGAACTACATATTATTACTAATAACTATGCACGTAGACTGATAGCTAACATTATACTAGAAACCGATCCATAGTGAGCTGTACCATATCGTTAGTAGTCACCGACGGTGGACACACGCGCGACTGTTCTCGCTGCAGACCCAAAATCCCTCGGCAATTTGGCGACCCGCAAAGCCATTCGCACACATCCTATTCAATACAAATTAACGCAACGTTAGCATTGCGTATACATCCAAATCAACAAAACCAACGCCTACCGCACCGTAAGATGAACGAAATCGAATCCATAATCAACCGTGATTTCATCGCCAGCATGAACGGGTCGTATGGTGAACACCCCACAACGTTCTTGGCCACGAATATTCCATTTCTCAAGTCTGCAATTCGGTGTACATGCGTGGTCTATAAACCGCATGCGCCCACCGAAGCGCGTGCCATCGATCACTCGGTCGTGACTCAGCTGAATCATATAGAGATGTCTGTTACCTCGGTAGAGCTACACAAGTAAACTGTTAGTATGTTACGTTTTGATATTATCAGTGCAACAACAACCGTGTACCTGGCGTCGCATCACAGCCTCGATGCCTGTTAACACCTCACCCACATACTCGCCGATGAAACCTCCAATGTCCACATCTTCGAGTGCACTGACGCCTACGCCTTTGCGGCCACAATCAATCACTGCTGTAGCCACCGTCGAGCCCACCTGCATCTGTCGGTTTAAACACTCTGCTCCGCACGGACAAGTCTCTTGGATGCATTCGTAGCGCATCTACTACAACAACGACACCATACAACAGCGACACGAACCAGTGATCACAAAAAGCGAGACTTCATACCGCGCGATTCATGCATCCATCGCCACACCCATCTTGTGCATGCTCCATCATCTCACAGCTGCATACCTGAACATCTCTCTGCTATATAAACGAATACACACAAACAATTGCATTTCCCATAATGACCTCATTACAAGTCAGAATCTCCGTCAATCGCCCTTACTGTTGGCTCCATTAACCATGCACCACCCACACAAATATTTGCTTCCACCAAACGGACGGACACAAACGCTCGCTCGACAACTCCGACTCCAGCGCGCGGAACTACAGTGCTCTGTTCCTCCTGCATTAGTGACATTCAGAACCGCAAATAAAGTAAACCAATGCATAATTCATCGACACATTTCAACAAAGCCGTTTATGCCGTTCGCTCTACGTCCCAGCGCTTGCTTCTTCTTCAGCGCAAACCTTCTTAATATTACCTGTCGCTCACATAACAAACGGTTGGGTTTACAGCTAGTTTGCTGGTCGCTCACGAAAGATCAACTCATCGTCTTCTCCCACGATCGTATGCCTCACTTTTTTTCTCTACATAACCTGTCGCTCAACGACAACGGCACCACGGACACAAGGTTCATTCTCCCTTTTGCAATGCCGCCCAAGAAGCGAAACAAAACGCTGGTCGATGAATCCAGCGCCCGACGATCCGATACCAACAGCAATCGCTCTCGTCTCCGACTCCCCGCCGACTGCGAAACACATGCGCTCCACTCGATCCACCAATACATCCAAGTCCGTGGGCTACGAGTCGCCGCTAAAGAAGCTCAAAAAGACAATGAGTCAGCACACTCCACGCAAAATAATCGATACGATCGACGGTACATCTACTGTTTATGATAAAACCCTGACTTAAAGCTAACGCACCGTATGCAAAGCAGTTCAGCGCGACTTTATCAAACTGGCCAATGTTGAGAACAAGCAAATACGCGACTTTATTCGCATCCAAGCCCGTCTGCTTTGGCTTGCACCTGAAACCATCGGAAACTACCACTTTCTGCGTCTCTATCTAGGAGAACAACAATCACCAGAACTATTACGCCAGCAACAACAGGTACAAACAATCAACATCCTGATGAATATATACCTGCTAATCTCGACTTGCAACAATGCCATCATTTTTAGGAGTTTCAAGCTGCACAGCGTGACGATCCATTCGAAGCAAACCAGTATCTTATCACTCTCTCTCTACGGAGTGTCGCCGAACGATCCACAACTACCAGCGACAGGCAGCGTCATTTCCTTCTCCCTCACCAAACTCAGTATTAACCGGAACTGCTGCCAAGTGAATGCGAAACTATCGGCTATCACGACAATCAACGATCCCTGAATCATGACCCCTGGCAGCCACATTCATTCAAATCCGCACACAATTTAATTAGCATTTATTCACTCATTCCACATTATTTATTCATGATCTAAACCGTACACCAACTCACCTTGATATTTCACGATAGGAGACGGACTATTCCATCTCAACGACACCACCTTGAAGACTTTCCAGCAATCACTGAAGCTACCATAATTTATTTCACCGCCAAACCAACTACATTCAATGACCCACCGCCCCCTCAGCATCTTCTATTAAAAAAAAATTCAGCAACGAACTGTGAACCCCGGAGCGCTCCGTCCGGTGGCCAATTAAAAGATCGGAAAGGCGTGACGTGACGAACAGACAGACCGACAGACAAACGGACATACGTTTTATTTACTAGCCACCGCTACGCGGCGGGGTGACATGGTTTGTTGTGTATGAGGTGACCGAAGCTTTAAGTACTTCGGATATCGCTCCGTACTACCGGTCGGAATTCATGTTTTTCCTTGGCTCGTTCTCTTCCGTCTCATTTCTGGTTTCGTGACCCCCTATTCACTCGTAGCTTACGCCGCTCTGAGTTTTGGTTTCCTGCTCCTCCGTCGTAGGACTCTCTTTCGTGGCTGCTATCTAGTCGGTGTTTCCGAACGTTTACATGGTTTCCATACGTTTCGTGGTCAATCACTTCTCGTGACCCACGGTATTCTCGCGGGTACTCTTGCCGATGGGTGCTCGCTCGCGGTTTCGGTACCTAAACGTAGTTGGGTTGATCCGTCGCCCGTGTATCATGCTCTCGTAGTGTGGATCCATCTACCACGTTATCGCGATATCGTGCCACGCGGTGTTATGGATTTGTCCGTATACGCTATCGTGCTCGCGCTGTGTATGTAACGGGGTTACATGATGTGGAACACATAGGGGTACGGAGGACCCGGAGAGTTAACAAACTCTCAGTACATAAGTTGGAGAGCTAACATACTCTCAGTGCATAAGTTGGAGAGTTAACAAGGTCTCTCAATAAGTTGGCTGAAAGCCACACGATGCATTTGATTAGGTTTAACTATGCTATATAGTTAAAGAGATACATTTACTCCTAGGCGGCTTGGCCGCAAGAATAGTAAATAAAACACTTCTGGTTTTGAAGCATAAAAGCTAAGGTATTAACTTTGAGCCCTGGTCTTGGGCTGTAAGTGTCCTTTGGATAAGGAACTTAATATTAGTGACTCTTTGAGTCGAACGTCTTCCTCTGACGCTAAAGCTACGGCAGCCCTGCTGCAGTGTATATGCGTTGCCTGTGTTATCGTCTTCTTCCGTGGTATCATACACCGCGGTGTGCCTTCGCGCCCTTGTGAGGTGTTATCCCCTGGCTTCCGTGTCTGGCCTATTGTCCATGCTATCGTGTGCTACCGTAGTATCATGCTCCGTGGCTTGGACATTTCCAGTCTATGGCTCCCGTGGCTACATGTTCTCTCATGGCTTAATGCTTGATTCCTCTTCCGTGCGTGCCAAGTAAAATAGATATTGTTAAAACTCGTCAAGGTATGCATATTCAGCACGTTTGCATGGTCCACACTACTGTGTCGCATCTTGAGTCTCGGTATGACTCCTTTAGAGCAAACTACATTTTTAATAGCCTAACCTAATGACACTATTATGAAATTAGATTTACCAATTAGCTTTCCGTTGATGCTACTTAAATTGATAAGCTATTGCTCACGCTTGGACTAATTATTCAGTTTTAGAAGTACCTGTTTTGTAATGGTTTTCTAAAATGTATTTTCCTTCTTAGTAAAATCCGTATTATGAAAGTACGCCGAGGTAAATGCCACCGGCGTAGATGGCCACCCATGTAAAAAGCACACAGGTGGTGTCAAGGTGGAGCCATATGGGTGCCCGTGTGAATCCCACGTGCCTTAATAGGTAGCGCTGCAAAGCGGTTAGACAGGCGCAATGCAATTTCATTAGCGTTTGCAATTACGGTGGTTACCGTGCCCGATTTACAGTACATAGGGCATGTTCTCAGTAGCGAGATGTAAATTGGTCAAAGTCAAATTGGCCAGACCTGCCATTTTCGCCTAATCCCTACGCTTCGATGTCGTTGCAGAAATGTTTGCTTTCGTCCTATCGAAAGCGAGAAAGACGGTCTGCTCGTGCAACAGATTCAGTCAGTATCGAAGGAAGCCAATGCAATGCGCGGATTTGGGTGAGTTTTACTAACTCTATCCATGGATAAAAGTGCAATTTTGGCATAGTTAAGACGAGTCAAAAACATAGGTGCAGTCGAAAGGTTGGTAGAAATAGTATCAGACAGGCGAAGTGTATCCAGTGCGCGAGGAAAGGTTCATGCTAGAAAGCAGGCCCATTAGGAACGGACATTCAGGCACCAAGCTTCATTAGAGGGAGTGGTTGAGATGATTGTATCCCCGTACACGTCCGTGTATGACAAAACCGTCCGCCGCTGTCCTTAGCCAATTTAAGAATATACAGACTTCTAGGGGCTATATCCCCATGGTGCACGCCACTGAGTACCTCTCATGAAGACTTAGATCTTCCCCAGTAGAGCGCCCCGCCCCTAATGGTCTCCGGCCCCCCCTGGCCTCGAGGTCTTAGCTTCTGCCAGCGTCCCTCGAGGACCTACTTGGGGGAAACCGGTCTGCTGTGTCTCTCCACGAGGCAGTTCCTCTTGAAGTGGCCTAGCCCCCCACGATCGAAACGGCGAATGCCGTGATGTTCCGCGAACCCAATCTCCATGGGAACTGGTCCGGTGCGCTTTATCAGCGGGTAAGACTTTCCGTTCCCCTGCTCGACAGGTCGTTCATGATCAAGGGACCAGTGCCGTAATTGCACCAGGTCTGCGCTGCGCCTCGTGTGTGGCTGCATGCAGCCACATAACGGCTGATTCGCTCAGCAATTCCGAGGCACTGACTTACATGGACGCCTGGTTCCGTAAGGAAAGGTTATCTCGAGCCCCCCCCCCCCCCCCACTTACACTTGAGACCGTTGAGTCACGCGTGGCTTCTGATAGCCACTGGCAGCACGACAGCTATCCGCCTCGTGTACTGCGTCGGCCATGCCGACCGAAGGCATCCAGCCTTTGTGTCAGCAGTTTGAGTCTGCGTGACTTGACGTCGAGCGATTTTCTCACGTCTGGCAAGGCCAAGGCAGCCTCGCGCCTCGAGCTAATGGCTCTGTGTGCGGAACTATGTTACCCGCCTTGGCTGTGCGAAACTATGATACCCACCTAGGTTGCGGAAATGTGATACCCGCCTTGATGTATGAACCTCTGTTAACTACACCAGAATGCGTATACAGCGACTTCCTTATCAGTTATGGTCTGGGTGACCTTGCCTGGAACTCTGTTACCCACACTCGGAACACCGAATGTCTGTCTCCTTAAGCAGCTTCACTACTTGCGGAGCTTGTTACCCGCAGTGTGGACCTATGTTACCCACTTGGTGAATGCCTTTGGCACCACCACTGTCGAAACGCATACGACGCGACGACCTTCGGTGTTGGGATCAGCTGGTGTGGTAGACCCGCACATATACCGGACAGAGTTGGTGTCCACCGACCGAGTCAGAGAAGCCCAGTGTTCTCGTCGACGTCTGAGTTAGTGTACGCGCTCCGGGCCCTGGCCTCCGAGTCGCTTGAAGCGACGTCGGTCTGACCAAGGTTCAGACCCGACTTGCGGCGGCTGACGTGACGTGGCACTTCGTTACCCACGTCCTGATGCCTCGTTGACGACATCAGAGGCACTCAAGATTTTGTGTGGCACTCACACAGGAAGAATGGTCAATGCCTTCCGCTTTGGTTATAGTCTGGGCTGCTGCGTGTGGGTCCGTGGTAGCCACACAGGAAGCGCGTCCAGCGTCTCCCTCTTCGGTTAAAATCTGAGCGACCGTGTGGTACTGTATTACCAACACAGGAAACGCATTCAGCGTCTTCCGCTTCAGTTAATGTCTGGGCGACCGTGTGGTCCAAAGTTACCCACCTGGCTAGCGCTTAAAGGCATAACAACTGTCAAAGCCCGTACGGCGCGACGACCTTCGGCGTTGGACTCTGCTGGTGAAGCAGGTCAACACGCCGGGAAAAAGACCCATTCCCGTGGCATTGCCGCAGTGGAGCATGGCCTTGCTGTACGCAGAGCTGTCGGCGCGTTGACAGCTCCGTGATGCTTCTGCGTCCTGACGGTCTGTATCAACATGACGGAGGTGGGAACATGACTCACCAATGCTCCGCCATAGACCTGGCCTGACAGGCCCTTCTCAGCCTTGCCACATTAAAGTCCGGGATGTGCCTTATGTTCGGCACAGCCATGTAGTTCATGGCGAGAGCTGCGAGCGACACCGCGGGCGCGAGCTCATCGAACTCAAACGTTCAGGTCCGTTGAGGACCATTGGTACTTCCTTCACCGTACCAAAGACTTGTAATGGGCCCTCCCAAGTTACATATGTAGGTAGTTTTATAGGTTCTTTGTAGTGGTTCACACCATTACATAAGTAGGTAGATTTGCATTACAAAAGTAGGTGCAGCAGCACACGAGTAGCGTGTGCTGAACTGCCGTCACCCTATTGGTTGAAATATGGGGAGCCAGACCCATAATCAACCAATAAGAAGTTGACGTGTATTTGAGTGGTCAGGGCAAGCCGCCCTGGACCTAAATAAAAACAGAGTTGATTTTCCCTCAGACTAAGTACTTGGTTTCGGTATCACTGGACTTGTACGCTTCCTCATCACTACGTGTAAGCAAGTAACGGACACCCCAGGCCCGTTACACCTGGTAGCACTTTGTAGTCCTTCCCATGACCAAGTTCACGTTGAGCCAAGGTATGACGTCTGAAACTCCAGGGCCGACCCAGAAACATGCTGCTTTCCCTCATCTCACTCGTGTCGAGTGGGAAGCCCTTCACCGCCTCGCGGCGGTGTCTGGTGAGGCTGTAATCGCGTCGCTGCTGAGCTCAGCGACGTCCGACCAACAACGCCAAGCAGCCCAAGGGTTCATGGAACGCGAGCTAGCCGATACGAATCGGCGGGCAACAACTCCCGCGCGTTCCTCGAAAAATGATTTCGTGAAGCTAGAGACGTCTACCTACTCCGGTGAAGGAGCGAATCGCCTCCCGCTGAACCGGTGGTTTCGCGAGGTCGACATCGCGATTGCTTCGAGAATGATCGAAGCGCAAGGGTCAAAGGTCAATTTCTTATTGTCCCGGTTGTCCGGGAAGGCCAAGGAATGGGCCCTCGGTAAACTTGTCGTTGATCACGACGCATTCCCCACTCTGGAGTCTCTACAGAAAGATCTCAGGCTCGCGTTCGAGCCCCCTCAAGACGAGTCCCGCGTGCGTGCCGAGTTCTTCGCCCTTCGTCAAGGTAAAATGACTATGCGCGACTACGCTCAAAAGACTCGCCACCTCGCGTCATGCATCGTGACAAATCCGATTGACACAGCATCGCAGGTCCATGTATTCGTATTCGGCATGCGTGAAGGCATGACACGGTACTGCCTGACCCGAGCGGAACCTTCCTCTCTCGAGGAAGCATTCGCCCTCGCATTACGCGAAGACTACGTTGTGGCGGCGTCTTACGCGCGCGCGATGTCTACGGCAGCTCGTGAGTCAGCCCCCGAGCCCATGGAGATCGACGCGATTGACGCGTCGAATAGTAACCGTCAGTCGACTTCTCGTGGGCCCAACGGCCGTCCTAATCGCCCGATCACTTGCTTCCGCTGCCGGAAGATCGGTCATCGCGCGGCGGAATGCCGCGCGCCAGCGCCTGTACTCGCGCACACCGCCGAAGTCTCACCTGCCGTTCAGTAAAAAAAACGGTCAGGGCCAGTAGGTGCGGGGCACCCTACTGGCTGGAATGGAGGTCCGGGTCCCCCGGTGGCTACCCAACCTTCTAGCCCTCCTGTGCTCCACGCACACTTTAATGCCACCACCACGTCGGGCGACTCGAGGCTGATCATCGTCAGTCTTCATGTCGCCGGCGGCCGGCGACCACTTCGCGCACTCCTGGACTCAGGAGCGTCGAATAAGTTCTTTCGTGAATCGTGTTTATCGATGCTTCCAAGAGAGATCGCAGTCCGTAATGGTCGAGGTCAGGTCGTCGTCAAACTTGCTGACGGAAAGCCACGCCGCGTTGCGCGGCGCGAGATCACGTTGCCGTACACATTCGACGGCTTCCGCAGCAACGACGACTTCCTCGTGATTGAGATGAACTACGCGTTCGACTGCATCTTGGGTATCCCGTGGTTGTCACGATATCAACCAGAGATTGACTGGTTGGCTCGGTCGGTTAAACACCGCTCTGGCTTCGATGTGAGTGAGGTGTTCACTCACCTCCTGGTTGCCCAAAAGGACTGGTCCCATATCAGGGTCGTGGATCGGTTGTCCACAATGCAGGTTGAGCAGAGAGCGAGCGATGGCCCTCTCTGTATGTCTTGCACAGCGCTGTTGCGCGAAAACCCCTCGCTGCGAAGCGAGGTTGTTAACACTTTGGCGGTAGAGCAGGGGCTCCCGCAATCCGAGCAGGCGGTCGAGCATGGGTTCCCGTCACGCAACACGGCGGTCGAGCATGGGTTCCCGTCACGCAACACGGCGGTTGAGCATGGGTTCCCGCAAAACACTCTAGCGGTTGAGCAGTTGGAGCTCCCGTCATCAACAGCGGTGGTCGAGCAGTTGACACTCCCACCGGCTACGACGGCGATCGAGCAGGGGCTCTCGCCAGTCGATGGCGCGGTCGAGCATCGAGAGCTCCCGCGCACTACCGACACGGTTGATGGTGTCCCTCCGTGTCTAGAGGGGGGTGATCCCTCGTCCAGCGATAGCGAGTCTTCTGTCTCGAGCAGCGGTTCGAGACGCCACAAGAAGAAATCCAAGCGGCGCCGTCTTAAGCGACGTAGTCAGCCCACCGCCGATATCGCAGTGAATGAGTCCATACACGTCCTGGAACACGTGGAAGGAGGCGCCGTTCGCTCACGCACACTTGACATTGAGAGCCCACCCCGCGAAGTTTCTTCCATCACACGCCTTCCGGGTCTTTCCTGGAAGCATTTTCTGCGCGATCTGAAGTCAGGAGACATCGAGCAGGTCTTCTTGATCACCGAGTCTGCCTCGGCGGAAGAGATCCACACGGTCGCTACCGACCATCTTCCACTTCGTCCAAAGAACGCTGAGCCGAAGTCGGCGCGCGAAGAGCGCTTCGCTGGCCAGTCGTGGGAGTCACTCCGCGACTCGGGCAATCCAGTATACGACACCGTCCGCGAGTTCGCGGATGTTTTCCCGACAAGATTCCAGCTGAGCTCCCTGCTGACAGAGGCATTCACCATGAGATTGATCTCACGCCGGGTTCCAAGTACTGTGTGACGCGACAGTGGCCCCTCCCACGCGACCAGGTTAAAGCCATTGACGACTTCTTCGAGAGCTGCCGCAAAGCGGGTCACGTGCGCGAGAGTACCTCGCCACACTCGAGTCCGACGTTCTGCGTGAAGAAGGCCACGGGTGGTTGGCGCATTGTTCACGCTTTTAACAAGCTAAACGACGCCACCATCCCAGCACAAACGCCGATCCCTCGGAAGGATATGGTACTTGACACCATGAGCCGCAGTGTTATTTTCAGCACCATCGACCTGACCGATGGCTTCTATCAGATCTTGATGCGACTCAGCGACGTCCCGCTCACGGCGGTGATCACTCCCAGCGGTGAGCACTCCCAGCAGGATGCTGCGGGAGTGGCTTGTCATGCCGCAGGGCCTGAAAAACGCACCAGCCACGTTCAATCGCATGGTTTCCCACGTTATGCGCCCACTTCGCGACTTCGCTCCGAGCTACTTCGATGACATCTTCGTTCACAGCCGCGCTGAGGGCGATCTCAGCGCCACAGAAGTTCACTTAAATTACTTACGACAAGTGTTCCAAGTCATGCGCGAAAACAAACGGTACGCGAACTTGAAGAAGTGCATCTTCTGTGCCCCGGAGATTCCGGTGCTTGGCTGTTATGTGAGCAAAACTGGTGTCCGAGCGGATCCTGAGAGGGTCTCGTCCATCTGTGCATGGCCCACGCCGCAGAATCAGACTGAATTGCGTCAGTGGCTTGGCCTCGCAAATTATCTCCACAAGTACACGAAACATTATGCTGGTCTGATCCAGCCATTGTCTTCATTGCTGAAGAAAGACATCACGTGGTCGTGGACTCCCGAACATCAGTCAGCCTTTAATGCAGTGAAGAAAAGCTTGGCGGAGGCCCCAATCCTGGCGCTTCCAGATGACTCAAAGCCATTCCACGTTGTTTGCGACGCGAGCGACTTTGCCATCGGCTGTGCACTGATGCAGTTCGACGACGAAGGTCGCGAACGCGTCGTGAGCTACCAATCCAGACAGATGAAGCCCGCTGAGAAGAATTATCCGGTCCACGACAAGGAACTCCTTGTGATGCGCTACGCACTGATCAAATTCAGAGTGTACTTACTCGGTGAGCAGACATTCGCGATCTACACAGATCACGCGTCGCTGCGAACAGCGACGAAGAGCCCTCATCTCTCTCAGCGCATGGCACGATGGCTGTCATTCTTCTCCGAGTACAACTTCGTGGTTCACTACAAGCCAGGCAAGAATAACATCCTTGCGGATGCCCTATCTCGGCGCCCCGATTACGATCCACGCCGAGATTTGGGTCGTCAGTCACCTGAAGACGAGGACGACGACGAATTGGACTGCTCCACATGTGTTGCCGCAGATATGAACCTGATGACGGCGGTATCTCCAATACGTCCCTTGCGGGAAGCGATCTATGCCGCGTATCGAAATGACTCGATATATGCCGATATCTTGGAACACCTTCGCACGCCAAGTGATGCCACGCTAAAGACACTGAGCCGCTCCACGCGCGACCAGATTCACAGATACCAACTTGAAGGTGATCTGCTGGTGTACAGTATCGAGCGATTCGATGCTCCTCGCGTCGTTGTCCCCAACGACCCCGATCTACACGCAAGAATTATACACGAATTCCATGACGCTCCAGTGGGTGGCCACTTAGGCCGTGAGAAGACTTTCGCGGCGGTATCCCGCGACTTCTGCTGGCTTCACCTATACAAGTGGGTGCGCAAGTGGGTCCGCTCCTGCGAAACTTGTCAACGCGTTACACCGTTACCGTCATCGCAAGCTCCACTGCGTTCTCTCCCTCTGGCGACAAAGGCGTGCCGCTCTGTGCCAATGGACTTCATATTCGGTCTCCCACCCGATACCGACGGTCGTACTGGTGCTCTGGTCTTCGTGGATCGATTTAGCAAGATGTACCATCTCGTTCCGGTTCCGGACTCAATCACCGCGGCCGATACCGCGGTGCACTTTGTCGACGCTGTCTTCCGACATCACGGCCTTCCTGAATCAATCGTCTCTGACCGCGATCCCCGATTCACATCGGCGTTCTGGACGAAACTCTTCGACCTCCTGGGCACCAAACTCCTCATCGACGGCGGCGCACCCGGAGACTGACGGGCAAACGGAACGCGTCAACCGCGTGCTAGAAGATGTTCTGCGCAGTTATGCCCCGTCCTTCGAGAACTGGAGTTCCTTCCTGCCTCTTGCGGAGTTTGCACTCAACAATGCCGAACACGCGTCGACGGGATTGACTCCGTTCTTAGTCAACAACGCGCGTCATCCACGTGTCCCCGCACAACTTGCTGTGGGCCAGCCCACGGCGACTGATGGCTTCACTCTGGAGGGGGATAAATGTGATAACCCTGCCCAACCGGTTCCGATACTGGTTCAACCACCGGTTTCCGGTGAGACAACGGTTCTGCCGTCTACGAGTTCAGCTACTCCTGCAGTAGACATCAACGCGGTGACGCGTTTACAGTCAATGAAGATCATCGCACTCGCGCAATCCACGTCGTCGCCGTTAGTTGACTGGACACACCGAACGCTGATCGCTCCAGCACAGCCACACTCGACTGTGGCTAACTACGCGCCGAAACCTCCAGCGCGACCCGCTGACAAGGCAGCGGTATCCGACTTTGTCCTTCATCGCCAATCGTTTACCCGATTCGTCCGTGACGCGCTACAACTCGCGGTTGACAAGCAGAAAGAAAACGCTGACAAACGTGGCCGCAAGAACACAAGTTCATTCAAGATTGATGAGCGTGTATTACTCTCAACGGATGAAATTAGTACCTCTGCTATTACGAACCTAGGCGCGAGCAAACTCGCGCCGCGCTACATTGGGCCATTCAAAGTACTACGAGTTATGGGTGATGCCTACACGCTAGACATTCCTACGTCGCAACGACTACACTCGACGTTCTACGTAGGGCGACTTAAGAAGTATCTTCCCGCGACGATCCCGGAGGCCGAACAGGAGCATGCGTTGAGCGGCCCTCGCGACGAGCCTGTCGAGCCAGCGTCCCATCTGTCCCAGTTCCCCGCTCGCGCGGAAAAGCTCCACCCCTCGGCTCGCCAAACACCTGCGCCTCCAGATTACACAGTCGCTGCAAGAGTTCACGATTCGACTGCCGCAGACTACTCGCCGTCGCCTCGGCGTTCCGAGAGCTCTCAGCCGCCCGCTCGGCCTCCTCCTGTGCGTCCCGAGAAGTGTTCAGCGTCTGCTCAACGTCGTCCTGGTCAACCAGGTCGCGTCGAATTCCCCCGCGACGGTCCTCCGCCTATCGTTGACTCGAATGAAGATACGTGCTGGATCGTGGACCGTATTGTTGATCACGAAGATCCTCCCCGCGCGCGTCACTCGACCAAGTCGTTGGCTCAACACGCGGCTCCCGCCGCGCGGAAGTATAAGGTACGATGGCTCGGGTTTCAACCTGCTGATGATACGTGGGAGCCTCGCGCCAACTTGCTTCGTGACGTTCCGGATGTCGTCCACGACTACGACTCCAGCCTTGAGTCAAACGCGGCCGCGAGCGACCTCGCGGCGATCGAGAACACGATCGACTACGCGCCCGACGAGACGTCGAATGCGCCGGAGACGGGCTCCGTCGCGAACGCTGTCGGCGCGAGCCGCCGCGAATAGCCGCCTGGGTGAACTCGGAGAGTGAGCGCTTATACTTCTCGATCCAAGCGTGTTCGGTCGGCATGAGCGGATACTCGACAATATGCTGATCCCACTCAGCTTGCGTCGGGCGTCGCCCGATGTCACACGAACTGCAACCTTCGCGTACGTTGATATAGCACAAACGGTCTTCGGTCCAAGCGTCGTCGCAGACTTTCAGGCGCAGATCACCGAGTGAATGCTCGGCTTGTAAGGCTTCGCGATCACCGAGCCAGCCGACGACACTTTCTCCAGCCTCTTGCATCCGATTCCACCGCCGGATGAATGCGCACCATGATCTCTGCAAAGCTTCGTACGACGCGCCGTCGAGTGTTTTGTTCCGGAGACGCCTGAAGCGCCGAAAGTGGTCCTGTATGGTGTCCAGCGCGTACGGGGTCACCGCCCCGGACAAGTCGTACAGCGCCCACGGCTTCATATCCTCGTTCATCACGCCGGGCCGAGCCCCAAGTCGACTCACGCTCTCAGGTGCGATAGCAGCGGTCCACCCACTGTTCCGCGTCGTCGACGACGCTGGAGCCGTCCGCGTTGTTTCGCTTCCTGTCTGGTTCGCCGCCCCCGTCTGCGGCGCCATGTTGTTCTCGTCCGCGCAAGTTGTATTGTGCTGCTCCTGGGTTTCGCAGGAGCTCCCGCCCGTCAAGTTCTCAAGCGTTTTCTTCTCCGCCATTTCCCAGTTTTTCCTGATTGTTCTCCGAAGTGCACTCCCGTTAGGTGATTGCTGTCTTAAGAGGGGGGTGATGTAATGGGCCCTCCCAAGTTACATATGTAGGTAGTTTTATAGGTTCTTTGTAGTGGTTCACACCATTACATAAGTAGGTAGATTTGCATTACAAAAGTAGGTGCAGCAGCACACGAGTAGCGTGTGCTGAACTGCCGTCACCCTATTGGTTGAAATATGGGGAGCCAGACCCATAATCAACCAATAAGAAGTTGACGTGTATTTGAGTGGTCAGGGCAAGCCGCCCTGGACCTAAATAAAAACAGAGTTGATTTTCCCTCAGACTAAGTACTTGGTTTCAGTATCACTGGACTTGTACGCTTCCTCATCACTACGTGTAAGCAAGTAACGGACACCCCAGGCCCGTTACAAGACTAGTCCCTCAAGGACCAGCCCACGACCGCCACTTTGACATAGAGTGCAGTAGGGTGTCGCTATGCCAAGCGACGTTCCGGCGGCGTATCAGCTCGCCTGAACTCATCAAACGTTCAAGGGGTACCGTACCCCCGTACACCGAGGGTACTACCAGCAGCCCATCATTGCCCTTCACCGGTTTGAGAGAACGACGTCTCTCTGGGCTAAGTACCCCGGTGCGCACAGCCTGGACACCCATCACAAAGCTCTTCAGTAGGGTATACTGTCGCTACTGGTGGCCAGGGAATCTTCACCCACCGGGACGTGGCCTGTGCCACCATCCACGGGCTGTCTTCTCCCGAAGACTGGTGAGGGACATACACGCAGGTAGTGTCCATGTCCACCGCATCCGTAGCAGCGGACCAAGCTCTCGATCGAGCTTAAGTCCATGGGATCGGGCTCGCTGTACGCACCGGTATCAACGTGCTGTGTGACAGTTGGAGCAACAGCCTAATTGCTGCGATGCTCCGCCTCCCAAGGAACGCCATCCTCACCGTGGCGATGCTCTTCTTCCCGATGAGTACCAGCCTGTTTGTGGCTGTACCCTTCTTGGAGGGCGATTCGAATCGTCTACTCCATAGCTGTTGCTTGCACCCGGAAGAGCTGAATGCGAGCAGGACCGAGCTTCCGGTCGCCCAGTAAAGACTGTCGTCTTGATGTCTTCAATCAGATGATTCCCTGCCAGAGATGCCACCAACGTGCGCACCTCTAGCACATACTCCTGCAGCTCACGTTTACCTTTCTTACACGCGAGAAAGCATGAGCGCTGGCCGAACTCGGTGTTTGCCGGTAGGAGCGCGGCTCGAAGCTGTTCACAAAGCTACGCCCAGGATGCAAAGCATCAAGGATATGTCGTCTCCCTGGTGTATGCCAAGTGCTTGGCACGTCCACCAAGGTTGGACAGTGCAAAAACCACCCGAAGTGGATCGTCCGAGATGAGACTCGCCTTCATGGCGGGCTCCACCTCACGTACCCAGAAGTGAAGGTCCTCTCCTTTCTCCCCCTCACACGCAGGACATCCGGCCTTATCGGCTTAGGTATGATTGCCTGGGGAGCGGCCATCGAGGCCTCCAAACTCCCGCGGACGTGAGCGATGAGACCACGCTCGTAGGTCACAAACGCAGCCACGCGCTCGTGTTGCTCGGCAATCGTCACCACCGCGAAGCTGCGGAGGACATCTTGTCCAAAGATGCCGTCCATCTTCCGAGCAAACTCGTACTGTGAATCGTTCAAGCGAGGAAACTCACTTCGGTTCATCGTGGTTCAAACGCGCAGTGCACAGAGGATTCAGGTAGTTCAATCTACCCGCGTAGGTGTAGAATTGACTACGAGTGCTAACAAGTGTGACGGGGTCACACAGCACGTTGCACGGAGGAAACGCTTAAGGGTATAAACTACCCGAGTGGACGTTAGTGCACGAGTTCCCGAGCTCAAAGGGAACGATTTGCTACTGAGAGGAGTAGATGTGAGACTGATGTATTTATAAGTAAGCTTAGCTTGGATCCTTTACAAACTAGATGTTACCTATAGTTGAGTTAAGTAGTCATGCCCTGACTGGCTCCAAGAGCGCCGGGTACCATGTACCAGTTGTTCACAAGAGTGACGGGTCACCCTTTATGGAACCTGAGGTACACTGGATCGTACCCCGTTACACAATGGCTTCGTGAATTTGTCAAAACTAGCTCCGCGCTTTCTGGGCCCTTACTCTATTTTGAAAAGGTACATGAAGATGCGTACAAACTGTGTCAGAGGGGTTTAAAGATACATCCAATTTTGCACACGTTGTTTCGTCAAAAGTATCAGAAAGACAAATAACGTCTTAGAAAGCCGGCAAATTATTGGCGAATGGTGAAACGGAAGGACTGCTAATTGAAGCTTTCATCAAATTTTGAAAGTACCGGACATGTCTTTGTCACAATGAATGCTTGTCGTAGCTCGATATATTAGTGGTTATGAGGCCGGTCCGTTTCCAAGTGATGCATTCTTGTCATCCGATTGGCAGATTCATACTGCGTAGTATGGGTTTAGCTCGTATGTCTACCGGCTATGGAGTGATATAAGTCAATGAAAACAAATTGAGCAACCCATGTGGTCACAGTCTTACTCGGTCTTTTATTAACGGAAACGACTTTGTAAAGCGATTAAAAGAAAATGGATTTTAAAAACGAATGTCATTTGATCGTCGATCCATATTGAAATTCGATAGAGGTACAGTAGTGCGGCTGAGCTAGCCACTGCTACAGAATGATACATCTAGGCATCTAAGGATAACTGCGAATTTGCCGTCGAAAACAGCAACATCCAAATAGACCTGATACTTCCTGACCCCTTTTCACATCTTCGATACTCGAATACTACTTCTGCAGCTGCCTACAATTTAAGGAACCATTACCAGTTTTGAATGATATCAGCTCTGGTTGCATTCACGGATTCATCCGTTGATTGTCTAATTGAGTCTTGACCTCGATGGCGCTCTTGTTTCACGGCCCCGTCGATCTCAATTTAGCCCGATCGAATGGATAAGTCCTGCCCAACGCACTGTCTTAAGCATGAGCTTCACAACGAGGGCTGAAATGCTATTCGATTCCTAGTATTTTTGCTGCGAAGGACCACCACAATCAGGTGTGCGACTGCCTGCTCGAGAACCGTAGCTCTCACTGTTTTCACTCCATCTAAACAACAATGGAATGGCGCTGTCAGTGACTCAGCAGCCGACTGGTTCGAAGATGGCCACCTGACCTGGCAGCAACCAACTCGAAGGCGTCAATACAGCAGAACAAATCGGGAATAAAAATGGGTTATTATGTGGACAGGATAATTTATTTCAAAGACATGTCATAGAAACACGAATTCACGTGATGAACTTACGCCTGCACGTTTATTCCACTCACTGTATTCGATCGAACGCTGAAGATTCTTTGGTAACCGCTTGAGGACATCTGTGTAATCTTCAACCACTGATCAAAACGTGATATATTTGTCCAGGTATCGGGATTTCCGTTTAATACGCAACTATATCTTGTATGGCGTCTGTACTGACGGCTTATGAGGCTTCAAAAACGCACATGTTGTCTGTAAAACATAAGCCAAGTTGACCCACCGGTGTCAGGACAGTCAAGACAGCAACCAGGGGCCACTCAGCTTACACCCCGACGCGGTAGCCTTAGTACTGTAAGAAACGACAGCCGTCAATAACTGAGGTGGAGGCTTTAGTTGACCATCACGTAGCCATATCTGGAAGACATGAGCATGTCCAGCCATTGTACGGTACTCTCTATGAAGACGCATCATGACGAGCTTAAAAGTTATTCGATCCAGGCCCGCGTCACCACGGAATTATTTGACGAAATCAATCCACAAGGGTCCTAAAGAAAAACTAGCATTCTGTCTTTGACTTCCTGGCGTACTTTCTCGTAATCAAATGGCATTCCCGGCCTCCCGTAATCCCAAAGATGTAGCACAACCAAAGATACTACAGTACACAAGCTACGACAAGTATCCGCAAGCGTAACCCCCCCCCCCCCCCCCCCCTTCCCAAACCACCAGTTCCCGCTGTTAATTTCTGAAGGTTGCATATAACTGAAACAGCGTCACAGATAGTCAATCTTGAAGAGATAATGATACATCTCGAAAACACTCAGCGAAACTCAGTAGAATCTCGATTAGTACGATGCCAACACCATAATATCTTCAGGGATCGCGATAGTCCACATTGCGTCAATATGCTGAATGATTTTGTGCCATAGTGTTGCTGTTGCATCCCCAGGCACTGTGCAACTGTCTACATGTATTTGATAGAAGCTGTTAGGAAATAAGATACCAAACATTCGTGCACGTCGGCTCTAAACGTTAACGCAGCGTGAGCTTACAACATATCCAGCCAGTATTACAGATGCCCTGGACATAACTTGGGACAGCGACCAGAAGTACAACGTTCGCTTAGTGAGCGCAACGCAAAAGGAGATGCCCCCGATTGTCGTAGGTGCTTTTCTTAGATGTGTGTTGAAGTTGTGGAGCTGTAGTGTGTGCTGGGGTTTCACCTTGGTTTCACCTGCAGCTGGACTCGGGCTGGGGCAACTTCACCCGGATGTGGCTGCCATTGCAGTCAATGGGTGGAGTACGGAATGTCTTCCGTTGTGTCCGACGCGTGGTCAGCTGAGGACTTCAATTTCACTTGGACTGTCAGTGTCCTTGTGGACTGCATTAGTATTTAGTATTGCCAACTGCATGTTTCCTTTCTGTGATGAAAGGCATTCATGTCCACTTCCCTTGCTGCCTAGTCGCTCAAGATGAGTGGCTAGCAGCGCATTGACGAGAGCGAGCTGGTGAGCACCAGACTCATGATCTCGTTCACTTTGCAACTTGCACGACACAAAGTACATCAATACATCTGTCTGCTACTTCCGTGCAGGTTGGCCCCCGCATCGTCGTGTGTTTCCTGTTTTGCTTCAAAATCCCCGGGCTATACTACAGGAGTGAGCATTTTGGCAACACATTATTGTCCAACATCCCTAAATTGCGATGAACCCAATCTAGAGTCAAGATTACTTGGCCGAGGTGCAGTATGGCAAGCTGCTTACAATGTAAACGTTACCAGAAAGACGAAGCTGCAATTGCTTTAATTCAAAAGAATACTACTGTAGTAGTAATTTTTCTTCTGTCTACCGAGATCACAACAAATTTAGCCTATAGAATGGTAACTCACTGTCCTTTGTACAGTAAAAATAGGTCCATTTCATTTTTAAAAGAGCCCCTTTAAATTTTAAAACAATACAAATTATAAAAGCCCGGCGTCATAAAGCGACGTAGCCCGCCTGAATTTCGAGAATCGGCGTCCAGTCCAACTGCTTCCACAACATTGCCCGATCGGAATTCGACATGTCCGAGATGTTCGAGCCACCAACACGATCCTCTTGCCCATTGCCCTTTGGTCTGCACACATTTCCTTGAACAATAATGAACTGGTCCCTCGTCTCCGTATTATCTAGCGCTAAAGAGAGACTGACTCGGCGAACCTTCATCGTCGAACTTACTCCACTGTTACCACCACGTTCGTCGAAAGCGAAGAAATGCACTTCGATGGATAGGCCGTTATGAGAGAGCGTGGCGCAGTAATCACCAACTGACCATCCTCCGATTGGTAATCTCGATGAGGTCCCACTAGGCAGCGCTCGAAACACGCGAAGTCTCCCATCTAGCAGCAATTCCATAGGTGCAGTCGTCAGAAGTGCAACGGCCGCTTGCAATGACATTGCGCCTTGGACTACTTTAACGTCAACGCAGCCTAACTCGCGGACCAGCTGCGCCAGACTCAGCAGAGAACTCGAGAAACGTGCTCCTGATGCCACCTCCACAACTTGCAAAGAACCAGGCTCTAAGAGCCAACGACGACACCATTGACGCTCCGTCTGGTTACTAGAGCCACGTGTTAGTTGCTGGCGAAGGCCCACTACATCTTGGAACTGTGCCGTAAACACTCGGAAAGCTCTGTTTACTGCGCCAGTTAAGGAGCTGGGCGACCGTAGATCGAGTAATAGCGCAGAGATCTTTGCTCGGGTCTCACCAAAGCGGCTCTGTCTATACACAATCGACATGACGTCGTCCACAAGCGCAGGTAACGTATGGGCCTGATTAAGACGCAATACGTCATCATCTTCTGCTGCCACCACTTCTTGAAGAATGCCACTCAGAATCTCCCACAGGTCTACAATAAATGCCACGAACTTCTCGCGTAGCATCCGTTGGCTCGTTCTTGTGTCTTCAGCTCGAAGGACAGCGCGAACACACTGCTGCACCGCTCGAGACCACAGTGCTCGTATAAAGAGATACCCACACACTCGAATCGTAGCGTGTTCGCAAATGTATGCGTGGCTTTGCCTCGGTGTCGCTTCGAAAATATTTCTTAAGAAAGAGGCGACGACGCCTTCAAGTTGGGCGATTGATACAAACGCCGGCGCGCGCAACGCCGCAGCAGCACGTAGCCAATGTGGACGTGTATGCACCCCCACTGACTCAGCACCGACGTTTAAATCGTCCAAGGTGACGTGCTCTAGGAAATAATAGAGAATTAAAAGCTGCTGTCCCTTCTCCCGGAAGCCCGGAGCGGTCGCTTCGGCTTCCTGCTGCCACAAGTCTACGTCTCCAACGACTGGGCTTGAGGTGGTTACATCACGACTCTGGTTGTCGTCTCGAGTCGTCGGGATGTTGAGGTCCCGAGCAAACGAAGCAGAGCCAGCAGAAAGAGCAGTCTGTGCCGACCGGAGACGTCCTTGTTGCTGTCTTTGCCTGGTCTCGTGCTCCATCTGAAGGCGCTGTTGCAAGCGCTGTTGTTGTAGCCATTGTTGCTGTTGAAGATGCTGCTGTTGGTGCGCTTGCACTTTCCACGATGCCGATAAAAGCTGTGATGACGATACTTCCGTGGTATCAGCAGGCGCGTCGATCGCGGGAAACGGACAGCCAGGATGTCCAGACGAACCGCCTGATCGCCGGTACGACACGAGCAAGAAGCCGGGCGACGCGTGTTTTGCGAGCACAACGACGTTATCAGCTTGCTGACTCTGCTGCGTCATCGGGACACGACCTGGAACGACGTGAAATACGTACGCGACCAGGTGATGCGTTATCTCGCGCTGAGTTCTCGTCACGCTACTGTCGTAACTGTAAAACCACTTTGGCGATACACGGTTGTTAAGAACATACAGCATGGAATTCTTTTTTTTTCATACACAAGATAAAAGTCAATTATCTGAAAGTGTTCCAAATTTCTAGACCATACCTGAGAAACAGTTTGTTGATTCGTGGTACTTTCCCTTTCAGCGAGTATCCACTCGCCATCGTCCGAGGCAGCTCTAGCTGCTGACCCAAACAAACTCTCGGGAAGCGCCGCTCTTTCCCCAATTTCCAGTCTACATTTGTTTTCCTGTCTGCCTCCTGTAACACCCACGGTACGAGCTAAATCGGCTACACCAGCAGGCCATAGAGGAGCCACACGTGTGGGCTCGAAGCGCGCGCAGACCAGGACTGTATCTGGTGGTGGAATAGCTACTGAAAATGTGACGAGCACGTGCACGGAGCAGCCGCAGTAGCTGCGTCTCGCGTGCTCTGGGCAGCAGTGTGGGAAGCATCGCAGCAGCTACAGATGGAAGAGTGAAAATTACCGTCATATCAATGAAAACACTGCGTCTCAGCTGAGTTATCTGGCCAATATACGCACCTTGACGCCTCGCTCGCGGTTGTTCCTGTGTCAAAAGTTGCCCTCCCAATGAGTCATCTTATTTTGGAATAGAATTGTGGACCCATTCGTACCTAGCGTACTCGCGGCGGAAGAGCGGGTGGTCTTCCTCACTACAGGCGAGGCGCAGGAAGCGGCATGCCACAACGTGTACCATCGGTGAATGGTCGTTTTCTCGAGCTTCGGTTTGGTAGTGGATGCCTAGAAAGTTTTTTTTTTCTGAACGGACATGGACCACGTTGCTGGTCAGAGAAATGCCTCACTGGCATGTCAAACAATGCGCGTACCCCGCCCTAAGATCTTGAATGGGGTCCAAACTACACAACAAACAGCTGTAAGGTCCATGTGTGGACACACCTTTAAAGTTAGTACCGGTCTACCGGTATGGTTAGAAGACTCTTACGGATCTAGAACGTCCAGTCAGAAAGTTAAAGAAGCGCAGTGCTTGTACACCAATCGTTAATTATGTCGCAACAAAATTTGTAGCCAGGTCCTGGACGGACAATTTCCTTGCAGAAACGAAGTAGTATAACTTACAGCGAATTGTGCATTCAGTACTGTACGGCGAGGGTTCAGAGCTGGCAGGTGCTACATGTAATGGACAAGAGTGGCCCCATGTCAGTGACTCACAAACATGACACTCAACGGCTTTTATTATAGCGCAGCAGGTCAACACCTGGGACATATTAGAGCCAATATTACTGTATAAGCTGAATTACAAGCCCATCTCTGAATTATAACCACCCTTGTATTTGAATCCCCGTTTGAGACATTTCTCACCACCTTCTAAAAGCCCCTTCCCTTCTATTGGAGCCCTCGTTGGTTATATAAGGCCTGTTGTTCTAGAATTCTGGCCTGATGAATCAATCTGGCGAGCTTCTTTGCACTCTGGCGCCATTCTAGCATTTACCACGCGCAGCTTTACCGTCGGTACGAAGAAGCGGAGTGCCGCCGTCAAATCGTCGCAGGTTTCTCAGTTACTTTCTGGGCGATGACGCGGAGCTTGCTCTTGCTCGTCATGACCTCTACGGCCCTGAGTTTCGCCACCTCTTTGCTGGTGAAGAGTCCAAAGAGATCGTGGACGAGGTCTCCCAGTTTATCCTTGCCGATGAATGCAGCGACATGGAATCACTGATATCGAATTTGACTTTGCGTAAAGATTTCAAATGACTAGGTATAGCGGTATGACTTGTATCAGTGCATATTTGCGGAGCGAAAAAGGGATAAAACATTTAAGCAACCACCGACTCAGTCGCATTTAACTATGGGTGATATTAAACATAAGTTGAAGTAATTAAAGCGTTACAACTCCTACCGGTAAAGCGGCATAAGCCCAGGGCTTGTAATACCACAAGCCCCTTCTAAAGTGGGCTAAAAATACAAAATGTTTATCCTCAAAAAACGGCACTATTCATTAACATTTCATATTCGATAAATAGCTTTTATCGCTTTTGATCTTTTTTTAAACTATAAGAAGGGAGACACATCAAAGCCTGCGAGAGTTGATTGACCTTGTAATGGGGTTACATGGTGTGGAACACACAGGGGTACGAAGTACCACGCGAGCTAGCAAACTCTCAGTACATAAGTTGGAGAGTTAACAAGGTCTCTCAGTACGTTGGCTGAAAGCCACACGTTATGCATTTGATTAAGTTTAAATATGCTAGATGGTTTAACATTTACATTTACCCCTAGGCGGCTTGGTCGCAATAATAGTAAATAAGTACTTCTGGTTTTGAAGCATAAAAGTTAAGGTATTAACTTTGAGCGTCTGGAAGTTCCTTCGGATAAGGAACCTAATAGTAGTGACTCTTTGAGTCGAACGTCTTCCTCTGACGCTAAAGCTACGGCAGCCCCGTTGCAATTGGTAGCACTTGTATTCAATCCCGCTCCTGGGTCGGTTAATCCTCCGAGTCATCGCCGAGAAACGGCAGCTCCCAGTAGGCGCGGGGTGGCCCCCGTAGGCCACCCCACGCCTACTGGGGAAGAACTGAGTTTTGTTGTGCCTCGAGGAGGTAGAGCTCAGCCCGAAAAGAGCTGAGCTCTCTTACGAGAAGAGCGTCTGCAAGCCGGGCTTGCTGGTCGTTCAAGCGAGCGTGAAGGGCTTTGCAAAGCCATGGAGAGTCTTGATTGATTCGGGAGTATGGGTAAATACGCCCGTCGCTCCACCCTGGAAGGGAGCCAGCTGTATGCTGAGGCACTGGAAGAGACTTGATCTTAGTCCGTCTCGCGACGAGGACACTGGTAACTGTGTCGCAGGTCTCTGTCGACCTTGGAGTGAAGTTTGAGAGCTTCATAGCGTGGAACGCTGTTTGGTCTTAGACCTCGATGTGAGGTTTGACCTCATCCTTGGCATGGCATCGCATTGGTATGTCACAAATCGTAAGCAGCGAGGTTGTCATTCATCCTGAGGGCGTACGTGGGGCGGCACGTTATCCGATGAGCGATGCAGGTCAGGTCAATGACCACCTGCTGGGTCCAGGTGAGGAAGACCGCGGAGTGACGCGTAATCTACGGAGTGGTACGAATCTGGTCGATGACCTACCGCTGCGTGGCCCGAGGGCCGCAGTCGACTGCGAGTCGAGGCATCGTGGACGCGGCCCATGTGATGCAGGTGAAGTGACACCTGGATCACCTTTTGAGGGTCAGAGACCTTTTGGCTCTCAGCCTAGTGTCTCGCGAGACACTGGCTCCTCTTCGAGGAGTGATGCTGCTGCTGCACCCGGTGGTGATGATGGAGATGTCGCCACACCGTACTCATCCGGACGGGCTCGGTCGCGGAGGGAGAAAGGTAGAAGACGCAGGGTGTCTGTGACGTCTTCGACATCGGACGAGGTACCCAACGTGACGAGCGGTGAGGCTCCACGTGATTGCTGTGAACAGCTGTACACACTCGTCAATGGAGTGACGGTGGAGGTCGAAGGCGACATCAGCCTTGATACTCTGCCCGCTATAGATGCTCTGCTCAAGCTGGACGAAATGTCCATTGCCGAAATTGGCAAAGCCTTGAAGTCAGGAGAGCTAGCTGAGGCGGTCCTGCCGGGACTTGAGGAGGTGTTGAGCTCATCATCCGTCGTGGGCGACGCGGTCCTAGAGGACACCAATAAGGCGCTGAGCGCAAGAAGTGGATCGGCGATCCTAAAAGATCCTTCGGGTCCCTTCTACCCTGTGGGAAAGGAATATGGAGACGCTGTCCCGAAGGACCCACCGATGGGCCTGCCTCCGGATGGAGGCGTGTGGCATGATATTGACTTGGTTCCTGGAACCATATACTGTGTAACAAGGCAATGGCATTTGCCTAGAGATCAGTGTGACGTCATTGACGCGTTCGTCCATGCCAAGCACGAGGCACGGATTGAGCGTGAGAGTAAGTCTCCGCACTCGACACCCACGTTCGGTGTCAGAAAGCCGAACGGCAACTGGCGCATTGTTCATGATTTTAACAAGCTAAATGCGGCCACCATCCCGGTGCAAACGCCGGTTCCTCGCAAGGATGTTCTGCAGAGCAACATGGTAGGCTGTATGCAGTACAGCGCGCTCGACTTGGTCGATGGCTACTACCAATTGCTCATGAGAGCGAGCGACATTCCGCTGACAACGGTAACTACTTCGAGCGGTATGCTCTGGGAGGGGCTGGCCATGTTCCAGGGGCTATCAAACGCACCACCAACGTTCAATCGTCCTGGGACGCAGTTGTTTAGGCCCCACCGGGCGTACGCTCAGACGTACGTTGACAATATACTCGTCCACAGTCGTGTTGAGCACGTAAATTTCAGACGTGGAGAACCACATTGGCCACTTGCGAGCGGTGCTCGAGTGCATGCGCACTTATAAGTTGTATGCAACCTTGGACAAGTACGTCTTTGGCGTGATAGAGATACGTTTCCTCGGGTGCTTCATTGGGAAGTGTGGCTTACGGGCCGATACAGCCAAAGTCAAGGCCATCGTGAACTGACCGGTTCCCAAGTACCAAATAGACTTACGCAAGTGGCTAGGCTTAGCCATTACTTGTAGAAGTACAGCGCGAACACCGTGAGATGGCTCGGCCATTATCAGATCTCCTTGAGAAGGACGCACCATGGTGCTGGAACATTGCGCACGACGGATCCTTTGAGGCTGTGAAGGAGAGCTTGCTCCAGGCTCCGATCCTTGCACTACCGGACCCCGATCGTCCATTAGCGTCATCTGTGACGCCTCCGATTTTGCAATCGGTTGTGCTTTATTACAAGCAAACGCCGAAGGGCGTAAACGCGTGATTGCGTTTGAGTCTCGCCAGCTCGAAGCTGAATTATCCAGTTCATGACAAAGTGCTACTTGCAACGAAGTATGCTCTAGTCAAATTCTGTATCGTCAAGATATTCTCTTGCAGAGCTGGTGAGCGTATCGTTTAATGACAACCGTAAGATTATCACAGTCACGTCGGAAAATACGTTGACCTAAGTGACGGTGTCGCAGCAAGCTGAGAACATCTACGTCTTCCACCCAGATCGCAAGACCAACTTCTAGGTCATCCTCATCGTCATTTGGTTTCACCTTCAGTGTGCTTTGGGAGCGACGCGGCTACGTGCCAAGCGAATCGAGGCTGTCGCCTTGACATTGGCGTCCCCGGAGGTGCGCTTTGTGCTGGACACGGAGACGCAGAGCCCGCTGGACCCGTAGAGGAACACACTGCGAGACACCAACGCTCTGGTCGAGGGGTTCATGCTGCTGGCCAACATTACAGTGGCCAAGAAGATCGTGCATCACTTCTCGACGTTCTCGACGATGCTGCGTCGACACCCGGCGTCATTCATGCGTCAGGTTGACTTGATCTGTAGTCGAGCCAAGACTGTGGGTGTGCTTCTGCACGTGGACACGTCCAAGTAACTACAAGCCTTGCTGGATGCGGCCGAAAAGGAATCTGCGGCGGGGGGGGGGGGGGGGGGGGGGGGGGACAAGGGCAAGCGGAAACACGGCGACAAGGCGAGCCTGTACTTTAACAAGCCGCTGAGGATGATGACGACGCCCAGTTCTATCACTACGGTCTGGATGCTTCCATCTACACACACATTACGCCGTCTATCCGTCGCTATGCCGACGTGGTGGTGCATCGCCTGCTGGCTGTCGCTTTCAGCGTCGTCCACTGCCGAGTTACCTTGAGAACAAGGAGTAGCAATAGCAGCATCATCTCGAATGCCGTTATTCGGTCGTCGTACTTGAGGATGGGATTCCACCAAACTGGTAGCCTTGCTTTTGGTAAAATCTGTCGATAGTACTTTCTTACTTGAAACTTGATACAGTGTGGTGTAAGAAACTCAAAACATTCAAAGGTGGTCAAAATCGAAGTTTCTACTTGCTGGTAATAGTTACGTACGAGTGAGCAGCCTCACACGTTGTAGCCAATATTTCTAAACCGAAGAAAAACAGTAAGTCCGGTATTTTGCCGATCAGTGTTCAGTGCTCGAGAACGACACGACCCTCAATGCGTCCGGAAGAAGCAGCTCGAGCTACCAGCGCAATTTAAGCTCTCTTTGAGACTCTGTGACCGGCAACGGCACCGACAAGCTTCGCTTCCGGCGTTATCTTCTATGGTAACATACGCTTGTCAGCTCTATTCATTACATCGAATACGCTTGTCAGTTCTATTCGATGTAATGAATAATTACATCGAATAGAACTGACAAGCGTATGTTACCAAAGCACGACCCTGTGCCGAAAGCGGTCAATCATGATAGGAACGGAAATGTTCGTGATAGCGCTACTCGCCAGGCTATCCGGTGGTGACGACCATGCTTCCACTGGGCCGTCCCACCACCTTAACAACCAGTGCAGTGCGCATGGTTAGGGTATATACAACGCCAGACGTTGTACCTGCTCAACGAAGGACAGGAGCCATCCGCTGATGGCGGCGTAGCTCTAAGCATCATCATTATATACGTGATAAGATAACTTGACGCTACCTCCTACGATGAAGAACTATGTCAGCAGCCGAAGTGGACAAGGAGGTTGGTATATACCTCGATTGGAAGAGACACGTGACCGGCATCTCATACCGCTCACGTCCCTTTGAAGGGGAGCTCAAACGAGTCAGAATCCATCGGGTCACTCCCAGGCATCAGCCCCCATGAGTAAAGGCCCATCGAGATAATCAAGTCGCCCCCCCTTTCTTTGTGGTGATAGTTCCCGAAGAAGGGAAGGGGTTGGTTTAGTACGAGTGAGCAGCCCCCAAGTTGTAGTCGGTGCTTTTAAGCAGGGGAACGATCAGCGAATCCGGTCGTTTGCCGGTCCGCGCCCAAGGAGCTTAAGCTCAGAGCTTAGAGCTCGAAAACGACACAACGTCCGGGAAAAAGTAGCTTGAGCTGCCAGTGAAAAAGGAAACGCGGTGTGTATCGACATGGTTCCTTTAATTTAAGCCAATTTAAGCTGAAGCCAGCTTCTAAAAGGACCACACTTGAGACCTCAAATATCTCCACAAATTTTCCGATTTTAGTTCAATTACTTAAAAATGTGCAGCACGCCAACCGTGTTAGCATAATTAACTTGATAGACTCGATCATAAGTTGTTTCATGGGGACAGGTTAGCTAAGGCGGGTCTTTGTCGCTAACAAAACGATAGTAGCGATTCGCTTGACCCAGCTACTCATTACTTCTGGTTGAAAGCTACCGAAGGAAATGAAATTTGAATCTCAGTGGGAAGGCAAAAATATTAGAGTTGTCTGATTGCATCTTTTGATCTTACCAAAAGGAAATGGACACCACCCAAAAGCTGACATTTTGCTGGTTACGTAAAGCATTTACATCAATTATGATACGCACAGTAGACCCAATAAGAGACCACTGACGGTCCTGCCAATTAAGGACCGCTTGGCTTCACTATGGGATGTTGAACAATCTGTTGAATGACACCTTACCTATATATAACCGGTGAAAAATATATGTTGCTTATCCTGGTAGTGCTCAAAATGAAGTACGTACAGACCAAAAGGCTTTGTTCGAGAATAATGTGTCATACACCACGCTAAGGTATACATTATTTAAGTTAGGCAACTCATAAAAAGAACGGTTTGCATCAGATGATCACAGGAATCAAACTATGACGATTTGCTGTAAAAGGCCAAAATATTTTCTCTAAATCAGTACAATCGTCGATCGCTTTTACAAGGGCATTAAATTCCCTTGTAAAAGCAATAAATTGTATTGAATCAGGGTTGGAGGAAGCATTTAGCTTTACAGTCGCCAAACAACTGCTGAATTCGAGCAGCGATCTCGGAGGTACAGTAGGAAAAGAAGCCGGACGCTTAGCTCGCGTAACATGAATGAGTTGGCTTGCAAGCTGTACGCCAAACCATGCCGTCACCGGTGATTGATATGAAGTAAGCGTATAACAACGGATATTTCTTGTGTATTTGGAAGGACAGATCGTCAGTCCCCGGTTGGTGCTGGACGCTAAGCTCGCGTAACATGAAATTATTGGGCCTTTACAGGGTCCGGCATATTGCCGTAACATATTGAGTGGGGCCTAGTATCAGCGCCAATAAATAATTGGGTTATTTTTATATTTTCCACTGACGTGAACAGACTAGCGTCCTGTCGGCACAAGTGTCAAAACGAAGGAACTAGAGGAAGCCGCCACGCGCAATCGATTCAGTAGGGGGGGGGGGGGGAGGGGGTTACCCCGAGAACCCTCCCGCCGCGCATTACCAATTCAACAAGTATCCACACAAGCTGCAGGGTAAGTACAAATTTATTAGTGACTTTGAATCAATTGTTTGCTAACTAAACTCGCTGTTTCTTGTTGCTTCTTTCGATAGCTTCAGCTGCGACACTAGCATCTCACAAGCTCCTGTTCTGTTGAAGAAACAACACACTTTCCAGCGTTGCAGGGTTCATGTCCCGGCGAAGGCGAGAGAAGACGATGCCAGCTCACGAAAAGAGTCTCTCGACATCGTTCGACGTCGGGGGAATCCACTTCAAGTCACCACGGCTCGGAGCAGGCCTGTCATTGTTGAGAGCGGCCTCAGCAAAGGACCTCTTCTTTGTCTGGAGGCTTGGATCGGAGTCGGTAGGAAGAAGGAGCTTGGCAACAGCAGCCCGTTCAGTGCGTGAAAGTTTTGACTGCTTTCCGTATAGAAGCTTGACCATGCCACGAGACTTGCCGTGGGGGACAACCATGCAGCCGTACCAGGAAAAAGCTTAATCACATGATCAAACAGCAGTCGCACGTCGTGTAGCGACAAAGCCTCTGTCTGCAGCTTCTTGTTCACACTTTCCAGCCTTTTGAGGTCCTCATGCAAGGCCTTCAACGTGACATTGTCACGCGCAGTGGGGATCACGTCTGCAAGCGTGTCATCGTCAATATGCTCTAGAACTCCGTTGATCTTGAAGTGCCTTTCAATTGTTGAAGATGTACTGCTCCATCGTGTTGCATTGCGGAAGACTGGCATCAGCGCACCTAGCTCACGAAGCCGGTGTCGGTTCGGTATAGTGTTCAGCTTCGTCATCAGCAAGTGTAACTTATCCAAGACCTCCGAATGTTCCCGTAGGGCTGCTTGCATAGCCAGATTGAACCGGTGAGAGGCGCAGCCGATCATCGGGACTCGAGCCTTTCTCGCCACAGCTACATTGACCGACGCATGGTCGTAGACCAAGAAGCAGAGTTGAGACGCGTCGATAGCATAAGTGTCCAGCACATCGTCGAGAAGATCAATGATCGAGTTTGAACTCATATCCGACTCATCCGCCAGCGCCGAGAAGTACAGCAGAAACTTGTCCTCGGACGTCCAAGCGATGACAGCAATAAAATGCGTGCCGTCTTCCGTCCATGCATCTATACCGAAGCCAACTTGCTTTCCGCACAGCTGCGACTTGATGCGGTCTTCCACAAGCTTTTCAACTCCGGCCATGTGCTTTTTCAGCGACTTCAAGCTGACGGGCTTGAGGTTCGTGTACTTCCTGGTCTTGCTTTTCTCGCACATGCTCAGCTCCCGCTTTTCCATGATGAGCCAGTCTAGCCAATGGTACATTGTGAGGGAAAAGTCGTCTGTCTTGACGAAGACGTCCAGGCTACCCTCTCGTTGCTGAATAGCACGAAACCCGTCCTCGTACGTCCCTCCATGACGGCGAACCAAATGCTCATGGAGATTCGAATAGCCCGTCCCACGAGCCTGCTTACGACGTGAAAAGCACAACCGACATTGGAAGTAGTCTTCATCGTCAGGGACAAAGAGAGCGGCAGCCAAAGAGCGGGGAGGGATGGGTGACATCTTGAAGGGGGTGGAGAGGGAGGGGTCTTGCGAAGTAGAGAGCAGATTGCAGAATGACAAACGATTCTAGTCGTGCTCTGCTGACGGCGTTGAGTGCCCCAGACCAACCGATCCGCCGGCGTTTGGGAGCCAGTCCTTGACAACCTCGATGTGGGCAACTGTGTGTATGACTTATTGCGAGCTATTGGGGTATAGAGGGCAATTAATTATTGAAGTAATTTACCGGTATTACCAGCTATTGTTACGGTTATTGAAACCTGGGCCTTTAATTGCCACTTTTTTTTCCTTCTTACTACCGGTAGGATTGGCTTTTACTCAAATGTTCTATAACTCTGAACATTTCCCTCCAAGCGCTACCAGCCAAATCCTCTAGCTTGATCGTCTATTATAATAGGTCCTGTCTGGCCTTTAATTGATAGATCACCTTGTATATATTATCGTGCGCGAGGCTTCATTCAAGTCTTAGAAAAGAAATAACAGCTTTAATACAACTAGCTACAATAGAATGACACAAAAGTAAATACTGCGGGAGCTTCGTTCTGTTGGATATCCGAGATTTCGCCATGGACTTTGGGTGACGAGGTTGTGGCAACAGCAGCTCCAACGGAGAAGCCGCTGGAGATCAAGGAGGTGGAATGCCCAAAGTGGGATGACTGATTTAAGTGCCAGCCCAAACGAAGGGCTGAGTTGCTCGTCGGCCATGAGGATAAGCTTGCATGAATATTTCGTGATTGGTGCCATCACATGCGACGACGAACGGCTTCCGATGACACCAGCACCTGCGTATGAAGCAAGGCTCGTAGGTTAGTTGTAGTGAGAAGCTAACTAGGAGTGTGCTAGCTTTCAATTCACTTTCAGATTTACCTTTCAAACAACGCTTCTCGTCTTCTACTCTTCCCGCATTCCTGAAAGTGCTACACGTTCGCCGGAGTGCATGATAGACTAGTAGCACCAGCCACAATATCAAGAAAGTCGACACACTGTACGTCCCTCTCCAGTAACAATCTCGAAAGCTGCGTGGGCTCCCAGTTCACATACTTATGTGTCTTAGAAAATCAATTTCCTCAGGCTGTAAGAGCACGAAAGCAACGCCACAAGGTGCTACTGCGCTTGAATCTCCTCACAGTAGGTACTCTAAGTCGATCGGACAAACTGAGACTAGACACTTCGTCGTACGGTATAGCTACCGGTACGACAGTGACGTGTGTCTCGACGTTGAATCTAGCGTTTTCGGTCTTTCCATCCAAACCGCGCAATCGAGTTGTGGTCATCTCCCTTCCAGCGCTGCGCAGCCAGTCGTCAGGGTCTCGCTCTGTTCAAGTGCCCAGAGTGAGACTCGCTACAGTGAGTTACAGCGATGTGCTCGTCCTATCGAGTCTGATTAGACCGGGCTCGAATATCTATTTTGTCCAATGAACGCCATCCCATCTATCTCAAATCGGCGTGCGTCAGCGAAACCGACTGCAACGTGATTCCTGAAAATCAAGCCTCGATTCCAGCGAACGCCTCACTTTTCAACTCGCTTCTAGCTCCTCAGCACATTTTCTAGCCGAGACTATGACGGTCTGGGTGACTCTGCTTCGCGTGGTAACTTCCATTGCCCAGATCGGCATGATCCTCAGTCCAGGACCAGATATTATCCGTGCTCACAAGCACAAACCCACAGGCGAGATGGCCGCGCTTCCCTTGATTGCCATGATCGTCAACAACCATCTATGGTACGAGGCGCCACTTAACGGTATTTGCCACAATCGAACGTTAACCAAAACCGTTATCCATAGGGCGTTGTACGGGTATCTAACCGACAGCATCTTTCCACTCATGGCAACGCAGCTGTTCGGAGAGATCGCTGCCTTTGTATTCACGGCAATATACTAATATCGGTGGTCGAGTGATTGTCCGGCACTGAACAAAATACTGGCGTGGGCACTTTTAGGGTATGTAGCCGTCACGGCGTATGTGGTGCTGGGCATTGCAGGGGTCACGAATCAAACCGACGACGAGACAGGCAAAACATTAGGGTATGCCGGTATTGTGATCAATCTCTGGATGTACGGGTCACCACTGGGCACGGTTCGGCACGTAGTCAAGACCCGGTCGGCTGCTTCGTTGCCGATCAACTTAAGCGTCATGATGTTCTTCACCACCGTCTTGTGGGTCGCCATCTCCATCGTGGACGGCGACATGCTCATCATGTCGTTGAATATTGCGGGTGTCGTGCTTAGTATCATCCAAATCTCGCTCTATATTCGTTTCCGACCAGAGAAGCCTGTGATAGCTCAAGAGGAAGGATTCGAGTTCGTCGACAAGCAGATTTCCATTGTGATCTCCCCGAAGGAAGGCATACTGCAAACGGCTAAGAACCCGGTCTACCAGGCGTTGGCGTCGCCAATAGAGGCGACTCGATCCTGAAACGACAAGAATTTGTTACATTACACTCAATAAAATTTGAAATTTTGAAACTACAGAATCGTACTTTTCGCCGAATCAAAACCAACTGAAGCTGTGAAAACCCAGCTATACCATTCTACAAGTTCAGTTTCTAAGCTACAAGTTCGGTTTAGTTTATTAATACAGTACATGTACCTTGAAGGTGGGTGCTTGCATTACATTTTTGTGTCGACTAGCGAAATTATTTGCATCAGGAGGATGGGGGCCTTCCCATCAGCGAGTTTAGACTCCTCGTCAACGTCCCTTCCTCGACGAGTGGTGCCAATGGTGCACATACCAATGGTGTTCTCAAACAGGTCAATGATGGAAAGCATTTTTGAATTTGCTTTCGAGCAGCTCAGTGCATTCTTTGGTAGCCATGGGAGACTGGGTTACTTTACTTCGAGTGGCGACAACTATCGCACAGTGTGGAATGATCCTGAGCCCTTGCCCCGATATCATCAAAGTTCACAAGAACAAGACAACAGGCGAAATGGCGGCTCTCCCTCTGGTCTCGATGGTCGTCAACAACTACTTATGGTACGCTTTACGCCTCTTACCGACCTGGATTTATCTAACTGCCTCTCTCTTTTAGGATGGTGTACGCTTACATGACCGACAGTATTTTCCCGCTCCTGATCACGCAAGTGATCGGCCAAACGGCGTCAATTGTCTTTATGGTATTCTACTACCGCTGGGCTGTCGATCGTCGTGCTGTAAACAGACTTTTAGCGAGTGGTGTGGCATTCTCTATGCTCTTCACTGTGTACGTGGTTCTAGGAGTCACAGGAAACACACACCAGACCGATGACGAAGTGGGTACAACGTTGGGTTACGTGGGGTTAGTGGTGAATCTGTGGATGTACGCGTCTCCTCTGGGTACTATCCGACATGTTATAAGAACCAAGTCTGCTGCATCCTTGCCGATCAACATCAGCGTTATGATGCTCTTCAGCACGTCACTTTGGGCTGCGCTTTCGAACGTGGACGACGACAAGATCATCATGTCTCTTAATATCACCGGAGTCTTTCTGAGCGTCACGCAAATCTCCGTGTACATCTACTACCGCCCGAACAAGTCGATCGTTGCTAGTGAAGACGCGTCTGTACCTATGGATAAGCACATTTCACTTGTCATTTCGCCTACGAACACCACTCAAGCAATCAAAAGTCCAATCTATCAGTCTATCGCATCCCCTAGAAAAGACGCGTCTTTGAGGATAGGATAAATGACAAATGATAAATGTATTCCTCAAAGGTGATAGTATCCAGATAGTATCTCAACTCGCTCTTGGCGATATCATTTTCTTGTACACTGGACTCTGCGTAGAAGCCACTTCAGTTTTAGTCTTTGCTGTTGGTGTGACGACAACGGATACTTCGTCAATAGATTCGGTAGCCTCAGCCAGTACGGAATCCTCGTCTTTGGTTGGTCTGTAGATCATGTAGAATACGATCTGGGGCATGGGAAATTAAATCTTTTATTATACTGCTGAAAAATTCGCTCGATAATAAAGATTATAATATCCAGATTTCAATAATAAATAATTCCGTTCAAAAAATACTGTTATTAAGCAATTAAAATATGTTTCCCTTGTTTTTTGTAAGTCTGTTAAATCTAGATTTATTTCTTCTTTTAAATTTGCAGTTCTAATAATTCCAATACACCCCTAAGCAATAATCAGTTATTCCGTAAATATAATACCCATAATAATGATATTTTATTATTTTTCCTATGCCCTGGACGAGACCCGATCGCGTTCAGACACACAACATAATAGTCACTATCGACCGTCCCCGAAACGACCCACAACGTCGTTGAGACAAAAAAAAACACGAGACGCAAGTTGATCGGGATCGATGCGGCGGATTTCGTCTGCATCACGGAGAGCCGAACATCCAGACGTCAATGATGATGCCAACGTAATGTCAACCTCAGAGTTGGACTGGTACGTGGCACCTAATAGACCGAAAATTGTATACAGGGAGAGAGCACAGTGTGCTGCGAACGCCCACGCGTACAGCTTCCTTAACTCCTTCCGCTTGTCTGGTACGCTCCAGCGATAGTAAACGATGTTAAACTCGATAGCCGCGAGCTGGCCGAAGACTTGAGTCGCGAAAAGCGGTGTCGGTGACGTAGGCGTACACCAACCTGTTCGAGTCAAACAATAGCAAGCATATGCTAAGTGTTAAAGTCAAGTATTACAATGACCTTGACCGGAGACGTACCAGAAGTGGCAGTTGAGCAACTAGCGGAAGTGCTGCCAGCTCTCCAATCTTCTGACGTCAGTGAACACGAGTGATGTCTGGAACAGGACTCAGGTTCAGCACGACTTGAGCAACAGCGGTCGCGACTCCAAGGAAAGTGTACCAGAAGCCCATTGTCGAGTGGAAATAAGCTGGTAAAAGTGGAAATGAGGCAACACATTGCGCACTTTGGTGAGCTCGTTCATCACCGACTGCTGCTTAGTGTCACCAACCGTTGCATAGATGTCATTATACGTCTAAAAGATACTTAGAGAGTTCCCTCTTCTTCTGTACAAAGGTTTGTTTCATGAGGACAGAGACGCTAGACAGTTTGGATGACTTGCTGGATTAGGTGCTCTCATTGCACTAGTCGACCAATCAGATGACCACACAAGGAAATGCGCATAATAACGAGCGAAATATGCTCGATAGGACGTAGATATCGCTATATTGTCTTTTAAAGTCTTCCTAGAACAGTCGGGGACGACAGGGGTTTATAAGCGGGACTCTCGATGGTCATCACGACGCCAGCACTCTTGGAGGTTGGGGATACGACGACAGGTAGCTCTCCAGTTGCGCAGTATTGCTCCACGCCTCGACCTGGGCGATAGATGTAGTACAGTGTGATCTGTATGGCACCCAGCACTACACCAGCCAAGTTGAGGCCCGTGATGAAGTAGTCGCTGTCCAGTAGACCCGTGGCCACCCACAGTACCGATGAAGCGAAAATTATGAGGCTTAGGTTGAATGGGATGGAAGCGGCCGACTTCGTCTGCACGACATGCTTAAGAGTTGCGAACGGAGACGCGAACATGCAAACGTTGATGAAGACACCAAAGTATCCCAATAGATTGCTCGAGTCATAGTTCGACTGCCCGGTCGCCCCAGCAAGCGACAGCACAAAGTAGATCGTGATCATACAGTGCAGTAAGAGCGCTGCTACGTACAACTTGAGCGTGTCCTTACGCGCTTGCTTCGTGCTCCAGTGAAAGTAAATGAGGTTGAACACAACCGCAGCAAGCTGTCCGAAGCCCTGAGAGACTGCGACCGGGAATATACTATCGCGTAGAATACCGTAGCACATCCTTTTTCAAAACAGCGTAGTTTAGTCAAGACTTCACATGTCAGCTAAGTTGATGTGATCGACGTACCACAAGTGACAATTCACTAGCATCGAAACCTGAGGCAGCGCGGGCATTTCATCAATACTCTGGCGACGGTGAATTGTATACATGTCTGGACCTAGACTCAGGTTCAACATGACTTGTCCAAGCGCAGTCACGACATCGAGAACAGTCTTCCAGCCGGTCATTGTGCTGAAATCGATCGCTGCTGTTTATTCTGTCAAAGAAGAAGTGAAACGGAGAATGAGATCCTATCACTTCATTGTTGTTAGCTCCGCGTCCTGAAGTCTCGAACGTCAGAGGTGAAACCCAAGCACCTTGATTGGATGGACAGTTTCGATTGGTTGTGGTTGCCTCGAACGGATTTGCAATACTTAAGTATTTTTGGTAATCCTTTGGTTTGGATGGACCCGCATTGTCGTTTTACAAATTAGGCCGATGCTATTCCTAAGCAGTAAGGTATTTGCAATTATACATGAATCGATAATGGCTAAGAATACTGCAGTCTAGCAGCAAGCGCATATACATGTTGTTGTCGGTACATTGTTTAAAATATAATAAATCTTGTCGATAAAAAAAGGTTTATTTACGGTTTTTGATAATCCAATATTCTTGACCCTTCTATCAATTTCACTTATGCCCCGATTTTTGTCTCACAGACTTCGGTCGCACCGATAACCGGCCTGCGATCGACCAATCTAGTTTTCCAGCACGATGCGGTAGCGAGCTTTTCCTTCTTGTATGCGCTCAATACCTTCGTTCACTTGATCCATCGGTAGGTTCTCTACAATCGGGCGCACGTTTTTCTCGGCTGCAAGCTTGAGAGTATCGGCAACGTCTTGGATGCTGCCGACTAAGTTCCCGACGACACGGATGCCGTTCCCCACAAGAAACATGGGTTTAAATCGAATGTCGTCGTTTGGAACACCAAGCATCACTAGTGTACCAAGCTTGCGAACCAGACTGAGGTACGTGTCATACGGCAGGTCTGGGGCGGCAACCGTCACCAGCAGCAAGTCAACAGTACCAGCAGCCTTCTTCACATCTTCCGGGGTGTTGAGATTGTAGAACTCGGCTGCACCGAACGCTCTTGCCTCTTCTTCTTTCTTTGTTGACGTTGAGAAAGCAATCGGAGTCGCATCAAGTGCACGAATGAACTGCAACGCGAGGTGACCCAAGCCGCCGATCCCCACGACGCCGACACGGTCGCCAGCTTTCACTCCCTCGCGTTTAAGCGGAGAATACACGGCCGATCCAGCGCACATGATCGGCGCAGCAGCATCTGAAGGGATGTTCTCTGGGATCGGGAACGCATAGTTGCTGGAGACGCGAATGTAGTCTGCAAAGCCACCGAATGACTGGTGGCCGTCCTCGTACTTCGAATTACTTGTGAATACGGCGCGACTACAGTAAGCGTCGTTCCCAGACGCGCACTCCCGGCATGGTCGAGTTTGGTCCTTATTCAGACACGCCCACGCATTGAAACCGACTCCAACTCGGTCACCAAGAGAAAGATTCTTGACGACAGAGCCGGTCTGAGTCACTTCACCGACGATTTCGTGGCCGACGACGCAGGGGAACGGAGCTGAGGGGTTATTCAGGGCGTGGATATCCCCACCACAGATGCCACAATGGGAAATCTTGACTTCAACGTCTTCCTCACCGAGAGGACGCGACTGGTACTGCCACGGCTCAAGACTTGCCCCAGCTTGGAAAGCAGCGTAGGCGTTGATCGTGCGGGGACCGAAGGCTGTCGACATACTTCTCTTAGTGAAAGCTGCGGATTTAAGCATTAAGAACTGAGCTTGTTTTTGTTGAGAGTAATTTGGAAAGTGCCGTCACGAGTCGAAGGCGAAAAGGAACCCGAGGTATTAAATGAACAGCTCCTATCTGCAGCAGTGACTCACGCGTGAATTAATACATGTAGTACAGAAATCCTCCTTAATAAGCGTAGGAGGTCGTCTGATAAATTTGCATTGGTCAATCAATGCGATCTTGTGATTTGTCTTTTATTTCTTCAATTCCAGTGATCCGATATCAAGGGGTATATGAAGCGTAAGTAGTGTTTATTCAGGGGGACTTCTGTACAGGCACTCTTGCTATTGAGTATTAATGCCATGATTTCTTTGCGTACGTTTAGATGAGTATGTTTAGAGGAGATACGTTTAGATGAGTATGATTGTGGTCTCATCTGCAAACAGCTGACACTACTACAGTATACTGTATACTGTAAGTATTAATAGTGCTGTAAACGTACGGCCACCAAGTGCTCCCAACGAACAAAAACAGAAACTGACCCTTCTAGTTTATAACTGGGCGCCCTACTGCGCGATACGGAATGCCAACTGTGTCCATAATTTTTCAAGATTAACCGTATTGCTGGATCATCGTTTGACGGATATGACAGCTTTTTCTGACGAGGAGAGGATATTGACAAAGGATATGCTACATGTAGTGAGCGCAGCAATGACAATGCCTAGATTGATCATACCCCTAGACTAGGGGTATCGACTAGGGGCCCTAGTCAAGATTTCCGTAGCACGTGCGCCTGTCGTGCGAAATAAGAGGATGGTGTCAGATTTTGACGGAATGATCTGCAATAGCTTCATGAACCCAGCTACGGGGCTTTGGTCGCCCAGTACCGATTACGTCCAAGACTCGCGGGCAGACGGTCGATAACTTATCGCCCGCGCCGGTAAAGTGCCTCTAAGACAACACGACCTATTTATTAATTTGCGTTTCTGTTTCGTTCCTATTTCGTTCGTTAACGAACGAGCTTCTCACGTCCACGTCCTCCTGCACGCCGCTGCCACAACGACTCCACCAGAGTCTAGGCCGTCGCTAACTTAGCCACTCGGACCTTACGCCGCAGGCGCCCGTCCTGCTTCAACGTAGCCCTTCAGTCAGCGCGCACAACCACTGTCGTGCTGTGCCCAGGCTCACTTCGCCGTTGCAACCACCACGCACACTCTGTCCGTGACCGCCGTCCACTCGTCCGCGCGTTCGCCAGCCTCGATGCTTTCACCGATGCAGTCGTTCGTTCTGTGTCGAGGCTCGCCGTCCACGCTGCAGGCGTCTTCGGGCGACCTCAGTCCTTTGTTCGTTGTCGGGACGCGAGCAGCGGGTCCGTCAACAGTCGTTCGTTCTTCTGTGTCGAGGCTCGCTATCCACGCTACAGGCGTCTCCTAGCGACCTCAGACCTTTGTTCGTTATCGAGACCCGAGCAGCGGGTCCGTCAACAGTCGTTCGTTCGTTCGTTTCGTTTCCTTGCCTGCTGTGGCGAGTGCACTTGTTCGTAGGCACGTTCGTTCGCTTCAGTTGCGTCTTGCGCCGCCGATTCGAAAGTGAGAGCCCTTACGGTCCGTGTGGATCTGCGAATCCTCGTGGCTGCAGGTGCCAGCTGCTTCCACGATGCACGTCAGCGACCGCTCCCCGGGCTCCACTCTGCTGTCTTTCGTCTCCTTGGTCGCTATTGGCCATCGTATTCGTCCATCTCCGCAGGTCCAGGCTGCCAGACGTGCTGCAACCACGTCAGCTCCAGCTCCAGCTCCAGCTCCCGTCCTCGCGTTGTTCTTTCTGTCGTTGACCAGTTCGTACTGGCCGTCATCGTCGTCGTATACCGTGCGTCTCAACCTATTACACGACTTCCTCATTCCACGGGTCTTCCACGACCCGTCCGGCGCGCTGCAGTGCGTCGTACGCATTGCCTGAGACCCACCGGGTTTTCGGTCGTCCGTCCTTGGTCGTCCAAAGTCGTTCGTCGTCATTTCTCCACCATGGCCGCTCGCCAGTTGGCCGTAGTTCGTACTCGAGTGGGTACTGCCCAACTCGGTTGCGTCGTCTTCGTCGCCGCAGCTCCACCAGTCCGTCGTTCGATGTTGCGGCTGCGCTCGTTCTCGCTGTTGCTTCAGCTCGTCTTCGCTTCGCTCCTGTTGTCGCTGTTCGTTCGCGAGGTGCCGCCGCTGCTCGTACAGCCGCTCGCTTCGCCTCGACATCGTTCCTCGTCGCCCTCTGATCTTCATCGTCCAATTGCTCCACCAAGTCTGTCGCCGCTTGCGGAAGAAGGACCGTCGGGTAATGATAGCTCACTAGAAACGACGTGTGGGCTATTATCGTCTCCGGCGGTCCAATCTTGTCCTCGGGCTCCAGCAGCCAATTATCATATCCTGCTGGTTCTACAATGCGCATCGGGCCCATCCACTGGTGGACAAATTTCGTCGCCTTCTGTCCTCGAGGCGGGTTGAACACCCACACTCGGTCGCCAACACTAAACGTCCGTCGCTGTCGTGTCCATCGGTTGTAGTAACGAGCTTGGCGCTTCTGCTCATTGCGTCGGGCTTGTTCTGCACTGTCGTGGCTCCGTGCCAATGCTCGTACCAATCGTTGATGGCGCTCCATCAGATCACCTGCCTCCGTGCGCTCCATCCGTCGCATCAATTCGTTGGGTGGCCGTAGCCGTCGCCCCATCATCAACTCGTTCGGCGTCAACGCCACAGTCGTGTGTCTCGCGGAGTTGTACGCGTACACCGCAAACTGCACCCACTGACTCCAGTCATCCTGTTTCTCGTCCGTCATGAACGTGAACACACAGTCCTCCCACGTTCGATGAAATCGCTCGACAAGTCCTATCAGTTGCGGTCGATAAGGCACCGGATTCACTTGTTTCGCTTGCAGCAGTTCCACGAGCTGCTCGATAACCTTGCCGGTCAGCTCGGGTGCTCCGTTAGTCAACAACTCTCTAAAAGCGCCAAATCGTAGTACGATGTCGTTCATAATAAACATCGCGACGTTCTCTACCGTGTGTTGCGTTTCACTTCGCGCCACTGCGTACCGTGTCACGTATTCTAACGCCGCTATTACGAACCGTTCGCCGCCACCTGCTACCGGGAATGGTCCAGTCGATGTCCAGCGCCCAGCGATCGCCTACGTCTCCTCCTCGAATGCTCCTCATGGGTGAGATGACGTTTCTTTGTCTCGCTTTGCGACTGCCACACTCTGGGCAACCTCGTACCCAGTGTTTCACTTCAGCTTGCAGTCGTGGCCACCAATACTACTGCGCTACTCGTCCGTAGGTGTGCGGTCCGCGTAGATGTCCAGCCCATACCGAGCCGTGTAATTCCTTAAAAACTACCGCCCACAGCGTGGGTGGTAATACTACTCGCCGTCCGTGTTTCGTGTTGATAGCCACGAGGCCATATGTCGTCTCGACCTTCATGCCTTTGTAGACACCGTCCGTCACCGGCTTCCGTACAAACTGGCTGCGCTTCTGTGCATGTCCGATCTCGTCGTCCGTCACTTGAAGTGTCGGTTCCCTCGGAACCAGCTCTTCGTCGTCTTCCCCCGCGTCTCGTGTTCTCGCACTCGTTGCCGTCGTTCGCTCCCGCATTGTCGGTTTCTGCATAGCCGTCTTCGTTGCGGTCGCCGCCGTCTCCGTACTGTCGTCCTCGTTCGGTAAACTCGTCTTGCGTACACTCTGCGCACTCTCCGTCGCGTCTCGCGCGTCCTGGTACTCGCGCAGCTGTTCCGCCCATGTAACACGTCGCGTGGCTGGGTCTTCTGGCGGTACTGCCGTCGTTGTCTCTTCTCGCGGCTCCGTCGCGTACGTATCCGTGTCACTGCGTGGCACCGTACTTGCCGCGCGCGCTACTAGTCTTCCACTGCGTCGCTGTGGTACTGGTGTCACCACCGTCGCCCGTTCTGCGTCGTTTCTTCGTCGTCATGGGCACTCCGTCACTCGCACCCGTCCTATGCCGTTTCGTCCGTATCTGCAGCCGCCGTAGTCGTCACAGGGGCCATCCAGTTCGTGTCGTCCGGTATCTCCTGCGCCGTGTCACTCTCCGTCGCGTGCACTGTACCACTTGAGGTCGGATTGCCACTCCCCAGTCGTCCTTGGCACTGGAATCGCCAGCTCCTCGTCGCTGTCTCCGTGCTTGCCGTAGTGATGCTCTGTCACTGGAGCCGTCTCTACCTCCTTGTCGTCGTCCGCACCGTTTGTCTCTGCCGTCCTAGTCATCGCCGGTAATGGTCGTCTCCCTACTGCTGCTAACACTGCCGCTGGCGCCCGCGAGAGAGCGTCGGCCACAACGTTCGTGGCACCCGGTCGGTACGCGATAGTAAACTCGTATTCTTGTAGGGTTAGTGACCATCTGTGCAACCTTCCTGCTAAATTCGGGCGCGTCATCAACCATTTTAGTGCGGAATGGTCCGTGACGATCTCGAACACACGCCCATACAAATAAGGTCGAAATAGCTTAATCGACCAGACCACCGCCAAGCACTCGAGCTCGGTGATAGAGTAGCTCGACTCCGCTGTGCTGTTCACCTTACTAGCGAATGCATTGGGTTGCCAGCCTTTGCCCTGATCTTGCATCAAGCAGGCGCCCAAGCCAACTTTACTAGCATATGTCGCAAGTAGGAAAGGAAGTGCGAAGTTAGGGTAGATAAGCAGTGGTTTCGTGGTCAGTGCCGCCTTCACCTGTTCGAACGCGAACTGTTGCTCCTCCGTCCATTGCCATTCGGTATCTTTCTTGAGTAGTCGAGTCATCGGGGCCATTATAGATCCGAAGGCTTCGATAAATCTCCTGTAGTAGCCAGCGAGGTGTACGAACCTCTTGACCTCTACCGCGTCCTTGGGCGTCGGGAACTCCGAGACCGCCGTGATCATCCGCTCTACAGGCCGAACACCGTCGTTGCTGAGCTCGTGTCCAAGGAACTCCATCGAGCGCGCCGCAAACACGCACTTTTTGAGTTTAAGCGTGATCCCTGCTGTCGATAGTCATTCTAGTACAGTAGCCAATTGTACTAGATGTCTCTCGATTCCACCTCGAGTGTATACCACAATATCATCCAGGTACACTAGACATGAAGTCCACGTCAGGCCACGTAGCACTCCGTTCATCATCCGTTGAAAAGCCGAAGGCGCATTCATAAGACCAAAGGGCATGCGTTTAAACCTGTAAAGCCCTTGTTTAGTCGTCAATGCCGTCTTATCTCGATCTTCCAGCGCCACTCCTATTTGCCAGTAGCCGGAGCGAAGTTCCAGTGTCGTAAACAGCAACGAACCACCGAGCGCTTCCAGCGTTTCATCGATTCGGGGTAGAGGGTAGACGTCACGTTTAGTCACCTTATTCACAGCGCGGTAGTCAATGCAAAATCTGACTTCTCCATCCTTTTTGCGAACAAGGACAACGGGGAAGCCTCAGGCTCCGTTGCCTTCTTCAATCACTCCTGCTCCCAACATCTTAGTCACGTTGTCTTCTACAATGGCGTATTCGGCCTGGGCTTGCCGTCGTCTTTTGAGCATGATTGGCGCACTGCTTCCGGTGTCAATGTGATGATGCACGCCCAGCTTCGTCACCGGTGGGCAATCGCCTGCGCTCGTCGTCACATTTCGATATGCTCGTAGAAGTTTTAACACTAATGCACGTTCATGATTCTCGTCCGTTCGTATATCGGCTTCATTCTCGTTGTCCAGTGGAGTCGCCGCGTCACCAAGCGTCTCCAACCATTCGTCTAGCCGTTCATGCCCCAGTTCGCCGTTCAGCTTTAGTACGTTCAGGTCCGCGGTACCCACTTGCCTAACTCTTTCTTACTCGGCAGCTTCGTCTTGTCACCACGCATGTTGATCGCAGGGACCAGCGCCTTGCCGTTCTTCACAGTCGTCACGGTCGCAGCCAACAGCACTGCACCGCACGCGTCATTTGACACGAAGATGCCTTCTTCACCGTCCGTTGCAGCAACCGAGACCTCCACCGGTGTAACTACGCTCCTTGCTAATCGCGCTCGTCGAACTAGTCTCACCGTCGCTACCGTGGGCGTCCCATCAACACCATTCGTTCTAAACGGAATCACCACCAGTTGCTCGCGCTCGTAGTATCTGATCTCGTGTTGTTCGAAATCCATGTTAGCTTTATGTCTCTTCATGAAGTCTACACCGATGAGGAACTCGTCAGTGCAGCCCTCGATAATGCACGCCTCCACTTGTACTAGCTGACCAAATGCGTTGCGCTTCTCGAACCTCCATACACCGATGACATCTAGGAGAAATCCACCGATTTCTTCCACGTAGTCGACAGGTGTAGCGCCACAAACTCGATCTCCACGCGCCATCCATGCCGTACCCGCCACAGAGTATCTGGCACTGCTATCCAGCTTGACTTCGAAACGGGCCCCGCTCACGTCCATCAGTGCTGTAGGCAGACCATCGTCGGCCGCCACTACTGCGTCTTCAACCTCAATGCTCGTCACTTTATCGTTCTGCGCCCGTTGCACAAGCCGCACCTGCGCACACCGCTCTCGTCGTTGAGCATGGGTCTGGCCTTCACACCGTCGTCGGTCTTGGCGTTTCACCAACTCGCGTTGCGCCTCATCAGCCTGCTGTCGTCGTCGTACATGCTGCTCTTCGTCGAGTACGGCTACCAGCACACTGACTTCGTCGTCCCCGGCCACACGCTTGCGTTGAAGTGTTCGCTGCGCACGTCGACGTTTCGCGTCACGTCGAGCGCGCTTCGCCACCGTCCTGACCTTTGCAACACTGCCCAGATCCGTTAACAACTCGTCCGTCAGCTCCTGCCCGAGCGGCACGGTCGTCATTGATTCAGCATTTGTCGTCTCTGCCGCCATGCGTTCTTCAGGCACGCCCTCGCCGTCGTCTGTTCTCATCGTCGCCATGCCTTCCTCAGACGCGACTGTATCGTCGTTCTTCGCCTCGTCGCCTTCCCCAGTTGAAAGTCGCCGCCCAGTCTGCGCAGCTCCATCTCTCACTGCTGTTCTAGCGCATGCGTATCGAAGTGCGGCCATGGCGGGCCGTACCGTGTCTACGTAGCACCGTGCACGCCACTCGTCTCGCTCTCTAGCTTCTTCACGTAGTCGTAAGCGCAACAGTGCTTCCTCGTCCAGAACATCGTCGTTCCGTGTTTCGTTCTCGTCGCCGAGTTTTTCTCGCCGTTCTCGATCAGCGTCCGGTGTCGTCTCTTTGTCGTGTTTCGCACCGGAGCCGTCTGTCTCTGTCTTCGACGTTGACCCGTTCGTACCCGACTCGCTCACCGCACCGTTACTGTCCCTCGTTTCATTCGTCCCGAAGGTCGTTCTTACTGCATCTCCCGCCATCATTCGTGGCACTCGACCCTGCACGGCACCTCCAATTTCGTCGTTACTACCGTTCGTGCATTGGGAATTCGTCTTCCACCTCGGACACAGTAATTCCCCTACTGCGTCCTCTCCCCGTTTTCCGCCGTCTTCGCCTTCAATTCACGTCCCGTGAGATACGCGTCGTTCCGAGCCTTGGCAGCCGAATCAGTGCACTTCTTGGCGAAGTGGCCAGCCTGGCCGCACGCATAGCACCTGTTCACCTCGCTCGGTCGCCTGTCTACTCTTCCGTCCGTATTCTCCGGCCGAGCTTCCACTGGTTTCACTTGCCGGATGGGCGCATCCTTCCGTCTGCATTTCGGTGGCGGGAGAGGTTCAGCATCTGCTTCCGATTCGTCGCTGGACTCGGGTGGTGGTCGTACCATCATCGTCTTGGCTTTCCGGTCTCCTCTACCAGCCGGTCGTTTGCCGGTCGTTTGCGCTCCAGTCATCGCCTGCTGTCGTCGTTCTTTTCGTGTAGGCTTCCAGTAACGCCCATCCCACGTGCGACCATCTGGAACGTACCACGTGCCCGTGTACTTGTTCCAGACGCCCTGTGGATTCGTGAAGTAGGCTAAGGCTTCGCCGTCCAGCTTCATCATCAAGTTGCCATCGTCCCCAGCGCTGGCTCCACCGCCAACACCCGGAATCACCAATACTTGTCCGGTTGTGCCGTCCATGGGGACCAGATAGGGGTTCGGAGCAGTCCCCCACGGCTGCCCGATGTTATGCATACCCTGCGCCACGTTGTCGATTGGGTCATCAATCTCCGTCGCCTTGTCCACGGCTTCTTCAAGTGTTCTCGGCTTCGGTCACTGCTTTACTAGCTGCCTCGTAGTCTTATCTAGGCTGCGGTAAAACTTTGCCAACAAGACCCGTTCACTAATCCTGTTTTGTCCAGTGAGATCCCGTAGGCCAGCCGCGAAGTCGGCGTAGGTCTCTTCCGGCATCATTCTTCGTCGACTCACTCGCCATTCTGCTGCAGACTTGTCAGGTCGCTCGCCGTACCGACGCTGCAACGACGTCTTCAACTTCGTCCATGTGCGCTCCGTCACTGGCAACTCCTTATCCATCTGGACCCACCACCTCGCTGCGTTGTCCTGAAGCTTGTTGCCAAGGATGTAGTACAACTCGGCGTCTGTCCAATCGCCTCGACCGGAAACCCGTGCACCTTCCAGAGCCACGTCGACCTTTGCAATCCAAGTGCTGGCCATGGTCATCCGAAACTCGATGACCAGGGCCTTCGGACGGGTACGGTTAACCGGAAAATTACGTTTGCGACCTCTGAGCACCGCATATGGCCTGTACGTTGACACTGTGGGTAAGATAGGAACTGAAAAAGTGCTGACACATAGGAACTTTCATCTAAAGATGGAATTATTATCTCACAGTATCAGCCAACTATGCAGCCCATACACCCTGTCAAAATGTTGTTTCTGCTGACATATTTGAATTGTGTAGCGGCAGATTGCATATCTTTCAAATCATGAGCTAATGGTGAGATTTTATAATTTAGATGATCCCACATCGCTTGACTAGGGCCGACTAGAACTCTGTCGAGCTCACACCTGCTAATGCACGAATTGAATGGTAAGATACACCGACCAACCACGAAATTGTCATCTAAATCTTGTTCACAGGCGTGATTTGCTGTGTTCGCGCTCGTTTTTTTGCTTCACGGCATCTCGCGCTAGCGAAGAAGAAGTGACCTCACCAACTCTTCAAACGCTGTAACGCTCATTCGGTAGTACCGCTTGACGGGTACTTCATGTAGCAAACGATCACGATGTATTACCCACTCCAAGCGCTTACCAGCTACGACCTTTTTCCGGCGGCCTGCCTGGTACTCCGATACGACGGCGGAGACGACAACCAGGACAAGACTGCGATTTCTCATCATCTAGTACAGTAGAGCTCTAACCTCCTTGTGATCCGTACTCCAGAACTGAATAACGATCTCAAAATGGGACCACCAGATCACAGGACGGGAAGAATACGATTTATTAATAATCAATTTCATCTTTATAAGACGGATCATAATCCAACGATAACCCCGTTAGGAGCGGACCTTAGGTCGAGTCGAAAACTGGATAGGTGTCAACTTGTCTTGAGATCTTGTAAATTGAATGTTGAACGAACGCCGACTGAGGCTACGCTCACGCATTAATCTGCTAGGGGCTACCCGCCCTTCATTTTATTCGTTATTTCCAGTACTAGCGAATCGAGCTGATAGCGCTATGGATTGGTCGTTTACAGATTGTCGCGAATCAAACCGATAAAACGTTTTACATGTATGCTATTGGTATTTTACCCCGTCATTTTCAGCAACATATGGTATCATAGACTGGAAGGTTTCCACGCTCGTAGACCTCCTCAGGAAGGAGTAAACATCATTGAGAGAAGGCACCGACCCCTCTTAACCCTATTGCTGCCGGAAATTTACTTGGATTTCGTATGGTGAATATCCCTGAGTAAAATGTAAAACATGCATATATGCTGGGTTTTACTCCGCACCCCGCAGCATATTATATCATATTGCTTGGGTTTACCAAACATTATTGCAATTATTGTAGTAAAACCAAGCAATATGCTTGGTTCTCTGCAAACCACATGATTCGTTCAAAAACAATCCTCACACTTTGGTTGGATAAAAAGCGTAGAACCAAGCGTATTGCAGGGTTTTAGTGGCAACGGCAAGTGGTGACGTAGGGTTCGTCACGGGGGGATTGTTTTCCATGTGTCGATCGCTTCTAAGAGTAGGAGCCATTTAAATGTAAATACACTTAAATGTCAACTTTAGGAAAGTAATCAGGAAGTAACGTAAACACGTAAGTGCCGGGCAAAAGGCCGCGACAGGACTGCGGTGTCTGGCGAGGCTGCTCTTCTCTGCTGCTCTCTGGTGAGCGGCAGGCGTCAAAACGCAAAGTGGGGAGCAGCCTCCGCCAGAACACCGCTGTACCGCAAAAAGTAGATTAGTATACAAATAGCAAATAAGTCAATACTAAACTCTAGATAAATGCACTCTCGTTTGAGTACACCATCTTGGCAGCGCGCAGCCAACGATGTCCTTGTGCATACAGTCCTTGATATAGTCCTTCGCCATTGCACGCATGTGTACTCAGTGTAGGCGGTTGTAATGCAGCCGCAAGCTGCACTGCCAGGCGCATGAGTGTCCTTGGGATGTGTCTTTGCAGACACTGGCAGTAGACGGTGGCTCGTAGATGGGGGCACCGGACACTGGCAGACTGCAATGCACTGGCGCTCGACACGCAGGTAAGTTTACAGCTCACACGGCAGCAATAGGGTTAAACTTAGCATCTTGTCAGCGACGTAAGAATTGGGTATCAGCAGCTCAATTGACGCGATACCGGCACCCCAATAACCCTTTCAGCTCCCTTTTAGTGCATCGTGTCCCTTTTCTTTAGCTTCAATAACCATTTTTATTGGTTTAAAAATGTTGTGGGCTAGCTAAAAATGTTATTTTTGGTTTGTTTTTTGCTAAATAAGATGTAGTAAATCTGAACCGCACCCACTGAAAATTTAAAATCTATTTAAACCTATAAAGGACTTTAGATTAGGAATGCGTCTGTTATTAGTTAAATAGATAATCTCTTACACCTCTAGAATTTGCTTTTATATTTAAGAAGGTAATGCGATTTGGGCGACGTCGTCATTTGCTATCATCGGAAAAATTCATTCTTTTAAAAACTCACAATCGCATTCTCCAAAATGCTGAAAAAAGTCTGGTCGAGCTATAGTGAATCAATGCGTTTGTGTGGCTATTTTAGCATAAAAGATCAACCAAAAGATGAAAATTTGTAATCAATAATATTGCATTTTCATCAGTTATTGCAATAAATACATTAGCCCCACTTTGTTTTTACTTAAATGTTGTAAGTCGCTAAGTATTGCAAAATATTTTACATCTAAATAAAGCACTGGAAGGAAGAAGGAGCAATAATAAGTTATTCCGTACAAAAATACTATAGTTATTTTATTGATATTATTTTTTTCAACCTCTGGTACTACGTGACCGTAGCACTTCCAAGATAATATATATTTTTAATGTAGCACCGCTGTTGATGAATGCGCGCCTAAAACAGAAACTCTTTTGCGACCATGCTATTGACCATAGCTACTTGTAATTCCTTGCTCGCTGCCCCTGCTTTTGAGCCGTGGACTGTTTGTGGATGAGATCGACCAAAGGTATCAACACCAGCCTGGAAAGATGATTTTCTAGGTCGGTGTTGGGACGCACAATTCTGTTGGAGGGATGGTTTGAGTGTAGAAGGAGAAGACGTTTGTCTTGGACTTGGTAAAAGGAGAAGCGATGAATTACAGAGTCTGGTGTTCTAGAGAGGCACTCTCCACCAACCAGTCCAGTTATATACGATTTCTCTTAATGAAATAGCATAATTATATGCCACTAGATAGTCATCATCACATCGGAGATGCTTACTTCAACAAATGCCAAACATGAGAAAATCCCATTTCGTTCAGATTATTCTACACGGCAAGTTTCTAAGGAGGGACAGTAATAAAAAAAAATGAACTGATGAGCAAGTTGTGAGATTCAACTCGCCCTACTCAGTGCTTTGACATGTTTGCCACCTCAATCTGCTTGTGTTCCGCCCGATACAAAATACAGCGTCTGCTGATGCTTCGACTTTCTCTCTGCCCAAGCCTGGACAAGGTAGCATAGGTACAGTAGTACACGAGTACCAGTAGCTGTACCGATAAAACCAAATGATGATGGTGATTTACACTCAGTATCGGTCATCATTGATCGCTGCATTGTTCATAGTCTAATCAGCTCACCATGAAAGGATTACCCGACATGGAACCGTCAGTACCGAAGTTCCCCTCAATAGGCTGCCTGATATTTTTTAAGGGAAACCGCAGCGATTTCCTGATTTATTAAATGTACTTTCAATCTATGTGATCCGATATAAAGGGGTTCATGAGGTGCAAGCTACGCTTAGTCAGGGGGACGACTGAACCTTTTACAGCAAGTATTATGCAAAACGGCCTTGACGATGAGGCAGTTAGGTCAACAACATTTTTAATGGATTTTTGACAAAGACTGACCGAGACAAGCGAGGAGCTACGCTGTGAGCCGGAGTCTACAAGCGTTGGTATCCGGACTGTAAATTCTTATACCTTCTTTCACTTTCTTGTTATTAGTAATGGTATCAACGGCATTACCCACTGGGTAACCCAGTGCTTTCCGAACCACTTCAAGTTGTGATATCCAATACATACAGCTTTTCAGCGTTGTCGAGTCGACACAGTTCGAAGAATTGGTGGTGGCAAGACCCGTGCCGGTCTTTCACACCACTGTCCTGTTTAGACAACAGCAATGTTTGGACGGCCCAACACCAAGTTGCCCATTTACGTCCAATCACATGCAAGCCGTCCTATCGTAGTGCTTAGAGTGCCGACCGAATTGTTCAGTTTCCATCGTTACTGCAACAAGTTCGACTGACGCCAATGTCGAATCAATATCCGCTTCAAGAATGACTCATAATAACTTTTCCTCCGTACTCGCAACGTAGCCAAAAAGAAAACCTCCATCTTGGCTTACAACACAATGGGCTTCTGGGTTACACTACTGAATGTATCCACAGGTGTTGCCGATATTTTCCTGCGTCTGAGTCTCGTGCCGGACATGTACAACGTTCATCGCAACCAAAACATCGGCGAAGTGGCCGAATTGCCGCTAATCACAATGGTCGTCAGCTGCCACCTCTGGTACGTACAAATGTAGCCATCTTGTCTGGATGACCACAACTTACCTTGGGATGATAAACCGGCTTCGCAGGACGACGTACGGATACGCGACTGACAATATATTCCCAATCTTGGGCTCCATGCTCTTCGGCGAGATTGTTGGCATCTTGTACAACATTGTTTACTACCGCTGGAGTCCACAGGAGAAGCGCAAACGACTACGCAAGCTCTACTCGATTGCCTTTGCGGTCTGGAGTGTGGTCACTCTGTACGTTGTTCTTGGCGTCTCGGGTGTCTTTGGACAAACCAAGTCCGAGGTTGGTACTTCTCTTGGATACGTTGGGTGTGCCTTCAGTTTCTCAATGTTTGCGTCTCCGCTCGCTACACTCAAGCACGTGATCAGTACCAACTCGTCTGCTTCCATCCCGATTTACATGTGCGTCATGATCCTCATGTCGACGGCGCTATGGACGGGCGCAGGCATCGTCGACAATGACTACTTCGTGGCAGTTATCAACGTAGTTGGGATCTTGTTGAGCTGCACACAGATCGGCATCTATTTCATGTACAGAGTAGGCAGGAACCAAGACGTGGCCATGCAGCTTGAGGCATAAAAGAATGCGTCTTTCATCGCGATTTCTCCCAAGTCAGAGCCACACAGCAGGGTACTTGTTGGGACCCCAGCGTACTACAAATCCATGCCGTCACCACTGGTGGGCGAGAGAGTCTAGCGTCGGGACATAAACTACTAAAATTTAATCTTCTTTTGTCTGTACCTGAGCCACGAAATTGTGATCGTAGGTCTAGGATTTATTAAAATCCAAAGTGGAGGTCACTTGGCTAAAGATTTCGACAGTAGAGTTTCTCTAGCGGATAATTATTCCAGTGCTATCAGCACCGATGCTTTCCTATCCCAGAATAAACCGGTTTGTCCATTTGAGTACAAACCGGTTTATACTGTGTACTGTCGTACTTGAAACGGGATTCTCACATTTCCCTCTATAAAGCTTATATCTTGAGAAACGCGCAAGTTATCTTAAAATGACCCTCTACTTTCTTCTTGTCGCTTCTCTTCGCCATTTAGACATATAAAATAGCAATACACGGACAAGAACCCAGGACTCCACCTCTAAGTTAGTTGTCTAATGAAAAGCGTCCCACACGAATGGAATTTTTAAATGTGGGGCGGTGTGGGAAATTGAGTCCATGTCCCAAAATTTAAGAAGCCTGGTACTTCCTGTGGCTGCGGAATATTGCATTTTTATCTACCGGTATTGCCAATAATAACATTGTAAAGATAATTGATATTGACCCCGCTATTATTGAATCAGCAGCACTCAGTCAATAATTTATTGTTTCAGTATTATAACTGATCACGAGCTTAAAACATGTAAAGCTGGGCTGTTTATTCCCAATAGATGACAAGGGAAAGTCGACAGATAATTGCTACCAGCTCCGTGAAACGGCTCAATAGATTATAAAAAAGAATTTATTGCAATTATTGCGACATCAATTTATTTATCCGCAGCCCTGCACGCAAGCGTATCTCTTGGTTCTCGACCTTGCAAGTTTCTTTCTCTGTCATTATCCAACAGTCGATACCCATTTTTTCTGGCCCAAGAGAGCAAACGATGAGCAACTGGTTTTCCATTTTACTCAACGCGGCTGCTGTTGTCGCTCAAGTCATTTTAAGCCTCAGTCCAGATCCAGATATCAGCCGCCGCAAAGACATCGGTGGATGGCTGCTTTGCCACTATCTGCGATGGCAGCCAACAATCACAAGTCGTGCTTTCAGCAATATAATAATGACCCCCAAGGGCGATACTTCCAGCACGCTCAGCTCGTTCATCATTGGTCAAAATAGAAAGTGTACCCACTTCTCACGGGAAGTCGAAAACATCATCGAATCGCATAAAATATTATATCTAAAAGGCGTTCGACTTCCAAATTTGGAACCCATAATACCGGTATCAGAATATCTTAGTTTATATTTAACCCTCTTTACCCTTGTTGCAATTTCTGGTTACCGGTAGTTTGAAAATCTAATTACCAGTCTACAGAGCACCTCCACGTAATTGAATAGTACCAGGTATCTGTCAATTTCTCGCTTGGTAGTACACCGGTAAGCGTGCTTGATGTTAATGTCAAGTGCAGTACTGTATACCTGACCCATGCAATATCTCCAGACTGGTGATATTCGGGCTTCACGGGCACGTTCCCGACTGCAGTCTATCGACCACATGAATAAGATGAGCCAGTTTATGAACCGCAGATGGGACTCTAATCAACTCGTTTGGTTGAGCCTACGATTCTACGTTGCCTAACGACTTTGGGGCTTCCAATCGAGTCGTTTAGAAACAATAGAGACGGGCAGGCTTACTTGTCAAGGTCTCAAGCTCCGGTGCTGTCAGTACTGCTGGTCACCAGTCGCTGAGTGCACCCAATCCTTACCGTGTGATCTTGTATCAGCATCCGAATCGTTGCACATGTGACAGCCAAGCTTTCGACTTAAACCTCGCAGCAAGGCGCTGTCATTCTCCTTTTCACCCGCTTGTACTCACTACATCTTCGGCTTACGCAAACATGAGCGTTTGGGTCGATATCTTGAACGTGGCGACTGCCATCTCCCAGGTCATTCTGAGTCTCAGTCTCACGCCGGATCTCTACAACGTGCACCGCCGCAAAGGCACCGGACAGATGGTTGCACATCCTCTCGTAGCAATGGCAGTAAATAACCACGCATGGTACGGAACTGTTCAATAATATATTTTTCAACCGCTTCGGTTGCTAACGCTGTTTCCCTTCCAGGATGCTATACGGCTATCTGGTAGACAACATGTTTCCGATTTTTGCAACTCAAGCGTTCAGTCAGACCGCAGCATTGATCTACTTCATCATTTTCTTCAGCTACACTGTGCCTGAAAAGCGCAAAGCTCTGTACAAACTGTACTCCCGAGCGTTCGCTGTGCACTGCATGTTCTCCATCTACACGATTCTTGGTGTGTCCGGTGTCACAAACCAGACCAAGGGACAGGTTGGCGACTGGGTTGGCTACGCTGCAATCGTCATCAATATTTGGATGTACGCGTCACCACTGGGCACTCTGAAACATGTGATCGCGACCAAGAACTCTGCCTCTATTCCAATTAACCTGAGCGCCATGATCTTTGTGTCGGCGTCGTTGTGGCTTGCGTCGGGAATCGTGGACAATGATTTCTTCGTGTGGGGGATCAACGCTATCGGTACGATGCTAAGTTTTATCCAGATTGTAGTGTACTACATCTTTAGACCAACACAAGTGCAAGACGGGATGAAGAGCGGAGACGTGACGATTGTCGTTGACAACGCTATTACAGCGACTGTCGAGAGTCCAGCGTACAAACCGATGTCATCCCCAATAATATCTCTGAACAAGGAAGCACTCTAAGCTTCGGAGTACTTTTAATAAACGACTTCGAATCATTCGCTTGCCGGCGGTAGTAAACTTTCTGGATCTTTTTATCGGTAATAATGGTTTAACCAAATTCACGAACCGTTGTTGAGCCAGTTCACCGGTAAATTTATTCAAGGCGTGCAGGCAGCGGATATACATTTCGGCTTAGCTATTGCTTATAGGCGAGGCATTCACCCGGGGTTCGTATTTATACTATAAATATTGGATCAGACTGCAAAATCTTGTAAACGATGTGAGTGATGTGGGAGCCTGTGTGAAAAGATATTTCGAAGCTCTTCGCTCAGTAACATTGGAGAATTGGCGCTGCATGTCATTTAAGGAATGGAGCGCGTCCAAGCGGAACACAACGAAGGAAGCCGCAAGTGTTATGTCCTCTGATCTGGACGTGGCCCCACTACGTGAATTTGCGGAGGATATCCTAGATCCTCGCCGCATTTAGCTGGAGAAGTTTTGGAGTCATGCCCAAATTGAAGCCGTCGAATCCGAACATCCAGCGCAATACAAAGCGAACATGTTAGGTGATACGAACACCTCAGTTCTGGAGGCTGAAGAGTATGAAGCGGCGCTCAGTGGACCTACATGCATTTACGCACCTTCGTGTGGTTTAGCTTCGGTATTTGCCAACACGACACCTGTAGAGTCCGAATTCTCTGTACCATATTGAGAGGTTTAGTGATCGCCGCAACGCATTGACTTCCCTCGCTCTAGAGGGATTTTTTTCAGACAAAAAAAACAATCCAACTATTCCGGATCCTTGGCAAACAAAAGGCTCAGAAATAGTTTTAAATTGGCACTGTGCCGTATAAAGTGCCGAAATAAAGCTATTAATAATATAACACAGTCTGGCATATGCCGGAATGAAAGGTCTAGTTTAAAGAGACTTAGAATTAATACAGCTGCTGAGATATTAATACTATGTAGTAGTACTATAATTTTTTTTTTCTAAATAAACGATGAATTCCGGAGGAATCTATTTATTAGTATCCCATTTACTAGGATTCGTACTATTCTGGTTTGCCGACCGATTTACTGTGTTATATCGGGAATCGATTTAAATATATCGGGCAGGGTGTAGGGTAATAAGGTTCGAATTAGCTACATGTGACCCGACTTACGATGAGGGCGATGTCATTTCCAGACGACCTTAACTCCCACAACTAATTGGGAAAGAGATAAACACTAAATGTATGCATACTGTAGTGCGATTGCCGAGTAAAACGGTGCTATGATCACCTATGGCGACTAAACTACGCTTGATCATAGTGTTCTAGCAAATGATTTTGGGCAGATCACTTAGGCAAGGCAACTCACTCAAATCGTATTACCTTCTTAAACAGATTTACAAATTCTGGATGTGTTGGAGTTTAGTGTGGTAATGTATCTTATCTGTATCTGATTGTTAGAGCAGATACGGTAAAATTCAACCGATTTACAAGTGATCGCGTCTAGTTTTAAAAATAAGGTGCTAAAATCTGCAAAATGTAAAGCTCAGGACAGCGAATCCCTTCCGGCTAATTGGAAATGACTACGAGTTTGTAAGTTTTCATTAAAAGTAGTGCGTTTAAGAGAACAAAAGACCCCGCTGATGGTAAGGGATGGTAAGGGGGTTGGTGCGAAGTGTTTGGCTTTCCAGGGCTAGCGCTGCGCATCAGCACTACCAGCCCAACCCTCTATATAGTATTATAGTATGGGCTCCAATTTTGGGGACGGGATTTCATATTTCCCTCTATAAAGCTTATATCTTGAGAAACGCGCAAGCTAGCTTAAAATGACCATCAACTTTCTTCTTCTCGCTTCTCTTCGCCATTTAGAAAAATTAAATAGCAGTACACGGACAAGAACTTAGGACTCCACCGCTAAGCTAGCTGTCTAACCCACACGAATGGAATTTTTAACCCCTCAGTTACCGCCAAATGAGCCCGTGAACCACTAATTTTACGTCATAACTTACGGCGTAGCTTTTACCAGCGCGTTTGTATGGTGCTGTATCTTCCACTTGCCTATCCAATACGATGGGAGGTATACGTTCTCAAAGGTTTTGACCCAAACGACACGGACACCGACACTTACGACTTTGTAAGAGTGAACATAATAATTAAAACGAGAAAACGCAAGCGAATGCACACAGAGCAGGAATTTTCGATGACTGACATGCTAAAAGAGGAACAAACACAGAGCATATAGTAAAGGACGTCACATTTATAAAGCAATGAACACACTCATCGTCGAGTCCCGTTACTGCAACCTAATTACGACAAAACGGCAGGTCTTGCCGCAACCTACCAGCCTCCCGTACACAAGAAGCAACCCTCAGAAGCAACACACGGCGTAATTTATTTTAGGGCTTCCTTCTTTTGAGAAATAAAATGCCGGAGCTGTGAAAGTTCCATAAACCATTTGACAAATATCCCAGTTGTCCAAGAGGAATAGCGGCTGTTGGCGCACACACAAAATGGACCAAGGCAGCAGCAAACACTTCGACGGCATTTGCTCCGATCAACTGCCACCGCCACTGTCCCCTCCCCCCCAACGCTACAGCCACGAAGTAATGAAGGCATCACTCTCTCGCGCACTCGAAAGGCTATGGTTTGCAAGCAAATGCTGCGCTCTCGCCTCCAGAATATCAAGCTGGTAGAAGAAAAGCTGGAGAAAATCTCACCGTTTTCACTAGAGCTTATGAATGAACGAGACGAGTTGGCTCTGATGATAGCTCACGAGAAGGAACAGACTATCCGCCTCGCCGCCGCTGCTGGAGTACCTACGCACGAAACAGGCTACGTGATGTCGTTCTCAGTGGCTCTCGAACAGTGCTGCGAAGCTCTATTAGAGCACATTTAAATCAGCTTAATACAAAACTCACAGGAAGACGAGACGACGTAACTACTTAAAAAATCGATACCATTTGGCGAAGGCAACTGCTCGTGTTAAGGTGTTATGGTCGCAAGTAGCTCCAAGTCAGTCGCCTCTATCTCCTTAGCAATTTGGTTTGCTACCGTGTTAACTTCTGGTTGCATAACTATCATCCACATGATACGAAGCCGCATAATTGTGATATCGTCCGTTGTAACGGCACCTTGTGCAAGCTGGAAGCTGTCCTCCAACACGGAATAAACTTGGGCAATAGTCAACACACCACACAAAGTTCCATCGGGCTGCTTTGGCGACATTAACCATACTTTACTGTTCTCCACTGGATAATCATAATTCGGCATGATTTTATCATGCCACGCTTTCAAAAATGACACAGCCGTAGACGTGGAAGTCGCTTCCATCGTATCGCTATACGAAGATCCGCACATTAACTCGTAGTAGTAGGGTGTAAAGCACGGATCTTCTCTTTTGTAAGCAATGGCGACGATGACGACACCCCAATGGATGTTGCTTAAATGCAAAGGCAACACAAGATAGTGGAAGCTTGAAATCCGTGACTGTGGTGGTTTCGGACAGCCCGAAAATGAATCCGATGCGTAACAATCTCCCAGCGCATCGCAGATGCATCGAATAACTGAAATTAATAATGACATCAGAGAGCATTCTGTTACGCGCAAGCATTCCAACGAGCGTGTCGACCTTAACAGTGCCTTCACCACTTGATAGTCGGAAAGTAGAGCTTAAACAAGCACCCTCGAGCTGTACCACCACTTCGTTTGCCAGCTCCTGATGTTTTTCCCAGCCGACAGTAAGAATATGTTGTCCGAATCAGTCTCTGCTTTAAACAACTCGGGGTTTGCAAGGATACTGCTCCACTTGGTCGTTTGTAGCCATTCCATGTCAGCTCTACATGCGTTAATTGTTTTTACCACGTTGTAAAACCCCGACATTTTGAAGACGGCTTCACTGTTGTAACGGATTCGTACAGCAGCCAACAACATTGTAGAAGCAAGTCAGCCACAGCAACACACCGAGCAACACACCGAGTAACACAACAAGCAACACAACAAAAGTTTACCTTGTAAATCGTGGCGTTCCACCAGGAAAATATGCAATAATTGCTTCGGTGTTGCTGTCCTGGTGCTCAACCACGGGGTTGAAATACTTCGACTTGGGTCGCTTCTTCTATTCTGCTTCAATGACAGCTTTCAGCTTGATTACTAGTGGTTTGGGAATCCCAAAGTTGTAGACGTAGTTCTTGGTAGACACAGACTCTCGACAGCTGTGTGCAACACGCGCATTCATGAAATCGTTGTCCAAGATCGTTGGGTGATCTGCCAAGATCTCGCTGACATGATTCTGGTCGGAAGTATTTGTTGCCCACACGATGACGCGAGACACAAATGGCACATGTTTGTCCGGTAACGTAATAACGCTAGCTTATTAGGCTTTGCGAGTTTCTCCAGCCGAGCTTGCTTTAGTTTTTTTCGTTGGTTGCTTCGTGGTTTGGGTTTTGGAGTACGTAGCACTTCCAGACGGCCTCCTTGTGTTCCAACTTTTTTTCGATCTTTTCTTGGTCGCTCCCCGAGGTCCCGCAAAAATTATGTCGGTATTTGGAATTATTTATTTAATTACGGGCGTGTACCACAACCTATAAAAATCCTTTCGTGACTTACTTTTTCAAAATTTAGCTTGCCCAGCATCCCATGAACGAGCATTTAGAAGCCATTAGCGGCCCTATTTGACAGTAGAATATCAGATATTGCTGTGAAGTCCATGGGCCCTGCAGCAAGAGCGTAGAAGCCGTTAGCTGCCATATTGGACAATAATATATCAGATATTACTGTGAAGTCTCTGAGCGGCATTGCCAAGGCATCGTAATCGCCCCAGAAAGAAAACCGCCATGCTGACAGTTTGGCAGCATCTCAGCTCTACAAATGTAGTCGTGGATGTTCATCTAGAGCTACATAATTTTTTAAGGCATCAGCAGCCAAAACAAAAATTGGCACCGGTTACTTATGAGAGCACCGGGGTCCCGCCAACTGTTTCAAGTGCTGACACGGTAGGTTGTAACTGCAATAGAATGAGCACGAACAAGTCCACTCGAAATCGTTACATTCATATGGGTACCCATTGGATCTCACGTTCCTCATACCAGCTCCACCTTTTTCCTTTGTGCACGTAGTGTCCATCGAATAAACCATAAAATAGTCTCATTGAGAGCGTACTTTAGCCAATGATCGTGGCTTAAGTGCTTAGAAACGATACTTAGAAAGTCTGGAGCAGTTCCCGGTAGACGAGAGGTAGATGCATGCTTTCCGATGGTAGCAAGAGCCTGCCGAACGATTGTTCTTTGATGTGCCAGCAGCCCGCTGATTGTCGCGTCGAGTCGAGGTCGTTTGCCCAGAAGAAGTTCTACCTGGTTCCAATTTTGATTCGATTCGATTGGTCGTGGTATTACCAGCTGAGAAATATTCACTTCGTACGTGATTTGCCCATATTGACACGCACGTTTTCCAGTTTGCCGAGAAGTATTCGAGTAGCTCGGGGCACCTATTCTTGGTGACTTTCGTGAGCTCAGCCAGCTCTAAATCGAAGCTCCTCCGACTTGCACTGAAAGTACATTCGAAACACCACCCAATGTCATATTCAGCAACACACGAAGCAACCCAGTGAGTTAGCAAGATAAAAAGCACACAGTTAGGCAGCAACATAAGAAGCAACACAACATATCAGTGCGCTGCTCCGTACCAATAGACGAGCTTTTTGAACGCAGCTTCCATCGTTTCCCGCTGTGCCATCATCAGGCTAAATTTTGGTCGTCTGCAAACTTTCCTCCAGTACGTGAGCGCGTGGAGCTGACATAAAAGTATTTTGGTGTGAGGGAACACCTTTTCAAGCACGCGCCATTCCACAAAGTCTTTGGTGATAACAACTGTCTGGATTCGCTTCCAAAATGGGTTGTGGCGCTTGAAAACCTCAACAATGTACTACATCGTATCAGCCTTTTGATCTAGTGCAAGCAAATCAATAATCGGGATGCCTCTTCCAGTAGCTGACGTAGCTACCAAACCCCCGTGTACAATTCATTTATATAAATTGTTAGTAGTTGCTAAACGAAATGAATAAAATTTGTAAATATCATACTAACTAAAATGATACCCCAAGTTGCTGGTACCGTGCGTCCAGTCCATTACCAAACTGTCGCCCCACTGCTCGAAGCATGTCTTTCGAAGCGATGTCTGCATAGCTATGACACAAGCAATCTTCATCTTATCTTGCACAAGAAGAACGTCGTTGTTGGCCTTCTCCACAAATATATCCAGTAGAACCCTGGCCCACCATACTGTTGTAGATCCCAGCACTTCTTGCAAAATGTTTCTAGTCTGCTGTGAAGTCAGAACCATATCTGCTAAAGCAAAAATAAAACGACAATGTTGATTTAAATTGATAAAACATGACACATCCTCGTCACGGTCACCAGAAGCACCCACCAAGCTTATCAGAAAGATATCGGTTGATATCTGCAGTGCTGGCCTTCATGTCTGCCAAACGTCCGAGGTCTTCTCGAACCTTGGACGACAGAGGCATCGACTTAGCTCCGCGGTACGAATCGTAAATAGTCTTGCTGGTTTTGTGGTGGAGCCTCAAGATCTACGGAAAACGATAATATGATAAGTCGGTGCTCACAAAGAAGCACATAATGTCAAACATTCTTACCTCCGAGTCCAATTGAACGGCGACTTCCCATTTGGCAACCCCTTTTTTACAGCTTTTGCTGATCGAATCGCAAAGCTTGCCTCGCACCGGTGTACCTCCACCCATCGTCTCGTCGACCTTCCCTACGTGGTGCTTGCATTACGCCGTGCGTACACCGCATCCGCTTAAAACTGTGCGATAGACGCTCCGGAATGGGTAGAGCTCCGGGGCGGCTAAGCAACACGAAAGCAACACAACAATCAAAATAGAATAATAAAAGCGTTAGTATATCCTATTAAAACACCACTTGTCAACCCCACTTGAAGATACCTGTTGTGCTTCTCCCGGGTTTTAGAGCTTCGAATACGGTAGTGCAGAAAATATTCTGTCTTGTACCTTCGAGTGCTGTCTGAAACTCAGTCCAGTTGTTGAATGCCTTGACTGGAAGCTCTGGCACAAAGTTATCCACAGGTTTATGCGCTTTCAGCATCTTCTTTCGCTCTTCCCACGTTTTAGTCTTTCGTTGAGGTAGGCGCCGTCCCGCCGACACAGTCTGAGAGGAAGTAGCATGGCGGGGCTGTCCCCCATAATTAAACTTGGAGCGCTTGGGTGGAAACGCAGTTGTTACTGCGTCATCACAATCCGAATCTTCGTACTCCGTTCGAGACGTTTTCTTTTGCGGTTTTGACTTCGACCCCGCAGTTGACTGACAACTTGTTCTGGCATTGCGTGTAGCAGCTTCAGCTTCGGCGTTCTGTCGGGTGATTGTCACAAACTGGCGAACCGCATCTTTAATATCAACACCACAAAAAGTTAGCAACGTTACAAAACAGCACACAAAGCAACACAATGAAGCAACACAGCAAGCAACATACCGAGGCTGACTTGACTAGCAGGTCCTGTTTCGACAGGTGCCGTAGTTCGTGAGTGTACGCCGTCTGCGTTTGCGGTCTCTGTCACTATATCTCCATCTGCGGCGTCTGCGCTAGCGGCATCTCCGTCTGCACCTGCGTCGTAGACCTCGTCCTCGTTCATCAGACCCTCCATGTCAGCATCTTCATTCATTACATTCACTTGGGTGGCTAACGGGTCATCGATATACATATCATCGTCCACAGGGTCTGTGGTAAACCCTTGAGCAGCGCGGACGTAGTCGACTGGCTTGTGGTATCGCAAACCAGCACGACGTTCTATAAACAAAAAAATATCGTCAGGTAGTGGAAGCAGCACGAGTACCACGATGTCGTGAACCAGTACCTCCATCTGTAGAGCCGTCTTCTCCTTGCGCTGGCGCTCCCTTTGCCGACATCCTCGCCGGGGCTGCGGTCTCCACTGCTGCTTCTTCCCGTTTTCTTTGCTTTAAAATGGGGGGACCGTGGAATCCATACTTACTCGAACAAAGTAAGAAATTCGTACTTAATCGAACATAGTTATCACAACGTTTAAAAATTCGGCTCTTTTGATTTTTTACGTAATATAAACCATGGTAAATTACTCAGCAGCCCAAGAACGTCGTAGGTTGCTCTTAGCACTTTGTCGTGTAATCGTAGATAGGTTGCAGTAACGACTCCCCTCGTTGTCAGGGGGGGGGGGACTAAGGAGGGCCCTCCAGCTGGGAGGACCCTCACATAATAATAAACAAAAAAATAAGAATAAAAATATTCTTTTCGTCAAGAAAAAAGATTTGCCGTTGCCGACGAAAACAACATTATTATAATTATTCGTCGCAACGGCAAATCCATTTTTCTGGCAGTTACCGACAGAAATCAAGAAAAAGCAACAACTATTCATAAACAAACAACAGTATCCTTAGTTTTCCCCATCGTCTGGCGCTCCTTCCCATTCACGGTTCAGCCTCCTCGTCAGCACCCTCATTGTCTTCGCTGAGAATCTCACGACGAGTCTTCTTGCGGACGCCGAGGGCGTTTTGGGAGCGCGGCGCAGCACGACTCGCTTGACAAGGTGTGCTGGGATCTCGTCTCCGCACGCAAAGTCCTGGTGCCACCCTTGAGAGCACGTCCTGTCGCCACCTCTGCGCGCCTTACTACACAGGTAAAACTGGGCATCGCCTTTAGAACAGTCTGGACAGTAGTATGTCGTCTGGAACGACTTCTTCAGCGCACCACGATGTAGCGATCAGACCTTGCACGCCCGCTGGCGTCTCTTTTGGATGCCGCCTTTCACAGGTCAAGCTGAACGAGTGTGTGGCCAGAGGATGGGCGCCGTCGCTCGCGTGCTAATAGTGATGGAGTGGGGGCAGTCTGAAAGTTTTCGTCTTTGAGCTGTAAGAGTTGCTTGTGGAGCATGGTCAACCACTCGTAGCGCTTTACAGGGGTCTCGCCAGCGAGGCGGCTCGCCTCCTTGCGCGTGAGGTACGCGTTGACGAGCGCAAGATCGAGCAGACCGAGGAAAATACTCTTATAATACTTCCGAAATCCGAAGGAGAGCTATATGAAGGAGGACTGGAGACGGAGCTGGTCGTGCACGTCAACCCATCCCATCCAGCGCTGATAGTCCGTCACCAGTCTTGGACACTTGAACGTAGACTTTCCCAGCACTTTCAGGTTCCGCTGGATACGGTCTTCCACCATGGACACACCGGTCACAAGGTAGTGCACTGGCTTGCGGTCCAACCAGAGGCACGCGATCATGGTGGGAACCGCTTCCGATCTTGAGAAGTTGAACGATCCGCGCTCAATCCCCCGGGGTCGCGTCTTGCGGCTCGCTACGACTTGACGGTTGAAGCTCAGTCGATTTATCACGATCGTTCCGATCACATACACAGGCATGGAGAGAAGCTGCAAGGCTAGAGCGACGGACAAATAGAAGCAGTCAATGACCACAACGCGAAATCCTCGGTCATGACCGGCAAGAACTATATTCAGATTCCAAATGACCGCTGCAGCACCTGTCTTGTGATCAAATGACTCCTCGTCCGACTCATCTTCTTGGCGTTTGCCGACGTAGATTTCAAACCTGAAAGATACGACATTCAGAGCACACTCAAAACTGTCAAAACCGTAACTTACGACTTAAATTTTCAACAACAAAAAACTCACCTGTGGCATTATGCAGTTGCAGAATCACAAGTCATAAACATCTTGGTTCCGTAGCGATGCGGCTCATCTGGCATAAACATTCTAGTCGTGTTGCGTCTGGACGTAGCTGGTAACACGCCTTCGTCGAACGAGATAATATTTGGTGGCGTCCACGCACTCAAAATTCGCTCCTGCAGTACATCAACAACATCTCGAATCTTCCACAGCTTGTCTTGACAATTTGGGTTTTCATTGTTCGCAAAGTGGAGATCGCGGAGGACCGAAGTTCAGAGGTTCCGACTCATGTACTTGCCAAAAAACCCTGCCGTGAGAGTGTCATCGTCACTCATTGCCCAGTGTTGGGAAAAACGTCGCGTGGGGTTCAACATGTGAGCAACAAGAAGTTCAACTACGCACAGTATCTCGTGCGGCGTGTACCGGACCTCCCTACGAATCCGTGCCGAAGCTCTCGTAGCGTTTGCATGTTCTCCGTTCTGGGAGCCCTCAAAACGCGCTCGTTGATCCACAGTCTGCCTCTCGACGCGGTTTGTCTCAGTTGTGATCCGCTTCCATAGACTCTTTGGTAGGAAATAGAACATCAAGTCAAGAGGTGAGTCCTTCTTAGCTCGTAGTACTGGGATCGGATGGGCTGTCTCCTGTACCGAACCGCGAAAAGTCGACGTCTTCTCCTCGAAAACCGACGACGTTGCACCCCGCTTTAGGCTCCGAAGCGCATTCTGGTCCATTTGATTGAGGGACAAGGTGCCACCCAGCGACTCGATAAAGGCTGTATCCATGATTGGTGGCCCCTCATCATCAAAAGACCCGTCGGCATCTTGTTGAGGACGAACAGGCTCCACGTAGTCGTCGTCCGAAAACTGGCCGTAGTCGGAGTCCGAACGCAAGCTCTCGTACTCCTCTCGGCGGTCGCCAGGCTTCATCAAATTTACATCAGATGGATCTCGCGGCACGAGTCGACCATCGCATTCTCGATCGTCCTTTGGCTCCTCCACCGACTCATCTCCAAAATCTGGGTCCGGTTCCGTCTCAGATAGCAGCCGTTGGAAGGCTCCGATCACGACAGTCTGCTCCGTGACGTCCATTGTGTCTGACGTATCTGGTTGGGAAATCTTAATAGCTCTAGCAACCGCGTTCTGGGACAAATCAGGTGACTCACCGTCGTCTCTATCGCTCCCAAACAGCACATCGACTGTGTTGGCCGAGAGCGCCACGCTGCAGTCAATTTGAGACGCTCCCACCAATTCACCTCCATCGGCACCAGTGCCACTTACGCGGTCACTGTCCTCTTCATCGTATCCTGCGTTCACATCAGCTTCATCCCCACTTTCCTCGCAGCTACCGTCTTTCTCGTCATCCTGGATCAGTCCTGTTGCAATCGCGTGGTCCACGACAGCTCTCTCCTCTACCACATAATATTAGTTGCAGCCCATACTGACACAGCAACTGCGAAACGTACCATAGAAAACGCTCTCGGCTTCTTCGGAAGCGCCGCTTGATGGTTTGGAGTATGTCCACATGGTAGACAGACCTGTGGGGCGCCTTGATGTCCATCCTGCAGCCTTGAGCTGGCGCCACAGGTGGCCAAAGTCCACAAGACGCGCATCCAGCGCGGGTGCTGAAGCTTCCGGAGCAGGCTTTGTCTTACTGGCTCGGACAGGCATCTCACTTGGGGCTGACGCAGTAAAATTTTGAATGGCTGAAAATTCTTCCTCTTCTCTTCTGGGGACGAATCATTTGCTGAAAGTTGGAAAGACGCAATATATTCCTTCCCCTGGGACAGTCTATGAGCGCACAGCAAAACCCTCTCCCGTCTTATGTCCTGTCGCACCAAAAACAAACTTGATTTCAGTATTGAGTCGCGGTTTTTAAGCCAACTCCTGTTTGAGAAAACAATTATGGTGTAAGTAATGACTTAAAAATTGGACTACGTCGTATCTTACGACTTCGGTAACAGGGGTTAAATGTGGGGCGGTGTGGGAAAGTAAATCCATTTCCCAAATTTGCAAATTGATATTGACAGTTGGAAGAGCCACTATTATAGAATCAGCGACACTCAGACAATAAACTATTGTTTCAGTATCACGAGCATGCGTGTACTAAAAAGAAATGTATAGTTGGGTTGTTGAGCCCAATAGGTAATTGCTCCTGACAAGGGGAAGTCGATAGATAAAGGCAACCAACTCCGTGAAACGGTTCAATAGATTATTCAAAAGAATTTATTGCAATTATTGCGACATCTATTTATTTATCCGCAGCTCTGCACGCAAGCGTTGTTGACCTTGCAAGTTTCCTTCTCTATCATTACCCAACAGTCGGTACCCATTTTGTTTGGCCCAAGAGAACAAACGATGAGCAACTGGTTTTCCACTGTACTCAACGCGGCTGCTGCTATCGCTCAAGTCATTTTAAGCCTCAGACCAGATCCAGATACCAGCAATGCCTATCGCCGCAAAGACATCGGTGGATGGCTGCTTTGCCACTAGCTGAGAAAGCAGCCGATAATCACAAGTCCCGTTTTAATCGTGACCCCCAAGGGCGATACTTCCAGCACGCTCGGTGCTTTTAAGTTCAAAATAATGACATCACCGCTCTGTTTCAGCCGTGAAACAACAAGTATTTCGTCTACAGGATATCATGCGTTGTAATGTGTAATCGCTATTTTACAGCTACCGGAATAAGATAATACATGTATTAATAGTGGCTATGTCAATTCCGGTTAGTTTTAGGGTACAGAATCAATAAGCGTAGGGGGTCGTCCGATAAATTTGCATAGGTCAATCGATTTAATTCTCCTATCTCAGTGATCCAATATCAAAGGTATACGAAATGCAAGTACCTCTTATTCAGGGAAAACGGTTGGCTCATTTAGTCGCCAGCTCAATCAACAAGCGGTCATCATTGGTCAAAATTATAAATGTACCCACCTGTCACAGGAAGTCGAAAACATCATCGAATCGCATAAAATATTATATCTAGAAGGCTCGCGCGATTGATCTTCTCAAGTACGACAGTACTTGAGAAGTTTTAAATTTTAAACTAGAGTTGAGAAGTTCAATCGCGCGAGCCTTCTAGATATAATATTTTATGCGATTCGATGATGTTTTCGACCCCCATAATAAACCGGTTTGTCCATTAAATGGACAAACCGGTTTATTCTGGGGTAGGAAAGCATCGCGGTGCTAAGAGCACAGGAATAATAATTCGTTAGAGAAACTCTACTGTCGAAATCTCTAGCCAAGTGACCTGGACTCTGGATTTTAATAAATCCTAGACGTACGATCACAATTTCGTGGCTCAGGTACAGACAAAGGAAAATATATTTAGTAGTTTATGTCCGACGCTAGACTCTCTCGCCCACCAGTGGTGACGGCATGGGTTTGTAGTACGCTGGGGTCCCAACAAGTACCCTGCTGTGTGGCTCTGACTTGGGAGAAATCGCGATGAAAGACGCATTCTTTTATGCCTCAAGCTGCATGGCCACGTCTTGGTTTCTGCCTACTCTGTACAGGAAATAGATGCCGATCTGTGTGCAGCTCAACAAGACCCCAACTGCGTTGGTCACAGCCACGAAGTAGTCGTCGTCGACGATGCCCGTGCCCGTCCATAGCGCCGTCGACATGAGGATCATGACGCACATGTAAATCGGGATGGAAGCAGACGAGTTGGTACTGATCACGTGCTTGAGTGTAGCGAGCGGAGACGCAAACATTGAGAAACTGAAGGCACACCCAACGTATCCAAGAGAAGTACCAACCTCGGACTTGGTTTGTCCAAAGACACCCGAGACGCCAAGAACAACGTACAGAGTGACCACACTCCAGACCGCAAAGGCAATCGAGTAGAGCTTGCGTAGTCGTTTGCGCTTCTCCTGTGGACTCCAGCGGTAGTAAACAATGTTGTACAAGATGCCAACAATCTCGCCGAAGAGCATGGAGCCCAAGATTGGGAATATATTGTCAGTCGCGTATCCGTACGTCGTCCTGCGAAGCCGGTTTATCATCCCAAGGTAAGTTGTGGTCATCCAGACAAGATGGCTACATTTGTACGTACCAGAGGTGGCAGCTGACGACCATTGTGATTAGCGGCAATTCGGCCACTTCGCCGATGTTTTGGTTGCGATGAACGTTGTACATGTCCGGCACGAGACTCAGACGCAGGAAAATATCGGCAACACCTGTGGATACATTCAGTAGTGTAACCCAGAAGCCCATTGTGTTGTAAGCCAAGATGGAGGTTTTCTTTTTGGCTACGTTGCGAGTACGGAGGAAAAGTTATTATGAGTCATTCTTGAAGCGGATATTGATTCGACATTGGCGTCAGTCGAACTTGTTGCAGTAACGATGGAAACTGAACAATTCGGTCGGCACTCTAAGCACTACGATAGGACGGCTTGCATGTGATTGGACGTAAATGGGCAACTTGGTGTTGGGCCGTCCAAACATTGCTGTTGTCTAAACAGGACAGTGGTGTGAAAGACCGGCACGGGTCTTGCCACCACCAATTCTTCGAACTGTGTCGACTCGACAACGCTGAAAAGCTGTATGTATTGGATATCACAACTTGAAGTGGTTCGGAAAGCACTGGGTTACCCAGTGGGTAATGCCGTTGATACCATTACTAATAACAAGAAAGTGAAAGAAGGTATAAGAATTTACAGTCCGGATACCAACGCTTGTAGACTCCGGCTCACAGCGTAGCTCCTCGCTTGTCTCGGTCAGTCTTTGTCAAAAATCCATTAAAAATGTTGTTGACCTAACTGCCTCATCGTCAAGGCCGTTTTGCATAATACTTGCTGTAAAAGGTTCAGTCGTCCCCCTGACTAAGCGTAGCTTGCACCTCATGAACCCCTTTATATCGGATCACATAGATTGAAAGTACATTTAATAAATCAGGAAATCGCTGCGGTTTCCCTTAAAAAATATCAGGCAGCCTATTGAGGGGAACTTCGGTACTGACGGTTCCATGTCGGGTAATCCTTTCATGGTGAGCTGATTAGACTATGAACAATGCAGCGATCAATGATGACCGATACTGAGTGTAAATCACCATCATCATTTGGTTTTATCGGTACAGCTACTGGTACTCGTGTACTACTGTACCTATGCTACCTTGTCCAGGCTTGGGCAGAGAGAAAGTCGAAGCATCAGCAGACGCTGTATTTTGTATCGGGCGGAACACAAGCAGATTGAGGTGGCAAACATGTCAAAGCACTGAGTAGGGCGAGTTGAATCTCACAACTTGCTCATCAGTTCATTTTTTTTTTATTACTGTCCCTCCTTAGAAACTTGCCGTGTAGAATAATCTGAACGAAATGGGATTTTCTCATGTTTGGCATTTGTTGAAGTAAGCATCTCCGATGTGATGATGACTATCTAGTGGCATATAATTATGCTATTTCATTAAGAGAAATCGTATATAACTGGACTGGTTGGTGGAGAGTGCCTCTCTAGAACACCAGACTCTGTAATTCATCGCTTCTCCTTTTACCAAGTCCAAGACAAACGTCTTCTCCTTCTACACTCAAACCATCCCTCCAACAGAATTGTGCGTCCCAACACCGACCTAGAAAATCATCTTTCCAGGCTGGTGTTGATACCTTTGGTCGATCTCATCCACAAACAGTCCACGGCTCAAAAGCAGGGGCAGCGAGCAAGGAATTACAAGTAGCTATGGCCAATAGCATGGTCGCAAAAGAGTTTCTGTTTTAGGCGCGCATTCATCAACAGCGGTGCTACATTAAAAATATATATTATCTTGGAAGTGCTACGGTCACGTAGTACCAGAGGTTGAAAAAAATAATATCAATAAAATAACTATAGTATTTTTGTACGGAATAACTTATTATTGCTCCTTCTTCCTTCCAGTGCTTTATTTAGATGTAAAATATTTTGCAATACTTAGCGACTTACAACATTTAAGTAAAAACAAAGTGGGGCTAATGTATTTATTGCAATAACTGATGAAAATGCAATATTATTGATTACAAATTTTCATCTTTTGGTTGATCTTTTATGCTAAAATAGCCACACAAACGCATTGATTCACTATAGCTCGACCAGACTTTTTTCAGCATTTTGGAGAATGCGATTGTGAGTTTTTAAAAGAATGAATTTTTCCGATGATAGCAAATGACGACGTCGCCCAAATCGCATTACCTTCTTAAATATAAAAGCAAATTCTAGAGGTGTAAGAGATTATCTATTTAACTAATAACAGACGCATTCCTAATCTAAAGTCCTTTATAGGTTTAAATAGATTTTAAATTTTCAGTGGGTGCGGTTCAGATTTACTACATCTTATTTAGCAAAAAACAAACCAAAAATAACATTTTTAGCTAGCCCACAACATTTTTAAACCAATAAAAATGGTTATTGAAGCTAAAGAAAAGGGACACGATGCACTAAAAGGGAGCTGAAAGGGTTATTGGGGTGCCGGTATCGCGTCAATTGAGCTGCTGATACCCAATTCTTACGTCGCTGACAAGATGCTAAGTTTAACCCTATTGCTGCCGTGTGAGCTGTAAACTTACCTGCGTGTCGAGCGCCAGTGCATTGCAGTCTGCCAGTGTCCGGTGCCCCCATCTACGAGCCACCGTCTACTGCCAGTGTCTGCAAAGACACATCCCAAGGACACTCATGCGCCTGGCAGTGCAGCTTGCGGCTGCATTACAACCGCCTACACTGAGTACACATGCGTGCAATGGCGAAGGACTATATCAAGGACTGTATGCACAAGGACATCGTTGGCTGCGCGCTGCCAAGATGGTGTACTCAAACGAGAGTGCATTTATCTAGAGTTTAGTATTGACTTATTTGCTATTTGTATACTAATCTACTTTTTGCGGTACAGCGGTGTTCTGGCGGAGGCTGCTCCCCACTTTGCGTTTTGACGCCTGCCGCTCACCAGAGAGCAGCAGAGAAGAGCAGCCTCGCCAGACACCGCAGTCCTGTCGCGGCCTTTTGCCCGGCACTTACGTTACTTCCTGATTACTTTCCTAAAGTTGACATTTAAGTGTATTTACATTTAAATGGCTCCTACTCTTAGAAGCGATCGACACATGGAAAACAATCCCCCCGTGACGAACCCTACGTCACCACTGGTTATGAGCCTAATCAGGGCGCAGTCTGCGACTGCCGTGGCTGCTGGTGGTCCAGACACGAGTTCTGGAATTTCGACCAATCAAAATTCAAGCTTGAACAATGACGCAACACTGTCGCACAGTGATGCAGAACGACTAATTCGTTCATTAGCTGGAATCCCGGGTGGCCGCCCGTTATTCCAAATGTTACTCGAAAGTATGCATAAACTTTCATCGACGAACACGGAAGAATCCGTGCCAGTTGACAATTCTCCCCAGTCGCAACAAAGCAGCGACCGAGACCCCGACGACCCGTGTCGCCCTCTAGACAACATGAACCCTACTGGCCGCTACAACGACGGCGAGCTGGCTGAGTACACCAAGGTCCTCATCAGCTCGCCCCCGATCAAGCTGCCCAAGCTCCATCTGAAAGGCGACTACAAAGCCTGGAAGAGTGAGGTGCCATTGCACTTCGAGCCGAAGATGCTGGGAGACATCACCTACGGCCCTGAGCGCTATGATGCAGTCGAAGGCATGCGTCGTGACAAATATCGCGTGTGGTACAAGTCGCGCAAGAACAAGGCGTTCTCAGCGCTTGCGTTGTCACTATCTGTTGACCTACGTACGACGTTCAAGAGCGACGACATTCACGACAACATGGACGCCGCCGCTATGCTCTACGATGCGATTACGCAGCATTTTGAGGCTGGAGATGGCATTAATCCTGATTACCTACTGCAAGAGCTGGTGACGCGCCGGCTCAAGCCAAACGAGTCAGTATCGCAGTATGTTGACGACATTGCGATGAAGGTGACAATTCTTCATCAAGCTGATGGTGAGTTCGCTGAGTGGCAACATGCAAGTCTACTACTGTCGAACAGTGTGGAAGCGTTTAAAGATCTCTCCCGTGAACATGGCGATAGGCTGAACAACCATGATCGTAAGACACTTACACTTGCTGAAGCTCTACAACGTCTGCGCGCTGCTGAGCACCAGCGTGACCAGCTGCGTGCACAGACCAGGCAACCGGTCGCGCATTCAATTCAAGTTGCTCGCGTCGAAGCGGATCAAGGACAAGGTCAAGCTCAAGGACACAAGCGCAACAAGCAATAGCGTAAGCGATCCAAGGGCGTTGCAGATAAGAAGCAGCGAACAAACTGTGCGAACTGCCAAGGAGAAGGACATTGGTATGCCGAGTGTACGGCTCTCACTGGCCAGCAACTGAAGCCAGAGCTTGCGAGAAAGCTGCAAGAGAGACAACCCAGGGCCCCCGTGTCGCTGGTGAACTCTGTACGTCGTGTGGATGTGGTAGCGTTGGAAGAAGATGACCAAGGACGGTTTGCTGGCCTATCACTATGCGATGCGAATGCGATTGACCTTACTGATGGTGCTGCACTATCGCCTACGGCTACGCAATCACATGTATGATCATTAACGTCTCCTGCAGAAAGTGAAGAAGGAGGAGAGCGTCGTGTTGTTGAAGGTGTGCGTGCAAGTACGCAACGCACTCAATCGTCGGTTGCGCAAGCAGCACAGCAGCTGCAGCTGCAAGTTGGAGTTCCTGTTCAACACATACAAGTTGGAGGGCAAGGTCTACAGCAACGACAACCGACCACACTACCTACATTGCAAGCACCGGTAGCTGTACAGACTGCCATACAATCTGCGGTACAACCCGAAGTGCAACCTACTGGACAACCTGCTGTTCAACAGGATGTACAAGCTACTGTACAGCAAAACATGCAGCCTACTGTACCGAGTACTGCGCAGACTCAGTGGGAGGGCAACCGGTCTACTGCTGGACTAGGACCTACGTGGGAATCCGTCATCTACTACTTGGGGCAAGGACTGTCGAGTAACTCGGAAGAACCTACACTTGAGCCATGGCGCAATCAAGCTGAATCACAAGGGGGTTCGGCTGTGCCGGGGGATAGTTGTCGAGGTTCTGACGCCGGGTTTAACAGACGCCAAGAACAAGGGATGCGCAATGACTACAGACCTAACTTGGAGAGTGCGTACGAGATAGGACTCTAAAGTCAAGATGTTGGACACTTTGACCCTCCTTTCCAAGGACGAGGACGAAGTCGTTCACCCCCCCCCCCCCCCCCCCGATTCTTCAATCGAGAACGACCTCCACGAAGAGGAAGAGGCCGCTCTCCATATTGATTCGAGGACGTGAACCAAGAGGGTATCCAGATCGTTATCGATCTCCACCGCGTCAGCAGCCGTGGCGTAACGAGAGATTGTGTCGCTATGAACCGCCACCCCAACGCGATGATCGACTGAGTCGCTATGGACCGTCATCTCCGCAGCAGCAGTGGCGTGATAATCCTTCGAGAGGACGAGGACCTTCACCTCGACGTCACAACTACCAAGGGCGGAACATGTCTCCACGTCGATTTGAAGACCGTCGTGACAACAGACCACCCAACTCTCGTCAAGTCAACGCTGTGAACCAGAACCAAGGTATGCAATCGGCTCAGTCTGAGTTTGTGGAGTGAATACTTGATTCAGGATCCCAGGCAAATGTCTGTGGTGACCTGTCATTGCTTACTACCATAAGGGAAGACCAAGCTAGTCGACTTGACTTTGCGAATGGCACAACTGAACACATTTCTGTTTGTGGGTCTGTGCTATTGCGTGTTGTTAACCAGGCAACTGGCCAGCTCGAGGACCGTCTCCTGGACGACGTGGTGTACACACCGAACGCGAAGGTGAACATCATTAGCTTGGGCTACCTGTAAACGAAAGGCAACTTCAAGTTGACATGCTCAGAGGACCAACAGACCGCTTGGATCTCCAAGCCAAGTACATCACTCAAGTTCATGATGCGTGACAGTAACTACCGACTACGTGCAGAGCGAGTGACAGGAGTGATGGTGATGGCGCCTCTAAAAGAGGACATGGACAGCAAGAAAGCCATGGAGCTGCTTCATCAACGATTTGGTCATATGAGCATGGAGACGGTGAAAGTGTTGGCAAACAAACTCGATGTTGGAGTTAAGATGAATGCAAAAGGTCTGACTTCCTACGAGTGCGTTGCTTGTGCTGCCAGTAAGGCGAAAAGAATGTCTTATAAACGGATTCCATCGCGGAAGTCCGAACCACTGGAGACTCTCATGATGAACATTTGCTCTGTGAACGAACAGTCTGTGGATGGAGCTACTATGTTTCATTTTATCATAGATGTGTCTACAAGGTACAAGTGGCCGTTCCTACTCAAGAAGAAGAGTGAAGCAGCGTTCCACATCAAGTTCCTGTTGAACAGGCTGCGAACTCGCTTTCCTGAAAGGAAGGTGCGACGACTACACTCTGGCCAAGGAGGTGAATTTGCAAGCAAGGAGCTAGGTGACTACTGCGTCGACCTAGGGATTGAGCAGCAGTTTACGAAAGCCTACTCTCCTCAAGGGAACGGTATTGTGGAGCGTGCTAACGGCGTGGCTCTACCAAGGATCAGAGCGATGCTGATGGCTACACACATGCACAACTCCTTGTGGGGAGAAGCCTTTCTGCATGTGGTGACGACGTTGAGCTGGCTGCCCACCAAGCCCTTAGAATTGGTGTCCCCGCACCAGAAACTGTACAAATCGGAGCCTATGCTGGATGACTTGCGTACTTGGGGATGTCTAGCACACGTGCATGTTCCCCCTGAGTCAAGACGAACGAAAGAAAAGCTGGAAGCAAGGGCAAAACTGTGTTTATTACTGGGTTACAGTGAATCGACCCTAGGCTACAAGTTCATTGACCTGGTGACAGCTCAAGTGGTGACAGCTCGTAGTGGGAATGCGAAGTTCCATGAAGAGTTCACAACTGATGGCACTACATGAAGCATCTATTAGAGAACGCATTCTTTGATGGTGATCATACTCTATTCGAGACTGTACCTGTGACGCGCATCAAGACCAACATGGAAACGTACCTTCCAGGTTGGAGTGACGGCATCTCTAGTGCGGAGAAGCCACTTGAGGCGGTACCACTTGCTGACGAACCTGCAGAAACTGAGTTAAGTTCGAGTGGGAGTTTGTCAATCGTTAACGCACCTGTGAGCAAGGACAGTGCGAAGACTGCTGGTGTTGCAGATCCAGCCGTGTTGCAGGATCCTGCTGAAGAGGCCAAGGAAGGTTCGGAAGCGAGGAAGCGCAAGAGACGCAGAACAAAGAAGAAACCTGCAACGGTGGAGAAGGAGACAAGTGGCTTCGAAACTCAGCCTCCATCAAGAGAGACCTGCCTAAAGCGACCAAGAAGGAAGCAGAAGGCGAACGTGCGATTGTCGGATTACGTGGTAGGCCTAGTGCAGGCTACGACTACGGATGTGCAAATTCCGAAGACGTACAAACACGCACGCGCAAGCAAGTACTAGCAGCAGTGGAGAGCTGCAATGTTGGTGGAACTTCAATCGTTGAAAGGTCACAAGACCTGGAAACTTGTACCCCGCAAAGATGCCAAGAAAGTGAAGGTGATAACGTGTAGGTGGGTCTTTGCTGTGAAGCGAAACGAGCGTGGACGGATCAAACGATTCAAAGCGCGACTAGTGATCCATGGATTCAAACAACAACTTGGGATTAACTACTCTGAGACCTATGCACCTGTGATCCGGTTCGAAACCATACGTGCGGCTATCTACTACGCTGTACAAAGAGGTTGGGAGGTGTTGCAATTTGACGAGAAAACAGCTTTTCTGTATGGATTGTTGGACGAGACTATCTTCATGGAGCAGCCTCCTGGCTTCCAGGTGGATGGGCCTGGATCCATTTGCAGGTTGTTGAAGAGCCTGTACGGACTGAAGCAAGCACCGAACGTTTGGAATCGCACGCTTCATGCGAAGCTTGTTGCGATGGGCTTTACTCGGACGGACTCTGACTATGGCCTATATATATTGAGGAAGGATGGTGAAGTCAAGCTGCTACTGACTGTTTACGTGGACGATCTACTGCTGATGGGATCACGTGACCTGTGTGCCACGATCGCTGCCTCACTGCAAGAGACATTCGAGCTCACGACGATGGGCACAGTCAAATATCTCTTAGGCGTCGAGATCCTGATTGACCGGCCGCGCCGGCAAATTGTGTACTGTCAGAAGCAGTACGTACTGGAGGTGTTGCAGCGTTTTCATATGGAGCACTGTAATGGCTGCGCTACACCAGAAGCTACAACGCCCTCGAAGACAGACGTGCCTGCTTCGAAGAAGTATCTTCCCTTCATAGAGCTAGTGGGTGCTCTCCAGTACCTCGTTAGTGCATCGAGACCTGACATAGCTTATGCTACCCGACACCTGGGCAAGTATCTTGCGAGCTACGATCATATGCATTTCGCACAAGCCAAGAGGGTGCTGCGTTACCTGAAGGCTACATGTGACTACGGACTAGTGATGAATGTGAAGCTACAGACTGATGTGCAAGCTAGTGGCTACTCCGATGCTGATTATGCGACCGACCCTGTGGATCGACGGAGTATCAGTGGCTACATCACTATGCTGGACGAGAACGTCATCTCCTACGCATCTCGAAAGCAAGAGATCAACGCACTCAGTACCTGTGAAGCGGAGCACGTAGCAATGGCAGAGGCGACCAAGGACTTGTTGTGGCTTTCTGGCCTATGCAAGGAGTTGAGCTGGAAGCATCCAGTACCTCAACTACTTGGAGACAATCAAGGAGCCATTGCCTTAGCTGCGAAACCTGGCAAACATTTGAAATCGAAATATATCGATTACTAGTACCACATGATCAGACGCCACGTGGAGTTGAAGCAACTTACAGCCCAACACATCGGGACTGATGATATGGTGGCCGATATCATGACAAAGCCACTTGCAGTGGTGAAATGCACACACTTTCGCAAGGCTATGAAAGTCTTACCTATTGTGTCGAGTGACGACAACGTATCCGATGACATGGCAACAACTACGACTACTGCTACTGCGTTGACTACTGCTGTTGATGCGGAGGCTGTACCTGAGCGACATTGATGAAGACGAGGGCGATCGAGTGGGAGTGCTGTTACTGAGTGGACTGCTATTGCTTATGAGCTTTGACTACGCTACTACTAGGGCTATGGCGGCAACAAGGATGCGCGTGTGTGATCGCGTCGACTTCCAAGTGCGTCGCCGAGATCAAGTGGAAGTGTGAGCTGTAAACTTACCTGCGTGTCGAGCGCCAGTGCATTGCAGTCTGCCAGTGTCCGGTACCCCCATCTACGAGCCACCGTCCACTGGCAGTGTCTGCAAAGAAACACCCCCATCTACGAGCCACCGTCCACTGGCAGTGTCTGCAAAGACACATCCCAAGGGCACTCATGCGCCTGGCAGTGCAGCTTGCGGCTGCACTACAACCGGCTACACTGAGTACACATGCGTGCAATGGCGAAGGACTATATCAAGGACTGTATGCACAAGGACATCGTTGGCTGCGCGCTGCCAAGATGGTGTACTCAAACGAGAGTGCATTTATCTAGAGTTTAGTATTGACTTATTTGCTATTTGTATACTAATCTACTTTTTGCGGTACAGCGGTGTTCTGGCGGAGGCTGCTCCCCACTTTGCGTTTTGACGCCTGCCGCTCACCAGAGAGCAGCAGAGAAGAGCAGCCTCGCCAGACACCGCAGTCCTGTCGCGGCCTTTTGCCCGGCACTTACGTGTTTACGTTACTTCCTGATTACTTTCCTAAAGTTGACATTTAAGTGTATTTACATTTAAATGGCTCCTACTCTTAGAAGCGATCGACACATGGAAAACAATCCCCCCGTGACGAACCCTACGTCACCACTAGTTATGAGCCTAATCAGGGCGCAGTCTGCGACTGACGTGGATTTTTTTGAACGAATCATGTGGTTTGCAGAGAACCAAGCATATTTCTTGGTTTTACTACAATAATTGCAATAATTTTTGGTAAACCCAAGCAATATGATATAATATGCTGCGGGGTGCGGAGTAAAACCCAGCATATATGCATGTTTTACATTTTACTCAGGGATATTCACCATACGAAATCCAAGTAAATTTCCGGTAGCAATAGGGTTAAGAGGGGTCGGTGCCTTCTCTCAATGATGTTTACTCCTTCCTGAGGAGGTCTACGAGCGTGGAAACCTTCCAGTCCATGATACCATATGTTGCTGAAAATGACGGGGTAAAATACCAATAGCATACATGTAAAACGTTTTATCGGTTTGATTCGCGACAATCTGTAAACGACCAATCCATAGCGCTATCAGCTCGATTCTCTAGTACTGGAAATAACGAATAAAATGAAGGGCGGGTAGCCCCTAACAGATTAATGCGTGAGCATAGCCTCAGTCGGCGTTCGTACAACATTCAATTTACAAGATCTCAAGACAAGTTGACACCTATCCAGTTTTCGACTCGACCTAAGGGCCGCTCCTAACGGGGTTATCGTTGGATTATGATCCGTCTTATAAAAATGAGATTGGTTATTAATAAATCGTATGGTTCCCGTCCTGTGATCTGGTGGTCCCATTTTAAGATCGTTATTCAGTTCTGGAGTACGGATCACAAGGAGGTTAGAGCTCTACTGTACTAGATGATGAGAAATCGCAGTCTTGTCCTGGTTGTCGTCTCCGCCGTCGTATCGGAGTACCAGGCAGGCCGCCGGAAAAAGGTCGTAGCTGGTAAGCGCTTGGAGTGGGTAATACATCGTGATCGTTTGCTACATGAAGTACCCGTCAAGCGGTACTACCGAATGAGCGTTACAGCGTTTGAAGAGTTGGTGAGGTCACTTCTTCTTCGCTAGCGCGAGATGCCGTGAAGCAAAAAAAACGAGCGCGAACCCAGCTAATCACGCCTGTGAACAAGATTTAGATGACAATTTCGTGGTTGGTCGGTGTATCTTACCATTCAATTCGTGCATTAGCAGGTGTGAGCTCGACATAGTTCCAGTCGGTCCTAGTCAAGCGATGTGGGATCATCTAAATTATAAAATCTCGCCATCACCTCATGATTTGAAAGATATGCAATCTGCCGCTACACAATTCAAATATGTCAGCAGAAACAACATTTTGACGGGGTGTATGGGCTGCATAGTTGGCTGATACTACGAGGTAGAAATTCCATCTTTAGATGAAAGCTCCTATGTGTCAGCACTTTTTCAGTTCCTATCTTACGCACAGTGTCAACGTAGAGGCCATATGCGGTGCACAGAGGTCGCAAACGTAATTTTCCGGTTAACCGTACCCGTCCGAAGGCCCTGGTCATCGAGTTTCGGATGACCATGGCCAGCCGTACGGACCGTTTGGACAACCATGGCTGGCCGAAATTAGCGATCGGTTAGCCGAAAAATACGTTTAATTTATGTATAGGATGAAAAAAGGTGAAATATCATTTTCTTATTCAATATTTCCGCTCAAAATAAGCTGACACGCAGCCTTCTCTCGGTTGAGCCGTCGCCATAATTCTTATTAAGGAAAAACATGCAAATAAATCTTCGAATACCCATCCTTTGGTGAGATCGGCCAACCATAACCAACCGAACCTGGAAGTCGGTTACCCGTACCCGTCCGTTTTTCAGAGAGGCAAACTTTCGGTTAACCACACCCGTCCGTGGTTACGGTTAGACATTACCCGAACGGGTACGGTTAGCCATTTGCGACCTCTGGCGGTGCTGCGTGTATATTTACGGGGTACTGTCTAAATCCACCTTTTAGGCAGTGTGGGCTTTTCAAAGCGGCCGCTGAGTGAAGCCATCTTGCGACTTCCGTCGGATATTATGTGGTCGGCGATTATGCTTATCGGTTAGCTGCCTTGATCAAGGCTGCTAAATACTCAGATAACGACTTTTATCCCTCACAGCTAAGGACTAGAATTGAAAATAGTGTTTGGTATTCTAGTCAGAAAATGAAAACCTTTCTAGAGGGCCTAAGCCGTCGACTACATTCCCATTGGTCTAGTTATCAAAGCTTGCATGAAGCGGCACAATTTTTGCATCATTGATCGCATCAAAGAGCCGGTCGGAGCCAGTTTTACGACAGCCGCGCTGCAATAATTCAAGCTTCTCTCCCCCCCCCCCCCCCCCCGGCAATAAGCGAGTCCGGCAATTAATCTAAGGAGAGGATCCGAAATGGTCACATTTATCGTAGAGTAGCTGTTGAACACATCCAACGATACGATATGTCGCGGTCCTCATCTAGAAGATTTTGCTTGTAGTAATTGTTTGTTCGCGTAAATCTATTAATTCATTAATTTTACCTTTAGTTCCTTCGTGGAGTTGTGCATTTTGGAGGTGATTGCGAACAAGCTTCTTTTCCTCTTCTAGTTTCATCTCCTTTTCCGTGAAATCGTGGATCTGCACGCTAAGTGCTACTAACGCTTGATACTGTCGAACGATCACTCCATCAATCGTAGCGGGGTTTTCTGCCAGAGCTTCTGGCTTAACTTTATTTTGATGTGTACGTTCAAAAGACGCTTCTCTGCAATAAGCTCAGCATTTCCTTCGGTATCACACTCCAATTACTTTTGCATTATACGTTTTTGTCCGGTAGCGTGTCCACAATTTTTTTTGTCTTTCTTGGTTCTGTTTGTCAGTTTGTGTTGTTTTTTCTTATTCACTGTCTTTGGATTCGTCATCTTGGTCCTGCTCGTACACCTGGTTAGCACAAAAATTCCGCCTTGCTCCGCGTACGTCACATCACAAATGCAATTACATTGCATCCTATCTCAATTGCAGAGCTCCCAAACGACATCGTGGTTCCCAGATAGCTTACACTTAGCTTTAGCTTTTGCCAACCGCCCCGATATGTCATTCCAAATACGTTTTAGCTTAGCTGCTAAATTTACTGGAATTACAACCGAGTGTGTACCTTTAAAAGGCGAGTCGTCCGAAATGATAGTTGGAATTGTTTTTTTAAAGGCTTCTGCTATGCAATCCCAATACTTTCTGTCTCCTCCGTCCAGATCCTTCCCCGTGAGTTAACCTCCAGAAGAAATAAACCGTGTGAAGAAGTCGTTGGAGATTAGAGCATTCATCAAGCCAAAATGCACAATGGCGTGTACATCGACCTCCTGTGTTCTTATCGACTCCAGCACCACGCTTACCGACGCGCTGGCTCTTTAAGAGCAGCACGATACCATCTTTGGACTCGTCGTAAGCAGATAAGATGGCAGCTCTATACACCTTCTTTGTGTGTGTGTTTTTTTTTGCTACCGAATAGTGACGGGCCGTGCATTCGAGCTTAAGCTGATCGATTGTGCACTTGTTGTAGTCGCCAGGAGTTGGTGGAGCAATATAACGTTTACTGTTGGTATTTTGCTTAGCAGACCAATTGCTGCTGACTGCGGCTTCTTGGCCCTCCCTGTTGTTTGTACTCAGCACTGGTTAGCGTCGGCGAGGGGTTGTTTTTGTGGTTTTGCCAACCCTTCCGGATAACCCGTTAGATCATGATCTTCTTAGCAACCAAAACATCTAGATGTGACAGACTGTTTACAAATAGTTACAAGCCCGCTAGGATCACGATCTGGAATGATCCTGTTAGGAACGGGCCTAGCTACCTGTATACCTTGATGAGATTTTCTCAAAACCAGTATCATATGTGAGCACAAATCCCGAAATCAGGACCTTTCCCAAAACCAGTACCAGTACCAAAACAAAAATAAAGTAGACCACATTCATTTAGTAGCGTTAAGGATTCTATAAATACAAATAACATATTTCTTTCGGACTATTTTGGAGCTCCATTAGTACAATGGACGCAACTGAGGCTTCCGCGTCTCCTGACTTTCGCTGTCACGTGTGCGGACACGCATACTTCAATCGATCAAACCTCCAAAAACATGTGCGGAAGAACAATTGTGATCCGGAAACAAAAAGAGAAACGAAACGCGCGAAACGCGAGACTGCTTTTTGTAGAAAAAAACAAAAAGAATAACGAAACGCGCATTTCGCGCGTTTCGTTTCTCTTTTTGTTTCCGGATCACAATTGTTCTTCCGCACATGTTTTTGGAGGTTTGATCGATTGAAGTATGCGTGTCCGCACACGTGACAGCGAAAGTCAGGAGACGCGGAAGCCTCAGTTGCGTCCATTGTACTAATGGAGCTCCAAAATAGTCCGAAAGAAATATGTTATTTGTATTTATAGAATCCTTAACGCTACTAAATGAATGTGGTCTACTTTATTTTTGTTTTGGTACTGGTACTGGTTTTGGGAAAGGTCCTGATTTCGAGATTTGTGCTCACATATGGTACTGGTTTTGGAAAAAGCTCATACCTTGATTTCAATTATACTTCTGCGGGGATTGAGTGATTTTTACCGTCCAGCGACACTGACTGTATCTTTTGCACGGTCGGACTATCTTTTGCGCTTGCAATCGAGCGTGAGGAAAACATTTCTACTGAGCACGAAATACACCGATTGGACGAAACAGATCTGCACACCTGTATGGTTTAAATTATTATATAGTTTGATACGCAAAACATGTCGTATGTACTGCGAGTCGCGCTTCTTACTCACGTTTTTTAATAAAATAAATTAAAGCAAAGATTCACAGTCGTTGCGAAAGCAACACCCGGGCACCGCACGTGGTGTGCGCATGAGCGCATGGTATATTACTCCATGCGCTCATGCACACACCACATGCGGTGGTCAAGGTATATTATTCCATGCACTCATGCACACACCACATACAATAAATAATACCGAATATTATTCGGTATCTTTTATTAAATTAGATGTTTTCCTACAGTTATATTGAAACATATTGAGTATACTAGCAAATGCATTTTTATATAAATTGCTACAACATTATTTAAAATTTCATTTGATAATAAAGCATTTTATGATCGTGTCGCATGTATTGGTCAAACAATAGAATTTTATGCATGCCCACAGCTTGCAGCATGAAGAGACTACGTGCAAGCAATGCGAGTCGAAGACTGACCCGCTTATGCTGAATTCGCACTGGCCTACGACGAACCCACGGGCTCTGCGCATGGTGCGGGGGGGGGGGGGGGGGGGGGGGGGGGGGGGGGGGGGTACCACAGCTACGCGTTACATATACTCAGCGCGCACGACATCGCGCGACGCTGCATTGCTTTAGAGAGGGCCAAAAGCGACCGAGTTTTGAGAGGAAAAGTCCCCATCACCTGATCCAGTGGAGGTGCGCCGCCAGAACAGCCTGACAAATGTTTAAAAAGAGATGGGCCCTAATTGTTGCCTTCAAGAAGAAAAGAATAGGTCGATGCTCACAGCGTCATTTCTATTGATGTGCGCTCGCAAATAGAAACTACAGAATTAAATAAGCAGTTATCCGAGACTACGCACGATGAATTCCTTGCAATAAATAAAGATACGAGCACGTGTGCGATAGTGCAGCCCATACAGGTGGGCGAGGCAAGGCGGTTAGTTTGTGCGACTTACTATGCCATACGGAGTACTGTACGTTACTTTCCTGATCGAAGGTGGGGCGTGGTTGAGTCGTGGATGGTTATAAGGTGTACCCGCCGCGCGCGTACCAATCGCGTTGACGATTACTGACAAACACTTGGTCGGTTTGCCTGTTACTTACCACGGTGTGACCCTTGCTCAATCAGCCATGCGCTTGACCATGTAGATTACTACTCCAGTACAGTAAGCTGGCAACCGATGCAAACGTATCGCGAAAGCGACAGTAACCACCTCATAATATTTGGTTATCACAAGCGTGTGGCGTTTACGCTTCGTGACGACATTGAAAATTTCGTTATTCCGGATTATCAGGCAAGATAAGTGCTAATAGCACGCCATCGATAAGTAGACAGTGCAATCACCATTTGGTAGCGAACGTCTCACACCGATACAAAGTAGTACTGCCTATCGTAGGACTCAAACGATGGCGTGGTGGATGCCAATATGTTTGAGTAGGCGTATATAATTTTGTTTAACTTGTATAGAAGTTTCCCACCGTTTTAATTTATTACGGCTTCTGAACAATAGTAATTACGCGATCATTTACAGCCATGTCGTTCCTGTGCATCAAAAGCTGACAACCTTTACTACGCCATCCAACTATGCTCTAGCGCCCGCGGAACTGGCGCTTCAAGTACTAGTCCTAATAAATAAAATAAATATTCATCTGTCCGTCTGTCTGTTGGTCTGTCAGGTCACACTTGTCTGACCTTTTAATCGGATGAATCGCTAACTCGTATCGAAATACTTGAGGCATTCTTAACTGTGGGAAATGGGTCTGTGGACCCAAACAGCTCAGAGCTATAATGCATATTGTTGCGGGCAAATACGCTATTTAGAAAGTCATGACTAGATAGGATACTAAAGCAGATATTATACCCTATTAACATATAGAAAGAATACTAGAGCAGATTAGTGAGTTGAGAGGGCCCCAAGATCATTCCACATATTAAGGACGGGGCTTCCCAAAAGAGCATATTTATCAAGTTAATTGTATTTGTCAGTGTATTACAAGATGATATGATAAAAATTTCAGTCGTGTTTGTGATAAGATTCACGGTTGGCCCAGGGTCAGTTTGAACAGGTTCACGCAGGGAACAAAAAGAAACACTGCAGCTCATGCGGTGAAGACCCTGGCTTTAAAAATGTGTGGGTTGTTTGCGGTGCTGCGATCTAGCTTGTGTGTTAAAAAAGACGATTTAGCATGAGAGTATTTCCTGCGGTAATCAGTCATAACTGAATATGCACTTATGCAGCACTAAATTCTTAATTAATTTGAAGAGGGGATTCTGTATTTTGAGTCATTTACTCATCAACAGTGGCAACATTCCAGTATGTGCTTTTAGTCTTCAGGTATAAGTTCACCTCAAGTGCCATGGGCGAAATACTGTGATACTCATTGCGCCAGACAGCTCGCGCCGTGGTAAACTGGCGATCCGTAACATTCGACGTTAGAGAGGTTAATCCCACCAATGTATAGGTGCTGGGTGGCTTTTAGGATGCGCTCAGCGAGGCTTGAGTCTTGTTCCTCGAGAGCACGAGTCGTTGCCGGCGGCCCACGTCGAAACAGCGCAGCCTTCTCCACTGTAGTCAACCGTGTAACATGGCCGCCCAGTACTTTCACAGCTGCTGACTCGATCTTGGGCGAGTGTACAATGGTGGCATCGGGAGCTTTCAGCATTTTTATTTTATTTGATATCACCACAGCTTTAACCAACATAAAATACTTTAGTGAGGTAACCTCTATCCGTCGGCTGCACTTCAAACAGTCCTTCGAGTAGATCACGGGCGTCCAGCATAATCAGTCCTTCGTCTTCGGTATCTTGGAAATCGACTCCATCTTCAAAGTGCTAACGGAGGCTACGGTGTGCGGAGCGCATAGATATGAAGTTCTCCAGATCGTCGTCATCAAGAGAAGATGTTCATAGAAGCGAAAATTGCGCGAGAGCATATATAACGTGGACGTCCAGCGTGTGTCTTGGCGTAGGACATGCTAAAGTGCGTTTTGTTTTGCGAAGTAACATATCACTTTAAAATAATCGTAATATAACAGCTGTTTCGTTTAAGTATTAAAACGAAAGTAGTATCCAGACCGAAGTTTGGCCGTTTGTTTAAGCGTGTGCAGCTTATGCATGAGAAGTTGCAGTTTCATCAAATCATCATCGAAGGGTGCAAGGTGCGCGCAAGCCGGTGTCCTGCACAGGCGATGCGCGGTACGCTCACGAGACGGGCCTAACGCTTGTTGCCTGCACATTTGTCGCCCACAAAAACAACACATCAGTTAGAGAACGCTAAAAAATGGGAAAACTGCCCAATCCCGGTGGCATCACCGTCAGTGCTCGGTGCGTCGTCGGGCTATTCCATTATCGAGGCCATCGATAGGAGTTGAACCGTGGTTCGTCGGGGGAGGGGGGAGGCGTTATCAACACTAATGACTGACACGCCCAATATTAAACGCAAATGGTGCATAAAAGCCAGCCTTCTCCCCCCCCCCCCCCCCCCCTTCCATTAATGAAGTCGTTTGCACATCATTTTTATGACACCTACTGAGGCCCACGCACCTCACCTAGAGAATACCCAAAGGACAATTTGATAGAGACTTCGAGTCAATTTCCTGGTCTTCGGATTCAAATACAGCACCCAAAGCAATCAAGACAACATGAATAGCGGAAATGAAATGCATTCGACCGTCGGTGGTTTCAACGCTTCGTGGGAGGCAGCAGGGGGGGGGGGGGGGGGGGGGGGCTCACACGATGAGCGCACCAGAACTGGTGCCATCTTCATCTCAAAACGATTTAAATGTCGAAGGCATGTGCCCTATTCAAGCAGTTGTGTGGAACGACATAGTCCGCCACAGTAACTGAAACACGACAAATGGTTCCTGTCTTGTCTCGAGGAAGGGCAATACAGGACTCCAGAAGAAGCGCAGGATGCCCTAAATTGTTTCGGATACTACCACGGGTAAGAAGCTGTGCATGCACACCCTGCATACAACAAATAGACAGGAGAGCGGCGGCTGGTCGTCTACGCACGTGACCGCCACGGCTCTCGTCGCACGCATACCAAGCCGATCAGCAGAGCACGACGCCCCAACACTCAAGGCCGGAGATGAGGTTGTCGAATGCACGTTTATGTGGTGCTAGTTGGCGTCAACGGGGTCATCGGAAATGGGAAAATAAGCATCGTGGCCGCGCACTTTCTCACAGCCACCAATTCTCACTTAGTCCAACCGCTCATTCTGCTTACCGCCAAGCCACCCTCACGGCGCAGATCATCTCGAGCATCGCTACAGATACTGTGACGAGTAAACGAGCCGCTCAGACGCTGGCTCGACTGCACCATGAGACGGTAGGTGTTGCTATTACACCTCGAGACGTGTATAATGACGACAACGAGCTGCGACGACTGCGCTGGGTGGACACTCGCGTATTGAGTTTCTGCTTGCTACTCTACCGATCGGTCAGTTTACGATGGTATATAAAACGAATGACGACAGACATTTGAACCACTATTTTTTTTATACATCAGGGTGGTGGCAATTTATCGCGAGAATCCGGACATACTGCTCCTCGATTGTACGTACCCCACGAAAAGATTCAATTTACCTTTACTAACTATCGTGGGTATCACTGCCACGAACGCCACCATTCGCGTTGCACAGGTGTTCATGAGTGGAGAAAAGAGCGAGGACTATGCGTGGGAACTGCAGCAGCTAAAGGATCTGATGGTCAGACACGAGGTTGCTTTCCTCGCGTCTTTTTCTGTGATCGTGACCTGGCATTGCTTAACTCGCTTGAATCTGTATTCTCTGCTGGTCCAGTGTTATTGTGCTTGCGGTATGTAACGAAGGCTGTGGAGGCACATGTTCGAAGCCACGGGTTACCACGGGTTTTTGACCTAAAAGGCTCGAAGCATCGTAATCCAACTTGGAAGAATTAATCGGAACACCGTCAGTTCTATGATGCTTTTCAGAGACTGGTGAGGTTGGATACAGAGACTTACTATATATTTTGCCGTCGCGAATTGCATGCGCTCTGACCCGACGAGGCGGCTTACATGGATGATGTGTGGCTCGACATTTAGCGCACACGAATTGTAGCGTGCTGGACTAATCGTGTAGCACATTTTGCGGTTCAGTCAACTTCTAGAGTTGTCACTCGGCATTAAACCGATGACTTGTTTCGTCAACTGGTGACCTTCTCATAATTCACACACGCCTTTGCAATAGGTGGGTGCAGTCAATCGCGTAGTACCGGGACGCACAAGCTCAAGCCAGTATTTTCTTACTCACCAGACTACGCATTAGATTATATTCTGCTGTAGTGAGGCGGATACATGAGCATGTGCTTCTACGATGCGTCGAGATGTATCGATGTTCCGACTTGTTGGTGAGACCCTGCTTCGGGGCTTACACTAGTACATGTAGTAGTTCATTATCTTCACTCCGCTAACGTACTTCCTGAAGCACACTGATGGATCGATCATCAGCGTGCCCCCCAAACCAGAAGCACAGCAAGTCCTCGATTCTTTGCCCATTCACGAGAGAAGAGCAGCTCGCATTGAGCTGCGCCGCCGCCAGAGGGAAAACCATGCTACAGGCCAGGGTATGACAAGTACCCGGCGCGTACCGTCAATGTTCGAGCTATCGTTGTACGTGGTGCCTTAAAATACTCTTACCGTTTTGCTAAGGGAGCTTTAGAGGCGTTTTTACCGTAACAAGGCACCAAGAACGCTTTGATCTCAGTGTCGCTACCTGTGAATTAAATATTGACCTTATGCTGCTTTTCGATGGTGTTCTTGTCATTAGTGGGCGAGCTCAATCATCTGTAGCAGATGTCCACTCACGTGTAGCTCCAGTATTTGTCCGTGACAGTCAGTAAAGGAGATCATTATAACAGGACCGACGCAAAGAAGATCATTATAACATGACTGACGTACCGTCGACGTGAATGCCGAGAAAGACACATTCCTCGTCGGACAAGTCACACTATTCGCAGCTCTCAGGGACAATCTCATCAGATGCGCTAGCTTGAGACGCCAGCAAGCGCTCACGCCCACGGCGAGTTTGAACGGCTGCGATCTTCGCTTGCAAGCGCATATTGCTTGATCATTACCCACGTTGGTAGGATGCCATCAGTGTCGATGGCTAGGCGAAACTTACGCTCCACGCTTCGGATGTTGAAAGCTGTAGCAAGACGGTGGTCACGTGGATCGCCATCAGCAAAAGCCAGCCTAATTGTACTCAATCTTCTCGCCTGTCTGCAGGGTTTCACATTTGAGCTCGTTAAGCGGCTAAGCCTACCACTTTGCTTCTCACTCCCTTTTAAAATAAAATGTGGTACCTTTTTGCACAGAGATCTCGCTGAAGAAGGGTTAAACTGCGCTAGCTGATTGCAATAGCATGTTTGTGGGTAAGATGGGGCCGAGTGTCGCTCATTAGCTATAGTGGGTCTGTTGGTAGCTCCCCCACTTTGTCGGGGACTTCAGAACAGCCAAATACAGCGAGCTAGTGCTCGCCGCCATGGGTCCACCGTCCAAAATGAGGTCGAGTTCCTTAGGCATCTCTTCGCCTATAGTTTTATGGGTAGCACCCGCTACTTTCTTCATATCACCCAAGAGAGTGTCGACGGAGATCGGAGGAAGCCTGAAGATGACAGTCACAACATAAGAAAACTAGAGACAATCAGAAACGGAACATTAGCTTGCCTGCAGGTCTCCCTTGACTCACAAAATGAGAGCGGGGTGAAACAAGTGAAATTCTACCGCATCTAGCCAACGCCTTCTGGGTTATCCACAATGTGAAAGCTCCCGTAGCTGGAGCACTTGCGTCCTCAAAGTTAGGGTGGCTTTTTCGGACATGGGACACCAAATTGGTGTACCCAACCTGAGGGGTATGTTTACGGTACTTGCCGCACGTCTTGCATACCGCCTTACCCCTCTCATAATCGACGTTTTTTCATTGCCGACAGACCATATTAGCCAATAGAAACCTGAATGGAGTTCATATGTTGTGAGCTTCTGCCCGCACTAAAACGCTATACCGACACCGCTAAAACGGAGCTGACACCCACTTGTGATTCTGCTTCGTGTCGACATCGAACATCTTGTATTTCCAGGTCTGTTATGGGGCGTCAGTGCACCACTGGTACGGGTAAGAAACCAAAAACTTACAGCCGCACGTCATTTACCTACAAGCACAAGCTGGAAGTGCTTGTTTTTTTTACGTAATTCATGACACTGGTAAAGCGATAGAGAAGTTTTATCCATCTGTGACTGACCAAGGAGAACGGAGAAAAAGGATGCAGCTTATATCGGACTGGAAGTCGTCCCGGGTCCTCATCGAACTGATGTGCTTACAAGGAAAGGGTCACTATGAAAGGGCGCGCAAACTTGGCGACGGTACCATTCTCCCGGACGGCGCAGAAGCGTACACCTCGATGTGGATCAGCTCGTTAAGGCGAGAAGGTTGTCCAGTCTCGGAGCAGTTGCTGCATTTTAAGGCCCGTGAGGTAGCCGCTGACCGAGGCATTCCGTTGTTGTTGTTTAGCGCATCTCATTCTTGGCGGAGGGGTTTTAGGCGGCGCAGCCGGTTCTCCATTCGCGCCAAAACCCGCCAGGGTCAAACGACACCCGAAGATGCACAGTTGAAGGCGGAAGAGTTCAAGAAAGAGGTGAAAGAGCTGATTCTCGAGCACAACATCACTACAGTGTTGAATGCGGATCAGACCGCGGTGTTCTACGAGTACTTGCCTACAAAAACGATCAATGGAGAGAACGATCTAAATTAAATGTACTGGCAAGGATAAGGAGAGAGCGACAGTTATGCTACTGGCAGACTGGCACGGCAACAAATACCCCCCAATAATCATCTTCAAAGCGAAGGATGCAAAAATTAAGTGCAGACAACGCAGCAACGAGATGAACCAGCACGGCTTTGGGCCAGTTTTGTGGCCCAAATGGATGCTCTTCAGACGCAGCATCAGTGCCAGAACTATGGCAATTCAGCTGCATGGTAAAATTCGCAGATCTCTCTCCGTTTCTTGGAGTATCACTTCGCAAACCGCCCCAACATAGAAGACAAGATGCTGCTACTCTGGGACGACTTCTCGGGGCACTGGACCCCAGAAGTCGTAGAGTATGCAGCATCTATCAACATTGTGCTGCATAAAGTACCACCACGATACACTTACGTCTGCCAGCCAGCAGACGTAGCGTGGAATCACCCGTTCAAGAGTAAATTGCGCAAGTTTTGGGTCGACCGACTACGACAGCAAGTCGCAGATCATCACGCTCTTGAAGTGAGTCGGGCAGCGCAGCGTCTTGGGACCACGACCCGTACTAATACTGCGTTTCGATTGGAGATGCAAGACGTAGCTCGAGAACGCGTCGCAGACATTCAGCGGGAGGCACCGAGTTCTGTCTTTCGGGTTACTCCTCCTGATAGAAATGGTGTTGTGTCGTGGGTCTGTACAAGCTGGAACAGCTTGACGGCATCTATCATTGTAGGGGGGTTTGCTCGAGTTGGTATTCTTGGTGATACACGGGTACATGAAGACGAAGGTGATGAAGCTAATGATGAGATTCCTGCTCTGGTCAAGGAGCTGAAGAAATTGGGGTGGTGCGAGAAGAGCAGGACCTTACGTGCGATGAAGATGAGGACTAGATAAAGCTTTGTGTGGTCGCATCTAAATCGTAGTAAGATTCCCCTACCCCATTACACATACTTGCTATCACCACAATCCTCCATGTCGGCAATGACAGGGGCGTTGCGGTACTTGATAGCTTGCTGGCTCTTCTTGGTTGCCCGGGATAGGCGAGGGAAGCGGGCGACTTGCTTGTTGGAGAAAGTCGGGCTGGGGACGGGGCAAAAGCGCGTAATAGTGAGGTGTCTGAGCTTCAGGGCAAGTTTAAACCTGAATGCCGAAGTGAAAAGGTTTGAGTTGACGCAAACGGCGACGTCAAGTGGGTGGCTGGGGGAATGGTCTGAAATTTGCTTGCTGACGGTCGGCAAAATAATACTGAAGTATATTAATCGGCAGAAAATTTAAACTAAAACATGATCACATAAAAAGATCAGTTTTTTTAGCTATTTTTCGGAATACCTTTCGAAAGAACTTTTGAAAGCATAAAAGTGCGTGAATATTTTGGTGCTTGGACTGAGTTCAGCTCAACGTGTGCCCATGAAGGCTCGGCCAAGCGAAGGAAAAGTCGACATCCATTAACTGCTTTGTTGTGACCGTACTTCTCCCGCTGGCACCCCAAACATACCCGTGATTGGCAGGTTCGCGTTGCTTAACACGTGACATCAGCTCGTTGCACAGACTACTCCAGCATTTATCCATCGCCCGCCAGCAATTACACGCTACTTGGAGTCGAATCGTCGTACATGGCGATGCTTGCGACCTGCCAAAACTTCAGAAATGAAATGAGACAGACCCAGGTTTCCGTCACCATCGGTAGTGATCGTATAGTTGAAGCAATAGCCGTTGCGTGTATTAGAGCAATAATTTAAAGGGCGGTCGAAGAATTCCGATGTCATGACCTCAGTCTACAATTTACTTGCGTGTGCGTCCGCCTCCTCCCGCACACCTGAACCCACACTCACAACCATGGTCGACGCCTCCGTGCTCCTGGTGCTTCGCATCATGACGGCATTATCGTCGTTCATGGTCTCACTGAGTCCATCCTTCTCCTTTTACAAGAGCTAACAGAGCAAGACGGGGAAATATTAGTTTCGAGTAAATGTTGGATCACCTGCAAGTAACCGCTAGAAATGGATGCTTGTCGAGTAAAAAAATGTGCAATAATATTTTGTCGATAACCTCGGATACTTTTCAAGTATGTGTCTGGTTCTCCTACTCTGAAGTGTGGCCTATTGGGCGCCAACATTGTGGAAGTGTCTACACTGCTGCAGGATGCATTTTTCCTGCTTCCAAGGACAATGTGAACTGACCTAGCCTTTTTCTCGAGCCCATTTGTTTTGAAATATTTATGCGCTATTCGGGACTGCAATAAGGTATTGCCAGTAATTGATCACTTAAATAAAATTAATTTATTTAAGAAGGGCGGAGTTTTCAGTAACAGATAGTTGATGTCCTGCGCTCTCGACGTCAAATTGACGCAAATATACCTTGTTGGAAATTGGCGGGGGTAAATACCGACGCTGGGTGGAGGGGGCTTGAGCTCATGAAGGTAAGCTGAAAAGCGAATTGATTGGAGAGCCAGGAAATTGCTAAAACTACTTGCACTGCTCTCAGGTGCAGCTCCGAGTCGAAGCCAGTCTGTCGAAGTCGTACCATCAAGATGGCGCGGTACAGCGCTTCTGAAGCTTGCCACTGCTATTGCCCCCATCTTCTCTTGTTGTCTTACCGTCGTGCCGACGCTTCTGCACGTATCATTTGTCGAGCACGGTGTCGCTCGGTCCCGACATTCCAGTTAATAGCATAATTGGGCCGTATGGGCCGTCATTGTCAGACAGTGGGTTCCCACTGTTGAATAAAATGCTTGTTTTTGCGGCGAGCTTACGGTGTTCCAATGTTTTAAGCTTACTCGATAGATATCTACTGGCATGTAGAAAATCTAAATTGAAATTTTTTACTCGAAGTGTCGCCGAATAAGGGCCTTACTCGAAAGAAATCCGTCAATTACTCGAGAAAAATCCGCACCCGAGCAAGACCGTCGGGAACATCTCCATAGTCCCATTCGTCTCGCTGCTCGGCAACGCGCACATGTGGATGATGTATGGCTATTTCTGCGGAAATATATTCCCCGTAGTCGTCTCGTTCGGCTTTGGCGACCTCGCGGCACTCGTCTACATCTCTGTGTACTACACCTTCGCTGAAGACCGCAAGTACGTGCTCCAAATCGTCGGCGGTACTGTTTCAGTGCTCGCAACAATTACATTGTACGCCGTCATTGCAGCAGCTGGAGCTACAGGCCAGGACTACACCGGTATCAGCCACATTCTAGGCTATTTGAGCATCGTCGCCGCCATCATTCTGTACGGCGCGCCATTCGAGAAGACTTTGTTTGTACTACGCAACAAGAACGCATCTCCCATTCAGCTACCGATGGTTATCTGCGGTGCTACAAACAATGCGCTATGGGTCATCTACACGCCACTAGATAGAAACTGGTTCATGTTCATTCCCAACACCATCTGCGTCGTGCTCGGTATCGTGTTGCTGACGTTGTATGTCATGTATCGCCCAAGTAAATCAGTACAGACCGCCATTGATCTTCCAGATGACGACATTGCCATCAGAATTGTCGTATCGACCAAGACTGAAGAAATTCAGAACAAGATCCCGAACGCGAGCCCTAGCGTACAGCCGATGGCATCACCGCTGCTTCCATTGAGCCGAGAAAACTCATTTCAACTCAGTTCGCCGTCAATGAGTCGTGGTAGTTCCTTTCAGCAAATGAGTTCGCCCGCGCTGAGTTCTCAAAGCGGCTCTTTCCGAAGTAGCTCTTTCGACTGCGGCTTCACAGCCGTTGTTCTGCACATTAATCGCGCCCCGCGACAATAAGTAGAAATAGGACGACAGTGACTCACTAGGTAGAGGAACGTTGTTAAACACAAAACTTCACTGGTTCATTTTTACAGTCATGTCATGAAGCAGATTTCCCGACGTACTTGTATCGGATATACCGTCGTTGTAATTCACTGCTATCGAATACTTCGGGAACAATCAATTGAAACACCCTCGAGCCAAATTTCCATAGCACTGGCGGAGACGGCAAGCTTGGACGTTGGACGTGGGTCCTGTCCTTGCATTCTCACACTAATGAAATACTTCGAAGACCCACCCGTCCTTGCATTCCCACAGTTAACGAATCCTGCGTCGTGAGACCTGGAAAACGTATTGCGAAACGGCTTATGTCGGGCTGCATCCAATCTCGTCCCTTGATGTCTCCTCGCTCTGTGCGCTTCTAGTGGTTGTCAAGTGTATGCGCAAAGTTTCCGGTGCGTCCAGAGGTCTCGTACGACACGACGTACCCATCTCGTCCTTCCCTTCTCTCCATCTGCTCGGTGGAGGGCAAAATGCCTTCCTGCACTTCGCATTTTACAATTTACCCGACTCGTGAGAGCTCCAGTCGCCCATGTCAGGAGTGGAGTCCGTTTTCCGCGTGGTCGCGGCCTGTACGTCCCTCATGATGATCCTGAGCCCGACGCCGGCGGTCTACAAGATCTACAAGACCAAGTCAATCGGCAACACCAACATCGTCTCGCTCGTGTCCGTATTTGCGAACTGCCACGTCTGGACGCTGCAAGGTTTGCTCACCCATAACTGGTTCCCAGTCTTCTCCACCTTCGTATCGGGGGACTTCATCTCTATCATTTACATGTTCGTGTTCCTGCGCTACACCCCGGACCGCAAGCAGGCCTGGAAAATCATCGCCGTCTACGCGGCTGTACTGTCGATTATCACCACGTACGCAGTGCTAGGAGGTCGGGGCGTATTCACAAGCTTGAGTAGGGACCAGGCGAACGACATTATGGGCTACCTAGCTGTGTGCGTGACTCTGGTGCTCTACAGCTCACCGTTCCTCAAGATTAAGGACGTTGTCAAGTACAAGACGGGGGTGTTCATCCCGATCCACATGGTGATGGCCGGCACGTTTAACAATGCGATGTGGATCACGTACACGCCCATGTCTGGCCTTTGGTTCCTCTTCGTGACCAACGTCTGCTGTGCCATCCTCGGCGTCGCACAGCTAACCGTGTACATGATCTACCACCCGAGCAAGCATCCGCTCGGCTATGGAGCCACACTGGAGGACTTGCTTGAGAAGGAGAAAGAGGACGACGGCATCCTGTCTATCGCGATCGACCGGACCAGCATGCAGTCGTCCACCAAGGCTATCCCGCAGAGCCCCGTGTATCAAATGATCAAGTCGCCGCTTGCTCCTCTTCGCTCGTAAATATACAGAAGCCTGTAAGTTAACTTTAAACATGCCAATTTAGACATTAATCGTCGCCCAAATTGACAGTTTGCCGCTTGCTGTTGACTCAACAGCTAGCGGCAGAGTTGAGCTGCGCCTGCTCAATGTCGACTTGTCGCCGCCGTCGCGACTCGCGTAGGTCATCTAATCATCAGGGATTACACTGCTGCTGCTGTGCGGTCCAATCACGTTGCGAAGATTCTCTTTGGCTCAGCATCCAAGTTTTGATGAACACGGTTGTCCGAATACGTCGCTTCGCATCCTCTCACGACAGCCGCATCAGTCTGCATCTTGCGTTGTTCGACACACCCTTTTAGCTCGATAAACATGGTGAACATTGTTGTGGAGACGCTCTTTCGCGTGCTAGCGTCGCTTACCTCCATTAGCGTCACGCTCAGTATGATACCGTCAATGTACCAAATTTACCGCAAGAAGGATACAGGCATCGCGTCCGTGCTGCCGCTCATCTGTATGGTGGCCAATGCACACGTGTGGATGCTCGACGGCGCTATCGTCAAGAATTGGTTCCCAATGTTCGCCACCTTTCTCACATCCGACTGCATCGCCATCGGCTACGTGGCCATCTTCTTCTGCTACGCGCGCGACCGCAAGAAAGCTCTTCGCAGGATCATCATTGGGGCTACTATCCTGGGTCTTATCACGATATACGCGATCCTAGGCAAAGCTGGGCATACGAACCAGTCGAACGACGTAGTGGACACGACGCTGGGTATCTTGGGCGTAATGGCCGGTCTCAGTATGTTCAGCTCGCCATTCGAGCGGATAATGAAGGTGCTGCACTACAAGTCGGCTGCGTTCATCCCGATCCCCATGGTAGCTGCAGGTGCACTTAATAATGTTATGTGGATCGTGTACTGCCCATTGATCGGAAGCTGGTTCTTGTTTGGAGGCAACGCGTTGTGTCTGCTGCTCAGCATTGTCAATATCGCTCTCTACCTCGTCTACAACCCCAAGACGCATCCACTGCGGCTCGAAGAAGGTGATCCTGATGCAATTGAAGGAAATTTCACAAAAATCGAGCCAGCGTCACTGTCTATGGCCCTCTCGCCGCTACCGTCCGACGACGATGTTGGTCTCAAGAGCAAACAAAACTTGCACAGCCCAGCGTATAGTTTGGCGCGCTCGCCGGTTGCAGGTATTACGTCAGATGTAAGCAGTCGTGTCTAACTTCGATCTATTAAAATTGTAATGATTTCACTCTCGACATGCATGAAAAAGTGTAAACGCCAATATGCAAATTGAAGAAGAGGATTCAAGCACATCACAAGTACAAGACACTACACTTACGGTTTCGATGGACATTGTTGCCTGTTACAGTTAGCTCACACCATCGAAAGGTTTGCAAAACGTGAGCGTATGTACAACTTTGCTCAGTTCAATTTCCCAGCATGACCCGTCTTGGTACGCCAGTTCATCACGAGGAGTCGCTGTTCACGTGGTGTCCGTGGCCATGAACATGTCCCTGGAAGGGCAGATTCATTGAGTACGCGGACAAGAAGCTTGGCTTCTGACTAGAAGCAAAAGCAGCAGCATTGGCCTCGGTTGTCGTTTTCATGTCGACTTCCGTAGCTGCGTTCCACTCCAGGAACCTTTGGACGACCTCTGGTATTTCGTGCTGGTGGGGCAACCCGTCCACGCCCATTTCCTCGTATAGCAGCCTCGAGTCCACTCTATCCCTACCGTGGCGCAACATGCAGCGCGACAGCCCTTCGGCGAAGATCTCGCCCGTCTCGGGACACTTAAACTGCGCCAAAAGGAAGAGCCAGTCGTCATCCCAATACACGTTGCGTGTATGCACCTCGTAGCGCTGAAAGAGCTTGATGTCCTTAAAGTGGCGGATCCCTTGCGATCCAAACACGAAGTACCAGCGGTTGCGAGCGCATGCATGCAAAATTCCTTGAGCACCGCAGCCGTACCAGATGGCCAGCTCCATGCTGCGATAATAGGCGTTCTCCGGCAGCTTGCCAGTGAAGTTGCAGTCCTTCAATGACGCTCGTGTCTTCCATACGCCGGGGTAGCGCAACAGCGCTCCGGGTACTTGCGGCGCAGCACTCCCGCCCCCATATGCCACAGGATGCGGGGGATCATTCGCACAGGCCGTAACTGAATGAGCTCTGGACGTCGCAAAACGTTTTGTGAGACCGTCGACGTGCAGTGCGGAATTCGAAGCATCATTTTATCTTTGTTTTCGTAAAGGTCATTTTGACTTGATTTTGTAAGGAAAACTTATCAGATGCAAGGTTGAAGTGGGGACCATCACTCTGTGTCCGCACGCAGATATGTTTTCTTCACTTCCGCATTCTCCGCGCGCCACGCAAGTCCAAGAGAAGAGCAAAGGAGGAGAGAGAGGGATGCTGGACACGAAAAACGCCACAGAGGACACGCCCACGTCGCAAGATGCCAAGACGCTCGTCCCGATGTCGCTGAGTCTGTAGGTTACAAGGGGCAGTGACTTACAATTGTGGCCGACGTGACTTGACGTTTGTATGCAGAGTGGCAAAAAAGGAGAAGATCTTACAAATGGAGGTGGCCAAGCTGGGGAAGTTACTGGCTCAACGCAACGAGATGCTCGACGGCTTGCAAGAGAGCCACGAGTACCTGCTCACGACGAACGGACAGCTTCAGTGAGTGGCCTAAAGTCTTTTAATGCTACATGTTGAAGTACGCTGGTTCAGAGCCTCTGGTACACGTTGGTGCGTGAAGGGAGAGAAGTCGTCTGCGGCGAGAGAGGCTGGTGTCGCTGCGGACACTGCTGGAGGCCGGTCAAGAACAGCACGGAAAGGACAAGACGGGGGCTTGCGACGTTATCGGAGTGAACGAACTGGACGCTACTGCTGAGAAGTGTGGTGTGCTCAAGGGTATTATACTTGGGTTGGTGGATAAACGCGCTGGACTGGAGCAACAATGCATGGGGCTGGAGGAACAGACAGCGCGAGAGGCGGTGGCTCTGAGAGCGAAGGAGGAACGACTGAGTGAAGGTACTAAAATGCAGGAGAGAGATCAGCATGTCGCCGTTGTCGTAACTAATGTGCTGCTTTTCTATAGTCCGAAACTCGCTTCTTCTTCTGCACGAAGACATTCATTCAACCCAGTGGAACTTCGCTGTAAATGACGTCGATGCCGTTTTCTAACGTGTGCTGTTTTTCAAATCAATCTGACAGATTGTCGATTTGATTCCAGAATGACGAAGCCGAGCTCTCTGCAGAGGACAAACACCTCAATGCTGTCAGTCAGAACGCTCAGAGTGAAGCAGCAGCTGTGGAAAAAGTTGACACAGCGCTGCGAGCTGAAAAGGCTGCAGTTGAAGACCTTCGAGCAGTAAGCTTGTTTTATTCCTTTGCTGCTCTATAAAGTTTTCATTAACCTTGGAGTTGACAGACCTGGCTGAACTACGAAGACATGGTCCACGAAGAGCATCGTCAAATCGCAATTGAAAACGAAGACGCTAGAAGGTGAGATAAAGTTGTCATGATGATAATCTCTGACACACATATGCAGTGAACAGCGAAAATGTCAGAAGCTGCTTGAAAGCAACGGGGTACGAGAAATCGAGGTCGCTCGCTTTTCAAAAGCAGCTATTGATAAAGGGAATGTGTGTAGCCAACCTGCTCAGCTGATGAGGAAGTTCTGCAAATAGCACGAGATCTACAATTACGACTGCAACATCTAAACGTATGCACTCAATCGCTGCATTGTCTTTATAGTGATTTAATACATGTAATTGCGCTACAGGAGGAACTGACAAGTACCAAGTTCTTCAAGCGAGAGCTAGCTCTACGAAAAAAACAAGAGAAGGACATGCTGGCAATCGCGCAGTCCAGCATTAAGGTACCGCTATCATAATATTGAGTCGAATCTCCACTTTACTTACCTCTGAACCCACCGAATAGGCAAAAGAAGAACAGTTGACTTGGTTGGATCGTCAGCGCTTGCATCTTGAAAACGAGCAAAACGAAGCCGTAAAGGTTCACGCTGCAGATGAAGCTGGTATGACCTCAAATTTTTAGCTCGTGCTTCTGTCGTGCTTGCTAACGACATATTGTGCTTCAGCTTACCGTACATTTGTCAAGGAGCACAAGTCTGCAATGGCTTCTCTGGAAGCACAGATCAAGGGTATTGAAAAGGAACTGAAAAGTACAGAACGTGCTATTACCGCCCGAAACAAGAAGGTGGCCACTATCAACAAGAAAACTGTACAGAAGTCAAAGGTTCTTCAAGAATGGAAAGTAAAGATCGACGCAAAGCAGGATCAAGTCACAAAGTCTGCAGCCACTCAAGGGCTTGTCGATGCTGAACTTCTGAACATGCAAAAATCATTGAAACAAGAACAACTTCGTGTGGCGCAGATTCAGGGACTTCTCAAAGCTCAAGAAATGGAGTCAGAGGAGTTGCATTCATCTTGCGCGGTGGTCGAGTCCGAAATTCAACACACGCATACGTCGCTAGCTACGATGAGGGCCAACATCACGGCGACTCAAACAGCCGTGAAAAACCGCATCGACGAAGTTCGCGATAAGTTCTTGAGTGCATTCGTCATAGAGGACGCTGAAAACCTGATCCAGTTGCTGAACAAAGAGGTAGGCGGAACGAAAGTAAGGCTAACGGCATCCGGGTCATTTCACTGTGGGTTGGTCGCTTGTATCAGATCGAAAGCTGGACAACGAAGGATTCAGTCGAAGTAGATGAAGCCATTGCTCGCCAGACGATGAAGCTAAAACAGAAATACGATGCCTTGATGGCCGAAAATCGCAAGAAGTTTGGCAAGACTCTGCTGCAAAAGGTTAGTCGACCCATCAATTAACCAACTGGTCAATCAAGCAAACTGGTACATTTTATACGGTTGTAGGAAAAACAATACAACGCAAAACTCGATAAATTGAAGAAAACGACGGCAGCGAAGAAGTCGAAGCCCGCAGCAAGCTCCACTAACAAGGCAAAAACTGTGAAGAAACACAGCATGGATGAACCAGCTCCTCAGATTTTTGTATCTGCGACGAGCCACGAGCATGATTCGGATGAGACCATGGATAACCCCGCACCTGAAGAAAACGATACCAACAACAGAGATCCCGATCCAACAAGGATGGAGCGCCCAATCAATGGAGGCGATCTCAGTAAGGTATGTCTGGTTAGACGCGATGCTTGGCGATACTTGCACTAAATTTTCGGAGCTCACCCATTCTACACTTCAGCAGGCCCCACCTTCCAAAATGCGCTTGTCAGAGCTGCACACGACGCAACGAGAAGCGAGTGGAGCGCCAAAACCAACTCCAAAGCCTGTTCGACGTGGCCTCAATCTAGTAGACGAGTCTCCCCAGACAGACAAGGAGCTGGCAGATATTTTCACTACCGACGGAACGAGACTCGATAATGCTTCTGGAGTCCGTCCACGTCGATTGAAGAGACGCACACCAGCTCAGAAGGCTGGTAAACCAGAATCGACACTCTCCACGACTGCACTCATTGCCCACCACTATTCTACAACCGAAAGGCCAAGTCAACACCCTCTCAATTCTCCCGTCGGCTGCGACGAAGACTTCGCCGCAATGTCTCGCGCTACTCAAGATGAAGACACTACAAAGAAGACACCTTCCACTACACACCAAGCAGCTGATAATAAACCACTGCTGCAAAAGGTAAGACGCTGTTGCTTGTGGATGCGTTTGGACTTGTAAAGCTAATACACTGAAACAGGCAGATCAACGCAGCAAGGGCGTCGCCAAGCGCCGCACATCGAAGAAGACGAAGGCTTTGCATCGAGTCCGTCATTCGAAGGCAAGCCGAATCTCACTTGGCCGCACCATGGACTGGTCTACAGCTGAGACGTTCTCCTTCGACTGAGCTCCACCGGCAAATCATTTCCATCCACGTTTAACATGCTAATTTTTGCCACACATTAGACGTCGTAGCGTCCTTCGTCATGGAAGCGCCACCCACCAAGCTGCAATGGCGCATAATTGCAGCAAACAATGCAGCAAACATTTGCGACACTAGCGCACTCACCACCACGGTGACCAACAATCACTGTTCGGCTCGAATTCTTCAAGCTCCAAATGGAGTCAACGTGACTGCTTACGCAACGGTCTCTTGTTCGACCTGTCAGCCAAATTGGCTGAGCCAATCATATACTTTTCGAGTCTCAATCCAGCCAATAGTTCTCGAGTGTAGAACGTGTTGGCGGTCTTGAACGAGGGGTGCAGGAAGCGCGTCAGTAGCGGTTTTGCAGTCTCCGATTCGAAGCTATTGATCAAAGATGTTCTCTTCTGTCCTCCGCTCCGCATCCCGCCAGCCTCTGAGCAGCGCCGCTTCCATGACGGCAATGGCGTCTGCCCTTGGCCTCGCCAGCTTCTCGTCTACCGCACGCAACGCTGAGGAACCAAAGGTAGCGCTGAGCCCCAAGGAATTCCGCTCCTTCAAGGTAACAAAGGTGGAGGAAGTGACCCACGACACCAAGCGTCTTGTCTTCGCCCTTCCTAGCAAGGAGCACGAGATGGGTATTACTGTTGCTAGCTGTCTGATGGCGAAGGCGAGCGTGGACGGCAAGAACGTCGTCCGTCCATACACGCCCACCAACACGAACGCCGAGAAGGGCGAGCTGGAGCTCGTGGTCAAGGGCTACCCGACCGGCAAGCTGAGCAAGCATATCGTTGACTTGAACGTGGGCGATGAGCTGGCCATGAAGGGTCCATTTGTCAAATTCGAATACAAGCCCAACCAGTACAAGAGCATCGGTTTTCTGTGCGGTGGCTCGGGTATCACCCCCGCTCTGCAGGTGGTTAAGGAGATCTGCCGTAACCCGGATGACTCGACGCAGGTTGTGCTGATCTTCTGCAACCGGACGGAGAAGGACATTATTCTTCGTGACGAGCTGGACGCACTGCAGTACATGTACCCGCAGTTCCAGGTTCACTACGTTCTGGACAAGCCTGAGGCTAACTGGGAAGGTTACTCGGGTTACGTGACCAAGGAGCTGGTCGAAAAGCTGCTGCCCGGTCCGTCCGACGAGACTCTGATCGGTGTGTGCGGTCCTCCTCCGATGATGAACGCCATCTCGGGCAACAAGGCCCCCGACCGGAGCCAGGGCGAGCTCAAGGGCCTGCTCAAGGAGATGGGATACACCAGCAGCCAGGTCTTTAAGTACTAAGTCGAGTGACCCGATCTTTCGACATGTAGGCAGTAACTGAAGCTGACTACCTCGTTACCGTATTCACTAACTGTCATGAAAAATGGACAACTGTGTAGCAATAAAGATTGCGCATCAGCTTTCACCATTCGCCTTTCGAACTTACTTCAAGCGTTAAAACCCAGTGGATTTTTGATGCACTCCATGTAAATACAGAGCCACAGCCTATAAACGAGTCGATCCTTAGAAACTCTCCTACTACAACCGGAGTCCCCATAGGCAACTTCTTGACTTGGTGTAGCGAGCACTTACTACACCTCGGAAAGTTGCGTCGTTTCCAAGTGTCCTGTTTGATTCATGAACGTGAGCTGTACGTTACCGACGCTGTCGACCTCCATAGCAGTGATACCGCAGTGGTTGTAGCGCATGCGGCCCCACGTGCCATTGGGGTCCACACCCAGCGCCTTGCACACAAACCAGCGAATGATATTGGCGTGACAGACCACGACACGGAATCTGTCCTTTGCGCGGGTCAGCGTTGACCGTATGCCGAACGTATTAGCGTAATGTTTCTGGTCTTCCTCACTCAGTTGACGCTCCTCGATCTCCAAGTCTTGCGGAATTAAATGACGGAACATGGTACGGTACGCCATTTTGAGCCGAGCGCAGTCCGACACCATGTTGTCCAGCTTCTCTCTCGCCAATTGCTGGCGGTTACCGTTCGGCAAAGGGTTACCCGGCCACGCTTCACGAAAGAGTTTGTTCTCACGGAACTCCACCGAGCCAGAAGGAAACGCGTCTCCAATACGTTCGGCCGTCTCCACTGCACGACGGACGCCACTATGGTACACTGGGAACCTGGGGAATCGCTTCAACACCATTCGCTCGGTCAGGTATTTGTGCAGGAATCGGCCCGTTGCACGCGCCTGTTGCACGCCCAAGTTTGTCAACGGTCCGTGCATGTCCGCGGACGGCGTCTGCGAGCTGGCGTAGTGGCCGTGACGCACCAAGATAATGTGCGTCGTGCGGCTCTGGTCCACAAGAGACAAGTCGGACGTGGGCTTCACAATGTGGGCCTCGGCAGCCACAGCAATGGCCGTCATCCAGTCCATCAGCGTCTGCACATTCGGTGCTCCAATAGCGCGGACACTCCCGTTGGTCAGCTTTAAGCTGAAAGAAGAGTTGTCAAGCCGCTCCACAGACGCGCCTGCAATGTCCCACGTGCCCTTCAAAGCGCCATAACGCTGCTTGCTGTCGATGGTGTAATACGAGAGCTCCTGCCCACACAGCACGAAGATGCGCTAAACATGCCACAAATAAGTATCCATAAATAAGAATTAGTATGTATTTTGTGCCACAATTAAAAGAAGCACAACATACACTCACATTCTTCCACGCCTGCAGCCCGGACTCGCCCTTTTTGGTGAGTTGGCCTTCCATCAGCACGTCGCTGGCGAAGACCTGCAACTTGGCGTCGTGGATTTTGCCCTCAGAGAAGTTGTTGCTCAGGTCGGTGACCACAGACGGACGCATCATGGAAGACGGACGCATGACGGAAGCCATCAAGGACTGTCGAGGCGCTTGACTGCCGCCCAGCACCTGCGTGGCACCCAGGCCATCGCTGTTGGGCGTGAAGTAGTTGACGGTCGACAGCCGCGAGTTGAGCATGTGTGACGGCCGCATCTCACCCTCGGACTGTGCCGGCGACACCACTTCCATTGTTGGCCCTGCCATTATGACTCGATTGGGTTTTGACGGTGCAAAATGCTGTGTGGCTTCTTGCGGACGCTGCTGCCGGGTGCCTGGACTCTACGAGTGTCTACGGTACAGCTGCATTTTGCGTGAACACTGGCTAGATTAGAAGAATCTACTTACTGAATACTTAAGCATTACTTTTCATCATCTGTCTGCACAGGTTGTTGAAGTGACGGTTCAACTTCGACGTTTTAAAGTTAATACATGTACCGCATCGCCTGTAACGGGGTACGTAGCCATAAGTGTACCCTGGTTACATGAAGTGTGACACGTCATACTTCGGGATATTTGGTACAAAGTACCAAGGTCGTCCAAAGCCAACCATTGGTTGATGACATTGAAAGACTTCCAAAAATCGCCCAAGCGCGCGGACCAAACCTCTCCCATCTGGTGGACCATGTGCGTACAAAACTGGTACCAAACATTGGTCAGACCCAAATTACGTCTCACCAACCCATGCGCTTTGTTCGGACCAAGCAATCTGATTAGAAGGGTTTACCACAATTTAAATGTTAAGTACGAAAACTACCATACAAATTCTAATCTAGGTCATGAGCTGCGTACATTATGTAGGAGGCGGACCTGGGGCCTCTGAATCGCCCTGCCGCCTACATCAACACCATCTAGATCGCCCTCCTACCGCCTACACAGCCCACAGTTTCCGTAGTGCCTCCACTGTTGCTGTGCGGAGAGTTTAACGTTGCGAGTCCTTGGTCCATTTTTGGTGTCACATCCTAGACCAAGCTGGTGCTAAACCGGTCCCAAGTGATGTATCATGTCTAGCCTAAATTTGGGTTTGGTACTTGCTTTAGGAGATTTTTGGAAGTCTTTCATTGCATTTCTATAGGTGACTTATAGTTTGTATTAAACCCAAGTTTTATCTACCTATAAATATACTCAGCTTACATTCTACCTTAATTAGGTCACTTCTCTCTCTTTTGAATAAAGAGGGGACCTGTGAACTGCCGTTCACTGAGAGTTTGTATAATCTCGGAAGCTAACTTCCTCTAGCGCAAGGTGCTGTGTGACCCCGTCACACTTGGTAGCACTCGTAGTCAATCCACGCCACCGCGGGTAGACTACCTGAACCTCTCCGAAGTTCGTTGCCATGGACAGGAGCAACTTCTCCCATATGAACGACTCTCAGTTCGAGTCGGTTCAGAAGATGGCAGGCATCTTCGGGATGGAGGCCCTGCAGATCCTGGTGGTGTCAACACCGGCCGAGCAGCTCGAGCGTGTCAATGCGTTTGACGCGTACGAGCAAGGCCTCATCGCGCATGTGCGGGAGAGCCTGCAGGCTCCGGCGGCGGAAGCAAATCCGCCTCACCCGAAGCCAATACGGCTGAAGGTTAAGCCGTATGAAGAGAAGGAAGGCGAGAACCTTCACTTCTGGGTCCGAGAAGTAGAGCTCGCGATGGACGCGGCTCTGATCTCGACCGAGCAACTTCGTGTTGCTTTTGCACTCTCCAACCTTAGCGGCCGTGCTAAGAGTTGGGTGTACACACGAGAAGCAACATCCCCTGGATGTTTCACATCCAGGGCTCAGCTGTGTAAACAGCTCCGAGCCGCGTTCCTCCCGGCGAGCTACGAGTATCACCAGCGTTCGCGTTTCCTCTCGTGCAAACAAGGGAGGCGTGAACTGCTCGAGTACGTGCAAGAGATACGGGAGCTCACGGCGTCCCTAGTGGGAAGCCCACTCAACGAACACATCAAGATGACTGTGCTCATGGACGGCCTACGAGTGGGCCCCGCACGCACTCAGCTGTTCCGGGTGCAGTCAAACACCCTTGAAGAAGCGATTTAAGTGGCTCTACAGGAAGAGTACAGCCATCGCCAAGCGCGTACGCCGGCCTCAGCGTGGCCTGGGAGTTCCATGCCGGCCCCCGGTCGAACAAGCCCCAACGGACCAGTTCCCATGGAACTCGGGTCCGCCGAACAGCGTGACAACCGCTGCTTCGGCTGCGGGAAGATGGGCCACTTCAAGCGCCACTGTCCCGCGGAAAGACTCCGCAGACGATCTTTCCCCAAGCCCGTCCTCAAGGGTCGCTGGCAGAAGCCAGGATCCCGGAGACAGGGGAACGCCGGAAACCAGTAGGGGCGGGGCACCCTACTGGGGAAGAACTAAGTCTTCGTGGTGAGTGCGCGGGTGGCGCGTACCACGGGGACTTAGCCCCTGAGAGTCTTCGCACTCTCGAATCGGCGAAGAGCAGCGGCGGGTTGCTCGTAGTACATGGATGTGTACGGGGATACGATCATCCCTTTAGAATCTTGATCGATTCTGGGGCGTCGAAGAATTTCGCACGCCGCCAGACGGTTGCTCGCAACAGCAACAAGTTGTCCGATGCTTTGAGAGAAAGCCAGGGCTACGAGACGGTGTCAGTGCGACTGGCCGACGGGAAGGTCGTCCCTGTCCCCAATGTCCAAGTGGATCTGGCCGTCAAGTTTGAAGACTTTGACAGCCTCGATCAGTTCACTGTTCTCGATATGGATCCATATGATATGATCGGCATGCCCTGGCTTGAGAAGCACGAGCCCTGGATCGACTGGCGAGGCAAGGCAATCGCTGCCAGCCGCCCTGCGCAGTCCGACAGAGCATTGGTGAGTCATGTTCCCACCTCTGTCAGGACCCGGGGCGCCCGCAAGGGCTGCCAGGGTACCAAAGCATTTGGCATATGCTTGGGAGTCGTCGACGTATATGACGGCTCCGAGGATGCTTTGATGGTGGCAGCGCCCAGAGAAGGCGCTGGCCAAGCGGGTAACTTAGCTCCGCAGACAGCTGCAGCGGTCACGAACAACAGTGTGTTCAGAGTGGGTAACAGAGCTCCACACACGGTCGCCCAGACCTTAACTGAAGAGGAAGACGTCGGATACGCTTCCTGTGTGGGTAACAAAGTTCCACACGCGGTCGCCCAGACCTTAACTGAAGAGGAAGGCGTTGAACACGCTTCCTGTGTGGGTACCATAGTACCACACGAGGCCACGAGTGCCTCGGATGTCGTAGCGCTGACATCCCTAGACATGGGCAGCTAAGCTCCACGTCACGGTCGCCGTCGTCAACGACGCCGCCGCCTCAAGTCGGATCCGAACTTCGTTCAGATCGACGTCGCTTCAAGCGACTCGGAGTCCAGGGCCCGGGCTTCTCCGACAAGACCGGTGGAAGAGTGTTATCACATCTTCGATGGCGAGACCGGTTTACCCGTCAAGGCATCTGGTGTCCACTTGGAACCGTTGCCAGAGGTTGCAGAGATACCGAACCTCGAGGAAATGACGGTTGAGTCTTTCCTGGCCAACCTCAAGGCTGGAGAGATTGCCCAGATGGTGCTCATGAGACCTGAGACCACTCGAGAGGAGCTGAACTCCTCTTCTGTCTTGGACGAGAACGTCCTGGAAGACCTGAATAAACAGCGTCAGACGCGCTTGGGTTCTGAGATCCTTAAGAACCCCAAGGATCCGGTGTATCCTTTGGTGACGGAGTATGAGGACGTGGTGAACAAACACCCACCGACCCAGCTCCCACCGGATCGAGACGTACGGCATGAGATTGATCTCGTGCCCGGCACAAAGTATTCTGTCACGAGGCAATGGCCTCTCCCGCGCGAACAGTGCGAGGTCATTTATGCCTTCTTCGCCGCGAAAGCGAAGGCAGGTATGGTGCGGGAGTCGAAATCCCCGCACTCGACGCCGATTTTCTGCGTTCGGAAGCCGAACGGAAAGTGGCGTCTGGTTCACGCTTATAACAAGCTGAACAACGCAACGGTGTCGGCCCAAACACCAATCCCACGAAAGGATGTGTTGTTAAACAACATGGCCGGGAGCGTACTGTACAGGGCGCTGAATTTGGTAGACGGATACTACCAGATCCTAATGCGGGAGAGTGACATCCCGCTCACCGCGGTAAGCACTTCAAGCGGCATGCTTTGGGAGTGGATCGTCATGTCGCAGGGCTTGAATAACGCCCCGGCGACGTTCAATCGCCTGGTGACGCAACTGTGTCGCCCTTTGCGTACCTTCGTACAGACGTACTTCGACGACATAGCCGTGCCGAGGGAGGCAAGATGGCCATGGAGGTGCGTCTAGGACACCTCCGACGATTGTTGGGCGTAATGCGAGCGACCAACCTCTACCTTAACATCGACAAGTGCGTTTTCGCGTCACCAGAGATTAAAGTTCTCGGTTGCTTCGTAAGCAACGTGGGCGTTCGGGCTGACCCAGACAAGGTCAAGGCCGTTGCAGCATGGCCAACGCCCCGATCCCAAAAGGATCTCCGAAAGTGGTTGGGCTTGGTCAACTACCTTCACAAGTCCAGTGCAGGGTACGCGGACTTCGCTAAGCCCTTGTCGGGCCTCCTTCAGAAGGACGTCGACTGGCGCTGGGAGCAAGAGCACCAGGATGCTTTTGATAGATTCAAGGCCAGTCTCCAAGAGGCCCCTGTGCTGGCCCTGCCGGACGAGACGAAGCCGTTTAGCGTCGTCTGCGATGCCTCCGATTACGCCATCGGGTGTGCATTGCTGCAGGCCGACACGGCTGGACACGAACGAGTCATCTCGCTCCAGTCCAGGCAGCTCAAAGCCGCCGAATGGAACTACCCTGTCCACGACAAGGAGCTCCTGGCAATGAAATATGCCCTTGTGAAGTTTCGTGTTCACCTTCTGGGCTCCCAGGCCCTTCGTGATCTACACAGACCACGCGTCCTTGAGGACGACGACTAACTCGCCTCACCTCTCCCAAAGGATGGCGAGGTGGCTGTCCTTCTTCGCGGAGTACAACTTCCGCGTCGAGTACAAGCCGGGCAAGCTCAACGTGCTTGCGGACGCCCTCTCTCGGCGTCCTGACTATGAGTTGGCCAACATCACACGGGTGACAACGGATCTTTATGATCGGATACGCATGGCGTATCGGGACGATGAGGCTGTCGCGCCTATCGTCAAGCTCCTTATGGCAGGAACGAGCGCGAAGTCCGACTGGTCTCGTCGCGACAGCGCTCCCGGCTCCACCGATATGAGCTGAAGGATGGCCTCCTCCATTACCGAGTGGGGCCCAATGAACCTCCACGGGTGGTCGTACCCAACGACGAGGATCTGAAGTTCGATATCCTCGCGGAGGTGCATGACGCGCCCTCCAGCGGCCACTTGGACCGCGAGAAGACCTTTCTGTCGGTCTCTCAGTCCTTCTGGTGGACCCACATGTACAAGTGGGTCGCCCGGTACGTTAAGACATGCGAAACATGTCAGCGGGTCAAACTCACAGGGCACTCTTCGGCACCACTACAGAGCCCGCCCGTACCGGCTGACTGTTGGAAGTCGATGAGTCTTGACTTCATCTTTGGTCTTCCCGCCGACGGACACGGCAACACCGGAATTTTGGTGTTCGTGAGTCGGCTGAGCAGATGGTACATTTCGCTCCGGTTTTCGTCACTGTTACGGGCGAACAAACCGCAAGGTTGTTCGTCGATGGCGTGTTCCGCTATCACGGTCTCCCGGAGACGATTGTCTCGGACCGAGACACGCGGCTCACGGCAGCGTTCTGGAAAACGCTGTTTTGTTAACTGGGAACTCGTCTGCAGATGTCCACTGTGGACCATCCGCAGAGAGACGGCCAGACAGAGCGCGTCAATCGAGTGCTCGAGGACACTCTGGGCAGTGTGTGCGCGGCAGCACCACGTACGTGGTCGACGCAGCTTCCAGTTGTTGAGTTTGCGCTCAACAACGCGGTGCACGCGTCCACGGGGCTCCCGCCGTTCTACTTGAACGGCTTCCGTCACCCCAGAGTGCCTCTCACTCTTCGAGGAGACTCTGACTCCTCTATTCTAAGTGGGGGAGAGGCTCGGAAAGCCCTTTCCTCCCAGGTCTCGGATGTACGACCAGTTTCGCTGCGGAAACAAGTGGAATCCTTTACGGATACCAAGCTGAGCGCTGTCAGCAGGGCCCGCGATGCCATGGCAAAACTAAAGGAGTACTCCGACAGACATGGAAGAGGAAACTTAAGTGTATTTAGAGTGGGGGGGGGGCTTAGTGTTAGACACGAGGAACCTGCCTCTTGACACTGTCAGCTCTGTCGGCAACAACAAGCTGAAGCACCGCTTCATCGGACCATTTGCAGACCTGGCCAGACATGGTGCGTCGTAAACCATCGACCTGCCAAAGTCAACGACGACGCACCCGACGTTCTATGTTGAACGTCTTAAGCGGTTCTTGGGCTGGACTTATAACCAATGAATGCCTTGCATGCATGCAGACCAACAGTCTGCCAAATGTAACCATTGGTGTATCTCACACCAACGTGGAAAACTTCTTTCGTAACCAAGTGGCTATGAGGAGCCACTTTGCGGGAGCCCCGTATCACCTACGGCTCTGGTACATGCTGGAGTTTTTGATTGCCTAAAGAGAGATATTATCCATATAGCTTCTGCATAGATGCCATTTGCACTACTCTTTCGCGCTAAGATTTTCCTGTTGCTAAATGGGTAATATCAGGTTTCCTGCGTACTACACGTAGAATTGTTTTAGCCAAGTAACAAAAATACCCAAACAAACAAATAAACAGTTCTCATTTTTACCAGAAACTGGCTTTGCTTTCCTATTCAAGCGAATCTATACTTTCGGACGAAGGTATAGTTAATCGAAGTGAAAAAACAACAACTTACGCTTCCTCATACACGTGCGCTAACGTGTACACCGAGGTAGTGGGCTTAAAGTAGACCCATTACAGTAGGTAGTCGATGTATGAGGGCGCATCGTATTGCTGAGCCAAACCGCTTTCGATGAAAGCTATCACTAAGATGCCACAGCTGGTAGGGTCGCGTCGTTGGTTATCGCGGTTGCATCTCGTCTTTATATCTTCTCTTAACCTAAGAATGGTGAGAGCCCACTCTTGAACAGCTTGTACAGTGGCTTTACCGTTTCTTAAATTCATGACCGTGTAGGTTCACTTTGACTTGCAAAATACATACACATACCAGTGTTTTCTATTCATCAAAACGGCTCCGACGATCTTATCATTAGATTTTTCGACAGTTTTTTGCCCTCTAAGCCAATTAATTGTCTGATCATCGTTTGTCATGGCCATCAAAGGTGTCGTAAAAGTGTCCTTTCTCGGCCTTGTTCGCAGCAGCGTCACATATCCGTTCGATATATGTCTCGAGAACCATGTCGACCATCTCTCTTTTCAGGGCGAAATCAAGCAAAGCTAGTTCTTGCTCCTCTTTTACGTTAGCGAATTGGACGCACGTGCACACGCCTTCTAAACTAAGATCTTGCATATCTCTGAAAAGTGAACTTAAGCTCACGCAAACTATTCCGTTGACTATTACTAAAAAATCAACCCAGGCCAATGGACTGAACCCACACAACGATCATTTCAAATGTTGCAAGCCCTTGCTTCAATTTTTGTGCCATTTTTACAAGGTTCTCAATAAATCAGCAGTAATATTGTGATCCAAAACGTCTTTATCTTGTTCAAAAATCTCACCATAACAGTACTCTCCGGAGGCTTAACATCTTCACGACTCTAGTAGATTTGACGACACTGGTTCGCCAGAGATAAGGCCTTGTCAACCATTCTTTTGGTAGCAATGGGTCGTAATTGTATCTTCGTAACGGCAAACTCAGCTAGGACAATGTCAGTAATTTGCTACGAAAATCATCGAAATAAACAAGAGCAAAGTACCCTATCGACTGAAAATCGCGGCGAACACCTTTGTAAGCGCCTCAGCTTTTGGGGATTTCAGCATGGCTACGCAGCAGCCAAAGTCGCGCAGGTAAGACTCGTCCAATAACAGCTATAAATCTGGGAGTTCGACGCCTAGTCTGGCGTAGCTTCCTTTTATTTTGTTGTTTCTTACACCAAGCGTCATCGACGATTGCTTATAGAAGGTCTAGCAGCATTACCACAAAACAGTGTGTGGTTAGCCAGGGTTGGTAAACCAATGTATCGTCATCATATACATACCTGATGCTTCGAACCGCACCCACATGTCGAAGGTCGTGTCCTCAAGACTGACTTAAGTGGTGCCATCGCGATACATCCAATTCAGTGTCGGGTTGAGCGTCCACGTGAGTTTGGCTTTCGTTCTTGCTCTCCTCCTCGCTGAGATGATTAGCAGAGGCGTCTGACACCGATGTCCGGCGCTTCTGCCCTCTAATGAACGGAGACAGGCAGCGGAAGGAAGGGGGGGGGGGGGGGTCTGCGGCGCTGTCGTACGGCACGAGGTGAGTGTGCGACGACGTATGGTGGCCGTCTGAGAGAAGGGATTTGGAATGAACGGTAGCCAAAGCTGCGTAAAATAACGTTCTTTGTACGGCATCAGAGCGTTTAACCTAGAATACGAAAACGACTTTGAAAACGACAAAAAAGTGTCTCAAATTTTAATAGGAAATGTGTTTGTTTGTCTATAAGCGCATCAGAGACGAAACGAAGAACAAATCCCCCGGAGGTCAGCTCGAGTTTTGCCTCCCTCTCCAGCGCCGACGATGGTGGACGACGCCGAGAGCGACAAGTCTGTCGGCGTCTAACTCAGCGACGAAGCCTCGGCGTCAATTCATTTATTGGCGCAGCAAGCATTTTAATGTTGATTAAACAGCTATTAGCACTACGAGAGAGCACAAGCCATAGCTGGTAAATGATCTAAAAATGTAAGAAGAAGAAGAAGCGTCAAATAAACATACAAACCAAAGGAAGCAAGATTCCTCTGGGAAGAAAGCTAAGCAGGTGCCAGTGACGGAGACAGAGCCGGTGCTCGAAGGATGGGTTTAGCCTGTAGAATTGTATAAACTTCCTGTAATACTGAGACACTGAATATTTGACTTGAGTCAGGAATTTTGCTCCCTAGCCCGTGGTTTCCTGGCTCGATCAGTAGAATGAAGATACATAGCGAAACCAAGTATAATATGGCTACTAAACTGACAAGTCCGTCGAACGTTGCGTTTAGAATACAAACCTCATACACACAATACATCTACAGCATTTAATTACCGTCATTTAGAAAATATCGACAAACGTGTGCCATCATGAAGGAGCATATTTTGACCTGGCAATCATAGCACCAGTTTTTGCAAGTAGGTGAAGAGAATTAACCCCTTGAACCCGAAGGCTTTTCGCCCCCCCCCCCCTCATCGACCGAATTAACGCGTATTTCTCGGGTAAGGGGAAACATACTGAAAGGAGGTTTTTGCGGTATCAAGTATGATTGTGTATTTTGGAAAGACACAATATATATACCTACCCTCCAAGAAATGACTCGCATACAAACGTGTACATTCACGATATTGATCCTGAAAAATCTATTTTATCATGTATCTTGTATTGTATAAGTAATAGACAGTACGATGCAGTGGCTACCACACGCCAAAGCCAGAAGCGTCGCCTAAATAGTTTGATGGCTAGAGCTGTATAAAAACGCCAGTAGAAAGTAAAAATAATAGTATACAGAAATCAAGAGAAGTAAAAGGACGCAGCAATTTTTTATTCTTACGTCTCGGACGCTCGCGCACATTTAGAATGCGGTGAGATATCGTCAGTTGGTGCGTCGCTGGACACCTCGGCTCCCTCTTCACACACTTCTGCGTTCAGTGACTCCTCCGCCGGCACACGCGCACGCATGTTCCTCTTCCGAGCCATCTTCGGCAGAAGGTTTCCATTACGCCAGGCTTTATGCCAAATCTCGAAGCAAGACATGAGAGCACCATTGTGTCGGTGCCGAACCTTATTGCACAGGAGCACGCGCCACGCCTTTGGCTTCTTGAACAGCGTCGTCAGTTTGCAATTGCTGCAATAGAAAGAAGAGTCCCCGCCGCGCGCACCATCGGTGCCTTTCAAAAGATATCACACCTTACACGCTCGGGTGCGCCTCTTACGCCCACTCTGATTACTACCAGGTCTCCACTCGTCGTTTAAAACAGCCGTATGGCCGTTATACTGAGGCGCAGATCGAATTTGGACGGCGTAGCTTTCGCTTCATCGTGGTCGGGAAGTCCAATCCACTCGCTGTATCTTCCTTTGTTTCTTCGTCCAGCTGGGTAGCACGAAATGATTTGGGAGAGCAGCTTTCAGCAGTATTCAAAACTGAGGTTTCCACGAAGGTTTGGTTCAGGCTGCGCTGTATCTGTGAGCTCCCTACACTACGACCAGAAATACAAGTTAGTATACCATTCTTATGCTGTATGTAGAGGAACTTACAGCTGTTGACACTGTCGTTGCCGGAGCTGATGACTTCGTCAATACAGGACGTATCATGAGGAGAGACACATAGAAGAACACTCGACTGAGGGCCCGGTAGCTCATAAGAATCATTCGCAGCTACTGGCGTTTCTGCGATGTCGCCTGAAGAAACTTCTGTACCACATACAACACATACAAGTTTATATAATGCACAAACGTGTATGTACATCTTGTTGGTCAAACCTCCGTCTAAACGTGCCACGTCCTCTTGAAGACATGAGCTCGGCATCGGCTGATGTGTCTTGCTGCTGATTACCACTGCCCAATTTGTATTGTCAGATTGAACTAATCATTTGAACAAAAATGCAGCACACTACGTTGGTTTTCGGGTCGTGAGGCTGCGTTTGTAGACCCGCCCGCCTACCAGTTTTCTTTGCCTGAAACGCCGCTACATACCCACATGCGCTACGAATGTCTAGCAGGATTATAGTTATTTTAACAAGTCCATCTGAGGTCAGCTTTGTCGGCAAACCGCATTAGTTCCTCCTCTTCGATAAAAAAGCCCTCTCCGCGCTTGTCTTTCTTGGTCTTCTAAGGTTTTAGGTACACGAAGTCGACTGACAATCCGGTAGGCTTCTTGCTGTGCCATCCTGCCTTCTTCAGCTCTCTCCATCTCACTTGGAAAGCCATTACGTGCCGCAGCACCGAGACCTATGCCCTTTGCAGCGAATCGCAAACTGACAGCAAAAATCAGTGGTGCTCAGTAACGTCATTGTCATATTGCATAAAGGTATGTGTTGTGTGATTTTGATTTGTTACGCGCTTTTCTCATGTAATCATGGCCTTTTTAATCTTATTATTTTTGTCGAGTGGAGTTCCAGGATACATTACCTACCCCTCGTTTACTTGGAAAATGAAAAGACGCTTACAAAAACCAAGTATAGCGGACCGCACGCATTAAGCGTTTTACGGTAACGTGTCCGGTCCAGGCTCTCGGGTTTGAGGGTTTAAATAATCTGGCAGGTGAACATGAACGAGAGGAAGCGTGTGTCTGGGCCCTGCGCTTAGTGTTATTCCCGACCAAATTGTCTACCTTTGCCAGTCCAAATCGGCGACAGTGTAAAGCAAAGTGGAACGTCCCGTAATTAATTTTTTTAATTTTTGATTTTTTTTTTAGAAAAAGCCTGTCATGCAAAGTTGATTTAGTGTAGTGCAAAACTTTACGTGCCGTACTCCATAGGTTCGCTACAAATAGCTGCCGCCACTGACAACGCACAGTGGCGCGCCATCTTGTTAACCAAGCGCAGATCCATACATGGCAAGCTATGCTCTGCAGCGTTTTTAAGCAGCTGCATCCGGCGCTCTGTTTTCTCTCCGTGTGGAGCAAGAAACATTTCGTCATGACTTAAGGCAAGATAAGCCTTAATGCGTGCTTTTAATACACTAAAACACCCTGCCGCACAGTAAAATAGACACAAATGTTAACGGATTTTCCCGAATACAAGTCCTGTAGGAAATACAAGTCCGCTCACAAATGACAGAATCTGCTAAATAATAGAAGTCCTGTATCAAATAGAAGTCCGTAGTATAGCGAACATTTTTTTTTTAAATGTTCATTTTTTTTTAGCGTTCACTGCCGTTGCTCGCTCATCCCCGTCCTCGGATCTTGTTCTGCTCGAGAGAGAGCTTACACGTTGAAAGTTAGTTCATTCTCAAATCAGGGCAATGACATCGAGGCGCAACTCCATGAATGAAGAAGAGAAGAAAGAGGAGAACACGGATTCAGATGTGGATGATGAGCTGGCTAACGCATTGGATGACGTCAAGCTGGTTGATGAGTAATGCGTAGTTAGGAGACGCTTAGATATCGTTTTAGTACTGAACAACCATTGATAAAAAAATTCTATCATTAAATACAAGCCCTTACCCGTTTACAAGTCTCGTCAAAATTGATTGATTTTTAGGGGCTTATGGGGATTACAAGACCGGCTTCTATTCGGAAAAATCCGTTAGTACATGTGCACGCTATAATTGTCTGTAAAACGTACCCTCAATCGGGTTACACATGGGGGAGTATGGCGCCAACCGCAACAGCTCCAAGTCCTCCTACTCAGTAATCAGATCCTCAGTCTGGCTATGAGCAGGAGCGTTGTCTAAGACAATGACAACCGTCTTGCCAGCGAAGTGGTCGCGGTACACGTCGTGGCGCTTGACCGCCTCGTACACCGCGTCCACAAACGCAGCATAGACCTCCATTTTAATGCTGCCTCTCTGGTTAGCGTAGTGTACCAGGCCCACCTCAGGTGACACGGCGCATTGCAGCTGCAGGTTCGCTCCTTTGGAGGGCGGGAGTTTGACAACAGCACGCTGGCCAATTGGAGCTCGGCCCTGTGTACGTTTGCAATACAAATTAAAATTTGTTTCATCGTAATACACAATGAAAGACCCCTTGCGCTCATGAGCCAGCAATGCTTCACCAAACTCCCTCCTCTTTTCGATATTCACATCGTTGCTACATGTTTCTGGCTCAACTCGAGCCTATGCAATAAGCACTTGCCATTAGTACAATACAAATAAAATATAAATTAAAATAGAGCTTATTACCTGTTTCACAGTATACAACTTGTCACACAATTTCTTACTTATTGTGGAGGTGCTGACACGAACTCCAAAGTCGTAGTGCAGCATCTCCTGCATCTGCACGAGCGTGTATTGGCAGTTATCCTCCAGGTATTCTACGAGGGCCTCCTCCATCTCCGGCGTGCACTTAGTGCATGTCGCCCGCGCGCCGCCTCTCTTCTTGATGTCCGGGGTTCCTCGCTCGACGATAGTCCGAGCCGTTGTAACTGGGATTCCGTTGCAATCGGCTACTAAGGCCCAGTCCTGCCCAGCCTTGTGTGCGTCGAGAACGCGTGTCCGGGCCGCGAGGCCATGCTTTGGTTCTGTTGGCATGATGCCAGAAGAAGAGATTTTGATGCCGACCACCAGTTAGCTCTGCACTAAATCGCAATTGCTCTAAAGTCAATTTTTGAAAATAAAAATTAAAAATTTCTTTGTCACTTAAGTTACTTCACACCGCTTTGCTTTACACTGTCGCCGATTTGGACTGGCAAAGGTGTATTGTGAAAACCGAACACTATGTCCATTCCAAATCCCAAGTAAAACCGAATTTAAGTGATCAGGGCAAGATATTAAAAGGCGCCTACATTTACTATATTGGGGTGTATATCGGTATAGAGAGCTATTAATCGTAGTTAATGCCAAGCGGTTAGAGGAGCCAGCAGTTTTAAAAGTTCGAGCTATAGCCATGTACTCAGCAGACTTTCGATGGAGGGCCATCACGTTACACTATGCGTACGGTGTTCCGTGCGAGCAGGTGGGCCGCATCTTTGGGGTGTCGGGCCGCACAGTACGTCGCTGGTACAAAGAGTTCAAGTCAAGTGGCCACGTAATGCCAGACAGTCGAGACTCCAGCAATGTCCGTGATCCTGAAGTATTGTCGTTTGTAAGTAAGTACGTTAAGGAGCACCCATGCTTTTACGTAGAAGAACTCCAAGCGGCACTACGCATCAAATTCGGCGCAGACAAGACAGGTCTATCAGCGTCAAGCATCCTACGGCTTCTAAAGTTTGAGCTGGGGCTGAGCAGAAAGGTGCTAGAGCGCAGAGCCCGCGAGGCGGTGCCTGATGAGATTAAAGCATTCATGTGGAAGATTCGATGCTGGTACAGCTATCCCGAGCAGCTTATTTTCGTGGACGAAACGTCTAAGAACGGGCTTGACAGCGCACGGCGGTACGCGTGGGCAAAGCGTGGAGAGCGAGTCTCCATTCTGAATTCGAGCGTAGCGAGAATTTAAGCAGTATTTTGCCTTTAAAATGCATTACAATCTACTCTCCTAGTCACTTTGATGATCGATATCCTCCATATTAACGGTGGGCTCTTGGGGTGGGTGGAGGTTTGAGAAAATTCCGTCAGCAACAAGACTGTAGTTGGGTAGTCCCAGTGCTGTTCGCAGCTCCTGTATGTCAATGGTGAGCTGCATCTCGCTGGAGCCGTTAAGTCGCACTGTAAGAGTTCGGAAACCGCCATCCTGGTGGCCTCCATCTCTGCCCGGACTACGCATAGCGTCCAAGTGCTGCATTTGACGAAAGGTAGCGTTACTGGGAAGGCTTACTTCAGCACCTTCAGGCTGACGGGCCTGACTAATAGCCCAATGTGTGCGAGCCATGTCGCCGACTTGCACGTCGGAGCGCTCTGTCAGGTACGAATCGATAGCTGTTGCCGCTGCAGAAATGCGGGCTGGGGTAGCACGTCGAATTCCTTGTCGAACTTCTTTAGCTGCGTACATGTGCAGCTGGACGATAAATGGTCCTTAAAATGTCTTTTGCTTCTTGTAGTTAGCTTGAGCTTGAGACAGCACAGTAAGCCAAGATTCACCAGAAAGTGGAGCTAACTGCGACTGCTTGGCGTGCTGCGTCGGCTTCATATACAGCTTCATGTTGGGGCGTGTGGTCTTGGTAGAATAGACAGCTAAAGCTGCGCTTACCTTTCTTTCTGCTATTAAATATACACTGTCGAAGCTATCGTGTACTTCGTCGAACTCAAACTCAGCATCTTCAACTGGTACACTTGTTCTGCTGGTGCGACCAAACTCGCCTATCTTCACCTCTACTCTAGCTCGGGTTTTCTCCATCTCCATTTCGTGTTTATACAAGCACCCGAAGGTCGGAATGCCCATCTAAGTATGGGCGTTTCATGCGAAACAGCTATAAAAGAACGACGAAGCACATTATAAAACGGAGTATAAATAGAAGGCTGCCCATCTAATTATAAGCTTTCCTCCGTTTATATATATAAAATCACTCTTATCAGCGCTTTAAAACGGTGGATTTGCAAAAAAAAATGGACATAACGATTGGTTTTCACAATAGTTCTTCATATAAATACACGCTTTAAAACCACTGGATGGTTCCTGCACGCATCAATCTCTTTTACAGTTAATGCGCAGAATCGGTGCGGTGGTGAGCTGTAAAAGCTCACTACCACCATGTTGCTGTACTGTCACGGACAGTCTGTCAGATGCATTGGCGAGCTGCTCGTTGCTGTCGTCGCAAGGAGATCAATTGCGCTATGGATTTTATCATTCGCCAGGATCGTTGAAAGGCTCGCGTTGCACTGCATGGTCTCTACCAGCACAGCTACCCAATTGCGCCGATGGGGTCAGCAACGACAGTAGCATGGACCCTGTGCTTGAGGCCACTTTGGGGCAGTCAATTTATGGTAAAACGAGTGGTAGACTTAACGAAATATCATCAGAACGGTGGACTATTGTTATAATAAGGTGTCCTCCTTTGGCCACCAAAGGATTGTTCCGAACACAAGTGGGTCTATCGCGATAGGGTGTCGGAATATCCGAGTCGGATATCGGTCCATGCCGACACTTCACTGGGAACATCTGAACCTCATAGCCTGTCCAAGCTCATTTCGCATATACTTCACCACCGAGAAACGCATTGCAATCGTCGGAACTAACCTCGTGGAGTGGGTGGAAAGAGGAATTCGGGGATGCCACCTGCCATCCGCCAAGCACTGGAACGAAGCAGTAACATGTGCACAACCCATTCCTTCCTCAGTTTCCAGCGTCGAGACCGAGCACATTAGCTGTGCAATCCACCATTCATCCATTTGCGCTGAAGGACGCAGCTGTCTAACAATGAAGCAGGAAGAAACGCATGACCACACCGAGGCTCTATCGTATGAAGAGACGGCCGCCCTGTTGAGTATGAGCGACAAGAAGCCGTACACATGTCGAGACACTATGCCGGCTGTTCACGCCATCCGTTCGCGATCGACTCTACCCGATGGAAACGAATAGCACATGTCCGCGACCTCGCAATGTACAAGGAGCGTCGAGCTCGCTGGAGACACAACAACAAACGCAAACTCGGCTCACGGTTGGCAGATTACGACTACGTAGACGACGGTACCAAATTGCTACCAGCTACGCTAATGATCGGCACGTTCCCCGGTGACTTGGAATCCGTCATGTTCGGGCTGCAGAGCTCAACCGAAGACGCCACGCGACTACGAGCGTCGTACCTAGGGGACAATCTCGTGGACGAGAAATTGTTAGCTGCACCTCTGGAGTCTCCAAGCTACGACAACCCGCTGCGGTCGTGTACTTTGAGGTGTCGAGGCTTACGTAGCGGCGCCACAGCTGCCAAAGTGACATCACGACAGTTCTTTAGCTCGCGTGCTATTGAGACGGTGTACATTGAGTCCACAGGGATCACGGAGCTCGGGAATGGAGAACGAGTTGGCTACGAGCTACTACAATCGGTGGAGGTCCCGGGATTCGGTGGCTTTAGCAAGAACGGCAGACGGCAAGCGGTTATCTCGTACTGCTACGTGTATCGCCAGCCATCCCCAGACGTTATGGAGGTGTTCATGTTAGGCTCTACTTCTTGTGACGGTGTGTTTCTTGGCGGCGCTTTAGCCAAGATGCACAGTCTGCATCGACTTGTCCACTGTGCTGAACGCAAGAAACTCGCGTGGCTTCTGAATTCCAGTCAGCCGACACTAGCCAATCCAAAAGCTGGAGGCTGTTGCGCCGAGTGTTTTCGCTCCTTTGGGCGGTGGCCACATCGTGCCGAACGACTGTGTAGCGCCTGTGACGAACGGGTCTGTGCGAGCTGCACGGCATATCGCCAAATGCACTTCGCACTGCCATTCCGTCGCAAAGTCACCCGCTCCAAACTTGCCTTCTGTGGTCGCTGTCTCCAACGAGCCGAGGAAACAAGTCCGATGACGGTAGCAGCTTTCGAAGCCATGGAACAAGGGGAGGACTTTGACTTCGACACTGTCGACAGCTCCTTGCCACCATATTCCAACCCAAAGTGGAGCAGCCAATGCCTCGACGAAGACGACCTGGCGATGACCATCCTGGGCGACTAAAAATCTTGACATTTGACTCCCATCGGAAGGTGTTGAATGTCTGAAGCAAAAGATAATAATCTCACAACAAAATATTTAATAAAACGACCGGCGTATTGAGTTCCCTGTCGTAGTGTTTTTTGTGGCTTGATAACTTTAATTCATTGAATTCCTGACGTGCCAAGTATCGGAAGTCGGTGCGCTTTGTGGAAATGCACACTGGCGTCGTCCATAGCTGCACAGACCATGATAACCAGCGCCATATCGACGCCAATTGCTGTCTCCACGTGGTAAGAATTGCCTCCGAAGTTTGTCATCCTGTTGCTAGCTGGGCGATAGACCTTGGCGATAGGTTCCCGTCGACCTCCGCGTCCTCGCTCCAGATACAACACGGCAGCTCGTTGTCGCCACATTCCGTGACATCCGATCCGACTTTTGCCTCCTGTGTGTGGGTCATCGACTTCAGCAAGCAACGGCTCTCCTCTTCCAGGTACAAACTTGATTTTAAACGTCGTCAGCACCTTCGGCTGTGGCGACCGCCGCTTGCCCAAACAAACGTCGTAGGTCGCTGCTGTGGGGTGGTCTCTGTGCGTCAAATGGGCCACCGGGATACCGTACTCGTCCAGCAGCCACTTCGTGCGGCCATCTGAAAGTTCGCCCTCAATTGTAGGCATTACACGAAACAGGACGCGACCGGACTCGGCTTCGCGCACTGCGTAGCCGTTGATGTCGATGGTGTGCGTCCAGAAATTGTCCGTGAGCTCGAGTGTTGTGACGCGACGGCGGCAAAAGCGCGGGTTCACCACGAACGGGAACTTCCATTGCGCCGCTAGCGGCGTGGCCAGGAACTTCTGCATGGATAAGGCTGCCCCCATTGCCGCGGTTGCAGCTCTTTACCTGTATCGGTATGCAGTAGAGTGTCGACGTCCAGGTGGAAGAGCACAACATAACCTGCATGATTTAATGTATAAGGAAAGTCGATCTCATGTGGGTTAGAATCTGGTGAATACGAAGGACTTTTAAAACCGTCACACATTACAGTCTACAAAACCTAATGCTTTCTGGCACCGCGAATTGGTACTGTCTACTCACGGGCCAGACTGCTGAAAAAGCGGCGCCACTCTTGGCGCATGCAGACAGTAACACAGAGACTACTACGAACTCTCGTCGTTCGGCTGTAGCGACTGTAGAGCAGCCACATAGAGTAAGGCTGCGACTAGCAATGGCAACGAAAGTGAGACGATACGAGCGAGAGACATAATATCATGTCGGCAAGTGGCAATTTGCGTTTGCCCATCATGTTGAAGTGAAGATGCATTTACATCACACTCCGAAGTTTAAGGTTTCTGTTGCAGGACTGCCCCTGCCTGTGGGCGTGGCAGAGCTGCTACAGCGACGAAACTAAGGTCAGCCGCTGCAAGACAACTCTTTTTAAAAGAGAGCTTATTAATATCTTTCATTCAACGTTGGTCGTCGCTGGTAAACATTTGCCAGCTGCGAATCGTCTCCTCCTCCAGGTACATGTAGAATGCCCAGCTGAGCTGAGATGCCTCGCAGGCCGAAATCCAGCCGCGGAAAGCAGATCGACTGTAGATGTAGACCCACGATTTAGACGTGAGCTCTCGGCTTAATGGTTCATGTGGTGCGTCACTATTGGCTGAATAAAGAACCTGTTTTAGCCAATATATTTTCCGCACAGGTCTATCTATAGCTGTGATCGTTACGCCGAGATGAACAGGAGCACCGAGCCCGCAGCCTACTTTCGTTGCCGTTACCGGTGTATTCTTGTTCTCTGCTCGCTGGGGACGGTCCAAGTGCTGCCTGTTGTTGCGTGCTTGGTGTCGCGCGACGCGCTGTGGGGTTGCAGAGCGCAACCCCACGACGTGCTGCCATTGGCCGAAACTCACTCGTCTTTTCCTAAGTACGATAATCTTTGCAGCTGCGGTGATTTCTGCCAAATTTCGCGTACGAAGTCGAGCTGACCATCACTCTGCCCTTGCCTAGATTTGACTATTCTTCGATGTCGATTCACCCCTTCGATTCCTCCTTTCACGCCAGACCCGCACTCCCTTTGGCTACGCCAGAATCCGATTTCCAAGCTCAAGCTCAAGCGTCAGCTCTCTTCTTCTCTTCATTCCAACCATGGACCGTGACTCCCTAGTGTTCCTCGCCAAGCTGGCCGAGCAGGCCGAGCGATACGATGAGATGGTCGACCACATGAAGGCCGTCGCCAACAACCACAACGTGGAGCTCACGGTGGAGGAGCGCAACCTTCTTTCGGTCGCCTACAAGAACGTGATTGGCTCGCGTCGCGCCTCGTGGCGTGTGATCTCGTCTATCGAGAACAAGGGCGACTCGGAGCGCAGCGAGCACATCAAGGCCTACCGTCAGAAGATCGAGGGCGAACTCGTGGACATCTGTAACGACATCCTGACGATCATCGAGAACAACTTGATCCCCAACTCGTCCAGCGAGGAGGGCAAGGTGTTCTACTACAAGATGAAGGGCGACTACCACCGCTACCTGGCCGAGTTCCAGGTGGACGATGAGCGCAAGGAGTCGTCGGACAAGGCTCTGGAGAGCTACAAGCAGGCCTCGACCATCGCCATGGCGGAGCTGCCACCCACACACCCCATTCGTCTGGGTCTGGCCCTCAACTTCTCTGTGTTCTACTACGAGATCCTGAACTCGCCTGACCGCGCCTGCAACCTGGCCAAGCAGGCCTTTGACGACGCTATCGCAGAGCTGGACACCCTTTCGGAGGAGAGCTACAAGGACAGCACGCTGATCATGCAGCTGCTGCGTGACAACCTGACCCTCTGGACGTCTGACCAGGAGCCTGACAATGCTGACGCCAACCAGGGCGACATGAACGTCCAGGACGTGGAGTAAGTTCTCCCGTCTTAGGCGAGCTAGCAAAGCTGGTGTCTGTGTGGTGAAGGGGAAGGTCGAAGGAGATGCAGACGTGGCGGAGGATGCAGGGGAATGAGAGGCCGCAGCTTTTATGTTGGCCTCCTCCTCTCGCGCCTCGACCAACGCCACGCTTGCCAGCCGTTCCACCTTGCCGCGGACTCAGCCGTCCAGTACTTAATATTGGTAGATAGAACTCACGAAAAATCGCATCGAACTGTCTTCCCTGTTCCTTAACCTTAGCTCACAATTTGTCCTACGGGTAGGACAATTGTCCTACCGGTGGGACAGAGTTTGCAAACGTGTACGTCATAACAAAACAATTGTTATTGTGCTGTGATTGGTTCATTTCATAAACGAAGGACAGCTATCGCTTCCGCCACTCGAATCACAGCAAGCGGGGACATAATGGCGGCGCCACTACTACCGGGAGATCGTGTAGAGGGAAAGTCTAAGAAGCTCGCTGGGCGGCGTGGGGTCGTGCTCTTGGTCAGCAAGGAGTCTAGAATGCGCTCCTACAAGGTCCAATGGGACTCAGGGGTTGTAGAGAGCGTCTCAGCTCGCTCAATACGCCGCGAAGTGGGGGTAGCTGCGTGGACACCACCCGATCTCGCCCAAGTAGCTCGTCTGGAGGAAGGTGATGCATGTGTTGACGTGGCAGACTCCAGCTCAGACATGAGCTTCAGTAGCAGCTCGTCGGATGGAGAGAGCGGGAGTGATGCTAGTAGAACCACCGCTGTTGTTGGTGGCGGTTGTGAAGCCCAGCGAGCCGAGACTGAGAGAGACGAAAGTGTGTACGCCCACGGAAGGAAATGGGTACATCGTGATGCTGTGTATATTGACCCCGCAGATTTCGTTCCTGCGCGTAAGGCAGCACTTCACTGGCCGCCGCATTTGCAACTGGGTGAACGTTCGTTCGCATCTTACTTCTATCTCATGTACCCGATGGGATCTTTGCAAACTACGATACAAGAAACGAATAAGTTGCTGATGGAGAGACGCCATGGAGTTATTGGTCGAGGCGAATTCTTTCGTTGGATTGGCATCAGGTTGGCTATGACTCTAGAACCCCGACGTGGGCCCATGACGGTATATTGGAACTCGTCTGTGCCAGAAGGAACCGTGGGAACCGCTGCTAATTATGGCCAACTCTACGGAATGACTTGCCGAACTTTTCAGAATATTCAAGGTGTGCTTCGGTTTGCGCCGAGTCAAGGACCAGCTGAGGACCCTTGGCGGGCAGTTAGACTTCTAATTGTTGCTTTTAATGAGCAACGGAAAAAAGTCATTTCTCCTGGCGCAGTGTTATGCGTGGATGAGTGTATGAGCTCTTGGCAAGGAAGGGAGGAAAAGTATACACATGACGGAATTCCTCATCTTACCAAGATCCAGCGGAAACCAGAGGGTGTTGGGGCGGAGCTAAAATCTATTGCTGATGGCGACACTGGAATTTTGCTAGGTCTAGATCTAATGGAAGGTGCACATCGGCAACGTCAAAAAGCATACAATGCTGACTTCGGGGAGGGCACTGCTGTTGTCCTACGACTTGCTCAACCGTATGCTGGCAGTGGCCGCACCGTCGTCGCCGATAGTGCCTTTTCGTCTGTAAAGACACTAGTCCAGCTTAATTCAATGATGGGGTTGTATTTCATGGGTATGGTTAAAACTGCGACCAAAGAATATCCTATGGCCCATCTCAAAAGTTGGTCTAGTGTTCCGCGCCCTCGTGGCAGCCACACAGTCATGGAGAGTCGCTGCCCGAATGGGTCGAAAATGTACGCGCTTTGCTGGAATGATCGAAAGCCCAAGACGATAATATCTAACAGAGGAACCACGTTACCTGGTTCTGATAGCGTGCGTGTTCGACATCGACGCGTTGCTACCGGTGGCGAAATTCGCACAGAGCGCTACGAAAAAAGAATACCTCGACCATACATGGTGGAGCTTTTCTTTCGGCATTTTTCAACAATTGACGTGCACGACCATTATCGACAAGGGTCACTAGAGATGGAGCGTCAATGGCTTACGCATTCGTGGGCGCACAGAATATTTGCCACGACTCTCGGGATGGTTATTGTGGATTCCTATCTTGCTTACCAGCATGAGACCAAGAGCAACAATATCGTTGCCTGCTCTACGGTTGCGTTTGGCGAATTTGCTTCCCGATTAGCACACCAGTTGATTTTTAACGACTATCTAACAGGCAGGGTAAGGAGAGATGGTAATGTGGATGGCGATATGGACGACGCCAGCGTCCCTGTCCACTCGCTTCTAGCACTAGGAGATCGCCCTCGATACAAACGGCTCAAGAAGACACCCCAGCGAGCACAACGACGATGCAAGATATGCAAGATGAAGGCATCGTTTTACTGTGCCACATGCTCAGACGGCAATGAAGATTCCTACTTTGCACTCTGTGGAACAATGACAGGTAGAACGTGTTATCATCAGCACTTAGAAGCTTCACAAGCTCGCTAGAAGGTAATACAGAACACATTTCACTTGGAAATTGTATGTAACCATCACTCTTGACCTTGTCCTACCGGTAGGACTTTTGGGCGTCCTACCGGTGGGATATTTGTCAGGCGAACTAAGGTTAAGTTAGTTTGATTTGAGGCGAGCCGCGCGAGTTATGAGCCGTGCATAGAAAACTGAAGATGTTTTGAATCGTCAAGGGAATAAGATCTCGATCCTTTTTGCGTGTCTCAAAGTGTGGGCTTGTGGACCACGTAGATTATTCTACAGTACTACGCTGTTGATTTACGGATTTAGAAGAGTATTATTTATACATGTAAGAGTACTACGTTTGCAACGTTGATTGTTTAAAACACACCTCGTCTAAAGTAATGAGGTACGAATAGTCTTCACTAAGGGAAATGGTTAATTAAGCGCCGTTTGCCAATTAAGCGCCACTCTCCATTTTGGCCTGTCATGTATCGGTTTCGACTTTTACCTCTTCCTATTCGCTAATACGTCATAAGTACGAAGACCTGCATATTTTCATTCGAAAATTTGGCGGGAAAGCGCCAGCATTTTAGCGCCACAGCCATTCAATCCTCAGCTACCATGACGAAGCCCAAAGGACGTCGGAGCTATACGACGGAGCTAAAGAACGAAGTTGTTGCTCGAGTTCGAAGAGGCAAGACTGTTGCAGAAGTTCTGCTTCTTCAGGCGTTCCTGAGAGAAGGATTCGCGAATGGAGCACGAAAGTCAAGCAAGGAAAGTCGCTTGAGTCGGCACGTCCAGGAAAAAACATCTTTTACCAGCAGAAGCGGAGCAGCATATATATGATTGGGTGGTTGGGCGACAGCTCGTGGGGTATCCTGTCGACCGGGCTGGAATTTTGAGGAAGGCAAAGGCGATTTCGCTACTCGTGTGTGGCAAGAGCGTCAGGGACGGATGGTACCGTCGTTTCCTGGAGCGTAATACATCGTTAACGCCACGGATTGCTCAAGCGCTGTCGCTGAAGCGTAATTGCGTTGTGAAGGAAGATCTCACTACGTTGTTCAATACCCTGGCGAAGCTGGCTATTGAGCACCGTCTGGATAGCTCTCGCGTATTTAATATGGACGAAACGGCTTTCCAAACCCGGAAAAAGAGCAAAAATGTGGTAGCTGTACGTGGTTCCTCCAATGTTTGGTGTACAGACCCATCCGTCAACTTTCATCTCTCTATAGTCGCGTGTGGAAGCGCTGCCGGCTTCGTGGTACCGCCTGCATTCATCCTGCCTGGCAAAACGGTTCAGTGGGATATTCTGGAGGCATGTGATGTTGCTGGGGCGTCTATTACAACGTCGCCGTCGGGATTTATCAACGCGTATCTGTTCCAGAAGTGGCTACAGTTTTTTGCCAGCTCCGTTCCTAGCAGCATGCAGCGACCCATCCTGCTGGATCTAGACGGCTGCGCGTCTCACTATTCCGCCGATGTGATAGACGTAGCTACAAGTTTGGGTATTCTGCTGGTGCTGTTACCACCAAACGCTACACATTTGCTGTAACCGTTAGATGTTGCCTTTTTCGCGTATAAATGAGGTCGTTGAAGAAGACGACGAGGGATGTTATTCTATCGACAAAGTGACGGCTATTAGGCTGGCTGGTATGGCATGGAAAAGCGCCCAAATTGGCCGAAACATCAAAGTTGGGTGCAAGACATGCGGAATATTTCCAGTGTCGCTGGTCAGTATGACCGAACGCCTCCAAATCTATAACAAAAATGGCGCTCCGCGCCATGTCCATCTTGCATCCTGGCTGCATGCTAAACCGGTAGTAGAGGCTGAAGTTCTCATGCTGCCTTCGCTGCCAAAAAAGACGAGTAAACGCAAGCGAGTATCTGTGGGAGGACGATGGCTAACCCATGAAGTGCTGCAAGAACTTACAGCCAGCTAAAGCAATGCCAAAGCAAAGAGACAAAGGAAACGAACGGCAACTGAGACCGCAAACGCACAGGCTCACGAAGCTGTACTCTCAGTCGTTGTGTAAGGGAATAAAAAAGATGTTGGTTTGAGTTTGTAGATATTCTTAGAAATTGCAGCACTTATCATTTTAGTGCTGAGAATTAACGGCAACGAGCGGACTCGAACCCTCGACAACCCTGCTCCCCGAGGGGCCCTCAATAAGCTGGCCGTCTTAACGGCTTGAGCTGTCAGCACTTAACATGAAACTGGGATCAGCTCAAATTTGGTCTTTCACCTATAGTAATATATATACTGTTTCATTTTATGGTAGATCACAAATATCAACACTGAGAGTAGACCTACACCTTTGTTTAGCAAATTTTCGCGACTGGTTCCTAATAGTGAAATCAAGGTTAAAATCAGCGCTTAATTGGCAGGAGGTGCAAATTTATGGACATCACAACACCTTGTGCTTTGAACGCGTTTTCATTCGCTAGTAGATGCAAATATTTCGAAAAAATCGAGGAGGGAATGGGCTTTCTGAAACTGTTTGCATTTTACCCCTTTTCAAAGTGGTTGCTGAGGAATGATGAGAAATATGCACAGCTTGTGACACGGCGCTTAATTGGCCATTTCACTTACCTAATATGCTAACCGAACTTAATGTATTAAGGCTCTCCCTGCGCTCACCAACGTTTGGGTAGAAAACAGCTATTTGCTTCAAGGAATCCGGCCCAGAGCAGTACCGGTATCTGCGGTATTTCTGAAAAAAGTCTCTACGAGCTTGGCGATGTACTTACACTCACTGCACTAAGTCGATTACACTGATATACCCCACAACGTTTTGCTACCTCTAGCACTACGATGTTAACAATACTTCCTGGTAGAGTTTGAAGCGAGATATGAGTGCATCCACACAGCGTCACTCCCTTTATATGAAATGGTGCAATTGATTTACTTAGTTAGGCGTGTTAACTAGTAGCGATGTCTATAAAGACCGACTGGAACATGTTGTACCGGCATTCATCCAGGCCCACCGTGGAATTGTGATCAGGGGTCAAGCCTGTAATATCTTCGCCCTGCTTGGTGCTCGTTGCAACCTTAAAAAACGTCTCGAACCACTTGACAACCAATACGCCGCAATTATGCCCGTCATCTTGGTACCATGCAGATGAGCGTCGAATGGCCAGCGTCCAAGTTTTTTCAATCAGCGACACCAGTTTTCTCAGTAAATTGCATCAGCTTCGTCAAGATAGTCGTTTCTGTGTGTTTGGGCTGTAAATCCAGATGAACTTGCTGCCAAAGTTGATAATTGCCCCACACCAGTGCTTAATATCTACATCAATATAGATAGGGACCCCGATAGCGCGGGTAGCTGCTACTTTGCTCATTACACACAGCTTCGTGTCAATCATTCGTGCTCGGTCAGCATCAATTTTAAAGCCGAGAAATACAGGATCCACCACGTGCACGTCTGAAATTCTTCCATCTCGGACACGAATTCAAACGTCTACCATTTTTAAAGCCGCCAAGAAAACGCATCGATCACAGAGCTACATTTCTCCGGCAAATTTTGTCAAGTCATCAAACTGTATGATAGTTTCCCCGACCTTCGATTTAAATGCCGAGTACATATTCATGGTGGACACACGACTTATGATTGTACGGCGAGTTTCTTTGTCGGGTTTTGACTCAATTCATTTCATCAGCTTTGGGTGGCCGAATTTTTCTTCTTTAGACAATGCCATTCGTACATGGTGTCGATATCGCCAAGAGAGAACGTTCCAACATCTAAGATTGCTACGATGATGTCGTCATGTGGAGGCATACGTCCAGACTTTGACTGCTCGCGAGCGATAGCGTTCCTTCCGGCTGATTGTGATTTGTGCACGAGAGCTTGTGGAAGAACAAACCGGATACTTGATTCGACTGTTTTCGTCGTCCCTGGCGTAACTACGATCCTTTGGGCCGCTTGAAGATGCATTATTCGTGCTGTAGCCGAATTGCACTGAAGACAGGTCCAACTTGCTTTAACGACAGGTTCTTTTGGCTTACACACCTCCGTAAATCAGATAGAGTATAATATCGCCGAGAGTGTTGACCTGCTGGTCTTCGTCTCTTCAAATTCCTTTCGTCATTTCGCCTTCTTTGCTGATTTCTTTTCCCGTGGACGTCCAGCCGACTTACTTGCAGTATGTAACACAAAGTTGACGTAAAACTTCTGTAAACTGCTTTATCTTTAAAACAGTACACGTTCGCTTACCTTGCACCATTGTCTTCACCACGCCTCGCGTTCCAGGGAACGTAATGTTGCGAGCCTCAGCGTAGGAGTCGTAAACGTCCCGTCCGACATCATGGTTGTGCGTCGCAATATGGGATGTAACTCGGGCCTTATACTCGTGCTCCTTGACGTGGACAAGCATTGCATTCAGCTTTGCCGGGCACTCGATGGAGCGGATGCTGTGGTTGGTTCTTGACCCCTTACCTCTGGGCTCAAACCCCACCCATGCGTACAGATAAGCGTCTTCGTATAGAACTTGTGATCCTCGTTGAAAAGAAATGCTGTTTCCCCCTGTCGACTTGACGAAAGCTGACGCTGTTTGTTGCGGTTAGCTACGGAGTTAGTTGAGCGAACATTGTATAGCTGATACGTCTCGTCCTAGTACCTTTTGTAGAGAATGTATATTAGCGCAAGAAAACCACAAGTATAGATCCAAGAACACGTACCTCTTAAGCTCTTCATGATACGCGTCCAAAGACGATAACTCCCCGCTGAACTGGCTGAAAGAGACAGTGGTGCCTTTGCTATCCTCACTGTCACTGGCATGGGCACGCTTCTATCCCTTCTGCGTGGACATCGCTCCCCGAGGGAGCTGCTTGCTCAGCGGAGAAGGCTGGGGCGGAGGGGGGATTTTTAAGTGGATGGCTGGAGTGGCAAAAATCTCTAAAAACTAAAAAAAGACAACTGTCCAGCGGTATCTCGGTAACCCTAACTTGGCTTCTCTCGCAGCAAAAACACTGGTGAACGTAGACAGCTCCATTTATTAAAGTAGTTAAGAGTAGGGACAGAAATCACTAGATTTGATGAATTCTGAAAAATTTAATTCTCGAATCCGAGAAGAAAAACAACATTCTGTGCGAGCTTAATGTAAGGATTTGTTTTGAGATCTCTCTAATGTAGCCATTTAAATCAATGCTTTAATCACCCAAAAAATATATCGACAGGTATTGTCCTTTGCAGCTACGGGCGGTTTGTTTGGGAATAAGTTATATAAGAATAGCCGTAAGATATTCTAACGTCTCCCTCGAGTGGAATGCGAGAAAATGGTTGGCAGAAAAGGTATTTCTGCGAGAGAAGCTATTCTGAGCTTGAAAATAAGAATAGTAAGGATAGCGAGGACTTACCCGTTCAAACCGATATCAATTGGTTGGCCGCGCAAACATTGGATATGCAAGAGCCAGTATTAGTTTCCGATTGACATTGGCACGGAGCTATGGATAGTTACCTAGCTCCTGCTCTCGCGTGCGCCAATATCCTTCTAGCTGACATTGACGGTAGAGGCATGCATGACAGAAACAAGGAATTACACACGATAAGAACAAATATTGTTCGTCAAAATGATGCGTTACGGTAAGATGACTTCACGTTCTGAAGCGTCTCCCGAGCTGGACGGGTGCTTTGATTCCTTTGTGGCTTTCATTGAAGCCAAAAACGACAAGGGCAATCCGAACTCACTAGACAAAAACAGAAAAAACCTTACGAGAAATGGTGGCTCTCGTGCTTCAATATCTCGGACCGTGCGGTAGCCTAAAAGAAGTGCTCCAAACGATTAGTGTCATGGAGTCGGAGTTTAATGGAGAAGTGCGTAATGCAAAGATTGCCCGTCGGTATGCAGACGACGCTGAATGCCTTACGGTCATACATTCTAGATCCCTTAGCTCATAATGAGCGCTTTAACCGGTCATAAACGAGTTCAACTAGGCACATTCGAGAACACGCATACCAGTCAAAATGGCATTTGGTGCTCTCAAAGGACGCATGTTTTGCAAAAGTAGGCGGCAAATCCTTCATAAAATAAGCAAAACTTGTTGGTTTTATAAAACACGTCATGTGGTATTTCTCTGGCTCGAAAGGAACTGGCCTTTTAATTATGGCCAATGGTGCTACAAATAAGTTTCACCTTTGCTCAAAATGGTTCGACCTTTTTTATCATATTTTCTTCAATCAGCTGCCAAGTGCAAAACGACGCTAAACACGCAGGAAGTGTTGATTTTGTTTTTGATGGCTAGTGAGCCATTGTAATTCCCTTTCAAAGTGATAGACGCCAGTGCGGTATATGTCTACAAAATCAGCAGATTGTGTTGATTTTACGAAAATGTTAGTTTTTTTGTATGGAGTGCAATTTACTTGACCTACTATAGGAAGCAAAAAGGTAAGGAGGAAGCTAGACATGAACAGTGATGGAGAAGATGGGAAAGTTGTTACCGCTTGTCTTGTCTTACATAACTTTGCGATAGCTTTCGAGAGAAACGCCGTGCCGGGGCTGAAAGCTTTTGTGCGCGGCGAGATAGACAACAGTACGTAAGATTGTATGGATCGACACGACGACGACAGCAACCGAGGCCCAGCAGCCTTTCAGGTTGACGAAGGCTCAGCGGGAGAGCTACAAGCTGATCGTCAGTTCCGCAGTAAATCATTAGTATAAAAGTAGCGTTAGGCACAGTTTAATACTTCGACACATAAAACAAAGTCTTACCCTTGAGCAAAATTGATGAAACTGTAGACATCACAGTCTTCGTCACTCTGTCTGCAACGCTGTCCGCAATTGCATCTAGCTTAGACTTCATTTCCGCTACCCGACTTCCCAGCTCGACCCTGTTCTGGCGTACATTAGCCAAATCCGTATTAGCAGCCGCTAACTCACTTGGTGATGTACAAGAGTCGACACCGACGTTGCTAAGGTCGACAGATCAAGTTCCTTTTTAGCTCGTTTGGCAGGCGCGGCCCGAGTAGGTGAAAAATCCGAAGGCCGTTTTCTACTTTCGCCTTGCGCAGCGCTGTCACTATCGGAAGTGGCAACGCATTCTATCGCCACGGAGCAAAGTGTTGTAAGGTTCTCCTCACTGTCAGCAATAACATTTCCGTTTAGACAACTGGAAGTCTCAATCTCTCCAGTAATGTCTCCCAATAAGCAGGATACACAATATCATTATCAACGTTGCTGCCGGTTTGTGTATCTTCTCTCATTAGTTTCTACTCAACAGTTAAAATGGGTCAGCATACAATAAAATAACAGCTTGGGCGGTAAAGTTATCTACTTTATATTTGAGCCGTTTTTGTCTTTAGACGACTGCGACATGAATACCAGTATCGAGCGGTGCTGAGGCTTGAGGTGACAATCTCCCAATTCGATTTTCATCATCTGTTTGCTCTGGGTAATAAACGAAGCAATAATGTCCTGGGCTTGAAACCGAAGCTTTAGCAGTCCGACAGTCTACAAATATGTAATTAGCCAATAGACCTTTTTAATTTTTTTTGATATATTATGGCTTATGTCTTCTTCAGTCCAGTTTGAGGTGCGATTTTTTTGGTGACCTGAGCGGACTTCCGAGTCTCTGGACATACTTCTACTAGCACATAATACCAGAGTAACTTACGAGGTGATTTTTAAATCAAATTGGAGGAGCATTGAGCACCACAACTAAGTACCTTATTTACTCGCTGAGTCTCCGCGGCGTACGGGGCGGTACGAGCGTGTACACGCATCACATATTGCCCCGGTGGTCCGGCGGTCTTAGCCCTTACCAATAGATATAAGCCGCTGCATACCTGGAACATAACAATGTGCGTCACGAAAACAATATTACAGGTTAGTGGTAGTGCTGCTAAGTCAGGGCTGTGGAAGCTAAAATCACTGAGAGACTTTCCGAGACCTGGACGGGCGCGAGCAGTGCTCTGACGCTGCTTGAAGATTCCAAAAGGGTCTAATCGAAACGCTTTGTAGTTGTGTCACCAGCAACACCTTCGTGGAAAACTTTGTAAGGGTCCGTGAGGCAATTGGACATGCTTTGCAGCCAAACTGTGCTACGGATGTGAAATGGAAGCTCTCTGTGCTGTTGCTAATATCACGTGCGCGGCCACTGGTTATTTGTTTTTTCGGAATCGATATCATCTTTTAGTTATTCTGAAGCCGTTTCATTTGAGCTGGTATTCTGATGATAGTTATTTTTACTAGCTTTCAAATGAAATAGCCCATTATTTTGCCGATATTTTAATGCACAAAAAATGGCAACCCGTCGTCATAAATGTCAAAAAGAGTCGTTCCCATAGTATTTAGAAAAAATGTGTGTCTAAATTGATCTGCATATATTGTAATCGAGGTGGCCACGAGGCTACACCAGCAAGCAATGAGGTATATTTGCGTTGGTAAATCCGGCCAAATTTGATTGTACAGCTACGGGCGCAGTTGAACAAAATGCAGCATCTGTGCCAGAATTGCAGTTTCAGAAGGCAAGTCTGTCCGCTTTACTGTAAATAAACATGGATCACGGTTTTATAAACTCGAATTATCATAATTCCATCGCCTGCTACTTTTAAATCCAGCAAATCTAATCTCCTTTTTGACTAAATCACTGCACAGCACAATAGATCAAAGGGTAAAATTAAAAGGTCGGTCAGTGTCGGGAGATCCAGGACAACGAATTTGCAGCTACAGTACTGCGTGAATAATCCAAACATAGAGTAGGTGCTGGACGAGCTGGCTGACGATTGTTCTGGGTCCGGTTCATCGCGGGTAAGGGAATAGCTTGTCTGGCTATCGCTGATTCTCATTATGTTGGTCGTAGCCGGACGAACTGCAATGTTCTCTTTTCTGACACCATTACCAGTTTCGCTGCCCAGTAGAACATGGATGAACCAAGGAGCACAATCCAGACAGCAGTAGAAGCCTGCTCAGCGCTCGCGAGGATGCCGCTGTAGGCAGCACGCAGGGCCAAACCACCGAAAACAGCACCGGTGATAGGTGCAACGGGCGGAATTGACGACACACCGAATACAGCCACGACTGGTCCTAGAAAGGGTGGAAAGAAGGCAAAGAGAGCGGTACGTGTGACGGCCAGGAAGGTGAACGCAGTTCTGGAGTGAAACGACATGATAGTGCGTGACTTGACGACTCTCCGCTACGAAACTCACGCCGAGCGCTTCAGCAAGGCCAAAGACAACGCTACTATGAAGGCGCCTGGCTGTTTCTGGCAGCAGGGCTTAGCGATAACCAGAAGATGCCCATTTCATCAGACCATTCCTAACGAAATGAATAATGTTATGTTATGTAGCTGAAATGATTAAAACGTACGTGGGAAGACTACACGGTGAATGCCGGTGCCACGGGCAACTCCGAGAACGAAGTGCACGAACCTCCTGAGTTAGATCTGATGCAGGATATATCCGGCCATCTGGCTTACTCTCTCGGATGCTGAGCTGCTTACGCCGCTGTCTTGGAAGGCAAGCCGTAAGTTGCGCGGCACCAGGCAGGCAACAACTATGCGAGCCGACGCAGTCGGGGTACGTTCCTCAATCAGTCTCATTACGATCTAAAATATTTTGTAGTAGTCCGAACGCACCCTCCTGCGGCATGCGTGTTGATGATAAGTTGAAGCTGAACTTAGCTAGAACATTTGTGAGCCGACCTATTTTGTTCTTTTCCCTGTAGGGTGTCATTAATAAGGTAAATTCACCATAGCCAGGATCAGCTAGAACATGATGCCCGCGGGGTAAGCTTTAGTTAACTCTGCCAAATCTTGAGCGTTGCAAAACCTTGGCGACACCCCAAGAACCTGAGCGGGTGTAAAAAAATATTAATGGTCTTCGGTGACATACACGGCTTGCATATTGACAGAGGGGTATCCTATTAAAAGCGTTTGTCAGCTTTAGTGAAGGGAGATAAGAAAACAAAAAAACATATTTTTAAACAAATGACATTAAAACTAATACCTTATCGATTGTACCAGCTTTCAAAATTGTGCGATCTGTTGATTGCGATTTAAGTGCTGTCCATAGCAACACATCAACATGAAAACCCACGCATTTGCCAAAATTCATCTTCAATCCGGTCCCAATCCTTATAGGTTCTAAGGCACCTTAATGTGCGTAGCTCCCATCGTTGCCAGAGCATTAAATTCACAATACGCCATGACTTTGAGACGCCAAACACCTGAGCTGCGGCCAAGCCGCCTAGAGGTAAATGTATCTGTTTAACTATCTAGCATAGTTAAACCTAATTAAATGCATAACGTGTGGCTTTCAGCCAACGTACTGAGAGACCTTGTTAGCTCTCCAACTTATGTACTGAGAGTTTGTTGACTCTCCGGGTACTTCGTACCCCTGTGTGTTCCACACCAAGTAACCCCGTTACACGCCCTGCGCAGTCCGATAGAGCATTGGTGAGTCATGTTCCCACCTCTGTCAGGCCCCGGGGCGCCCGCAAGGGTTGCCAGGGTACCAAAGCATCTGGCAGATGCTTGGGAGTCGTCGACGTGTATGACGACTCCGAGGATGTTTTGATGGTGGCAGCGCCCAGAAGAGGCGCTGGCCAAGTGGGTAACTTAGGTCCACAGGCGGGTAACTTAGTTCCGCAGACAACTGCAGCTGTCACGAACACTGACAATAGCGTGTTCAGGGTGGGTAACAGAGCTCCACACACGGTCGCCCAGACCTTAACTGAAGAGGAAGACGTCGGATACGCTTCCTGTGTGGGTAACATAGTACCACACGCGGTCGCCCAAACCTAACCTGAAGAGGAAGGTGTCGAGCACACCTCCTGTGTGGGTACCACAGTACCACACGAGGCCACGAGTGCCTCGGATGTCGGCGCTCCGACATCCCCAGACGTGGGTTACAAAGTTCCACGTCACGGTCGCCGTCGACGACGACGCCACCGCCGCCACAAGTCGGATCTGAGCTTCGTTCAAATCGACGTTGCTTCAAGCGAATCGGAATCCAGGGCCCGGGCTCCTCCGACATGGCCGGTGGAAGAGTGTTATCACATCTTCGATGGCGAGACCGGTTTACCCGTCAAGGCATCTGGTATCCACTTGGAACCATTGTCAGAGGCTGCAGAAATACTGAACCACGTGGAAATTACGGTCGAGTCTTTCCTGGCCAATCTCAAGGCTGGAAAGGTTGCCGAGATGGTGCTTATGAAACCTGGGACCACTCGGGAGGAGCTGAACTCCTCCTCTGTCTTGGACGAGAACGTCCTGGAAGACCTGAATAAGCAGCGTCAGACGCGCTTGGGCTCTGAGATCCTTAAGAACCCCAAGGATCCGGTGTATCCTTTGGTGACGGAGTATGCGGACGTGGTGAACAAACACCCACCGACCCAACTCCCACCGGATCGAGGTGTACGGCATGAGATTGATCTCGTGCCTGGCACAAAATACTGTGTCACGAGGCAATGACCTCTTCCGCGCGAACAGTGCGAGGTCATTGATTCCTTCTTCGCCGCAAAAGCGAAGGCAGGCATGGTGCGGGAGTCGAAATCCCCGCACTCGACGCCGACTTTCTGCGTTCGGAAGCTGAACATCGCAACGGTGCCGGCCCAAACACCAATCCCACGAAAGGATGTGTTGTTAAACAGCATGGCCGGTAGCGTACTGTACAGTGCGCTGGATTTGGTAGACGAATACTACCAGATCCTGATGCGAGAGAGTGACATCCCGCTCACCGCGGTGAGCACTCCAAGCGGCATGCTTTGGGAGTGGCTCGTCATGCCGCAGGGCTTGTCTAGCGCCCCGGCGACGTTCAATCGCCTGGTGACGCAATTGTTCCGCCTTTTGCGTACCTTCGTACAGACATACTTCGACGACATATTCGTCCATAGCCGTGCCGAGGGAGGCAAGACGGCCATGGAGGTGCATCTAGGACACCTCCGTCGAGTTGGCCGTAATGCGAGCAAACAAGCTCTACACCAACATCGACAAGTGCGTTTTCGCGTCACCAGAGATTAAAGTTCTTGGTTGCTTCGTAAGCAACGTGGGCGTTCGGGCTGACCCAGACAAGGTCAATGCCATAGCAGCATGGCCGACGCCCCGATCCCAAAAGGATCTTCGAAAGTGGTTGGGCTTGGCCAACTACCTTCACAAGTACAGCGCAGGGTACGCGGGCTTCGCTAAGCCCTTGTCGGGCCTCCTTCAGAAGGGCGTCGACTGGCGCTGGGACCAAGAGCACCAGGATGCTTTTGATAGCATCAAGACCAGTCTCCAAGAGGCCCCTGTGCTGGCCCTGCCGAACGAGACGAAGCCGTTTAGCGTCGTCTGCGATGCCTCCGACTACGCCATCGGGTGTGCATTGCTGCAGGCCGACACGGCTGGCCATGAACGAGTCATCTCGTTCCAGTCCAGGCAGCTCAAAGCCGCTGAGCGGAACTACCCTGTCCACGACAAGGAGCTCCTGGCAATGAAATATGCCCTTGTGAAGTTTCGTGTTCACCTTCTGGGCTCGAGGCCCTTCGTGATCTACACAGACCACGCATCCTGGAGGACGGCGACCAACTCGCCTCACCTCTCCCAAAGGATGGCGAGGTGGCTGTCCTTCTTCGCAGAGTACAACTTCCGCGTCGAGTACAAGCCGGGCAAGCTCAATGTGCTTGCGGACGCCCTCTCTCGGCGTCCTGACTACGAGTTGGCCCACATCACACGGGTGACAGCGGATCTATATGATCGGATACGCATGGCGTATCGGAACGATGAGGCTGTCGCGCCTATCGTCAAGTTCGTTACTGCAGGAATGAGCGCGAAGTCCGACTGGCTCTCGTCGCGACAGCGCTCACGACTCCACCGATATGAGTTGAAGGATGGCCTCCTCCATTACCGGGTGGAGCCCAATGAACCTCCACGGGTGGTCGTACCCAACGACGAGGATCTGAAGTTCGATATCCTCGCGGCGCGCACGACTCGCCCTCCAGCGGCCACTTGGGCCGTGAGAAGACCTTTCTGTCGGTCTCTCAGGCCTTCTAGTGGACCCACATGTACAAGTGGGTCGCCCGGTACGTTAAGACATGCGAAAACATGGCAGCGGGTCAATTTCGCAGGACACTCTTTGGCTCCACTACAGAGCCTGCCCGTATTGGCTGACTGTTGGAAGTCGATGAGTCTAGACTTCATCTTTGGGCTTCCCGCCGACGGACACGGCAACACCGGAATTTTGGTGTTCGTGTGTCGGCTGAACAAGATGGTACATCTTGCTCCGGTTCCCGTTACTGTTACGGGCGAACAAACCGCAAGGTTGTTCGTTGATGGCGTGTTCCGCTATCACGGGCTCCCGGAGACGATTGTCTCGGACCGAGACCCGCGGTTCACGGCTGCGTTTTGGAAAACGCTGCTTCCTTTACTGGGAACCCGTCTGCAGATGTCCACTGCGGACCATCCGCTGACAGACGGCCAGACAGAGCGCGCCAATCGAGTGCTCGAGGACACTCTAGGCAGTGTGTGCGCGGCAGCACCACGTACGTGGTCGACGCAGCTTCCAGTTGTTGAGTTTGCGCTCAACAACGCGGTGCACGCGTCCACGGGGCTCCCGCCGTTCTACTTGAACGGCTTCCGTCACCCCAGAGTGCCTCTCACTCTTCGAGGAGACTCTGACTCCTCTATTCTAAGTGGGGGAGAGGCTCGGAAAGCCCTTTCCTCCCAGGTCTCGGATGTACGACCAGTTTCGCTGCGGAAACAAGTGGAATCCTTTATGGATACCAAGCTGAGCGTTGTCAGCAGGGTCCGCGATGCCATGGCAGCGGCCCAAGGTAAACGAAAGGAGAAACCCGACAAGCATGGAAGAGGAAACTTAAGTATATTTAAGGTGGGGGACTTAGTGTTGCTAGACACGAGCAATCTACCTCTTGACACTGTCAGCTCTGTCGGCAGCAACAAGCGGAAGCACCGCTTCATCGAATAATTTGCAGTCCTGGCCGGACATGGTGCGTCGTACACCATCAACCTGCCAAAGTCAACGACGACGCACCCGACGTTCTATGATGGACGTCTTAAGCTGTACTTTGATCCGCAGGAGGTTGCTGACTCGCAGACCCACCTTGACCCAGCTCCTCGAAGCGAGGGCCCGTCACAGTCGTCGACGAGGGCGTCGGAGCAGGCACCCAAGCCTCGGTCGGGACGGCAAGGCTGCGGTCAAGACCGTACGCCGGAGGGGCTCCATACGAACGGACCCCGGCGCCATACACCGAGTACGCTGAGTACGCCGGGTACGCACCATACGCGTACGTCTGGGAGTGTGCCGCAGGCGGCTCCGGACGTGGCAACAAAGCCTCGATCCGTCGGATCATGCGAAAGGCCTCGTCCAGATCGGACGAAGAGGCCCGGCGATCCACCCGCAGGTGCAGGCTCGCGACCTCTCGCTCCACCAGGTCCAGGCGGCCCGCAAGGCGAGCGAGCTCGCCCTGATTCCCGGCCTGGGCGGCAGCATTACCGCCAGTCCCAAGGCCAAGTGCAATCTCAAGCACGAGGACACGCTGACGAAGGCGGTCACCTCAGGGTCCTGTGTCGGACCCGCAGACGGAGAACTCGGACGAGAGTGGCTCTCGGGAGGCGCCGAGTACTCGTACTCGTACGAGGGCACCTCCGCCCCTGCTTGACCGGAATGGAGAAGTCCACTTCCACGTGGAGCGGATCCTCCAGGAGCAACGGCGTCGCGGTAAGCGACAGCTCCTCGTGAAGTGGAGGGGTTATGCCCTCTCCGAGAACTCGTGGGAGCCGATTGAACGGCTCCTGATTGACTGCCCGAAGGCTGTCGCAATCTGGGAACAGAAGCGGTGGCAGCTTTACAAGTCGTCCGGGGCTTCTTGCCCGAACGGGGTACGGACGTTGACGACACTCCGTACCCGCGCTATATAATTTTTTTCTTAAAAGTCCTTTAGGAAATATTCAACTTTTTTATAGATAAAACTTATTTTTCCAAAAAATATAAAAAAATCTACTAAAAATAAAACAATTTTTTTTGAGACATCTATAGATTTATAGTTTAACATTTATTGATAATATTTATTTTTATCATGAGCGCTAGAAGCCGCGCGCTTCGGAATGTCCCTTGGCAGCATGCGCTTGCTGACCATGTGGTCAAACCGAACACGAAGATCACGCTGGTCCAGGATGCGGGACAGCAGCTGATCTTCATGGAGTTCCCGTAACTCCGTTGGTGAGTACTTGAGAGACTACACCCAAGCCCAGAACTTGTCCTCACAAGAACTCCAGGTGGGACAGTTCTCGGGCAGAACCCAGGGGTAGCCCAAAGAGGGTAGAGACCACCCCGGATCTCGGGCTTTTTGCGACAAGTCGTAAAGCCCTTAAGAGGGATGCGGTAAGGCGCGAGAAGCACACACCGAGCCGCCTCCAGGTTGTCAACGAACAACTGTTCCTTCTGAACAAGGGTACGTTCGTAAATGCCCCTAGAGGTGGGGCCGCCCACAAGACCACGAGGAGTGACGAGAAGCTCCAGGAAGAGGTCAGCCCCAGAGATCTCCTCGGGAGGCCCATACCCTCTTGAGTTGATGGCAGCTCCCTGGCTGACGGGTGCCACCACCGAACCCCACGCACATGGGCAGCTTGGAAGTCCTCCTGCTACTGGTCGAGGTCATTCGTGATCTCCCGGGGCTCAGAAATAGCACCCTCTTCCTCCTTTTCCTCCCCTTTCTCCTCCTTCTCCTCCTCTTCATCCGAGGAGTCGAAGAGGCCCGATGGGAGTACCGAGTCTCCTTCTCCTCGCAGCGTGAAGACTTAGAAGCCGTACGCTTCTTAGAAGGCTTGGCGCCTTCGGCTTTAGAGGCCTTAGCACGCGCAAGACCCTCGGCAAGCGAGAGACGTTTGCGAGGCTTCTCTTCCTCATCGCTAACAGATTTGGGAGTGCCCTTAGCCTTGACGGCCGGAATCTCAGAGCGCACAGACGTCCTGGGACTGTGATCACCTTGATCACTAGCGAGCGACTGCACGCTGTCGTCCTTGTGCTCACTGGGCACTGGACTGTGCCTTTCCGCAGAGCCCGCAGGAGCATCGTGCGTGCTCTCGGACGCGGCTTCGACGAACCGAGGGCTCGGACGAGTGTCGGGAGAGGGCGACGGGCTGCGGCGCTTGCTTGCTCGCTCGCCCACAGCCGCGTCACCCGAAGAACCGATCGCCTCAGAGGCCACCTGAGTAGCCTCCTTACGTGCCGAGCCTTTGCCGTGAGGCTGAGTGCTCTTGACTTGCGCCTTCCCGGCAGCAGCCTTGGAGCGTGTCTTCGCACCCCTCTTTGTAGTGCCGCGAGGCATGGTAAACGGTCGAAGTGGAGACCTAGAAGAAGAGCGCACGGACTGCTGCTTGAGGCTCTAACTGATGAGCCTCCGCCGCGCTCGCGCGGCTAAGTCGATGGTTTTCGACTTTGAGAATGAAAGTTTGTGACGAACACCTCTTCATTCTGATTGGTCGGTAAACCGAACCTAAGTGGGGGAGGATGTAACGGGGTACGTAGCCCTAAGTGTACCCTGGTTACATGAAGTGTGACACGTCATACTTCGGGATATTTGGTACTAGGTATCAAGGTCGTCCAAAGCCAACCATTGGTTGATGACATTGCTTTTCTATAGGTGACTTATAGTTTGTATTAAACCAAGCTTTAGCTACCTATAAATATACTCAGCTTACATTCTACCTTAAATAGGTCACTTTGCTCCCTTTTGATAAAAAGGGGGCCTGTGAACTGCCGTTCACTGAGAGTTTGTATACTCTCGGAAGCTAGCTTCCTCTAGCGCAAGGTGCTGTGTGACCCCGTCACAGCTTACGTATTAAAGTAATTCTAGAGAAACGTTCACGCCTCGGCCGACGTAAGCGCCGTGGGTGTACACTTGAGGATCACGTCTCCAGCGATCACACCAAGGGCCTTCGAATCATGGGTCTTCCATTCAAGCGTTATGCGATCACGCATTTAGTCAGCCTCTGGCTCGATGATAGGTGGGAACCGACCCTTACGGGATAGCTTCATCAGCGTGTTGACTTCCCACTACAAGTAGTTGTCTTCCACAAGCTTGTCGATCCAATCGGTGTAGCTTGAGCTCATAACCAATTGAGCGAAGAGGACGATGCAAACAAGAATTGTAGTCAATGTGAGTCGATGAATAAAAAATGGAAATTAAGTTTGATTAATTAGAAGTTCTAACACTTATTCCTCATTCCTACATGCCGCATGTAGTACCTCCTATCACGGGCAGTCCATGTGTACAAAATAGTACACGCAACGGACTACTAATATGCAACGGACACACGTGTATACAAGATACATACTCATCGTAATATGCAGCGGACTGTAACCTGTAAGCAGCGGACATTCTTGTATACAATGTACACGTGACATATCGATTGCCCTTGCGCAGCAGATCCTGTGATAGGCTGAATGAAGTTGAAGCCCAATCACAATCCTAGATACCAAAATGAAATACCAATCCGGTCGCACTACTCCTTCCACATCATTTTTCGTACGCAGTCGGCACGCGCACGCAGCGTGCCAAGCAGTATACATCCAGCGACGTAGACAGCGAAGTACAGCTACAGCAGTAGTACCATAGTTAGCACGCGCAAGCGTCCTTCACATGCAACATCCCGTTATATCGTTTCAACGGTACTTGACCTGCGGACTGCATTTGGTTGGGTGGACAGTCACTTAATGCAGCACAGCACGACCGTTCAATGTCAAAAGGGGCCCAGAAGCGCGTGGGTATAGAACGACTTCTTTGGTCAAGTAGGCCTTAGTAGCAAGGCTTGAAGCGGTGATTCATGCAACCAATAAGAAGCACTGCATCAATCACACCACCAATGCTTCGATTCACAGAGCTGTTATTTTCTACTATAAATGCGACAGCCCCCATACACAGCCGTATCGTGGGAAGGTATCGACAACCGTACAAAAGGCACCCCGAGCTCTCAAATCTGTGTTGGCCTTTGTCGCGATATTCTACCTCGCTCAACGGATAGAAGGTACTCCGGGGATAACATGCTGATATATTTTAGAGATAATGAAAAAATGATGGTATTTTCTATGATGACTTAGCTAGACAAGCTGTAGCTTATGAACCTAGTAAACACATAGATAACATAGCATACATCTTATTCGAGATCGTGTATCTAGCAGGCTGACGTAGGAACTTGAATTAATGCGATAAAAGAATGCCGTTGCTATCATTATTCAGCCCTCGCTTAACCACCCAGCGACCAAGGTTGTATAAAACAACATGAATACATGTTGTAGGTACAACATGTTTATATAGGGATTGGCTCTAAAAACAGCCAAACTATACTGAAACCAAGTATAAGCACATCCCCATAAAACGTTCGATGCACAGGGCTAGGTTGCATGCGCGAAAAAATAGGACGCCAACAAATCCAATGATCAGGTCATGTTCTGTGTCCGATTCGTGTGGAGGGGGGCGATTGCACCTGCCAGTTGAGATTTTGCTGGCCAGGAAGAAGATCAAAAGAATGGCAGCACGGCGTGAAACACGCTTGGAGAATAGCGCGCTCATGAAACGCCTGGCGACGGTGCATGCTGACGACAGGGTACGTTTGCTGAGAGACCACCGAGCGTATTTGGCGGGTGAGCGATCTACTGACGCAGACTTAGCGTCTGCGCGTCCAGCCGTCCTTCGACCACCGCCGTACAAACCACCTCCAATGGGTAAGGACGCCGCGTATCTACGCCGAAACAAGGAACTGATATCGCAGCAGCGGCACACCGTTGCTGCAAAAACGCTGGCTGGGTCTGAGAAGAAGCAGCTACAACGGAAGAAAAAAACCGGTTGATGAGCCCTGGGAGCCAGACGACGAGGAGAACGAGGATGAGGACGAGGACGAGGACGAGGACGAAGGAAGTGCGTGGGAAGGTGAAGACGAATTTGAGGTGCTGAGCCCCATCAGATATTCAGCCCAGACAAAGACGACGGTTACGACCAAAACGGCGGGTAAGACGTCGGGCAAGACGAAAGTGGTGGCGAAGGCGAAAGCCGTGGAGAAGAAAAAATCGACGGACAAGACACCCCGCAAGAAGTCTAGCAAGTCGTTGGCAAAGGAGGCTAGGGAAGCAGCTGCTGCTTCAAAGCGCAATACAGCGGCGAAGAAACGTCAAGATCAAGCTAATGATGATCAACAAGCCGGAAAGAAGGCGAAAGATGCAGCACGTAAGCGTTTGGAAGACAAGAAGCAGGAAAAGGCGGAGGTCAAGAGGGCGGCGGGAAAGAAGCGTGTGGCTGATTCAGTGGAGCAGTCGAATTCGACCAAGAAGCGCCGGACCAGCCCCCATGCTGCGTGCCAAAGCGAAAGTGTCAGCAGTGTGGAAAGGTATGTACAACATGATCTCTATACAACATGTTTTAGGTTTGTGATTGTGCGCAAAACTAAACGTTGTTATTTTAATGTTGAGGTACAGCTCCGACAGCGAATCGGCGACTCAACAGTACGTGCAACGGTAATGATTGTGATGTTCAGTGATTTTGAAATGAATCTATTGCGTGCCATGTAGATTACTCCACGAAAGTGTCCCTGAAAGTGAACCTCCAACAGTGACGGCAAGGTAAGAGCATCACGATTTCATGATGTATTATACAACATGTTTTCTGGGATTATTATACAACGTGTCTAAAGTGCTCGTATGATTTGCAGTATTTCTACAGGGCTACAGATTCCAAACGTTCGTGAAACACTGCCGATTCCATTTGACGCTCTCGACTCTGATTGTGATGAAGACGACGACGAGATGATGTTTGACGAAGTCCTCGCAGAAATTGATCGCGATGAAACCTGTAGTGCTTCGTCAGATGACGAAAGTGTTGTAGTTGATGATGATGCAGATGAGGAAGACGGGGAGCCTCAATCGGAATGGCCCGTGCTAGAGCGAGATGAGTTGCTAGGCTTTGCCAAGGATGAACCTGCGTTGGCAAAAATGCGGAAGAGTGGCTGGCAACTTGGTAAGTGTTTTTGATGCTACTATTTATTGTGAATTTACTAACAAATGTGTACTTTGCCACTATAGATCCTGAAAAGTTTCCTGAAGACCAGAGCTATCCTGGGTTGTACAACGGTGAATATGGTCCATCTGAAGAGGTCAGGCGGCTTGCAGACTCTCCGCTGGACCTGTTCTTGTTTTTTATGCCGCGGGGCTGTGGGCAACGATCGCTCAGGAATCAACACGATATCACGAGCAGCATCTTGTTGATCGTGTGGACAAAATGTTTGAAAAGCAAAAGGTGCCGGGAAAGAAGACAAAGGAGCAGTTCATGGAGCAAGAGTCCAAGCATCCAGATATCAAGCCTCACGAAATCGTGATTTTGCTGGGTCTGCTTATAGCCCGGATGGTTAATCCCCAGCGCCGCCACTTTTACGACCATTGGGCGACTACAGTGGTTGGCGCTGTTTCACCTGTAACATTTGGGAAGTACTTGAAGAGGAATCGCTTCATGTATATTCTCTCAAATCTGCACTTTACCAACAATGCTGACGCGCGGGCCGGTACGGATAGATCCTGGAAAGTGCGATCCGATGTAGATGCACTGCAGACCAGCTTCATTGCTGGCTACACAATACCGCCGGTTATTGCTTTTGATGAGGCAATGATCCCGCTATTCAAGAAGCACAATCCCACTCGCCAGTACATCGCCAACAAGCCTCACAAGTGGGGCACTAAGTTATTTATGACCTGCTGTGCTACAACGTCCTACTGCCTTCGGTACGTGCGCTGGCAAGATGTGAGCTCCTAGTGAGCTCACATCTTTTTTTTTAGTCTAAGTAAACATGTTGTATGCGAGATGTTGTTTCTTACAACTTACTGTTATGTTGTATGACTACAGACTGGAGGTTTATTGCGGAAAAGCTCAACATGCGCAGGAGTTGGGAAATGTACCGGAGTCAATGCGGTCAGCTGACCATAACACCGGCCCAGCGGCTGTAATGCGCAATCTTGAGGCTGTTCTACCGCCTCGGATTGACGGCGTCTACTACTTGATCGTGACCGATCGATTCTACACGTCGGTTCAACTCTCGTACCAACTACTACAGCGGCAAGTGTACTCAGTGGGAACAATTCAAGACGATCGCCAAGGGTACTGCAATGCGATGGTGGAGAAGAATCGGAACCGTCCGAAGAGCATTGCCCATGGCACTACTCGTATGGCAGTCGCCAAGAACTGCCCTCTTATGACGAGCCTTGTATGGTGGGATAGGCGACCAGTACAATTGCTGGGAACCGGAGGTAGCCGGGCAATGGAGAGTTGCTGTGAGTTATACGCTTTGAAGATATTTTTGTGGGAGAAACTGACGAAACTATTTTGTTTTTGCCTGCTCAACATCTAGACCGCTGGAAAACGGGAGGTGTTCGCGCGGAAGTACCCTGCCCATCTATGATGCGCGATTACCATCGCTGGATGGGCGGGGTAGACGTACATGATCAGCTCCGGCTGCAAAGATATTCATTGCAGCGGCAGACCAAGTGCAAGAAGTACTACAAATCCATATTTCTCGGTCTTGTGGACATCGCGATAGTGAATGCATACATCATCTACCGTGAGTGCCAGAAGAAGCGTGGCGCTAGACAAGACTCGCATGCAGAATTCCTGATGCAGCTCCAAGCACAGATGCTCGAACTAACGGAAGATGATTTTAACCAGGTGAGTCTACAACATGATGACTGGCAACATGTATACAACATGTTAACATACAACATGTTGTCTTTGTGTTTTTCAGCGTCAAGCACAAGTGGATGGAGTGGATGTTGTCGCCAGATCACTGCCAGCGGAGCATGTCCCTCGCGAGAATCCTGATTTCCAAATTATCAACGGACAGCGCAAGCGCCGACAGCGGCAATGTAAGGTATGTTCCAACCGCAAGCGCAGCGTGGGCGAGCGTCGAGCAACGAAGTACTATTGCCCTGGTTGCAGTCCGTCGGAGAAAGCAAGGTACGTTCATCAAGGTGAAGCATCGCATGTGAGGTTGTAATTCTAACACAATATGTAGAACTTACTTGTGCAACAAGGTCTGGCCCCATGTGAAGAATAACACCCTTACTTGCCACCAGATTTGGCATCTCCAGTGGAACAATGGCAAGGATCGGCCTCGTCCCCGCTGCGGCCGCGATATTCAGAATCGCGAGGCGGGCATTGGAGCAGGAAAGCGGAAGCGACGTCGTCGAGCGCAGGGTGGCGAAGACGAAGATGGTGCGGCAGAGGGTTCTGCGGATGACACGGCTGAAGACGACGCTGAGGAGAGTGCCAGGGAGGACGCAGAGCGTGTTGCAGACGACACTATCGCAGACGCCGTAGGCGAGGCTGCGGAAGATGCGGCCGATGGCACTGTGCAGGACGCAGTGGAGAAAGCAGTGGAAGACGTCGTGGAGGCTGTGGCCAATGCAGTGGAAGAAGGTCAGCAAGGCGTAGTGTTGTAGGGGAGGAAACTTACACTAAGTGGACTGAAATGCAAGTCTAAGTTTGATGCCATTGCGTTCGTACATGTAGCCAGTACAGTTTTGTTCGTTTCTCCATCCTACTTCAGTACATTTGCTGGCGTTTCTTTTGATTGCTCAAGTTGGTTTATTCAAAGAAGAGGGGAGGTATTTTCTCTTGATAAAACGTACATCTTCATCACAGTAGTGATGTTCATTTTTGCCGAACAGGTTGTATGATACAGCATTAAGCCATTGGCGTCGTTGTATATGATAGCATCATGGAGGTATCGGAAAAATGGCATGTCGCGTTTTTCAGAAAAGGTACTCGTACTTATATGGGACTATACAAATATTAAGTACTGCCTGGCGTTAACACGCTGTTTTTGACAACATGAACCGTTTTTCTGTTAGGTGCGAATTTTGATTTGGTCGTTGGGGGGTTAAGAAGGAAAATTACTACAAAAATGTCACAAAGGGCTAGAGTCCCTTCCAGGTGGCGGTCCAAAAATAATTTCTGCCACAATCCATCGACTTCATTGACTGTCCCAGTTGCTTGGACGTGGTGTGACGAGTCTGGACCGAACCGATCTTCTGTATGCTGTCGAATAGATTGGCTAGTTCATCATCTAGTTGCACCTTAACCTCCATGTTCCCGTATGTTAAGGCGCTTTAGATAAGATGTGTTTAGCTTTCGTCAGTTTTTTGGCATCTAATTTATGTTGACCGCTTCAAAAAAGACATTATGGTTGTATTGAACAAATCTCAAGAGAGTTTAGCAGTGAGGCCAGGTCAAATATGCGAGCAAAAACAGCCAAATGAACCGGCTTAGAGTAGATAGATCAGATCCCTGTTAAAGGGGTAAAGAGATGCGGTATCATCCACTCATCGGTGGCTGACAGTCGACGAGTTATTTTACTCTCCATAACGAGCGTGAGATCGAGAAGCAAAGAAGGGACCGGAGATGGTTGCGACGGCGGGCAAGACACGTTGCCATATTTTGACATCAGAAGAGTTCAGCAGCAGGGTCTGGTGGTGCTGGATGACCGTTACCGGTGCCACTATCGCCAAAATGCGGAGCGGCCCGCAGCAGAGCCACAGTAAGGCGATGATGGGGGGGGGGGGGGCAGAGAGAAGGAGCACTTAAGGAAGTCGACGATGCAATTATCGACGACGGCAATGGAAATTGTAAAGGCCAGGTCTCCGCGCTCCTAGTCGGCTGTAACCAAGGCGTCAAATGCAGAGGCAAATACCGCTGAAGCTAAAGAATCATCAGAGACGGCGGCGGATGAGTTTGCGGTGGAACCAGAGGTGGAGGCGGTATTCACCGATGAGGTGATGTATGTGTCTCTGGGTGCTAACGACAATACATGATGTCCTAAGCGCAATAGATGCCTAGCGTTGTCCTCGTACGAGCAAAAAGGTGGCAGCAGTCACGCACACGCAAAGGCCTCAGTAACGGCGTCGGAACGTTCTTCAGGACATTTTAGATGCAGAAGCCAGCGTAGACACCACCAAGGACGACAGTAACGGGACTGTACGCAAGTGACTAGATGTAGCCACTTGGCTACAAAAAAGGTTCTCCAAGTCGGTGTGAAATACACCAACGATTATATTTGGCAAACTATTGGTCTGCACGCATTTAGGGCGTTCATTGGTTGAAATTCATTATCTTCAGCCAATTAGAATAGTGGGATTATGTCAGCCATTCGTTGGCAAATACCTTTCATTGAGAATATTATCTTAGGAGGAAAAGCCAAACGGAAATATAAACAGCTCTCAATTCTACCGGAAATCGGCTTTGCTTTCCTATTTAATGAGATCGTTACTTTCGAGCGAAAGTTTAGCTAATCTACGTGAGACGCAGCTTACGCCTCCTCGTACACGTGCGCTAACGTGCAAGCCGAAGAAGTGGGCTTAAAGCAGGCACATTACAACGACAACACGGGTGCAGCTGCTGCATCTGCTGCCCCACGCGTCACTTGTTGTCTGTGTAGTCAGCGGTAACCCTAACATCACGGCGGGCGGTTCACGCGAGTGCACCGGCCTGGGATAAGAAAAGGAGTCGGATCCTGATCCTGACGACGTTGACGCAAAAGCTGAGTTGGGAGAAGACTAAAATGTTGAAGATCCCTCCGACGAGGATTTAGCAGAATCCTTTTGAAATGGGATACCCGATTCGCTGTGCAAGCCGGTGACAAAGAACGCTGCCGTTTGGTGAGGTTGATGCACTCTGGATGGGAGTATGGTACGTTATGTTGGACACTATCCAACACATGAAACTTTGATTGTCAGGATATTCAACATGTTAGTGACATTATCTAACTCAATGATATACGATTTCTAAGATCAGGCCGAGTTTGGAGACGAACCTACGTATACAGACCTGTACGAAGGACCGAATGAGCAAACCGACATTGTGCTAAGTGTGGCTGCGGATCCTCTCGCTCGCTTCTTTTACTACCTAATGCCAAAATTGTGGTGTTATATTGCGGTTAAGAGCAGGCAATACCACACCCAGTTTGTTTCAGGACGGGCGCAGTGAGTTTACTGTCTAGAGCGCAAGTATCACGGGAACTAAAAGCTCTGTACTACCTCTGGTCCGAAATGATGGATAGTTTTACTTAAATGTAGTTTAAAAACAAGTTCAGCGATTCTTATCAAAATCTAATTGGTCCAGCAGGAGCGCGTATTCGCCAGCTATTGGCTGGTGGTTTAATTGGCGCTGAAAGCGTACTGGGGGCCGAGATACATCTATATTTAGCCGGTCACCCTCTTCCTCATTTTTCTAGTACCCGCTCAGCTAGCACTACGCGCTATCCGTGCTCCCCGACTTCTCTTTGGCCAACCTGACCGATTGTCATCGCCGTTGCATCATCAACGAGCTTCTAAGACTCAGTATTGACAGAGATTTACCCCATGGAGCAAAGGCGGACGTTACCAGAGACTTTAAGCGCAGTCCGTCCACTATAGGCAAAATCTGGACCCGCTATTGCATCAGCGTCACCGCAGGGGTAGAAAGAGGGGAGTGACAACGTCGCATCAAGGAAACCTCCGATAGAAAGAGGAAGGACAGGTCGAAATGCATCGCGCGAGTGCACGAACTTCCTATGGGAGACCGCTCGGTTGAATTTTTCATAATATGATTGTATGCTACAGGATGGTAAATACACCATACTATCCACCATTTCGGACCAGAGGTAGTATTTGACATCTCGTAATCAGCAAAAATGCTACTCACAGTCCTGCTCAGCTCGTTCAAACTCAACACGCTCCAAACACCGCTTCACTAGAATATTTTTTGCACTTCCGACATTTTGTTCGTAAAGCCAAAAACATTTTTTTCGTACAAGCCGAAACATGTTGATCGAGTGCAAAGGATTATTATCCCGCCAGCGGTAAGTTGTTCGGTGTGGCTGTAGATTGCATACTTAATTTGTTTTTATGAATTACGATGTGGTTGGTCAATTATGAAACGTACCAGAACTCGGAACAGCTCTGGCCTTTCACGGCGTCATTCGTGGAGGTATACGAGGGAGGTTTTGTCTGAAAATGTTAAGTTGGACTATCTTTTATAATTCTTATTATCGAAGGAAACATGTATCTTATGAATGCCGTTATAATTATGTGATCCACACGAATTACCTACATGTACTGGTACTTTTATTGAAAACAGGTTATATCTTACAAATCCAATTTTACCGGTACGGTAAAGTCACTGACTAGATATCCTAACTTAATACAACATATTTGAGAGGAATTATCCTTCACTAGGGACCAAGTTGAGCGTGATTACTTCTTCCTGCATGGACCAGAGCCATTCAGCGTGTGGATAAACTCAGTCAATCTATTTTACCGCACTTTACATGTTTTGGGGCGGCCTTTCTCAGCCGATCCGACACCAACATACGTTGCCCGTCAACATTGTCATCTCGATATTCTACACCGAGATCCTGGTCACCATATAATGAAAATTTGGCGTGTTGCTCACGGACAACAGAAGGCTAGGATTCACCCGGATTCTCTTGGCGACGCATCAAACGAGGCGTCTCCCATTTCGGTGCCACCTAGCATTTGAATTGTAGTTAAAAATGATTCTTTGGGGGAAGGCACGTTTGAGTTATACCTAAATTTACATGTAAATATGAATAAACATCAGAGTGCTATCAGTACCCAGAATCTCTCATATGCAAAATCAACAGCATACTTTTCGTGCTCGCAAGGATTCCTGGGCTTCCCCATGGTATTATACGGGGGCCCCCGTGGTATGTAACTGTAAACCATTCGCCCGTGTGGTAATCGACGCGACCATAATCGTAATCACAAATTCAGTTGTCGCTCTCTTTATTAATTCATCTGAGGAACAGCAGTTAAGAGAACAAGCGATGGACAGAAGTAGACATTTACAGTTACTTCAAGTCTGCTGGCTCAGCGTCCTACCACCGAACATCGACGAATTCATTGCGATGACATTGTGCCCTGTGAACGCAGTTGATTTATTCGCTTTATTAAAAAAAGAAGCCCGCCTTTCGGTGAGACCAGCGACAATTCTGCCCCATCGAAATGTGCGAATTCTTTTGATCCACCCGATGCGAATGATATCTCGCCCCTCAATGTAGTTTAAAACGAGCTGCAATGACTTAATAATACGTAGCAATTTCGTTCCATGGCGTTTACAAGAGGAGTGTAGTCCATTGCAATTGCGCAAAGCTTTCAAAAATCTTTAAACGTCGACGCAATTTTATATTTTTTTCTTCTTGTAGTAAAACTCATGACAAACATCTAGCTAGAGACACCCAATTCTTCGAAGTGCGTCTGGCAATAGTTCTGCGTGCGCTCATACGCCGGCTTGGAGCAATCCGACACTTGGCAGCGCTTGCCGCCGCCGTGAGCCCAACAGAAACCATTCGATACAGCGATCGTATCGCAATTCTCAAACGAACAGACCGTGCCACCACCATGGGACCAGCACACGCCCTTGCTCTTGGCCCGGTTAATACAGTCTGGAATCTTACACTTTACAGACCCACCGTGCTTCCAGCAGCGCTTAGCATGTTTAGCGCGACTGGTGCACCCTTCGACGGTACAGAACTTGCTACCTTTCCGGACGGGGGCTGCAGCTTCAGAAGTTGAAGGCGTCACTGTACGCTTCCGCTTAGCAACGTTGGGTCCAGTAAGGGAGTTGCGCATCTCGGTGTCGGCGTCTTCAGTATCCGATTCGGAGTCGGATGACGAAAGAATGAACGAGAGTGCGGCCTTGTCCTTCGTTTCATCGATAGCATTAGCGAACTGGTTGGAGCTTTCGGAGACCTGCATGACGGTGTGGGTAGCAATCCGCGAGGCTGGAGACACAGTGGGTCCGACGGCGAAATTGTGGAATGTGGTAAAGCACTTGGCGTGATGACGCTGCTCGGGGTGCTCCAGGTTGTAGGCGGGTGCGCCAACGTTAGCTTGTCGCGCACATCCATCGCGACAAGAGAGAGGCTGCTCGATCTTGTGATACCTCGACGGGGACGGACAGGCGCAAAAGCTTCTCTCTTTCAGAAAATAAAACGAGAGGCGATCAGTTCTCGTGGGTCGGCTGGGTGAGCCCAACAATGAGCGTTCGTTCGCAGAACTCAAATCGGAAAGTGAAGTGACGGATGTGAACAGCCGAAATTGACCAATTATGTCGCTGAGCAATGCACCGAAAGCTCCGTTATGGAGAGTAAAAAGGGGATACCGTTGGAAAGAACTCGAGTTGAGACGTGAGTGCCATGTGCTCGGCGACAGGTGCTGCCCGCAAGCCAAAGCTTAGAGGTGACAAGGGCAGACAAACCACGACGTGCCCGGAAAACAGCTTGCAGGCACTCACGCGTGACTCTCGTCTCGGCTCGAGACTCTCGGGGCGGAGGCACATAGGGTCGACGGGTTGTCAGGCGAGGCTACATTTGCTCAGATCCTTCTGGGAAGGACAATCAACAGCACAGTTTTGCCTTCACGTATCTGGGCGGCAAGAACAGAAGGACCTTGTAATGAAGAAGACCATGACAATACTAGCCAGTACTACTGGCAGTAGCTCGACCGAGCGTACGATAAAAATCTGCAGAGTAGAAATTCAGCGGCCTGCTTTGATCCACCTTCTTATCTACAACCAAGCGATGCAAGTTGAGGCTTTGCCAACGCTACATTATCTTGAAGCTAAGACGATGCGACCTAGCTCGGAACGACTTGCAGTCGAGCACTTTTGCATGCGAACGGGACGTTGCTCACAGTTTGACTTGAGTGAAACCTTCGAACAACTACCTGTACTGTTACATGTAAAGCTTGCTGATCCAGGCAGGACACGTTGTTACTGATTGATACTTAATACATCTACCGATTACCTGTGCAGTATCAAATTTACAATCTAGCACCTTGCGCAAACAGGGTCGTCTTGAACGTCTTGCTTTGCCGGTTTTCTGTCGTGCCATCCGCTAGCGGAGACTTTGCAGAGCCTTGTCGTTTGCCAGGGTTTACGTCCAAATGTGTGGGTTTGACACAGCAGCTGGAAAGCAGATCAAGCACTGAACGCCCTCTTGAAGGTTGTCCACGTTGAAGCAATCGTTTGTCTGCAGATTTGCTGTCGTCAACGACACGGTACTCGAGTTATTGACGCTGTACTGCACAGTCGTATCTCTACCGGTATTATAAAAAACCATGTTCGACTGAAGGGCAAGGCTCACTTGAATGCCAAGTCTGTGATCTTGGGCCAACGACCATCTCTATCGTCCAGCTGTTGAACTCGGCGTCTTGGCCGCCAAGTTGGCGCCCGCAAAGCCTGACTCACGGGAGTTGTTGCCTGCAGACATGTGATGACTGCGCGCGCGAGGGGCGGACCTTCCACGGGAACTATCCACTTCAGCGTGCTGTGCTTGCTTATCGCTCGACTCAAATGGGCAATTCTTTGATGGGGCAAAGCGACATAGCGAGCGTCGACGAGGCGATATTGGTCCATGCACCGTTCCAGCATCTCAGCTGGTAGTGCAAAGGGGAGACTTAGTCCACCATGTGCGGTGAGCGATCGTCAGAATAAGCTTTCGGTGCGAGTCCCATGATGAGCTGAGCCTGGTGCTGCCTATGTCTGTACACTGTATCCGCAAGGCGTTGACTCACGTCGTTTGAGCATGCTCCTGATATCGCCGTCGACGTGGTCGCCACATTGCACCAAGCGACTTACGGCAAGTTCGTTGTCACGCCGGTAGAAAGCAAAGGGGCAGCTACATGAGACGACCGATGGATGAATCAAATAAATTGCTCGAGTCGTGGCGGCGTTAGAGATTTGATGCAGCTTCATGTAGAGGTAGCGGCGCGTTCGTGCCGTGTTTACGCTAACTTCACGTAAAATATGGTACTTAAGTATTGTAGACGTCCGCCGGTACATTCTCGTCCATGCGCTTCAACGCTACGCCGACCAACATGAATGTGTGACGGTGCCGTTTTCCTTGAACGCTTTGTGCTTGAGCTGCGTGCACAATCGCCAATGGACTTCCGATTCCACTGCAAGATGTCCTCGTTTTCCTCGGCGCAGAAGAGCTGTCATCACAAGGTGGTTGTTGCAGTTTGCTGCGAGTCCACTCGTCGTGCTATCTCGGCGGAGCGATGCTGCATGGACCAGCCTAGAGATGACGCAACGTCAACGCGAGAAGAATGTTGGCGTTGGGTTGCTCAGCGCAAAGGGGACTCTCGAGGACACATCGCAAGATCCTTGCCATACACGACGAGGTCGGCTTTGCTTTGCAGTGCTGCGCTCTGTCAAATTGCCATTACTAGTACCAACACCGTTCTCTGCACTGTGCATGTGGTCCGCAAGATCGTCGCCAAGAAACCCTATCATAGTGCAGTGGCGGTGCATTTAATCGATTGCAGAGCAAGTTGCACTGCTTCAATCTCCTGCAGCATTTAATGCGCAAGCACCTGCACTGTGCATTTTTGTTCGAGTTACAAGTAGCACCTTAACAACAACGTCGAGACTGCAACGGGGGTTGCTAATGCTACAGCCGATTCAAAGGAAAACAATACACACTTTGCGTTGCGGTGCAGACCTCTGACTGCATTCAGCTTTGACGTATCCGCTATAAGTTTTTCATATCGAATCGCTTTGCCGACATCGGCTGGAACGGGCACTATCGTAGCAACTAGCGCGGACTTGAGGTCTGTAATGCATCTCGCTGCTAGAATAAATGGAGATTTTGCTGACTCATCCGCGTAATGGACCCCGTAATGGAAGTGCCTATAGACCTTGGACTACACTACATGTAGCTATGGCTCAGCACTGGCTGGCGATAAACTCTTGATAAGAACGAACAGTGATAAAAGCTTTTCGGTTCGCTTTCGTTTGGGTGTACATTTACTATTTAACGCTACCACGGCACATGGGTCCAGCCAAGTTCTCTAGCCATCGACAGTGGCCCCGAGCTCTTCATAATGGGTCTGGCAGAAATTCTGCGTGCGCTCATACGCCGGCTTGGAGCAATCCGGCACTTGGCAGCGCTTACCACCGCCATGAGCCCAGCAGAATCCATTCGATACTGCAATCGTATCGCAATTCTCGAACGAGCACACGGTTCCACCGCCGTGCGACCAGCACACGCCCTTGGACTTGGCGCGGTTGGTACAGTCGGCCACTTTGCAGCGAACCCAGCCGCCGTGCTTCCAGCAGCGCTTGGCGTGTTTAGCACGACTGGTGCAGCCTTCAACGGAGCAGAACTTGCTACCTTTCTTGACTGTCGGCTTCGAAGCTGAGCTAGCCGACGTGGGTGCTGGAGGCACCGAATTGGAGGTGGCACTACGTCTACGCTTAGCGACGGTGGGCTCGCTGATCAAGTTGCGCTTCCTGGACTTCGGCTTAAGCTGGTCGGCCTCCGACTCGGAGTCGGATGATAGAATAAAAGACAGCGCAGCCTTGTGTCGTGTGTCCTGGTTAGACGGCGCACTCCAGTTTTCGGAGGATTCGTCCTGGTTCATCATGGCGATGCTGGGGAGACGAAACGCAGGGAAGACGAACGTGGGGTCCACGACGTAGGTTGACAGGGGCTTAGTGACTGGCAGGGCTCGGAGGGGGAATAGCGGTGTAGGATACGTCACTAGCGACGTGTCAGGCACCACCATGGAAGAGAAATGCGGCGTCGTTGATATACGGCGTGGCAGAAAACACGCCTTGGTTGTTTCGGGGCCAATTTCGAAGTGATTTTCAAAGCAGAGGGCCGGCTGAGGCTTTGACAACTGCTGTCGGGTGGCTCAGATTATGTCACGGGTTGCACCGAAAGGCTCACGAACGAGAGTGAGAGGGGAGCTCAGAGCTTTGATCCCGTGACTCTCGAGTCTTGCCACCTGGTGTATGCAACCAGCGTTGGCGTGCTAGGAAAACAGCTTGCCTTGGCACTCACAAGAGCCTTCGATCTCGGGGCAGGGGCATTAGTTTGACTCTAACTTAGAGCTGCCCACCAAGTGCTCAGGGTCGAGCTCTATGTCAAAGCAGAAGCCTATAGCGTGGTAAGAATGTTATAAACAACATCGATAGCGTTGACGTCGCTTGCTGATGATGTTTACCGGCGTATCCTGGCCCAGGATTCCTGGGTACGTTCCGCCTTGAATCGACCATACATGCTCCGCTCATCTTGATGCCTCGGCTTACAGCTTGTTGACATTCATCGTTACCTCGTGTCGAGCTGACGATTCCAAAGATGGACGTGAGGCTTTGCCGCCGCTTTGAGTCGCTTCAAACGAGCAGGCCAAGTGCTTTGCTTTGGCACAAGTAGACAGGGATCCCGTGTGGAGAAGGATTGCTAGGCAAACCTCGAGATAGGGTGCGATCGCTCAATCTGTGGCTCTTCCCTTTGCTCTGCTTGGGATCGAGCGCTTAGTGGTCTCGAATCCTCACCACTTGTTCGTCAAGATTGAAAACTTGCCGAGAACCTGTCTGCTTTTCACCATCTCCTCACAGAAACTTGGCAGACGGAGACCGGTGGTTGTCGTCGCGGCAACACTGTGCGGAGTGCTTGGGGTATTACGCTCCTGTAGGTGTTGCTCACCAATTAAGGGTTAATCGTTCTATTTCTTCGAAGCTTGCAGCCCTAAACAGCTCGCAGATATCTAGTAGACCAGATCTTGCTCTAAATCTTCGCTGTGGTACCGGTATTAATTCATGTAGAACCTGACTCACCACCAAACACCTGCTACGGTACATGACATGTACTACATGTACGCTTTTGTCGATAACGAGCATTTGTTGACATTGGACACAACGAGTTCGACGACGTAGCAACATGAACTTTTCTACAACACGGCACCAGCCCGCGAGAGATGTTGACTCCTGGCAAGTCCCCAGAAGTCCCAAGTCATGTACATAAGTCACCTACAGTAGCTGTGGTACGTGTCGTACACAGTGTAGGGAGGTATGAACTTCAGACACTGCCGCCAACCGGAGTATCGCTGCAACGGCTTCCCTATCGATGGTTGGCGGGGCGAAGGGGGGAATCCGCGCAGGGATGTGCGGACCTGACTCAGCAGGCTGAGACGCAATCGCTGAGTCAACAAAACCTGCTTGATGAGGCTGTCCACAGTGGACTCCACTAATGAACACCAGCCCGGCTGCCTACACTGTGCTGTACGCGGCACTTTTCCATGGAGCAGTGCAGTATTATTCCTAGAAATGTACCTCCAACGGCGTGTTGGGAAGGTGAGCCGCCAAGTTGGTGCCAAATCCAGGTCAACATCATCAGGATACAGGTGACCTCGGTCGGTATCCTCTGTCGCAGCCTCGTTTGCCGTTGTGCGAGGCTATCTCGCCCTACGTGAGCAACGCTTCGTCGCATTGCCCACGGACTCTGCTCTCGGAACGAGTCCAGAGTACCGTAGCAACAGAGAAAGCTAAAGGCACCGACCGTCCGTCAGCGTTGCTACCCACGCCAGCTCTCTTTTACAAGTATGGAGCTGTCGTTAATGTCTTTGGCCCGCAGTATCAACTAGAACGATTCTCCACGTGAGATGCCCAAATGGCTATCACATGATCAAGCACCACGTTAACTCTCGTGCAGCGCAACGCGGTAGTGAACAAGCTGTCGTGCTTTGCCGGATGGTACTCAGCACCTTCGGTATCAAGTAGGACACATCGCTTGAAGTGGAGACGTCCGGTTCTTCGCTTAGTTTAGGTAGTCGACGTTCCCGATAACTCTTGAGCTTCTTGGGGTAAGAGGTACACACGCTCGAGCGAATGGCGGGTCCTGTGTCGCCGTCAACTCATTTCCGTACGCAGCACCGCGATACAATTCGTGCGCGACGACCCGATGTCACAAAATCTTGACGTTCGTGGCGGTGATCGAACCCGTCGTGGTAGCCCCTCTAATGCTCATGATTGATCTTCGGCCTGGCCAATACGCTCAGCTGAATAGACGCTTATCGAGTTTGAAAACAGCTACTTCGCCTTCAGTTTCGGGGACGCAGCGGGCGTACGAATCGCCAGGTCGGCTGTCGCAACGCGGACCTGCAACGAGGCTCACATGAACAAACCTTCGTTCGAGAAATTGCGCTCGATGAACTTCTCGAGACTGAGCTTGGCGCTTGCGAATACCGTGGAAGGTGGCAGTACGGTCTGGATGAGCGGCCTCGACGAGTGGGGGTCGACGATCACGACGTTCAAAAGCACAGTCGAGAATACCGCACAATAATTAAACCTGTCGACACACTGCTCCAAGCAAAGATGACCAATGACACACTGACCGAATGGTCGTCCTAGATGCGAAGTTGAGACTTTTTTAAAGCTCCCTGGTGCTAGAGGCAACTCCAATTTCTCGTCCGTGCCGGTTTTAGACTTTACAAGCTTCCCCCAACATTTCAAAACAGCGACATAGTAGAATTCCAGGTCGCGGACGGCACCGATTTGCTTGCTGGCGTACCCGCCCATTCTCAACCGGACTGCTCCAAAGCTCTGCCGGTAGACTGTCTTCTGTACCTCGGACAATCCCAGTGACTATAATACCGAGAGCTTTGAAGGGTTTGCAGCCGTTGATTCTTGAATACAATGGCGGATGTCTCCTTCGCAAAGTGAATAATAACGATAGTTTTTTTTAGTGTGGCTGTCATTTAACTAGTCTTAGTGAGCTAACGACCTCCTGTGACCTTGCCGGGGGGGGGGGGGGGGGGGGGGGGGGGGGGGGGGGGGGGGGGGGGGGGGGGGGGGGGGGGGGGGGGGTCGTTGTCAAGGCATCATCAGTCTTGGTAGGACCGGCAAATGTCAAAGTTCAGTTTACCCAGTCCATCGGATTAAATTTTCCGTCACTCTTAGGTAAAGACTTTAGTTCAAAACTATTCACAAGTCGTAAGTTGGATCGCACTAATGTCGTGCGTTACTCGGGAAGCATACTAAATTGGCTAAACAGTAAAATTTAGTAAGCTTCCTGAGCAACGCACGTAAAAAAAACGTTTTTATAAAATAGAAAAAATAAAACAGAAATTGTATCCATGAAGGCCGAATACCAGTGCAATCTTTCCATGCTATTATATTTGTAACGGGGTACGTAGCCCTAAGTGTACCCTAGTTACATGAAGTGTGACGTGTCACACTTCGGGATATTTTGTACAAGCTACCAAGGTCGTCCAAAGCCAACCATTGGCTGATGACATTGCTTTTCTATAGGTGACTTATAGTTTGTATTAAACCAAGCTTTAGCTACCTATAAATATACTCAGCTTACATTCTACCTTAAATAGGTCACTTTGCTCCCTTTTGATAAAAAGGGGGCCTGTGAACTGCCGTTCACTGAGAGTTTGTATACTCTCGGAAGATAACTTCCTCTAGCGCAAGGTGCTGTGTGACCCCGTCACACTTGGTAGCACTCGTAGTCAATCCACGCCACCGCGGGTAGACTACCTGAACCTCTCCGAAGTTCGTTGCCATGGATAGGAACGACTTCTCCCCTATGAACGACTCTCAGTTCGAGTCGGTTCGGAAGATGGCAGGCATCTTCGGGATGGAGGCCCTGCAGAGCCTGGTGGTGTCAACACCGGCCGAGCAGCTCGAGCGCGTCAATGCGTTCGACGCGTACGAGCAGGGCCTCGTCGTGCATGTGCGGGAGAACCTGCAGGCTCCGGCGGCGGAAGCAAATCCGCCTCACCCGAAGCCAATACGGCTGAAGGTTAAGCCGTATGAAGGGAAGGAAGGCGAGAATCTTCACTTCTAGGTCCGAGAAGTAGAGCTTGCGATGGACGCGGCTCTGATCTCGACCGAGCAACTTCGTGTTGCTTTTGCACTCTCCAACCTTAGCGGTCGTGCTAAGGGTTGGGTGTACACACGGGTAGCAACATCCCCTGGGTGTTTCACATCCTGGGCTCAGCTGTGTGAACAGCTCCGAGCCGCGTTCCTCCCGGCGTACTACGAGTACCGCCAGCGCTCGCGCTTCCTCTCGTGTAAACAAGGGAGGCGTGAACTGCATGAGTACGTGCAAGAGATACGGGAGCTCACGGCGTCCCTAGTGGGAAACCCACTCAACGAACACATCAAGATGACTGTGTTCATGGACGGCCTTCGACTGGGCCCCGCACGCACTCAGTTGTTCTGGGTGCAGTCAAGCACCCTTGAAGAGGCGATTCAAGTGGCTCTTTAAGAAGGGTACAGCCATCGCCAGGCGCGTATGCCGGCCTCAGCGTGGCCTGGTAGTTCCTAATCGGCTCCCGGTCGAACAAGCCCCAACGGACCAGTTCCCATGGAACTCGGGTCCGCCGAACAGCGTGACACCCGCTGCTTCGGCTGCGGGAAGATGGTCCACTTCAAGCACGACTGTCCCGCGGAAAGACTCCGTAGACGGTCCTTCCCCAAGTCCGTCCTCAAGGGTCGCTGGCAGAAGCCAGGATCCCGGGGACAGGGGAACGCCGGGAGCCAGTAGGGGCGGGGGAAGAACTAAGTCTTCGTGATGGGTGCGCGGGTGGCGCGTACCACGGGGACTTAGCCCCTGAGAGTCTTCGCACACTCGAATCGGCGAAGAGCAGCGGCGGGTTGCTCGTAGTACACGGATGTGTACGGGGACACGATCATCCCTTTAGAATCTTGATCGATTCTGGGGCATCGAAGAATTTCGCACGCCGCCAGACGGTTGCTCGTAATAGCAACAAGTTGTCCGATGCTTTGAGGGAAAACAAGGGCAACGGGACGGGGTCAGTGCGACTGGTCGACGGGAAGGTCGTCACTGTCCCCAACGTCCAAGTGGATCTGGCCGTCAAGTTTGGAGACTTTGACAGCCTCAAACAGTTCACTGTTCTCGAAATGGATCCATATGATATGATCCTGGGCATGCCCTGGCTTGAGAAACACGAGCCCTGGATCGACTGGCGAGGCAAGGCAATCGGTGCCAGCCGCCCTGCGCAGTCCGACAGAGCATTGGTGAGTCATGTTCCCACCTCTGTCAGGACCCGGGGCGCCCGCAAGGGCTGCCAGGGTACCAAAGCATCCGGCAGATGCTTGGGAGTCGTCGACGTATATGATGGCTCCGAGGATGCTTTGATGGTGGCAGCGCCCATAAGAGGCGCTGGCCAAGTGGGACACTTAGGTCCACAGGCGGGTAACTTAGTTCCACAGACAGCTGCAGCTGTCACGATCACTGAGAACAGCGTGTTCAGAATGGGTAACAGAGTTCCACTCACGGTCGCCCAGACATTAACTGAAGAGGAAGACGTCGGATACGCTTCCTGTGTGGGTAACAAAGTGCCACACGCGGTCGCCCAGACCTTAACTGAAGAGGAAGGCGTCGAACACGCTTCCTGTGTGGGTACCTTAGTACCACACGAGGCCACGCGTGCCTCGGATGTCGTAGCGCCGACATCCCTAGACGTAGACAGCAAAGCTCCACGTCACAGTCGCCGTCGTCAACGACGCCGCCACCGCCTCAAGTCGGATCCGAACTTCGTTCAGATCGACGTCGCTTCAAGCGACTTGGAGCCCAGGGCCCGGGCTCCTCCGACAAGGCCGGTGGAAGAGTGTTATCACATCTTCGATGGCGTGACCGGTTTACCCGTCAAGGCATCTGGTGTCCACTTGGAACCGTTGCCAGAGGTTGCAGAGATACTGAATCTCGAGGCAATGACGGCTGAGTCTTTCCTGGCCAACCTCAAGGCTAACGAAATTGCTGAGATGGTGCTCATGAGACCTGAGACCACTCGGGAGGAGCTGAACTCGTCATCTGTCTTGGACGAGAACGTCCTGGAAAACCTAAACAAGCAGCGTCAGACGCGCTTGGGTTATGAGATCCTTAAGAACCCCAAGGATCCGGTGTATCCTTTGGTGACGGAGTATGCGGACGTGGTGAACAAACACCCACCGACCCAACTCCCACCGGATCGAGGTGTACGGCATGAGATTGATCTCGTGCCTGGCACAAAATACTGTGTCACGAGGCATGACCTCTTCCGCGCGAACAGTGCGAGGTCATTGATTCCTTCTTCGCCGCAAAAGCGAAGGCAGGCATGGTGCGGGAGTCGAAATCCCCGCACTCGACGCCGACTTTCTGCGTTCGGAAGCTGAACATCGCAACGGTGCCGGCCCAAACACCAATCCCACGAAAGGATGTGTTGTTAAACAGCATGGCCGGTAGCGTACTGTACAGTGCGCTGGATTTGGTAGACGAATACTACCAGATCCTGATGCGAGAGAGTGACATCCCGCTCACCGCGGTGAGCACTCCAAGCGGCATGCTTTGGGAGTGGCTCGTCATGCCGCAGGGCTTGTCTAGCGCCCCGGCGACGTTCAATCGCCTGGTGACGCAATTGTTCCGCCTTTTGCGTACCTTCGTACAGACATACTTCGACGACATATTCGTCCATAGCCGTGCCGAGGGAGGCAAGACGGCCATGGAGGTGCATCTAGGACACCTCCGTCGAGTTGGCCGTAATGCGAGCAAACAAGCTCTACACCAACATCGACAAGTGCGTTTTCGCGTCACCAGAGATTAAAGTTCTTGGTTGCTTCGTAAGCAACGTGGGCGTTCGGGCTGACCCAGACAAGGTCAAGGCCATAGCAGCATGGCCGACGCCCCGATCCCAAAAGGATCTTCGAAAGTGGTTGGGCTTGGCCAATTACCTTCACAAGTACAGCGCAGGGTACGCGGGCTTTGCTAAGCCCTTGTCGGGCCTCCTTCAGAAGGACGTCGACTGGCGCTGGGACCAAGAGCACCAGGATGCTTTTGACAGCATCAAGGCCGGTCTCCAAGAGGCCCCTGTCCTGGACCTGCCGGACGAGATGAAGCCGTTTAGCGTCGTCTGCGATGCCTCCGATTACGCCATCGGGTGTGCATTGCTGCAGGCCGACACGGCTGGACATGATGAGGCCATCTCGTTCCAGTCCAGGCAGCTCAAAGCCGCCGAACGGAACTACCCTGTCCACGACAAGGAGCTCCTGGCAGTGAAATATGCCCTTGTGAAGTTTCGTGTTCACCTTCTGGACTCCCGGCCCTTCGTGATCTACACAGACCACGCATCCTGGAGGACGGCGACCAACTCGCCTCACCTCTCCCAAAGGATGGCGAGGTGGCTGTCCTTCTTCGCAGAGTACAACTTCCGCGTCGAGTACAAGCCGGGCAAGCTCAATGTGCTTGCGGACGCCCTCTCTCGGCGTCCTGACTACGAGTTGGCCCACATCACACGGGTGACAGCGGATCTATATGATCGGATACGCATGGCGTATCGGAACGATGAGGCTGTCGCGCCTATCGTCAAGCTCGTTATTGCAGGAATGAGCGCGAAGTCCGACTGGCTCTCGTCGCGACAGCGCTCACGACTCCACCGATATGAGTTGAAGGATGGCCTTCTCTATTACCGGGTGGAGCCCAATGAACCTCCACGGGTGGTCGTACCCAACGACGAGGATCTGAAGTTCGATATCCTCGCGGCGCGCACGACTCGCCCTCCAGCGGCCACTTGGGCCGTGAGAAGACCTTTCTGTCGGTTTCTTAGGCCTTCTGGTGGACCCACATGTACAAGTGGGTCGCCCGATACGTTAAGACATGTGAAACATGTCAGCGGGTCAAACCCGCAGAGCCCTCTTCGGCTCCACTACAGAGCCTGCCCGTACCGGCTGACTGCTGGAAGTCGATGAGTCTTGACTTCATCTTTGGGCTTCCCGCCGATGGACACGGCAACACCGGAATTTTGGTGTTTGTGTGTCGGCTGAGCAAGATGGTACATCTTGCTCCGGTTCCCGTCACTGTTACGGGCGAACAAACCGTAAGGTTGTTCTTTGATGGCGTGTTCCGCTATCACGGTCTCCCGGAGACGATTGTCTCGGACCGAGACCCGCGGTTCACGGCTGCGTTTTGGAAAACGCTGCTTCCTTTACTGGGAACCCGTCTGCAGATGTCCACTGCGGACCATCCGCTGACAGACGGCCAGACAGAGCGCGCCAATCGAGTGCTCGAGGACACTCTAGGCAGTGTGTGCGCGGCAGCACCACGTACGTGGTCGACGCAGCTTCCAGTTGTTGAGTTTGCGCTCAACAACGCGGTGCACGCGTCCACGGGGCTCACGCCGTTCTACATGAACGGCTTCCGTCACCCCAGCGTGCCTCTCACTCTTCGAGGAGACACGGACTCCTCTATTCTAAGTGGGGGAGAGGCTCGGAAAGCCCTTTCCTCCCAGGTCTCGGATGTGAGACCAGTTTCGCTGCGGAAACCAGTGGAATCCTTTATGGATACCAAGCTGAGCGCTGTCAGCAGGGTCCGCGATGCCATGGCAGCGGCCCAAGATAAACAAAAGGAATACACTGACAAACATGGAAGAGGAAATTTAAGTATATTTAAGGTGGGGGACTTAGTGTTGCTAGACACGAGCAATCTACCTCTTGACACTGTCAGCTCTGTCGGCAGCAACAAGCGGAAGCACCGCTTCATCGAATAATTTGCAGTCCTGGCCGGACATGGTGCGTCGTACACCATCAACCTGCCAAAGTCAACGACGACGCACCCGACGTTCTATGATGGACGTCTTAAGCTGTACTTTGATCCGCAGGAGGTTGCTGACTCGCAGACCCACCTTGACCCAGCTCCTCGAAGCGAGGGCCCGTCACAGTCGTCGACGAGGGCGTCGGAGCAGGCACCCAAGCCTCGGTCGGGACGGCAAGGCTGCGGTCAAGACCGTACGCCGGAGGGGCTCCATACGAACGGACCCCGGCGCCATACACCGAGTACGCTGAGTACGCCGGGTACGCACCATACGCGTACGTCTGGGAGTGTGCCGCAGGCGGCTCCGGACGTGGCAACAAAGCCTCGATCCGTCGGATCATGCGAAAGGCCTCGTCCAGATCGGACGAAGAGGCCCGGCGATCCACCCGCAGGTGCAGGCTCGCGACCTCTCGCTCCACCAGGTCCAGGCGGCCCGCAAGGCGAGCGAGCTCGCCCTGATTCCCGGCCTGGGCGGCAGCATTACCGCCAGTCCCAAGGCCAAGTGCAATCTCAAGCACGAGGACACGCTGACGAAGGCGGTCACCTCAGGGTCCTGTGTCGGACCCGCAGACGGAGAACTCGGACGAGAGTGGCTCTCGGGAGGCGCCGAGTACTCGTACTCGTACGAGGGCACCTCCGCCCCTGCTTGACCGGAATGGAGAAGTCCACTTCCACGTGGAGCGGATCCTCCAGGAGCAACGGCGTCGCGGTAAGCGACAGCTCCTCGTGAAGTGGAGGGGTTATGCCCTCTCCGAGAACTCGTGGGAGCCGATTGAACGGCTCCTGATTGACTGCCCGAAGGCTGTCGCAATCTGGGAACAGAAGCGGTGGCAGCTTTACAAGTCGTCCGGGGCTTCTTGCCCGAACGGGGTACGGACGTTGACGACACTCCGTACCCGCGCTATATAATTTTTTTCTTAAAAGTCCTTTAGGAAATATTCAACTTTTTTATAGATAAAACTTATTTTTCCAAAAAATATAAAAAAAATCTACTAAAAATAAAACAATTTTTTTGAGACATCTATAGATTTATAATGTTTAACATTTATTGATAATATTTATTTTTATCATGAGCGCTAGAAGCCGCGCGCTTCGGAATGTCCCTTGGCAGCATGCGCTTGCTGACCATGTGGTCAAACCGAACACGAAGATCACGCTGGTCCAGGATGCGGGACAGCAGCTGATCTTCATGGAGTTCCCGTAACTCCGTTGGTGAGTACTTGAGAGACTACACCCAAGCCCAGAACTTGTCCTCACAAGAACTCCAGGTGGGACAGTTCTCGGGCAGAACCCAGGGGTAGCCCAAAGAGGGTAGAGACCACCCCGGATCTCGGGCTTTTTGCGACAAGTCGTAAAGCCCTTAAGAGGGATGCGGTAAGGCGCGAGAAGCACACACCGAGCCGCCTCCAGGTTGTCAACGAACAACTGTTCCTTCTGAACAAGGGTACGTTCGTAAATGCCCCTAGAGGTGGGGCCGCCCACAAGACCACGAGGAGTGACGAGAAGCTCCAGGAAGAGGTCAGCCCCAGAGATCTCCTCGGGAGGCCCATACCCTCTTGAGTTGATGGCAGCTCCCTGGCTGACGGGTGCCACCACCGAACCCCACGCACATGGGCAGCTTGGAAGTCCTCCTGCTACTGGTCGAGGTCATTCGTGATCTCCCGGGGCTCAGAAATAGCACCCTCTTCCTCCTTTTCCTCCCCTTTCTCCTCCTTCTCCTCCTCTTCATCCGAGGAGTCGAAGAGGCCCGATGGGAGTACCGAGTCTCCTTCTCCTCGCAGCGTGAAGACTTAGAAGCCGTACGCTTCTTAGAAGGCTTGGCGCCTTCGGCTTTAGAGGCCTTAGCACGCGCAAGACCCTCGGCAAGCGAGAGACGTTTGCGAGGCTTCTCTTCCTCATCGCTAACAGATTTGGGAGTGCCCTTAGCCTTGACGGCCGGAATCTCAGAGCGCACAGACGTCCTGGGACTGTGATCACCTTGATCACTAGCGAGCGACTGCACGCTGTCGTCCTTGTGCTCACTGGGCACTGGACTGTGCCTTTCCGCAGAGCCCACAGGAGCATCGTGCGTGCTCTCGGACGCGGCTTCGACGAACCGAGGGCTCGGACGAGTGTCGGGAGAGGGCGACGGGCTGCGGCGCTTGCTTGCTCGCTCGCCCACAGCCGCGTCACCCGAAGAACCGATCGCCTCAGAGGCCACCTGAGTAGCCTCCTTACGTGCCGAGCCTTTGCCGTGAGGCTGAGTGCTCTTGACTTGCGCCTTCCCGGCAGCAGCCTTGGAGCGTGTCTTCACACCGCTCTTTGCCGTGCCACGAGGCATGGTAAACGGTCGAGGTGGAGACCTAGAAGAAGAGCGCACAGGTTGCTGCTCGAGGCTCTAACTGTGAAGTGAGCCTCCGCCGCGCTCGCGCGGCCAAGTCGATGGTTTCCGACTTTGAGAATGAAAGTTTGTGACGAACACCTCTTCATTCTGATTGGTCGGTAAACCGAACTTAAGTGGGGGAGGATGTAACGGGGTACGTAGCCCTAAGAGTACCCTGGTTACGTGAAGTGTGACGTGTCACACTTCGGGATATTTGGTACAAGGTACCAAGGTCGTCCAAAGGCAACCATTGGTTAATGACATTGCATTTCTATAGGCGCGCGACGCGGATGAAGCACATCGCGGGCGCTGATTGTAATGGGCCCCTCCATTACATAAGTAGGTAGATTTTTAAATGCTGTCATGCCATTTGCTGATATATGGGGATCCAGACCCATTATTAGCCAATAGGACTATGACGTGTATTTGAGTGGCCTGGGCTGTGGCCTTGATCCTAAAAAAAAGTCAGAGTTGATTTTTTCTTAGAACCTAAGACCCCGTCGTCCTATTGCGAGCTTCCTCACCACTATAGTGTAAGCAAGTGACGTAGTAAATACCTGGCCCGTTACACTGATCGTGAGGGTCTTCGTCACTCCTGGTGTGCCTTCATCCGACCATGGAATCGGATGTCGCGTGCTGGAGAAAATTTCGTTGACTGGTTGGCGTTTCGCGAGGAGATCCTCGCGGATCATTCGATTGGGGAGTTGCGCGTGAAGGTCTGCAACAACGCCCGGGATAGCGATTGACTCTGCATCGTGCACATGAGATAGTAATGTGAGTCATGTGGTATTTCGACCCGTCCGACGCAGCGCGAGTGAAGGCAACATCTAGTTGAGCGGCCACTGAGCGGAGAAAAGTCGGGATGGATCGGGAAGTACGAGGACACCCTTTCCAGCATGGATCCGGCGGCTAATCGCGGCAGCGTACGCCGACGTTGCACGCGTCCGTGCACGGCGTCGTTGCTGCCTCCTCGTTCAGGGTATTCGCGTGGGCGTTCTCGGTCTCGTTCACCGTCTCCGCGGGGTGATTCGCGGAATTTTTCCCCTCAAGCGGTTTGGTCTCATACTCGTAGACCACGTCCGGAACGTCGCGGAAAACGTTGGCGCGGGGCTCCCATGTATCATGCTCCGGAGGATAACCGATCCAACGTACCAGGTAGCGGCGCGCGGTCGGGACCGCGCGAAGTATACGACTACGAGTATTACGCTGAGCAGCCGAGTTTTATGGATCTTCGAGGCCAACGATATGCTCCACGATTCAGCGCGCGTCACTCACCGAGTCAAATAGCGGTGGTGGGCCTTCATGGAAAAAGGACGTACGCTCTGTACGTCCAGGGCGAGGTGGGGACTGCTTCGAGCCGTGCACTGACGCTTATATTATAACTGAGCGGGCGGAAGATCGTGCCGGGCGGGCCGAGCAGATCGCTTCGGAGCTTTGGCTGTCGAATCGTGAGCTGTTATCTCTACTACGGGGATTGAAGACGCGTGTGTTTGGCTCTGCCCAGCAGGGTGATCGTCCGCCAGAGCGGGCGCCTGGGGCTGACCGGTGTGGTGTAGTGATTTTTCCAGCGTTGCGAATAATCGCCCATCAGCATAGATGCGGCACCGTCCAAGATGTTCAAGCGACGAATTCTCGGCCACGAGATGAAAGAGCTTTGTAGCAAAAGACTCGACGGTGTCACTACTGAACACTCCGCGGATATTGGATACGGTCCAGATGTCACTCAATCCAGGCTCTCCTTATTATTAATAATGTACTGGCCTGATTTGCATTCAGCGGCCAAGAACTGACCATCTACGGTACGAACCCTCCGTAGCGGTTGGGATGAGTTCGCGGAAGGCTCCGCGACTCTTTGAAGACACGTTCACCGTCTGGAAAAGGGCGCGATCTGTTAAAGATGCGCATGCGATGCTCCAGACGACGCTTGGCGTGCAAGAAGATCCATAACGGATCATAGTTCACTTGATATTTGTATTCATATTTAGGATTCTTATTAGGAATTGGCCCGATAGGGCAAACATAAATACATAATAAAATTTCCACTCAACCACACAGAGCGACGCCAGGCTTCGAGGTAAGCGTCTGGTCAAGCTTGTTTGAGAGTGATATGCTTGTCGGTGAACTCGGAGCTCTGTAGCGAGGGTTCAGCTGGCAAGGCCAAGAGACTGTGTGTGTATTGGCCGATTACTATTGGAAAATTTTATGTGACGGCTTGTTGTTGCTTATTTGCACGACTGGGAGTGCGTGTATTGCATCCCTTTTATTCTTCCAACCAAGTAGAAGAATAAAAGGGATGCAATACACGCACTCCCACCAAGTGTTGAGCACTCGGTACCCTCGTAAAAGGCTAACCCGTGTCTGGTACCCTTCTGCTGTTTAGACCACAAGGATCCGTAGCACATATTAGCTTTGCTCATGCTAGTAGCGTGTTCTTATTTTTACTGGTTGGCCAATATACGTTTACAAGGTCCAGTCTGTCCCGGTACAAGGGCAGAACTGGGGTCTTCAGGTCCGCCCGAAAGATCGTTTGCTATTCTAGCAGACGTATTGCTGTGAGAGCTTCCTAACTGCTTTTGCAGCTAGAGTTCACGTCGGAATTTCAACACAACACCGGTCTCTGGTGCGTCAGGATCGGCGGGCTGGTCGCCCGACGTATGCTCTGTCTGATGGCCTGAATCGCCACAGGGAAATACTGCTTGAGTCGCCAGACGTAAAAAGGTCGGGTGGAATCGAAGTGACGACGGGATGTCCAGGGTGTAGCGTCACCCACAACCTTGGCTACTTGGAGGGAGCCGATGAAGCGTGGAGCACGCTTGTTGGAGCCCATGTTGGTTACGGCAGAAGAGCGGGTTGCCTCGGTCGATTGGAGAACGCGGCCTCCGATCTTGAATACATTCTCGTTCTTTCGACCGTGTTTATCTACTTGTTTCTTTTGCTTGTCCACTGCATTATGCAGTGCGTCGCGGACGAATTTTGATATGGATTGTCTCAGCATGACGAATTTCGCAACAGCCGTGCGATCGGCTGGAAGCATCGAAAACCTTTGTGTACAATTGGTCGTGGTAACGTCCTGATCGCGAGCCTTGCTGCCTGGATCGATCAAGTTCTGCGATGTTCATCTCGTGATCGGAGATGCGGTACGTTGAGGAGACTCGATAATATGATTGGACGGGGAGCAGGTCAAGGCTTTCACACTGTCTACGCCCGAAGCTAACTCGGAAGTAAAGTGTGCTGGCGGGCCTGTTGACACCGGTGCGCGCTGAGACACCGGATTGCGTGACGATGGGCACAACGACACTGGCTCATTGTCTGCATGACTGACAGCAGCTCCAGCTTTCATGTCGACTGAAGGAGATCCTTTCCACCAGGGGTGGAACCGCCAGCATCCGTGGGGTGGCCCACGGCGGGAAGTGCCGGGTCACGTGGGTGTCGAGCGCTGTTCACGAAGAACGGCGTCATGCCCGTCGAGGAGTGCTCGGCACTACTGACCTTTAATTCGGCTAGCGGTAGGGACGAACTCCAGCTCGTGTACGAAGTCGCGTAGCTGCGGAGAACATCTTCAAAACCTTAGTTGACGCGTTCTGTTTGTCCATCCGTCTCCGGATGCGCCTCGGTCGACAACAACGGTTCAGTTCCCAAGAGCTCGAAGATACGTGACTGGAACGTGGATGTACAACGCGGGTCGCGGCCGGATTCGATAGACTCTGGTAGGCCGTGGTGACAAAATATAACGTCGACAAATTGGGCCGCGGACTCTTCCGCGGTGGTCGAGGCTGTCACCGGAACGAGACGGACCATTTTGCTGAAACGATTGACGAACACAAGTACACCCGTGCGCCCGGCTGTGTCAGGCGGGAGACCAAATATGAAGTCATTCAAAATGGAGAGCCAGATTTTATGGCAACCGGAAGACGGCTCGACCTGTTGACAACTTTCACATGTGCGGGTCCACTGGCGTACCCACTTGTACATGTGGGGCCAAGAGAAGTCTCTCGACAGAGCCGTGCACGTCTTCTCGCGACCGAGATATCCTTCAGTCGGGGCATCATGGTACTCGTTGTTTATACGCCCACGTAGATCAGCGTCGTCATAACGACTCGAGGTCCATCGAACCGGTCGATGCTGTACTTCAGCAGATTGCCGTCCTGCCGATACCGATCGATCTGATTGCGCGTGGCCCTTGCTTGACATGACACTTAGACTGTCGCTACTGGGGGCGCAGGTGCTTCAAGATAGCACCGCTGATGGGGTCAGCATCATATGCTGTTGCAATCTCGTCGCCCAGCGGGAGCGTAGGCGTGGTCAGCGTGAGGCTCATGCCTGCCGAGCGTGCAGACCGCACACTCGTCATCATCCTCATCAGCCCCCTGATGGCCTAGCGCTTTACGGGGATCGTTGCCCGGGCGCCGAGACCGCTCGTCGACGAGAATAGTATTATATCGGCTGGCTTGTAGTGAGCGATGAGATTGTACTCGGAGAAGAAGGACAGCCAACGGGTCAACCGTTGCGACAAATGAGGATTCTTCATCGCTGTCCGCAGCAATGCGTGATCAGTGTAAGCCGGAAATGACTGCTCACCAAGCAAATACACTCTGAATTTGATCAGAGCGTATCGCAGTGCCAGAAGCTCCTTGTGCTGGACTGGGTAGTTCTTTTTGGCTGGCTTCAGTTGTCGCGACTGATAGCTGATAACGTGCTCATGTTTGTCACCGTCTAACTGCATCAGCGCATAGTCGATGGCAAAATTGCTTGCGCCGCAGACGACGTGGAATGGCTTCGAGTCATCTGCAAGCTTTAAGAACGACGTAGACACCAAGTTCGCTTCCACCGAGTCGAATGCAGCTAAAGGCTCCGATTTGTACTCCCAAATCACGTCCATCTTCAGCAGCGAGGCCAGCAGTTGAATCAACCTAGCGTAGTTCTTCGTGTACCTGGGCAGATAATTGGCCATGCCAAGTCACTGACGCAACTCACTGGGGCTTGTTGGCGTTGGACAAGTACTGATAGACGAGACCTTCTCAGGGTCCGTGCGCACACCGTTCTTGCTCACGTAGCATCCCAAAACCGGAATCTCTTTTGAAAAAAAGACACACTTCTTCAGGTTTGCGTAGCGTTTGTTCTCTAGCATCACCTGGAGTGCTTACCGCAGGTGTTTAGGGGGTACTTCCACGGCACTGAGGTTGCCCTCAGCGCAGCTGTACACGAAGATGTCGTCGCAGTAATTCGACGTGAAGTCTCGGAGCGGACGAAGCACACGGGAGACCATGCGATTGAAGGTAGCAAGCGCGTTCTTCGGACTCTGGCATCATGAGCCCCTCCCAGGATATCCCACTCAGTGTACTCACGGAGGTGAGAGATACATCACATGCTCTCTTTAGGATCTAATAAAATCCATCGGTCAGGTCGATGGTGCTGTAGATAAAACTGCCAGCCATGGACTCCAGTATCATGCCCTTCCGAGGAATCAGGGTCTGCGCGGGAATGGTGGCATCATTCCATTTGTTGAATACGTGGACAATGCGTCATCCCCCTGTACACGCAGAAGGTTGGACTTAAATGGGGCGAGGTACTCTTGCGCACGTGACCTGCCTTTCGGCGGTCCTCGAAGAAGTCGTCTATCGCTTTTACTTGATCACGGGGAAGTGGTCATTGTCTGGTGACGCAATATTTCATCCCTGGTGCAATGTTGATCTCGTGTTTAGCACCTCGATCCGCCGGTAGCTCGGCGGGGATCTCACCCAGAAAGATGTGGGCATACTCGCAGGTGGTGCCGTATACAGGATTGTCTGGTTCTTGCAAGTTCTCCCAGGACTCTGTTTGGAATCATTCCTCGCGAGCCGTCTAAGGATTGGCACCTTGCGGACGTGAGCGCTTATAAGAACGAGCCTGTAAGTCGAGGGTCCCAGGACCTTCTCGATAGGAAATAAACCCAACCCCTTCGGTAGCAGCTTGTTTACCGTTCGATCTCGTTCAGGGTCGTAATCTGGACGTGTCATGTGATTGACGTTCAGGGGTCGAGCCTTGACGAAGACAAAAATCATTAATACTGAAACGTACATCACTGCGACCTTGATCATAGTATCGTCGCTGGCGTTCTTGGGCTTAAACGAGGTGATGTCGGGCTGCCTCCATGGCTTGGACGGCGGGTATTTACGAAGGACGACTGATCTGTTGTAGCCCATAGCGAGGGAATAGGGCGGTGTCCCATGTCGACCTCCGAGCTGAGTCCAGTTCAAGTGTTGATTCCAGTAGCTTGAGCGAACTCAACACAGGGAAGCCGAATAGGCCAATCATCACCATAATGAGAGACTGAGCATCGAAGTGCATCCTCGAGCGTCCGGATCTGGCGTTCATTTTGTCCGTCCGTTTGTGCGCGATGTGAGACCGTCATCTTTAGCTCAAACGGTATATTCTGCGCAATAGACGTCCAAAGATCGTTTGGGAATTTCGGGTCTCTCTCGGACGCGATGGAACGTGGTGTACCAGGGATCAACCCAATCTTTGTGAGGAAAAGCTGGGCGACATCGCTTGCAGCAGCGTCCGTCCTGTTAGGCAAATGTCGTGCCCGCTTGCTCAGACGACATACTACGACGTAGATCGCGCCGAGCCCCTTCGAAAGTAATAATTCAATCACGAAATCCATTGCGATATTAGTCCAGCTAGTTTTAGGAAATTGCAGCGGCTGGAGTAATCCACGTCGGCGATCTCCGGACTTGTTCCGCGAGCATGTTTTACAGGCTCCGATGTACGCATCGATCGTTACCCGCATACCTATCCACATGAAGAGCTGTCCTACAGCCATAATTTTTCTCACAGCTCCGCCATGAGCCGCCAGCACGTTGTCGTGGTAATCTACAGCACATCCAGCAGTAATCGGCCATCCTGAGACAGGATAGCTTGACTGCCTTCTCGTAAAATGATCAAGTAATTCGGTAGGACGAACTTTGCTGTCGTCTCTCTCTCTTCCATGAAGCTGCTTGAGTCATTTTGAGTAGAGCTCGTCGGTAGCGTACCACGACTTGATGCGCTCAGAGCGAGAAGGGACAGGACCTGCAACAGCCACCGAACTAAACTCCACTGGCCACTGCAAACCATCTGCGAACGTTATTCGTTCGTCCTGGCTTATTAAAAAAAAACTTGAAGGTTAATTGATTAATAAAATCGAGCCATCGAAGAAGTTTCGGGGACGGTGTTGGCGTACTGAATAACCATTCGCATGCCGAACTATCTGTTTAGACCGTGAATACGTTGCCCAGCGGATAATAATGTCACTTTTCCAGACATAACTTGATCCTGAAATACTCCTTCTTGTGAGCAGGCCAGCACCGTTCGATATCGCTAAGCTTACGACTCAGGAACGTGAGAGGATGTTCCGGGCTATCGATGATTTGGCTTAGCACACCACCTACGGCTAAGTCGGAAGCGTCGGTGATGACGAAAAAGGGTAGCGAGAAGTCGGGTAGATGTAGCACAGGTGAGCGTTGTGGCAAGGCGCGCACACCATCAAATGCCGTGGCCTCTTCGGTACCCCAGCGCCTACCGTTTGTAGTATTCACCAGCTCTGTCAATGGGTACACTAGAGCCGAATACTGCGGGATAAACATCCGATAGCAGCCGCAGAGAGCTAAACTGCGCTACAACTCCTTCCGGTTGCGAGGAGGCCGTATTTAGCTGTTGTTTTAGCAGGATTCAGAGTGATAGTTGATGCTGAAATCTTGTGTCTTTAAAAAACAATTGATCGCTGTGCCCACTTGCACATGTCCTTACGGGCATATAACTATGCGTCACGAAGGACCGTCAGGCGTTCGCGCAAGTGTACCACATGATCGTCCAATGTCGCGGAGAAAAGACAGATGTCATCAAGGTAGACAGCGCAAAAGGCTTGAAACTTAGGTCAAACGAGAAGAAGTTGCATCAGCCTGGACCACGATCCAGACATGCCTGCAAGTCCCATTGGCGTGACCCACCACTGATAAAGCTCCCAATTTGCATGAAAAACTGTCCGCTCGCGAGCTTCTTGCTCGAGCAGCATCTGATGATATCCAGACATCCGATCTAAATTGGAGAAGACCGCAGCACCACTGAGCTTGTCAACAATATCATCAACTGGCGGCAATCGAATCTTCAGAATCACACTTTGAGAATTCAGATGCCGATAATCAATGGTCCATCGAATGCGTACATGTACATCGGCTTCACTACTTCGCAACCATTCTGTGCGTGTCGGACTATTCGCACTTTCTTTTGGAATGGCGAAGATGTGGGAGACCCACCCCGAATTCGATTCTTCGATACTATTTTTGCCCAGTAATGCTTTGACAAACTTGGCTAGTTCTTGTTCCTCCACATGTGGCTGACGAAACGGAGCCCAGGTCGATGGAGCGGTGCCAGCATTCAGCACAATGTCATGCTAAATTTCGCGCAGGGGCGGAAGTGCGTTCGGCAAAAACGATAGAAACACGTCATCAAACTTATTCAGCAAAATGACGACTTCGCGAGAAGTCGGCTTCTGGAGAACTCCTGTCCTCAGCACGAGTCGAAATACCTCGGGATACTGGGGATTCCCGAGGTGTTCTTTGAGAGACTGCAACGAAACTTCCACTGAAGCTAACTCACTCTCGCTAGGAACAGGGTACATGAGCTCGTCTTCTTCTGTACGCAAAATAGCCGTATAGTCGTGCTCTGCACGAGGTTCTCGCGGGCCAGGTGTCCACGACAGTGAGCGAGACGCCAGACGCTGTTAGGGCTACTGGCTACTAGCCATAGACGGCCTAGTATCCCGTCGTAGTGGTACTGGAGCTGTCACAAGACGAATGGTACTATCACGACTGAGCTGCGGCATCTCACCTCAATATCGGCGATGGGTACCGTGCCGCTGTCATCAAACCCACGGGCAACCAATGATGTCGTCGACGTTGTAGACGTGTCAAATCCGATTCCTGATAGAGCCTAATGAGATGTTCCAGAATCGATGAGCATGGAGCATTCACGGTCCATACAATTACCGTCACCAAGAAGGGTCTCGTTGACCTCGCCTCACGTGGCGTGGCTGTCATTTCCGAAGTCGATATTTCTGCCATCTCGACAAGGGTAGTGTCCATATGGACGGTAGGATATTCTGACCTAACGTCGCTCGACGGATACTCCGTTTACATACGCAACGCTGACTCGTTTCCCTGATTCTGACTCCCACGTTTCGCCTTGCGTTGAGGACACTGACCAATTTTATGGCCGCTGTTCTTACAGTAGCAGCACAGGTTCTGACATCTGCTCTGCTCCTTGGAAATTGGACGTGTGTCTACCGTCGAGATGTCCATCGGTTCAGGACCGTCATATGCTGCCCGATTGCAACTTGCACGATGACAGGAGCTACCAGAACGGCTTTAATCCGAGTGGGGCTGGAAGTACGTGGGCTCGAAAATTTGAGCAGCCGCAATAGCTTTTCCCAGCGTGCCACATTGTAAAGTAAGCCAGCGAGCAGTTCAGCGAGTGATTTCCGAAGATTGGAGGCAGATAATATCGACGCCAGAGAGAATTTAGATGTGTCGCAACCCTCACCTACACAGAAGGATGAAGTGCTACCAATTGGAATGAACCACTTGAGGTCGACTGAGAGAAACACAGAATTATATTGTATTCGGGCTAGATGCTAGCATCAAATACCTATTGCTAACCCGGTGGCGACATCTATAGAGACACGGAGACACACCAAATACAAGTCCAACAGAAGTCAGGTTGAGCCTGGCTGTACAGCTAGAGGTGCCCTGGATCTGGGACGAGCTCGGAATGGTCACATCACCATGCATTTGGACAGATTCTGGAATCCGTCCAGCACTGGCGCCACGTCGACTGTAGGCCATTACACCATGTGCCGTCTACTTCTACGCTTTTTAATCGCTCACAACTATCGGGACGACTCTGCAGTGGATAGGAAACAACGGCATCATTAAGTCCCATACTGTTTTAAGGTAGTCTGCGACTTCAGCAACTCGTTTTCTAAGCTGGCCGTAGGGCGCATTGGGGCACTGTGTGACGAAGCATATAGCCCTTTCCAAAACGTGTTTTACCCTTTTCATATGGCTATTTCTAATAAAAAAAATGAAGAGCTAAAATATATTTTTTAATTATGACAAGTCATATTGAAATCACCACCCTTTTGTCCTTTTCACTGAAAAGGACAAAAGGGGAAGTACTTGGACGCTAAACCAACCGTTATAACGGGATTTTGTTCTATTTACCCTATGATTATTTTTATAATTCCCTCACCTTACCCCTATAATAATTAGACCGAGCACATCGATCGCTGTATCTCCACCATCGTGTGCATTAATCTGTGACCACGCGCATATTGCGATCGTTGAAGGCATTGATTCTAGTGCTGGTAGATGTAATCTAAGAACTAAGGCCGTGTTCGTAATGCCAAGAAATCGTGATTTAGGCGTCATAATGAGATTATAGACGAAAATTGCAACCGTGAACACAGCGAAAGCGAAATCGTATTATGGCCTCATAATCGGATTATCCAGAGTGTTTCGTAAAACAGGTCTCCCTCTGTTTCTTAAGCAAAATCATGATTCTACTCGGAGTGTTACTAACACGGAGTGTCACTGATGAGGGGGTTTCCTCTGCAGCTTTCTTGCAGTTGACGATGTCGAAGAACACAAGCAAGACGAAGAAGAGCAAGACGGTCAGCTCGTCCGAAAAGCCCCAGGGCAGCAAGTCGAAAGGGACCAAGCTCAAGGCGGCCAAGGAGAAGATCTCAGAAGAAGTACAGCGTGCTACTTGGACTGAAATCCAGGAGTTTGGCCTGTTAAACATGTTCTTCGATGCTCGCAACGAACGTGAGCTCGCGACGGACAACGGATCAAAAGCAAGGCCTGGAATATGCTCGTAGCAGAGTTGAACACGATGCACAAGCGCAAGTTGAGCAAAGGTAATTGCATTCGATGCATGCACATGTAGCGGTGATGCTAACGAGAGCTGTTGTGCCAGACCAGTACAAGTCCAAATTCGGGAGGCAGATGCACGACTGCGACCTGTACAAGAACATTCGCAGCTTGAGTGGAGCCGGTATTGAATCAGACACAACTCCAACGCTTGATGACGATGTTTGGGAGCGTTTGATGGCATCCAAGCCTCATGACAAGAGCAAGATTAAAGAAATCAAGAAGGCTGGCTTCGTGCACGCAACGGTTTGCTGCATAATAGCAGGTAATTAGACGAGCTCTGAGCTCTATGTAATGTTGAGGCTTGACAGGCTTCAATGTGCAGGAGATACGCGTGCAAACGACAAGGATGCTCGTACAGCGCCTGAACTCGTAGTTGAGCTTGATGAAGCAGATGCTCAATATGCTGGAGAGAGCCCTGGAGAGAGCCCTGGTCGCGCTTCTATCCCTAAACAATCTGATTCATGCTCCGATTAGGATTATGATAAGCTTGAAAGCGACAGCAAAACGGACACGTCAACGACGGAGAGCTCACGTAAGGCATCGCCTAAACCGTCCAGCCACGAGCAACGTGTGGCGAAAGTCAAGCGCATTCGTGGCGGGGCGCTTAAAAGCTACCGCGCAAAGAAGAGGGCCAACACCGGCGACGCGGTGGCGAACAAACTGGATTCGCTACTCAAGGTGATGAAACAGTATGTGAAGATGAAAGTGACGAAAATGGTGGCGGACGAGAAACGGGCTGAAAGCGAGCTAAGCACGAGCTTTGTCGCTTCGTTGAAGGGGTCTGGGTTTGCAGGTGGCTCCGAAAGCGATGAAGTTGCTACGGGTGACCAAGAAGGCGAGGAAGACGAGTACGAAGCGGTAGTTTAAGGTGATTTGTTTTGATACCTGTATTGGCGGTATCCTACATTTGTTTTGCTCCCATGCGTGTTAGTTCAAACCATTGCGAAGGTCAAAACACACGGCACGTGGGAGCATCGGTTAGTACGACATGCATGTGACCTAAATGAAGCTCATTATGCCCTGCTTCAATTGCTGCTGTACGTCGTAGATCTACCCACTGCTAAGGTACCATCTTCGTAACCACTGGTGCTGGAGATGCTTGACTCCATGCCGATGTCGCTGTCGATGAAAATATCAGAGCTCATGCTGATGTCGCTGCTCGATTGGTCAATCTCGTCGCTGCTTTCTCCATTATCTTGATCACAATCCATTGGATCGCTTGCCCTAAATTCCTCATACTCACTCCACATTTCCTTTGTCATCCACGTTCACCAAGAGGTGCCATTTCGAAAATCAAAGGCAATATGTTCATCATTGCTGAAATCGTCTGACGCATCCGTTTCAGCGTCGTCATATTCATCGAAATCCGTAGCGAGGTCAGATTCGTCAAATTTTCTAATGGAATTGTGAACCAGAGCACATGCAACGATCACAGCTATGATATTCCTGAGTGCGTAGTCCATACAGGATCGGAGCACTCTAAATCGACGTTTAAGCAATCCAATCACTCGCTCCACAACGTGTCTTGCCTTCGCATGACGCAGGTTGTATAGTTCTTTTCCATTGCGTGGCCGCCCAGATGAAATAGCCCATTCCTTCAAATAGTATCGAACTCCACGATATGGTGTTAGAACTTGAGGACTCAATGCATATCCAGCATCCGCCAGCACGTAAAAGTTTTCAGGAAGCATGTCCGAAAATCTACTCCACTGCAATACCATCGAGTCGTGCGCACTTCCTTCGGCACCAGGGTAAGTAAAACAAACGTTCATGCTCCAGTCACAGGCGATGAGCACGTTGGTAGATACAAACCCTTTATGATTGCGGTAACGCTTGATGTCCTCACTGGGAACGACGATGCTGAAGTGTGTGTGGTGAAGTGCTTTCTCAAAAAGCGGCATCCCGTATGAGCCGACGATGGATCTGGTATGGATAACGTATGGGAAGGCAGGATCCACCAAGGGGAGAATCGGATCCACCCTCACCTGAGTTCACTTAGGGGGATATGGGATATACCATGTACAGGTGGATCGAGTGGGGATATTATGAAGGAAGGATGGTAGGTGTCATCTGAAGGTGGATCTGGTATCAGCAACTAACGAGAAGGCAAGATCCACCACGACATGTCCCAGATCCCACACTTCCGAGTCCGGATCCAAGGGGGTGAGGATCCCACACGGAGTGACCTGGATCCAAGATATGGGGATGGTGGATACAGTGGATATCGAGCTATCGTGGAGTGATGAAGACCATAACCTGTCGTAAGACAACGTTGGGAGATTGGAGGGCTCAGATCCATGACGAGTGTACACTTGCAGTGAGGTGGATTAGGGTGGCCTGGATCCGGACAAGTGTACCCATAATGTGACGACCATAATGATTACGCCATGGATCCGGTGGATCTGATGATAACACAGCTGGGATGATGGGTCAAGAAGAGAAAGGACATGCAGCCGAGCCTGGTAAGGGATTTAGCAGGTAAAAGACATAGAAGGTAGAAATCCAGGCAGGTATAGGCATAAGTATCAATACAGACTTCATTTTGCACAGTATCACGCAAGTGCCTTCGTGCCATCAAGAATCGGAGCTACATTGGCCGTACAAGCTCGGTGAAGGTTGGGAATTGCGAATCTAGTGTTGGTAGTGATAATAATGGATAATACATTGGCCAGATCCTACAACCTAGTGAACTTTCCTTTACACGTGCAGATCCGAAGGACTAACCGGATTTACTACTTGGCCGGATATACAAGAAGATCTCAACTCTCAAGATCCCGTCACAGGAGGCGGCAAGTACGACGCAAAGGAACCGCAAAGGAAAGGGAACACACCCGGAAGGCAACCCCAAGGCCAGATCCACGATCTAGGCCCTGGATCCACTTAAGCTCGAATATTCGCTTAGGATCCAGAACCAAGCACGGACGCAGAGTGAAGATTTTACCACTGCTGCTCCACCCCATCCCCACGTCTCGCCAAGACACTCAAGCTTCACCACTTGAACTCCTCGGAAGTTACCGAGAGAGCAAGATCCCGCCCTACCGACGGGTACACAAGGTGAGGAAAGTTCAGCAGAACACGGACCATCGGGGGACCCCCTCCGTTAGTCGGTGTCTGGGCGCTGTTGGTAAGTTGGATCAAGCAATCTCGCAGATTTTGCTGATCCCGCTACGCCACATGTGTACCATGAATGGCGCATAAGGCCTGGTCAAAATATTCGGGTGAGCCACCTTAAACGAGCTCGGGACCGTTGATGGCATGACGACTAGATCCTGCAAAACTCGTACAATTGCGTAAACGCCGTGCACACGATACTTGTGGACAGTCGAGTACGCCAGGTCAAAGAGGACTTCTTGGCTACGACACGTCGCTACTGATCCAATCCAATTCAGCGCAACGGCTAACACCTCGCGTGGATATCGAAGTGAGCTGCGAATGTGCGGCTTACAGGTCTTGTACAGCTCGTCAAATGCTTCAGTATCCATGCGGAAATGGTCCCGGAAGAGACTTCGGTTCGGTGAGCTGTGAATTGTGTGAAAGAAGCGCTCTCCAGTTCTCGTCGTGAGCCCAAGCAGCCGTACAACTTTGCCATGTTCCTGCTCCCGCTCTTGGCGCTTCGTCAACCCCAAGCGAATCACAGCAATCGCCAACAGCAGCAACAGCATGGCCGTTAGAGGCAAATTCTCGGTGTGTTACTTCGAGTTATATCAGCTCCGAAATTTTTCGTAAAACGAGATTATTTTGTGAACACGACGCAATTCAAAACATAATTTTGAGAGCTATCCATAATATGAACCTTCCAAGACAAATCTCGATTTTGGCGTAATGGCATCCGGTCATTTGGGATTGGCAAAGTGAGTAAATCTGAAAGGAAAAAATGGAGCTCACATATATTATTAATCTTAAATAACAAAAAAATATAAAAGCTTTTCTGAAACGTCCCCCTCGTTAGTAATATGCTGAGAGGGATCCTTACAGCAATAGCTGGAATGTTATCACTAATGCACGCATGTCATGTCATTATTTTTGTACCGGTATGGAAATCATTTAGCCCTGCTCGTCAACTTTTGTGATCTCGGCACCTCCTGCTCTCCGACGTCTGACACATAGCTGGAACAATCACTCCCATCGAGTTCCTCTCCAACCTTTTCACTAAATGTCGCGCTGTTAGCCGATTTTCGATCCAATTGCCGCGGCTGTCTCGCATCTTTTAAAGCTTGTACGAAGATCGATGTCGTCACTTTGTCCTCGTTCATCAACACAATCAGTCGCAGCGATGTCGATGGATACTCATCACAAAATTCCACGCACTCTGTCACGATTTCTCGAGCAGCCAGGTACTTCGGATAGCGACAAACCCCAGTGCATAGTGCTGGTATGGCAACCGACGACACACCCAAGCTGTCGGCAATATTGAGAGCACTTCGTACAGCGCACCGAAGCTCCAATTGGTGGAGTGGCATTGGCCAGCGGTACTGACTAACATCAGGACCCACAGTGTAGATAATAAATTTGCTTGCGAGATTACCCGCGGTTGTCCACATTGCCGATCCAACTGGGACTTCACCATTATAATACACCCACTCCGAGCTGTGACGCTGGATTCCACACCCACCTTTGCGTACGATTGTCGCTGCCAAACCACACTTGTGGTGTAACAAACTGTTCGTGTCACTCACGATAGCTGCCGTACCCCAGTCTGTCGGATCTCCACGCACCACCATAAGTTTTGGGCGCTCTTTGTCACGTCCTGCGACAAATGAAGAAGGTGATTTTCCACTTAGTTCTACGTCATATTTTTGGCTGGAATCTCCACGCTTTTTAACCACATTTGCTGCTAGTCTCGATACAGCTGAAGGGGCTCGTATATGTCTGAATTGCAGAAGACTGTCGGGTTTCCCTAGCAACTGACCCCGTGGCATTTCTCCAGATTCCTGCACTTCTGATTCGACGTGAGGTTTCTTCGGCTGGTCTTGCGTCGCCCAACTTCTGCCTTCTCTCTGGCGCTTAACCGCTGACAGTAACAGGCCTCCATGGACATCTTTAGTGAGTTTTTTTTGCTCCGTGATTGGCAACTTGTCGGGCATCTGCACGGCAGCTACCGCTGCAACTGTATCCGCCACCTCGTCCTCGTCGGATCCAAAGTTGAAGTCAATATTTGTGCTTTCATCCAGATCCATACGCCGCCGCTTAACGCTGAATTTGTGCTTAATCCGCACCATCTTTTTAAACTCGCAATAAGAGCAAGGAAACTCAAGTGAATAAAAAAGTCCTGCGATAAATTGACCGAGTCAATTCCTGTGAATCAAATTGAAGTGCACAAATTTTCACTGTTGAAAACCCAAAAAGACATTTTTTCCATTGCTGTCGGGCTGACAAACCTATACTTGGCTATAATACTAGGCTTACATGGTGAGCTCCATAATGGCGTTGACAATGTCGTTGTCGTTGGAGCGCAGAGCAGCCACAGCCTTGCTCTTGCTCACGCCAGCCTGGCTCATGACCAGCTGGATGTCCTTGGCGTCGATGCCCGAGTCGTCGACGTCCTCGTCGTCCTCCTCAACGGCGGCGGCAGCGGGGGCGGCAGCGGCAGCGGCGTCAGCTGCGGGGATCTCAGCGGCAGGGGCCTTGAACTGCTGGGCAGCCATAGACTGGGCCTGGGCGTTCAGGTCCTCGATCTTGGCCTCACCGAAGATGACGTAGGTCTCGCTGACCGTGCTCTTGAACACGTCCGGCTTCGAGATGACGAACAGCACATTCTTGTTCTTCTTGATGGTCACGCGAATGATGCCGCCCACGGGCTTCATGCCAAGCTTCTGCATGGCCTTACGTGACTTCTTCTCCGAACGGTTGTGCTTGCCCTTCTCAGCGTCAGCGGCGTCCGGGGCCTCCTCAAGGGCCGGGATCTCGTCATCCGAGTCCACGTCCTCGTGGTGGTGGTCGTGCTCGTGGTCGTGGTCGTGCGCGTGGTCGTGCTCCGGGTGGGCCATGGTGATCGATATGAAGAGGAAACGAACGGGGTTGTTGACTCTTTGGGGATTGACACGAGCTCTATTTGGGCGGATACCCAGTTCATCAGGGCCAGTCAAATAAGGGCCCTGTATTTTGACGACAGAACTATGAAAGTGACTAGCAACTTCCTTGGAGATTCATCTTCATGTATGTGACTTGAAACTGTCAGGTGGGATATTTCAAGGAGGTCTTGCATTAAGGTGTCTGGTCACTGCGACGGGGGAAATTGGTGACGAAAAACGCTTTTTGCAAGAAGTAATGATATGACTGTGTTTCTAAGGCTTTACCCGTCTCGGATTAACTTACTGGGCGAGTGCCACTGGAATCGCAAAATACAATTGTGCAACGTGGAGAATCCATCTAGACAATTGCTCTACCATCATGAAGAGACTGTTCTTCAACGCTAGCAGTCCATCGGCTGTTCCTGCTCAAACAAAGCCCTGTTTTGTCTGCCTGGTTGCCTACACCTGTCTACTTTTACGCGTCGACGGGGACAATATCCGTGACACGCAGCACAGTGACCTGGCGACGGAAGCCGTTCCAACGACGGTAGTTCTTTCGACGCTTCTTCTTGAAAATGTCGATCTTGGCGTCCAGCGTCTGTTCCTCAACGCGCGCGCGCACCTTAGCGCCCTCGACCAGAGGTAATCCCACAATCGTCTGGTTCACATTGCCCAATAGCAAAACCTGCAGCAACAACGAGTCATAGCAACCGCAACAAATCCGTTAATCCGCTGCTCTACCCCATGCTGGACGCGCGCAGCGCGTGCAGTTCTCTCTGTCGCGACGCACCTCGTCGATGTCCATGATCTCGCCGACCTTCGCTTCCTTAATTTTTTCGGTAATCACGACGTCTCCCTGCGTCACTTTGTACTGCGTGCCGGCCAGCTTGACGACGGCGAAATAGTCTTCAGGCTTAATAGCGTCGGCTGTCACGGGGTGGTCCACGACGGAGAATTTGGCCTGAACATCGGGAGCTGGGGAGGACCCAAAGGTGCGTGTCGAGAGCGACGCCGACCGCCGGGCGCATGTGCGCAGACTACGCGCCAGAGCTAGAGACGCCATCACTGCCTGCTAAGTCGGGAATGGGAGGTGCTCGTGCCTATTGTGTGGACTAGAGTCTGAAAGCACGATGATTGGTTATTTGACTAAACAAAATTTATCGATTGGTTGAAATAGATTTCTGTCAGAACATCACTCGCATAAACAGCCAAGCGGCGGCCCAGTCGTCAGCGCCTTCCCCCCACATACAAACGCCAGGCTAAGACACCGTCACTCGGGTCCATTCCGCCCTCGTGAGTCGATTCTCCTATAGTAACTGTGTGTGGATCCCTTAAACGGCATCGTAACGACAGCTGCAGCTCCAGTGATGAAGACGGATAAAGCCAGCAGCCACTCGAGCCGCAACAAGAAGAAGACGGCCGACAAGTTTGACGAAGTGGACAAGAGGATACAGATCCCCATGGCCACGCGCATGAAGATGCAGATGAACCTCAAGATGAATGCCAATAGTAAGAACAGCAGTAGCAGCTCCTCTAGTGAGGACACGCGTCTGCTCCGCACTGGCATCGACCAGTATCGCACTCTACAGCACCTCAACACAACTTCTAGCACTCGGAGGCCCCGCGGCTCAGCAGAACGCGCAGCTGAGCGCGGAGTTGCCCTCATTGAGCGTAAACAGTTCGGCGCGGCCATCCCGTACTTGACGGAGGCTCTGGAGACGCTCTCGTCCTCTACCTCAGACTTAAGCACCAAGAGCAGCACCGTCAAACTCTATCACCAGCGTGGGCTCTGCTATTTGGCCTCAAAGAAGTACAAACCAGCCATCGAGGACCTCTCACGCGTCATGCAGATGACTCCCAAGAGCTCCGAGCTGTATGCGAAGCGCGGTAAAGCCTACGCCGCGCTAGGAGAGCACCACGCCGCCATGCTCGACTACAATCAGGCTATCAATCTTGCAGCCACTCAAGGGTTACTTAACGATTGTGGCGGAATGGAGATGGTGAGTGATGGTCTCTCTTCAAGTGCCAGCCTAGTGCAACTGCGCGGCTTGTACTTGGCCCGAGCGAAAGTGTACAAGGCCATGAACAACATTACGCATGCGCTAGAGGACCTGAGCCACGCCGAGAACTCTGCAGGCGGCCATCGAGACCTGGAGCTCTTCTACGAGCGAGCGCAGCTGTATCTCCAGTGTCATCAGGATCCTCTGGCCTTGCGCGACTTTGACAGGTTTATCGAGTTACAGGAGGAAGCAGAGGAGAGTCGGCACTTCGATGCGTCCGGAGGCGTGGGCGGCTTGGCAGGTTTTGTGGCCCCTAAGGAGATGGAGGCGGAGCCCAAGGCTCAGATGCTGGATGTGCTGCTGGAAAGAGCCAAGCTGCTGCAGAGATTGGCACTGGAGGAGGACGCACGCGAGCGGAAAGACGCAGAGCTAGCAGCAGTGGAGCAGGGCCAGTCCAGGAGTCCGAACCCCGCTAAAGGTGGCTCCAAACTGGCGTATACGTCCGTCCCGCCTAAGCCAGAACCATATCGAGGCATCGAGTCGCGACGACTGGAGAAACGCGCGTTGCAGGATTATTCCAGAGCGCTGCAGCTGGACCCAACGAACCTCGAGACGCTGCAGCTACGAGGCGAGTCGTTCGTGCATCTGGCGCGGTATGAAGACGCGCTGGCGGACTTTGCTCGCGCGTTGGAGCTGGATCCGCACGACGTTCAGGTTTGCATGGCTCGAGCGCGTTTGTATCGACAACGAGGAGACCTCAAAGGCGCGGTGAGCGAAGTGACGGCTGTGCTGCGTGTCAGTGGGTTTTTCATCAATGGGCTGAAGCTACGGGCACAACTGTACGAGGAGCTGGGAGCTATCAAAGAAGCGGAGAAGGACTACTCGTCTATCATCCACGCGCACTTTGATAAGCCTGGAGTGGATGATGCTACTGGGAAGGTGACGATGGAGTTCGCGTCGGGTGCGACTGTGACTCTTGGTCAAGGCAAAGGGAAGACTGGGAAAGCTGGAGCAGGTGGCAAGATCACGAGCGAGGTGGCCGCTCATGCGCTACTGTGTCGAGCGCGGCTGCGACTGGCGAACGAGCAGTTTGAGGCTGCAGAGGAGGATTATCAGGAGATCCTCAAGTCGTTTGCGAACAATATGGAAGCGCAGTTGGAGCTGCAGGACACGCGAGAGCGCAAAGTGGCGTGTGAGGAGAGGAAACAGCGTGAAGCTTTGGCGTGGCTGGAGCAAAACGCCGATGATATGGACGGCGCTGGAGTGCTGAATAGGAATGGGAACGTGGTGTCAAGCAAGAGCAAAAAGAAGAAGAAGAAGAAAAAGAAAAAGGCCAGCAGCTCCAGTGCGCATGATAAACCTCATGTCGGCTACGTGTTGCTGGAGGACGAAGAGGAGCTGTTGCAACAGGAGAGAGAAGAGCAGCAGCTACGAGAAGAGGAAGAGACACGGAAAAAGGTTCAAGGGGACAAGAAAGACACGGTAAAAGATAATTCAGTTGCGACCGTGACAGCAGTGGACGTAGCGGAGCTGGAGCAGGAGATCAAAAGTGACGATCCTGTGGTTGACGAGATCGCGAAGCAGCAGCAAACTGCGCTAGAAGCTGTGAAGTCGAAGGCGAACGTGTTAGTTGATTTGGAAGCTTCTACGAGCGATATTAAGCCCAAGAGTGACAGGAACCAGGTGGGACGTGAAGATAAAATTACGACTGCTACAACACCGCCGCCTCCGGTCGTTGTGGCGAACGTTATGACGCGAGATGAAGCGTGGGAAAGCATGTGGGATGAGGAGGCGGATGAGCCGCTGGAGGCTGGAGCCGTCAGGATACAGATCCAAGCGCAGTCCGACGCTGTAGACGATCAGACGTCGAGAATGAACGGCGCTTGTCTCTCCGAACACGAGAAACCTTCGAGTGTGGAAGACGAGGAGCAGATCGCTAGTGTCGTGGAGCCGGATGCTAGTAACGCTGACGAAGAAGCGAACGACGAGGCTTCAGGTAGCAGTGAGGATGGGAAGGACAGTCAGGGCAAGGCCAAGGCGGTGCTGATGGACGAGAAGTACCTCAAGAAGCGCGAACGACAACTGAAGAAGCTGCGAGAGAGTCTCCAACAGGCAGCAGACGAGCGGGACAAGAGCGCTATCGACGAGGCCTTGGCTCGTGCTGAGCGCAAGCAAATGAGTAGCGCTCTCCAGGAGGATATCCAACGCGCTCGGGACGTGCTAGCCAACATGGCCGAAACTCAGCGACGGCAAGAAGCTTCGAGCGCTGAGTCTGGACGTAAACATCTGCACACGGTGACGTCCACGGCGTCGCCGTCAAGCGCTAGTGCTGGCAGCTTGAAGCCCCCGTCACTCGTGATTCGACCGATCGCGTATGGCCAGGCATTACAAGCGGCAGAGCAACATCAGCAGCAGTTGAGAGCACACCAGAAGCTCCTGGAGGAGAAGGACGCCGAGATCGCCAAGCTCAAAATGCTGCTGCTAACACACAAGGACAAGGCGTCTCGGGAAGACGCCAGGAGTATCGAGGCACGCACTCAAGCCAAGGCTGCAGCGCTTGCACGGCGAGTCACTCGCTTACGGTCTCAGTTCCCAGTTCCGAGTGCAGCTGCGAGTCAGGCGGACACGCTGATCGAGTGGATGGGCCCCAGCGACGTCGCCGACCGCGTTCGTCAACAGGTTCTGTCTTTTGTCCAGCGAGTCATCACCGCTCACTTCCCTCTTGCTGCAGCGCCGCTCTTCTTCGCGACGGGGTCGTACCCTATGAAGACGTATCTGCCAGGGTCAGATCTGGACATTTGTCTGCTGGTGCCTCAAGAACTCGAGTCGTCGTGGTATTATATCGTGACGCAGGCGCTGTGTGTCGCTGGAGGCAGTGGCGGGGCAGGCACCGTGCTGGATCTAGGGAACTCTGCCAGTTCGGATGCAAGCGGCGGCAGTTCTCCGTCTGGTCCTGCGGCGGCGAGTGGAGGGGGGCCCTTGTTATTGACCAATACAGTTCGCAACGTGACGTTTATTAACGCGGACGTTCGCGTGGTCAAGTGTACAGTTGACAACATCCCGGTGGATTTTACAGCCAACCGCGTGGGAGCGCTCGGAGCTGTGCGGTTACTGGACGCCATGGCGGCTCGTGTGGGACGACAGCACTTGTTCAAGAAGAGCCTCATCCTCATCAAGGCCTGGTGCACCCATGAGTCGAGTGTGTTCATGCAGAGAGCGTCCAATGAGGCGGGTGGATCGGTGCCTGGGAGCACGCCGGCTAGTGTCATGGGGGCAAGTCACGGAGCTCTCTCGACGTACGCAGTGAACACGATCGTGATGGCTCTATTCAACCAGCACGGCGACGCTCTCACGCACCCGCTGCAGGCGCTGTATTTGTTCCTGGATCGTCTGGCAGAGTTCCCGTGGCACGAGTGTGCGTTGACATTACATGGCCCTGTACCGCTGAGTCGTCTGGCCAGTACGCCGTTGAATGGAGCCACTTCGTACAGGTCAAAGCTGAAGACGGCGAAGCTGGACGCCAGTGACGTTGAAGCTATTCGCGACACGCTGGCGGATCAATTCGGAGCGTTTGACGCAGCTTTGAAGAGTAGCAAAGGCACGCCGACTGGATTGTTCCCTATTCGAGCCTGTAACATAGTGGATCCTCTGGACGATAAGAACAACTTGGCGCGTAGTGTGTCGGCTGAAGGGTTTCCCGTGATGAAGCGTGCGTTCCGACTCGCGAGAGACCAGTTGGCAGCGATGCTTGCACCTCGATCAGCCATAGACGACGACGCGGAGTTGTTGAGAGAGGAGTCGAGTAAAGACGTGGGCGTGACGTTCTTCTCGCGGTGTTGGCAGCTGTACGCACGTGGGGACGGATGGAGGCCAGATCTATTGATCCACCCACGACAGATTTGGCACGGGAAGCCGGCGTCGACGTCTAGTACGGGCTCTGTCAAGAAGAACAAGGCGTCACCACGACCTCAGTCTGCGTCGGTGACGAATAGCGAGGAGGGCGAAGATCGGCGCTGGGAGTCGTTGCTACCGTCGCTGGATGCGGGGGCGGTCAATTCGTTGCTACTTCAGCACCAGCAACTGCAGCAACAAGCAGCAGCAGCGGCAGCGTATCATGGCACTATGATAGCGTACCAGCAGCCATACTATGGTCCTCTACAGCAACATGGACCTCCCATGAGCTCAGCAGGCTCGGCATCTGGTAGTCCGACTGTGATGACGAATGGAGTCGCCTCTGGACCCACATCTGCAGCTGCCGAGCACGTATCGTACCTCCAGGCGCAGCGACGTCCGTACGGGAGTCCAGGAGGTCAACGCAGTAAGTCGCCACCACCGACAAGAAACGTCGGACCGCAGAACGGAAAGTCACTGGCCATGGGAAGTCGGAGGTTTGACTCGACATCCCCGCAGCGCACGTGAGGTAAAATGTAGACGACAAAGGAATTGTAGCTCCGAGCAGCGAGTTTAAGAGCCCTTATTTATTTCAAATTAGAATTTGGCTTGCGGCATGTTTCGAACAAAAGTACTGCTATTAATTCGCTTTTGAACAAAAGTTGTTTCTTTTTTGTATAAAATGGTCTATGTCAATATAGTTGCTATAACTTAAGCGTTTTTAACGTCGCTCTGGAAATGGCAAAATTCTCCTTAAAAATGAAGTGAAAATCTCGTCAAAGCCGTATTACCGGTACTGGGTCGGTAGAGCATCGAATTAAGTTCGATGAATTGGAGCCGCTTATTTTCTACAAATAAAAGAAGAATCGAATGGCGAGGGAGGAAGCGACAGTGCCGGCGACGGCGGCGACGCTACGTCCGGCTGGGGGTAGCCCTAAGAAAGACCGACGTGGTAACAAGGGCGGCAGGGGCGACGGCGCACGCAACGACGTGGGGGAGCTCGGCACCGGCAACGCAGGTTATGACCCGAGGAAGGCAGGAAGAGGAGAGGGCGTGGGAAAGGTCCACCCCGACGACGTGGAGAAGGGCGGCACGGACGTGCTCGTGTCTGCGCGTGGCAACTGCGGCGCAAGACGATGAAGGTGGATATTGTTGCTTTTTTATTGTTGCTGGTATTTTAACGTTGCTATTGTCAAAAGATTCAGTATAACATGTGCTACGTGGTTGCGCAAAGGACGGTGGGGCCGCACGTGACGCCAGCGATGACTTGGAGAAGGGCGGCACCGGCGATGTGGGCAATGGCAGTCCCGATATTGGGCAAGCTAAACACGGTGGTGGCGGCGGTGGATGTGCTGGAACTGCCAGCACAAAGAGCGGGCGCCGAGAAAAGCTGAAGCGTGGAAGTAAGGAAGCTGTAAGAGGTCCTGTGAAGAAACGTAAACAACTTTGACCTTTCTCTCTGCATGAACCTGGTCAGAGTACTTCTTCTGATGCTGATGTTGAAGAGGAAAATGGTGGAAGCGACGAGAGCAAAGAAGAGAAGGAGAAGGTTGACCTTTCCAGTGACGACGAAGATCTGCCGCACCACTTTTTATTCGAAGAGGAGAAGCCCCCTCGGGAGCGCGATAGCAAAGCAAAAGGCGAGCGTGACGCCATGGCTACAGCTCACGTTAGTGTGACCAACCATCTGCCCCCGGTCACGCGCAAAGGATGCGCTTCGTAGAACAGCTGGATTGCTGCTTTTGATGGCTACTGCATTTCGAATGACGTTGGATTTCGGATGCGGACCTTTGTTTCCTTAGACGTTTACAACCGGTGCGTTATTGTCTGTTTTAACTTTTGTTAGCTACTCACATTACTTTGTTTAATTTGCAGCTAGCACGGCGTTGACGTAAGCAAGCCGAGGTTCCAGAGACGTTCCGTCAATTATCGGTGCAAGCAAGGAGCTCACCAAGAGCGACGCGGAAAAGGCAAGAAAAATACAGACGTCAACTTTACGGGCTGTCGTGCTCGTTTGAATCTGGTTCTAATGTCTCGTTGGAGCATGACCGATACCCCTAAGGTGTATAGGCAGATTGAAGAGGGTGCGTCGTCGTTACAGTCGGTAACTAACCCCGTAACGCTGCGCAATACAGCTCAGTCTGTTAGACATTGTAGTACACTGTTATCGCGCTAAACAACGTTAGTACTATAAAAATGGAGCCCCCCCCCCCCCCCAACCCTCGTGTGGCGTATGTGAGACTTCGTCGACAAGAAAGTGGTAACGTGGTGCTATTGTCCTCCGAAGAGAAGTACAATCTAGCTAGGACAGTATTTGAGCCTGTCTTCAATCACCTGCAAGTCTGTCTAGCACGAATTCTACAATGAGTTGGAGAAATGGGGCAAAACTGTAGCTAAGACGATGGAGACTAGTTATTCCGCAGTTACCACTAATGACGACACTTCTAGCGGTAAAGCAGTATTGAATCTGATGACGACTGGCAAGACGTTAACACGATCGGATGTTCAGGTGATTTGGTTATGATGCGTGAAATGGAGAAAATAGAGTGCGCGCTTGACGAAGATGAGCACAAACCCTTAAAAACAGAAGCAATATTGCTGCCGAAAGAGGCAACGTTATCTCAAGGGGCAACGTTAAATTCGACAGCATTAACCCAAGATTCATCTGTGGGACCTACACAAGTGAGCAAAGATGAGCACGATAGCTAGTGTTCTGCAGCTGAGATGCCGCTGTCAGCATTTGATCCTTTCACCTATGCTGCATTCGAAGAGTCGTCTCTCTCACAAGTGTCCCTGGGAGATATTAAAATCTCCGAACAGTCGCAGCGTATCATCGAATATTCGAAAGTAGACACTTCTGTTAAGCAAGACGAAGCAAAAGCTTTAAAGACAGTAGCCAGCCCCGTGCCCAAAGAAAAAGGCACAGGCGTTCAGTTAAACTTACCGCGACCGTTTCAAGGAAACGCCAGAAAGAAAAGAGGACAGAATTGGTCGGCTGCTGCGGCTATGCCTCGGTACGTCGTGGTCGACTATCCACAGGGCCTGACAATCACCGTCAATGACGTTACCAGGTGGGCGTGCAATACCACGTCTCGAAGACGTTGCTGATATTTTTACAAAGTATCCGTGCACCATGGACGAGCAAATCCTCCGCGGCAAACACCGGCGTGTAATGGAGGTGAAACGACAGGTAGCCGCTTCGTACTGCTACAGCTACGTCATCCCTGAAGACCTAGTTATCTCATTGCAGGCTGGTCTTGACTATTTCCGGAGACGGCAGGATGATGAGCGCAAAACCTACAGTGTGGATCAAGATGTGGTGGATCTCACCTGTACTCAGAGGTCTGCCGACGACGCGACACTGGCTGTTGGGTCACAACAGAACTCGATCCATTCTCGAGGTACTGGTAACGCTGCAGATTTATTGTTGCTTTATTGCTAACGTTGCACAAGCAGCAATAACTGACTGCGGTTTCTTTTTAGTGAGTGTGCTAGCGCTATGATGGAATTCTATAGAACAAGAAAAACCTGTTAGCGCTAAGCTTAGAAACGAAGATCTGCAGAGGTGACGCAAGCAAGGAAATATGCTTTGATAAAGTAGTGGGATATTTGGCGGATGTAGCGTGGTTGAATGATGCCGTGCTAGCCTCATAGCTCGGCCCTCGACATGCACTGGATGTCATGACCGAGGACCGAGACGATGTGCACGTATTGTCGTCTCTCGTTATTCAGAGCGAGAGCTTCCCGACCCCTCCACGTCGGGACCTTTTCTCAATAAAATTCATAGTACTGCCAAGTGACATCTCCAATGCGCATTGGGCGCTTATGATTCTTGTCGTGAAGAGGCATGGTGTGCTGCGCCCGCACTTCTACGACCCTCTTTGCAACGATCACTACAAAGCTAACGCGGACGACCTATGGACAGCGAAATGTTTGCCATACCTACGGGCGTGGACGCGCAGTGGAGTACTGGGGGGGGGGGGGGGGGGGGGGGCGGAGCCGAAAGGAATTCCCTTTTTGGACAACATTGAGTTAAATTGGGAGAGGTCGCCTACGCAGCCAGGTGGAAGCAGCTGTGGAATAATGGTGACCGTTATGGCCTACCCGTTCATTCATAGAGGACGGGGGTTTACTGCGGACGTTGCGACCAAGGATGTCGTTATAGGTATGCGACTAAGATTGCTCTGGATTATTTCGTGCACATCTATGACCAAGTCTATAGATGCAGATGAACAGAAAAGCCATAGCGGAGATAGGAAAACAGCTATCGCGAGCATTTGTGCAGGGTAGAAAGAAAGTATGGAGCTAAGATAGCTAAATTCAATACAACTTCAACTTGAAGGTGGGACTAGTTCTTGTCGCAGTAGTACACTGCTGTAAACTTGATAGCGTCAACCCCCGTTCAATTAACGATTGCTACATTAGTTTCTCTACTGCCAAGTCGATAACGTCATCCTCGGTTAAATCAATGACTTCAACAGGAGCAGTACGGCGTTCTGCGTCGTGTGGCACTAGTGGCTGCCCAGATTGCTCTGCCATCGGGGATGAAAGTGGGGTGTGCGGCAGGTTTGACGTCGATCTCGCACGCTAATATGTCGAAGCACTTGAGAATATTGTCTTTTGTTTCAGTAGGTCGTGGACATTGTGAATAGCGAAAACCACAGCTTGGATAGGTGCTAATTGTCGATTAGCACAAAGTTATTTGGCGGTGTGCAACGCTACGAATGTATAGCAACGTTATAGTAGCAGCGCTATATTAGCACTTCGAGCTGAGCATTGTTAGCTAACGACCCCAATCGAGATCTAGGCTAACGGCACTACTTGTGAAGTTGTTTGCAGCACTCTTCCAGCAACACATATAGTATCGGCTTGTAGTTGTGGTCCGTCGGAGTTGTGTTCGTGGCTTTACTCGCAAGCTGATATGCGAGGTCGAGTTCTTGCTCCAGAAGCTCTTGCAATTCTGTCTCGACGGCGCGCAACTTGCTAGTGTAGTCAGCCATCTCCACAAGTTTGTCTCGGATGCATGATAGGTCGTGGACGCGAGGGCGGTCAAGCAAGGCAGCAAGCTGGCTGGCTGGTAGCGACACTGCCTGCTTGCGCTGGTTCTTGGAGCCCCGCAGTCCTTCATCGTTCTTCTTGCTCGTTTTTAGTGTGCAAAACACAGGGTTACTTCAAAGTGGATCAGTGTCCGATTAGAATCGTCCCGGTGTCCATGAAGTTCTAATGTCGAATTTGAAGCTAGTGTGGTATTTGAAAAACCGATATACCAGTAGAAACCAGATTAACGTTGCATAATCTGGATAATGTTGCACATAAGAGCAGCTATGACGTCGTAAAACATATGGGTTATTGTTGCAGGAACGCCACTCTCTGCATTGAGGCGCAAGACGTGACTAATTATTGTCCCAGACTAATTATTGTGATAAGATCAGAGCACAAATTTTCGGGATTTAATTGGCCGTTCTGTGAAAACTACCGATCCAATTTCAAATCGAGCATACAGTTCAGTACATGTACATCTAATTGAATGTGAGCCCAGTAAGATCTATCCAAAACCGGTCATTTCGATAGTTTTTGGTGAGATTTGTAGGAGTGACGTCACAATTAATAAAGCGTGAATGCATGACTAATCTTGAAGTACGACTATTTAGAGCGAAGGATGTATTGTCCTGTCCTCCAGGCCTTCCGAATAAAAGATGGTATTGAACAATCTGAGCGGAATAATGTGTTTTTGGCATGCTCTAGAGCCCATGTTTGTTTTACCCTCCAAATCGCTTGCAAACTTTTACAACGCAGCTTGGCTGTACCAGGCTTGGACACATCCAACGCCTCGATCGACACGGTCTTCCATAGCTTCAGACACACAAAGACACCACAGCTGTCACCATCCTGCTGCAGGGTCCGTCGACAAGGATCTCGTCATAGCGTCAGGTGAAAGTATATATGCGGGCCTGTCAGTGTTGGCAGCCGGGACTTAATAATATTTTGGTCATTTGAAGGACGTAACATGTTTGTGCCGGTGATTTCTTTCCATATGTCCAGAGTCCATACGTCCATGATCGGGCCGGTCCAGATTGGTCGGAGGTGTAGCCGCACATTCAGTAAAGTGGGGGGCATGGTAACCGGCCCTGCTGCAGGACGCCCACCACTCCAGGAAACAAGACACTTTAGGCTCATTGCAGAGCTGGGCAACGCTGGCGGAGACTATGACTATCGAGAATGCAATTTTTTGCAGATTCTGCAGAGCGGCTTACGATAACGAGCTATCGTCTTATCCCCCCACCCCTCCTCGAAGATACTAGTCGGCCGATAGCGTAGCTACGTGAGCCATCTCGTTAAGTGTGCTCATTAGAAAGCTGCTCAACTTCCACCCGCGTCGCCATGCTTACCTCCCGTTGCCTCAGCCTCAACCCATGATGCAAGCTCGGCACTTTCGCTCGAAATAACACCAACCTCAAGAGTGCAATCTTCTGCATCAAGCCGGTTTGTCTCCTGTACGCGTCAGTCCGTGAGCTACAGCGTAATGCCAAGATCGCTGCTCACAGGTTCTAGAAAAACCTTCATCTTCCCAGAATAAAAGACCGTCTCCTAAGCATAAAAGACCGTCTCCTAAGCGTAGGAAACCACCAGCACCTCCGGCCTTGTGGGCGTCATCTCACAAGATAGGCTAACCGGAGTAGGAAGCCGCTTTGTAGCATAGATATCCTCATTATCCACACCTGGCTTATCTTCATCAAGAGTATCACTTTGAGACTGTATTTCTGCAGCCAGTATTAATTTCCACTGCTCTTCTTTTCACAGATCTCCTTCTGTGTGCTAGGAACCATCGTCCTATTCAGCGCCATCAACACAATCTGTACGTGGTCCACCTGTTGATGGTTATTGCCATCATCGCACACAGTATTTGGCTCCGAGACACCTGGCGCCCTCGGCTTGGCAACACGCAATTTGTTTCTGGGTGTTATTTTCGTCAGATGTGTCACATTTAGTTTGTCATCGTTTCTTTCCCTGCCCGCCATAATTGCTTTTCTGCTGCACTTCATTCTGGGCCCCACCAGCTGGGTGCTTTACCTCATCTTCGTCAGCCCCACCAGTCCGAGCCACACCACTATCCCTGGTTGCCTCATCATCCAGCATAACCGGGGTTCCCTCCCTAGTGACATCGACCACCTAGAAATATTGCTTCGTTGAAGCGGTGTCGACAGTATCTAATTGCCCTGCCATAAGTCGACCTGACTTCTCTTCATAGAAAATGGCAGTATGGCAACAGAATGTCTTTCCGGAGTGGCTGTCCAATAGACGATATCCATGTTTCTCTCGGTTGTAATACAGCTTCACGAGTTTTGGCGTCCGCGTCTTTCAGACTTGTCAGTATACGCCGAAACCGAACATCCAAAAATACCAGATCGCATATGGAATGTCCATTCGCCTAGCGGCGTTTGGTACAATATTCACGCAGTAGGCGGCTGTGACGGAAGCTTTTGCCCACAACTGCTGTGGAAGCTGAAAATGCACAAGAAAGCATCTCATTCTATCCGTCACAGCCCTTATCATTCACTCGGCAACGCCATTCTGTTCTGGTGTATGTTTGACACTGAAAGAGCATTCCATGCCATATTTTTCCTTCTAAATCTGTCGGAGCGCTTAAGCATTGTCAGTACGAGGTTCAGTTGCGTCTTCACCGCTTCATAGTACTGTCCAAGCGCCATAGATCTCCGAGCGTGACTCCATCAAGAACAAGGTCACGAAACGGCACGCCTCGTCGACGAATATGGTATAATTTCGTTTACCAGAGAAAGTGGCCACGGTATATGGTCCCCACACATCCACATAGAGCAAAATCGTCTTCTTTCCATGTGATGTCAACCGTTCTTCTGCACAGCCCCCACTCCAGCCATTGACAACACGTTATTCTTCCCGACACTGTGACTGAGGCAAAATCGAGTTTTTGGTTGGTCATGTGACTCGTAGCCTCCGTATCAAGATACCAACGACTGCCAGTCAGCTCCTCTTTTTGTTTATCTACTACGAAAACCTCGAGACATCATAAGCACTTTCTTTCCTTTGATTACTATCGTTACCCCCAGCTCCATTTGGATGTGAGGTATTATTCGATTTTCCGCGTTTACTAGATTGACTAGCATTTCTGTCGTCATTTGAAGGTCTTTTCCCGAGGTGTGGGCAGGTCTGTACTCTGTGACCTTCTTCACCACGGTGAAAATAACGATATCCACCGATTTGTTGTCCTCCACGGCCTTGCCCATGTCCCCGATCTCCACCATCAGCACTACAATCACCAAGGCCTCTTCCCATACCACGACCTCGACCATGGCTCTGTCGAAACCACAACCACGGCCTCCACCTCGGCCTATGCCACCACCGGCAGTGTAAGATTTTACTTCGTCGTCTTTGTTATATGCTTTGCGGCCATGTCGTCGGTCGTATGCCATCTCAAGTGCATGCTCTAACTGATCGTAACTCGGGGGATCATTGGGATCTGCAGGTGTATGACTCGCCGAAAAAGTCTCAACCACGTTATTATATGCCGCAAGTAGTGAGCCGATAAGTAATGCAGGGTTTTCGTAATCATCCAATGGCTCACCCAGTACCGCAATACGACCCATCAGCCGACGAACCTCACCCAAGTGATCTAACACGTTACCAGCAGGATCCAGACTCAACCGGCACAATTTAGGCATCTCTTACACATAGTTGAAGTAAATCTTGCCAACAAAACCTGCTTTAGACGCTGCATAACTCGAATGGGGTCGGGTTCATGTTTCACGGTTTTCATTAATTTATCAGTCATACCGACGTACAAGGACTCCTTTGTACGACGTGCCTCCTTCATCCAAACAGTATGCTCGCCAGCTTTTGCCTTCTCCGGCTCGTCCACCTCATTCCTGCAGTGCCCTCAGGTCCCTTACGCTGCAATTTCAGGGTCATCCGCTCCAGCCACATCTCGAAAACCAATCTGTCAAACGGCGGGTAAGACTTTTACTCCTCTTTACAGTCTTTCTTGTCTGCCATCGCTGCCGTCAACAATGAGCTGCCCCCCCCCCCCCCCCCCCCCCCCCAGAGCGGTTTGGGCTCATAACCAGTTTCGAAAGGCATCAAATACGCTGAGCGAAAGCTCACTCTTAAAGGCAACTTCTTGAGCAGGCAGCAAGATGCTGCCCGTGCGACACGTGTACTTTGTTGTGAAGTTTTTCTCTCGCTTGTCACATATGGTGCGGTACACATCAACACACACATCACAAAACCATCTCAAAGTCCCGGATAACCTAGGTCAGTATTCCGCAGCATGAATTAGCGCCAAGATTGACACCCTATCTTTTCGAGCCCGACAGTGCCGTTTGCTAGTATCACTGATAATGCTGCCAAGGAAAGCGTGGACAGTGTTGTCGCTAGCACCACCATCGTCAAGGCTCTAAGCGCAGCGTGGGGGATACCTACGGTATATATGATGATAAAGATTAACTTGGGCGTCCCATGTTTATGAATCTCCATGTCGAGGTGTATTATACAAGGGAGTCGTGGCCTTTTGAAGAATATCGTTTTGTCTGCACAGCCGACTGCATATGTCCACGCCCGCGCAATCAATAACATTGCCGAGAACAGCCCGAAAACCATTGCAATGCTAACGAAGACCGTGTCGGAGCAGCTTCAGGTGCCGGCCGAGCGCGTGTAAGTGGTGCTAGAGGATACCAAGGTAACTGGAATGATGATCATTCCTCCTAAACGAACGTAGGCTCAAACCAATTCTCTGATAACTATAATAGTTGAGCTGGTAAGTTATCACCAAAGAAATACACGTCACAGATCCCCACTTGTTCTCCCTGCGGCTCATCTACAGAGTTCTCCCATCAACGATCACTATGCGGGTAATATCAGTGCTAGTACAGCGGGTTTTATTTTCAGGTTTTCTTTTTTATTGATAGGTTTTATGGATTACTTTTCAGCCCCAATTTGATTGTACATGTACTTATAAGAGAACTTTTATAACAACGTAAAAAATAGGAATAGTGGTTGTAGATATTGTACTGAGAAGGCACTTGAAGTGGAAGACGCAGGCGAGGGGAGGTGGCTGCTCTCCCTGAATTTGTTGCCTCTTAGGTACTTAGCAAAACCAAAAGTGAGGAGAGCTTTCTTGTCCGGACTTGGGTTGTCCAGGGAAGCTCTCCATCTACCAACCATATAGTCTATCATCCTACACATCAACTATCCCTGAGAATCTGTGTTCTGTGCTATCGCAAGCGTTCACCCGCAGCTTGGTCGCACTGACAATTCAACACTCCCCCGCAGTGCGAATTGCAATGCTACATTGTACTGCCTTGCTGCGATACAGCACCACCCATCGCCAAGCTCCCCCGATCCTTGGATCTCGTCAAACCACCTCCAAGTCTGTCGGAGCTGTTCCAAGCACGACTTCCTAGGTTCTTGACGGCTGCACCTTGTACAGACTTCTTCAAATCGCATGAGCACCTTCCAGCCCAGTTGTTCATGTAGCATATCCGCTTCGACTGTATGATACACACTGGCACTAGGTATTATCTCATCGACTTCACGTTCATCTCTTCCCGGAGATATTCAAACTGTTCTTTTGGCAGTCCCTTTGTCAGTGTGTCTGCGACGTTTTCTTTTGACACCACATACTGCAGAGTTACTTCTTCGAGCTGCACATGCTCTCGGATGAAGTGATACCGCACATCGATGTGCTTCACTCTGGAGTGATGAGACGGGTTCTCTGCAATGGCAATACAGGCTTGATTGTCTTCATGTATCACTATCGCAGTCTGCTCATACCCCAACTCCTTAAGTAGCTGCCGTAGGAACAATATTTCTCGAGTGCAATGAGCCAAGGCCACATACTCTGCCTCTGCTGTTGATTGCGCCACAATGCGCTGCTTACGAGAGCTCCAGGTAACTGTGCAATTACCAATCATGGTCACATATCCCGAGACAGATCGGCGATCATCCTCACAAGCAGCATAGTCCGAGTCAGTAAATGCTCTCAAGACTACGGAGTCGCCACTGAACTCGAGGCCATGTTCCCTTGTGGCTTTCAGGTACCGAATACATCGTTTTACTGCTTCCCAATGAGACTCTCCGTAGTTTGCCAAGAATCGACTCACATCTTGGAGTGCGAACGCCATATCCGGCCGACTGCCGATCATCTGGTACATCAAGCTCCCTACCGCTTGTCGAAATGGCTTTTTCAACATTTTCGCTGTCGCCTCCTCAGTTGTTGGAGCTTGGAGCTTTGTCAGCTTCTTGCCTGCTGCTGTTGGTGTGGCAACACCAGCTCCGTGCTCCATATTAAACTTCTTGAGGATTGCGTCCACATTGTTTTGCTGGTTTATCCAGAGATTTCGCGCTTCACGGTCACGTGTCACTTTAAGGCCGAGGATGAAGCTCACTTCACCGAGGTTCTTGGCCTTGAACTCTTCTTTGATTGTCTCTTTCATCTTTGCCATCGTGTTGGTGGTCTTGCACAGCAGCAATAAGTCGTCAACATAAATTGCAACAATCTGTAACTCGCATCTGCTTCTTCGAATGTAGATGCATGACTCACACGTCAACTTTTCAAAGCCAGATCTCACAAGAAATGATGTGAGTGCCTTATGCCAGGCACGAGGAGCCTGTTTCAACCCGTATAGGCTCTTGTGAAGCTTGCACACCCAATCTTCTTTTCCATCGACCTCCATTCCTTGTGGCTGCTTCATATATACTTCTTCATCCAGGTTTCCGTTTAGGAACGCAGTCTCGATGTCCATCTGGTGGCATTCGAGATTCTCAATGCATGCAATTGCAAGCAGTACTCGGAGTGACTCGAGACAAATTACGGGAGCAAAAATCTCATCGAAGTCAATGTACTTGACCTGTTGACACCCGATTACAACAACCAAACGAGCTTTGTGTCTCTCGATACCGCCATCACAGTTGTACTTGACCTTGAACAGCCATCTGCAGGAGAGAGCTCGTTTTCTTGGAGGAAGAGGCATCAATGTCCAAGTCTTATTCGATTTCAGCGAAGCCATTTCTTTGTGGATCGCCTCTTTCCACTCACGTGCATCCGGCCTTGCTACAGCGTCACTGTACGTCTTCGGTTCCGATGCAATGCCACAAGCCACAAAATCTCCGACTGTCGTTTTTGCTGCAACATTCTCTAGAGCAACCAAAGCAGCAGCTTCTTGCTGCTTCCGAACAGCATGTAGCAATGGATTTTTGGCAGCAGGTCTCTTGGTAAGCACTTGTGGTGAGATTCCAGACACTATAGCACACGCCTCGCGGTCGTAGTCCCGAAGACCCGGACCCACTTGCGCTAGATTCACCTCGGATATGTCGAACGAGCTGACGAAGTCTTCCAACAAAGCTATATCACGTGACGAAGGCTTGTCTTCCGTCGGTTTCTGACTGTAGAATAGGAGATCTGCTTCGCTGATCGCCGATCTGGTATAGTAGTTGAAGTCAACTGCACAGTGGGCACTTAACAAACGAAATTCTTGGCGACGCAATTCCTCTGCTGCAGGAGAAAAAGTTTCATCGAACGAAACGTGGCATGATACCAGTATTTTGCCACTTGAGCAATCCAACACTTTCCAAGCCTTTTGTTGAGGGGCATAACCAACAAATATCCCTCGTACCGAGCGATAGTCGAGTTTTTGACGCTTGTTCGAACGTCCACTCGCTTTGGTCGATGTCGTCACTGTCTTAGTTGGCAAGTACACATACGCCAGCGATCCAAATACCCGTTAATGCGAGGCATCAGGAGGAAAGCCATACCAGGCCTCAAAGGGTGTTCGCTGTGTGCTTGCATTCATGGTACGGTTCTGGAGGTAGACGACTGACAACAAAGCCTCCGCCCACAACTGTTTTGGCGCATTGCTGTCTATGAGCATTGTGCGCACCTTGTTGAAGAGAATACGAAAACGAACCTCTGCCATTCCGTTTTGCTCCGGCGTGTAAGACGATGTTGTGTGCTGCGAGATTCCATTTAACTCGCAAAAGTTCTTCAACTGGTCCGACAAGTATTCACCACCATTGTCACTGACGATCTTCCGAACGGACCGATTGTGGTGGGTCTCCACAGCAGCTTTGTGCCGTACCAAGCAGTCAAAGCATTCACTACGGTGCTCCAGCAGGTAAACATGACAATATCGCGTAAATACATCAACGAAAAGAAGAACGTAACGTTTTCCAGTCCTCGATCGGACCACAAATATCGCTGTGAACGACGTCGTTGCATTCCAGAACACCAAGTCGCGGAGCCGAAGGAAACGAGCGTCGCTTCTTGCTACCTAGCTGGCACGCGTCACAGAGACCAGCATCTTCCGATGTTAATGGAACAACTTTCATGCCCGTGATCATTCTCTTGGCCAACATTTTGGCAAGAACGGACTTGGAAGCATGGCCAAAACGTCGGTGAGCTAAATCGATCGTGAGTCTAGGAAAAGCATAGAGTGCAACCTGCTCCTTGTTCATCGCCTTAAGGACGCACACGCTATTTTCGCTCTCACTGGTCAACGTCTTGCTGCCTAACTGTAGGATCACCTTTCCTGGAGTAGTGTGAAAGTCAAAAGCAACCCCCTTCAGCGCCAGCTGAGTCACGTAGATCAAGTTCTTCCGCAGTCCGGGGAGGAAGAGAACATTGGTCAGCTCCAGCTCCTGGAGCTTATTCTCCGAGTCCTTCACGTGGATTGTTACCGTTCCAACGCCTTGTATTGAGGCAGTCGCATTGTTCGCCACTGTCACTGTCCCTCCACACAGTCTTAGGTTGTCGAACATGCTGCGAGTGAAGCAAATATGCTGTGAGCATCCACTGTCAATTATCCACGTGTCATCATGACTTGGGGTTTGGCTCAGCGCAGTTACAGCTTCTGCACGTTCGGGCTCTGTCACCAACTGCACCGATGCTGACCCCGACACATTTGTCTCGGTCGTCTCAAGCTGTCCATGGAAGTAAGCGCCCGATACATCCCATGGACACAGACGAAGCCAGTCACCAACTTCTTCGTCACTAGACGTTGTAGACATCGTATCCGCAGAGGACGCCGCTGAGTCCAGCAGCTCCGAGACGGTATCGGAGTCCGAGCTGTTAGCCGAGGCTTCGGACAGGTCTCTTGGACTGGTAACTAGTACCACGAGCCCCCACACTTCCGCAGCCGCAGCAGCAGGGGCATGGTGATCGTCGTGCTCCGTCTTATCAACCACGCGTACAGCGGCATCAGCACTCACGCCACCGTCTTGTTCACTCCGATGGCGTTTCCGCATTGGGCAGTCTCGCTTGTAATACCCTTCTTGGTGACAGTAGTGACATTCTCCCCCTTTGGAATGACGCCCGTGTTTCTTGTCTCCGTCTTGGCCGCCTGGACCTTCGCTTTTACGTCCAGACCGTCCAAATCCTTTAAGACGACGACTAGTGTACGGTTTCTGGGACTCCTGTTGCAGTATCGCATTGGCTGCCATGGCTGAGGTCTCAATCATTTGACTCCCAGTCGCAACCCGCCGAGCAGCTTCTGCCATCACATTGGTTTCCATCGAGCTCCAAGATATCGGTGACTCTTGGATGTAGTACATGCTCTTAAATGCGTCCCATGAACTTGGCAGACTGCTGAGTAGCTGACAAACTTTCTCCGTGTCATCAACGGGTTTGCCTTGGTTGGCCAGCCGTCCGGCTAGTGTCTTCAGCTCGTTGATGTGTGGCAGCATGTCTTTGCCATCCTTGTACTTCAAGGTCACAAATTGCTCACGAAGAGCACACAAACTTCCCCAGTTTCTCGGCTCGTACGTCTTCTCCAGCAACTCAAATATCTCGTACGCGCAGGTCTTGTTGCTCACCGCAATCACCATTTCATCCGACAGCGTTGTCATGAGAAACGCGGTCGCTTCATGCTCCCGGCTCCAAAACGAGTCGACGACGTCAAGACGGGCATCCCGACGCGGAGGGAGCTCCGTGCGCGTCACTATGTCCCATAGACGCTTGGCTTGGAGCAGTGTCTTGATGCGAGCCTTCCAGGGGGCATAGTTCTTCCCATTGAAGTTCATATCCGAGTTCCACTTCATTGTTGCGTAGTTCAGCGTCGGGGGGCTTGGGCTCAAAACCTATTGTACTGAGAAGGCACTTGAAGTGGAAGACGCAGGCGAGGGGAGGTGGCTGCTCTCCCTGAAGTTGTTGCCTCTTAGGTACTTAGCAAAACCAAAAGTGAGGAAAGCTTTCTTGTCCGGACTTGGGTTGTCCAGGGAAGCTCTCCATCTACCAACCATATAGTCTATCATCCTACACACCAACTATCCCTGAGAATCTGTGTTCTGTGCTATCGCAAGCGTTCACCCGCAGCTTGATCGCACTGACAATTCAACAGTAGATTATTCGTTTTACTAGCAACTACTTCAAAGAAACTCAATTCTAATTTTAAAAATATTGGTAACTCTCAATAGATACCATGCAACGTAAAATTTAACTGAAAGTGTTTTTTGCACTGACAATGGACTATTTTTAGCGGAAGTATCTTTCACCGATCTTCTGAAGGGTTAGACCACAGTCTCACATTTCCGCCCCTACCAACATGACCGGCAAGTGGCGTCTCTCTTGCCCCCGCTGGCTGTATCTCGTTCTGGTTCTCGTTGTTTGTGTCGCTGTATCTCCTTCCGTTGCGTGGCGACATTCGCTTCGGAATTCGCGAAAAGGTGGTGGATTTACAGCTAACGTGACGGTGGAAAAGTACGCGGACGCTCTACAGAACGTACACGACGCCAACGTGTCCGAAAGTCTCGAGCTCCTAAGCAAACTGTCGCTCAAGCGATACGAATTTAAATACGACTCGGTGGCAGGTCGCACTACTCTCTTAGGCGTTCTAGGTCCTGAATTGCACTCTGTAGCCCCCGAAGTGGTCCAGGTGCTACCCGAGCGCTTCGTGTTTGATCGAGATGGTCGAGGTAAGATCGCACTGCAGGATTTCCACGTGGTGGACAAGGACGCTCTCTACATGCACAACCTGGGAGCCACACAGCAACTCATTCTCAACTTAAACCGCCAAGAGGAGGAGATTCTAACACTCAGACAGTTAACAGTAGTACAGCAACACAAAATCGACGAGTTGCAAAGTTACTTAGAGCAAGAGGCCAGTGCGCAACTGGTGCAGCGCAGACTGATCGCTGAAGCGCAGTTGGCTCAGACAGAGAAGCTCATTGAGGAAGCGAAAGTACGAGGAGAGGAAGAGCGCAAGACGTTGGACTTAAAGCGAGAGCATGAGCTGCAGGTGGAGAATGAGAAACACACGTTGGAGCACAAACGAATGCAAGAGGACGACGCGGCACGACGCGACCAAAACCGCGAGCTGGTGCAGCTGCAAGAAGAGTCGAATATTCGCATTGAGCGCGCCAGACGCGAGACAGAGGAGGTTCTAAAGGAGAAACAACTAGCAGCCGACCACTTACGCGCCTTGTTGGAGCGGAATACGACGCTGGAGAAGGCGGCGATCGACGTGGACGGCCGCATCCGCCAACAGCGAGCCAATCAGGACATTGAGATGGCGCAGCTGCAGCAGCGACTGGAAGCGGATCGCGTCAAGCTCATGCAAGCTCTACAGGCCACATTCGACAACCTTGGCCAAGGGGTTGCCGTGCTCTTGGCCGACAAACAGAAGCTTATCAAGTTTGTTGGTGGGTTTGTGGCGTTAGCTGCGGGAATTTACCTCAGTAGAGAAGCTATCCGGATCATCGGCAAGCTGATCGAACAAAGATTAGGGAAACCTTCCCTCGTGCGCGAAACGTCGTGGTCTTCTGGCGCATTCGGCTTTTTGAGCGCTCTGATTCGTCGAAAACATGCCAAAGGTCCAGACGAGCTGGCCGATGTGGTGCTGAGGAGCTCGCTGGAGACGCGCGTGCTGGAGATCGCCCGCTCGACGCGCAATGCGATGCTTCATGGCGCTCCGTACCGGCATTTACTGCTGTACGGACCTCCAGGAACCGGCAAAACGATGGTAGCCAAACGTCTGGCTAGAGCTTCAGGCATGGACTACGCGATTCTAAGTGGCGGAGACGTGGGTCCACTAGGATCAGACGCGGTGACGGAGCTGCATGCTCTCTTTAAATGGGCCAACTCGTCGCCACGTGGCGTCTTGATCTTTATCGATGAGGCGGAAGCTTTCCTTGGCTGCAGAGCCACGCGCAAGACTCACATGAGTGAGGCCATGCGCAATGCCCTGAATGCCTTACTGTACCATACAGGAACTCAGTCGAAGAAGTTCATGCTGGTCGTAGCGACTAACAGACCAGAGGATCTCGATACGGCAGTCACGGATCGAATCGACGACACGCTCCACTTTGACTTGCCCGAGGAGAAGGAGCGTGTGCGACTACTGCAAATGTACTTTGACGAGTACGTCGCCCACCTGGCTGTTCCTCCTGACGCACTTAAGAGTACGAACGTGACTGGGAAAGTTGACAAGGCGTCGGTGAGTGCGCTGCCTCCTGTTCTGGATGCCAGCGTCATGACGCAGTACGGAGATATGACGACGGGGATGAGCGGCCGAGAGATTGCCAAGATGATGCTCTACATGCAGAGCATCGTGTATGCACAGGACCAAGTGGTCGTGACGCTCAAGCTCGTGGACCGAGTCGTCAAAGAAAAGGTGAACGAACACAAACGCAAACTGGAGCTCAAGAACTATAGCGAAAAGTAAAAAAAAACATTTCCAGAAACTCATGTTTTTGAAATTAGGTATTTGTTTTGTCAGCGCCACGTAAACGAAAGTTGTTATGATTCCACTAACATTCACTGCCCAAAGGCAACTGTTAATTTACAACTTCAACCCCGCGATACACGAACATGTAGCCGTCGTGCAGGAAGTATTTGATAATCATCATGATGAACATCATCGACATGAAAACCGATCTCAAAATTTGGTACTAAAAGCTGGTACGGCTTAGAACTTTGTGTGCGAACAACTTTCCAGAATACAAACTTGGCCGGAATTGGCAATAGTTTTAATGCAATTATCCATAGCTCAGTGAAGATTGAGTTGGGCATGCTGAAAATGAGAAATGTCGTGTGGTCTGAGTCGTAAAGTGGCCTTCTGTATAATTTTAATTTTTTTCGGAAGAAGCCTTTTGTAAACGTGAAAGACGCGACTTGATGTCGTCCGAATGTTTTTGCCTGGATTGATCGAGCAGCTTAATTTGTTTATAAAATAGACCTGTACGAGGCTAGGAATCAGTGTTGTGTCCTGGATGTCTATTTCTCCTGTGATACTTGTATTCACTCATCGTCTGCATACCCGTACTCTGCAAAACAGCTCATACCTTACCGTATTAATAATACGTGGAGATTCAGTCTGTACTTCATTATGTGTCTCGGACCAACCAGCCGAGCTCGAAACAAGATTTGTTGATACATTTTTTATTTTGTACATTTAGGAATTTGTTTTGCTCAAGGTGTTGAGCCGAGAATGTCACTTTCCGCTAATCAAATCCGTGGGCGGAAATTTCAATACTTTTTTTAATAATTGTAATTTTAAGTGCACAGGTACAGTTTACTTCGAAGTAAGTTTTTTTTTTCTTTAAAAGGTGACAGTTCTTCCCAGATACCGAGTGAATGCAACACAGCACACGATATGAAACCCTAAATTACATGTACTCCATCATTTTGGTGCTGCACCGCTCGTTCCAACGGGCCGCAATGCGAGGTATACGGCGCCCGCTCCTATAATCGTCATTATCGCAATCTCTTCCACGTAAAACAAGTAAAACGACATCGCGGACCATTTCTCGGGGTTATCCCGAGCATACGTCTCCAAAGCCTTCATCTTCTCCGGTGTAAGCTTGGTCGGGCCTCTACCTTTGAGACCCACAATTGATTTCAGTTTGCTAAAAGCCTGGCGAGCTCCTTGCTTGTCCAGTTTCGCATCAGCTGGTATAACCTTGCTAGGTTTATTACGAAAGAGGGGCTTGAATTTGCTGAAAACCCCACGCATCGCTGATCTCTCCTCGCTGAAAGGAACATCCTTGGGAATATCTCGTGGCTTCAGCTCAGATTCTTGGGAGCGAAATGAGTAACGAAGTTGAGGGTCGGTCAGTTGGTCATCAGCAATTGCGACGTCAAGAAAACTGGATACGGCGCCGACTACCAGGAACACCAGGAAAACACTTCTAGACATTACGATATTTGTACCCTACCAGTAGGACGGATAAATTTAGAATGAGGTACTTGTGCCCGAATAGTTTCCTGTAGATCGAACCGTCATCTTTCTGGTGTTTGATAAATGCGTTGTTTTGAAGACTAGTTGAACAGGCTGTTGATTTGAAATGGCCAAGTTGTTTACATGATAGATTTAGGAATAGTAGTGTGAAACGACCATTGTATGTACTTTAATATTAGTGCAAATCACCTGAAAAATACCGTTGTTTGTAAGGTAGCGTAACTTAAGCCGTAAGGTATACGTGACAAGATCACATCTACTGTACGTTAATAATAATATGTTGCACGAATTTCAGCCTTCTGTAGAGAAAATACATTACGGTTATGTACGAAGCAGCTGCAAGCGCTGGGGATGCTGGCTAAAGTTGTCAAAATAACACCCGGTGCCGTAGGTCATACGAATCATGAAGTGTAATTAATCGTCTATCTCTAATGTGCATTATATGCGAGCACTTTGGTAGCTTTGTATCTGTAGCAATAGTCTTGTACTAAAAGCGTATTTGTCTGTGCGGAACTACTTAAAAATATTTGCAGCAATTAGAGATAACGTAACTCTTTTTTTTCAAAAGATCAATTCTATCTTACATATAAAGAAACGCACTGAAAGGAAATTTGAGAGAATCGCTCACTTGTCAACGTACATGTAAATATTCATGTCGAATACTACTATGATAATCATTCATAATCCTCTACAATTTTATAAAGGCCGAACTATACAAGGCGCGTACGTACAAGTGTTGCGACATATGGATGAATATACACGTCTTTCCGACAGATAGTTAGGTAGGATTGTGGTCAGGTTAGGGGTTGTCAATTTTACGCCAATTGAATATCTTCATTTTCTTCTTTTGGCCAATGGCATCCCATGTGGGTTGGTCTCTTATTCCGACAGCTTCCGACAAATATTTGTCGGAAGCCCAGCCAAAATATTTATGGCTGGATACGAATACTCAGTATAAAAAGTATTTTTGAAATATTCTTGTCATTCCGACAACAAGGTCCTCCAGTAGGATTCCTACTTCGAAGGAGCAAGTATTAAAGTACATGTTTAGGAAAATGATAAAATAACATGCCTCAACAAAAACTATTGAAACAGAAGTACGCTTAGGTACACATGTACATGTACTGCATTTTTTTTTATTAAAATAGCGTCTTTGCTAACCTCTCATTGTGATTCTAGAGGCCTGGGTGTGACGCAGTCTTGTTGCGTGGTCAGGACCACCAGTCACCAAGCAGCAGAAGAAGGCCACGCTAACCAACGTGATGTGTACGACCAACGCACCAGTACGGGCAACAAGCCTGCGCCGGGTATTTCTAGTACATTTACTTGACAGTCCACCTCCACTGCCTTTACCTCGGCATCTTCCACAGTCTCGAACGCCGCCTTCATGGCCTTGGTCGTCGCTACGATAGCCACGCCCACCAGCGTCATGTTCATCTACACCGCCACGGCCTCAGAAATGGCACTGCGCGTCTCCTGTTCCACCTCTTCCGCCAGCTTGCTCGCGCTGCGCCGCATCCCGCGTTCGTAAACCATCACCATAGAACGACGCCACCGAGTACACCTGCTGCAGACATGTCCGATCCGACCGACGCCAGCGCCAACACAACCAACTTCGTCACGCTCACCGTGCTAGTACCATCGCGCGTCTCCACGTCGGCCTGCACGCCGTCAAACACTATCGTACTCATTGACGAGCTCATGTCGCGCCCATAAACATCCACGTCCAGTACTCCGATCACACCATCATTCTGTAGGGCGCGCACCGAGCGTGCATACAAGTTGGGCATCGACACCTGCGTCGTCTCGTCCTCCGGTATCCCCACCAGGACCACCCGCTCTACACTCGACTACACGCCACCAACACGCCTCCTTGCTGCCGTTCCCGTTCACACTCGCTCGCACGCCGCCGTAAATGTCGCTCACTGCCACCAGCACGCCGCCCTGCCGCTGCTGTCCTTCACGCTCGCTCGCCCGCCACCATCGCCGCCGTATCCGCTGCCCTCCGCACTAGCTCACCCACCAACCGAATGACGCACTGGCGCCGTCGACCGCTGCACCGCAGGTCATTCTTTTTAAAATAAAAGTTTTAATAATTTAAAACTTTAGTTTTAATTAGAGATATTTGTTTTATAGTATATGTGGTGTTTGGTACCCGAATCTATCTGCTGTTCCGAACTGTCGGAAACATGTCGGAAAGGGGTAGGGTGTCGGAACGGTTGCGATATGGATGAATATACACGTCTTTCCGACAGATAGTTAGGTAGGATTGTGGTCAGGTTAGGGGTTGTCAATTTTACGCCAATTGAATATCTTCATTTTCTTCTTTTGGCCAATGGCATCCCATGTGGGTTGGTCTCTTATTCCGACAGCTTCCGACAAATATTTGTCGGAAGCCCAGCCAAAATATTTATGGCTGGATACGAATACTCAGTATAAAAAGTATTTTTGAAATATTCTTGTCATTCCGACAACAAGGTCCTCCAGTAGGATTCCTACTTCGAAGGAGCAAGTATTAAAGTACATGTTTAGGAAAATGATAAAATAACATGCCTCAACAAAAACTATTGAAACAGAAGTACGCTTAGGTACACATGTACATGTACTGCATTTTTTTTTATTAAAATAGCGTCTTTGCTAACCTCTCATTGTGATTCTAGAGGCCTGGGTGTGACGCAGTCTTGTTGCGTGGTCAGGACCACCAGTCACCAAGCAGCAGAAGAAGGCCACGCTAACCAACGTGATGTGTACGACCAACGCACCAGTACGGGCAACAAGCCTGCGCCGGGTATTTCTAGTACATTTACTTGACAGTCCACCTCCACTGCCTTTACCTCGGCATCTTCCACAGTCTCGAACGCCGCCTTCATGGCCTTGGTCGTCGCTACGATAGCCACGCCCACCAGCGTCATGTTCATCTACACCGCCACGGCCTCAGAAATGGCACTGCGCGTCTCCTGTTCCACCTCTTCCGCCAGCTTGCTCGCGCTGCGCCGCATCCCGCGTTCGTAAACCATCACCATAGAACGACGCCACCGAGTACACCTGCTGCAGACATGTCCGATCCGACCGACGCCAGCGCCAACACAACCAACTTCGTCACGCTCACCGTGCTAGTACCATCGCGCGTCTCCACGTCGGCCTGCACGCCGTCAAACACTATCGTACTCATTGACGAGCTCATGTCGCGCCCATAAACATCCACGTCCAGTACTCCGATCACACCATCATTCTGTAGGGCGCGCACCGAGCGTGCATACAAGTTGGGCATCGACACCTGCGTCGTCTCGTCCTCCGGTATCCCCACCAGGACCACCCGCTCTACACTCGACTACACGCCACCAACACGCCTCCTTGCTGCCGTTCCCGTTCACACTCGCTCGCACGCCGCCGTAAATGTCGCTCACTGCCACCAGCACGCCGCCCTGCCGCTGCTGTCCTTCACGCTCGCTCGCCCGCCACCATCGCCGCCGTATCCGCTGCCCTCCGCACTAGCTCACCCACCAACCGAATGACGCACTGGCGCCGTCGACCGCTGCACCGCAGGTCATTCTTTTTAAAATAAAAGTTTTAATAATTTAAAACTTTAGTTTTAATTAGAGATATTTGTTTTATAGTATATGTGGTGTTTGGTACCCGAATCTATCTGCTGTTCCGAACTGTCGGAAACATGTCGGAAAGGGGTAGGGTGTCGGAACGGTTGCGATATGGATGAATATACACGTCTTTCCGACAGATAGTTAGGTAGGATTGTGGTCAGGTTAGGGGTTGTCAATTTTACGCCAATTGAATATCTTCATTTTCTTCTTTTGGCCAATGGCATCCCATGTGGGTTGGTCTCTTATTCCGACAGCTTCCGACAAATATTTGTCGGAAGCCCAGCCAAAATATTTATGGCTGGATACGAATACTCAGTATAAAAAGTATTTTTGAAATATTCTTGTCATTCCGACAACAAGGTCCTCCAGTAGGATTCCTACTTCGAAGGAGCAAGTATTAAAGTACATGTTTAGGAAAATGATAAAATAACATGCCTCAACAAAAACTATTGAAACAGAAGTACGCTTAGGTACACATGTACATGTACTGCATTTTTTTTTATTAAAATAGCGTCTTTGCTAACCTCTCATTGTGATTCTAGAGGCCTGGGTGTGACGCAGTCTTGTTGCGTGGTCAGGACCACCAGTCACCAAGCAGCAGAAGAAGGCCACGCTAACCAACGTGATGTGTACGACCAACGCACCAGTACGGGCAACAAGCCTGCGCCGGGTATTTCTAGTACATTTACTTGACAGTCCACCTCCACTGCCTTTACCTCGGCATCTTCCACAGTCTCGAACGCCGCCTTCATGGCCTTGGTCGTCGCTACGATAGCCACGCCCACCAGCGTCATGTTCATCTACACCGCCACGGCCTCAGAAATGGCACTGCGCGTCTCCTGTTCCACCTCTTCCGCCAGCTTGCTCGCGCTGCGCCGCATCCCGCGTTCGTAAACCATCACCATAGAACGACGCCACCGAGTACACCTGCTGCAGACATGTCCGATCCGACCGACGCCAGCGCCAACACAACCAACTTCGTCACGCTCACCGTGCTAGTACCATCGCGCGTCTCCACGTCGGCCTGCACGCCGTCAAACACTATCGTACTCATTGACGAGCTCATGTCGCGCCCATAAACATCCACGTCCAGTACTCCGATCACACCATCATTCTGTAGGGCGCGCACCGAGCGTGCATACAAGTTGGGCATCGACACCTGCGTCGTCTCGTCCTCCGGTATCCCCACCAGGACCACCCGCTCTACACTCGACTACACGCCACCAACACGCCTCCTTGCTGCCGTTCCCGTTCACACTCGCTCGCACGCCGCCGTAAATGTCGCTCACTGCCACCAGCACGCCGCCCTGCCGCTGCTGTCCTTCACGCTCGCTCGCCCGCCACCATCGCCGCCGTATCCGCTGCCCTCCGCACTAGCTCACCCACCAACCGAATGACGCACTGGCGCCGTCGACCGCTGCACCGCAGGTCATTCTTTTTAAAATAAAAGTTTTAATAATTTAAAACTTTAGTTTTAATTAGAGATATTTGTTTTATAGTATATGTGGTGTTTGGTACCCGAATCTATCTGCTGTTCCGAACTGTCGGAAACATGTCGGAAAGGGGTAGGGTGTCGGAACGGTTGCGATATGGATGAATATACACGTCTTTCCGACAGATAGTTAGGTAGGATTGTGGTCAGGTTAGGGGTTGTCAATTTTACGCCAATTGAATATCTTCATTTTCTTCTTTTGGCCAATGGCATCCCATGTGGGTTGGTCTCTTATTCCGACAGCTTCCGACAAATATTTGTCGGAAGCCCAGCCAAAATATTTATGGCTGGATACGAATACTCAGTATAAAAAGTATTTTTGAAATATTCTTGTCATTCCGACAACAAGGTCCTCCAGTAGGATTCCTACTTCGAAGGAGCAAGTATTAAAGTACATGTTTAGGAAAATGATAAAATAACATGCCTCAACAAAAACTATTGAAACAGAAGTACGCTTAGGTACACATGTACATGTACTGCATTTTTTTTTATTAAAATAGCGTCTTTGCTAACCTCTCATTGTGATTCTAGAGGCCTGGGTGTGACGCAGTCTTGTTGCGTGGTCAGGACCACCAGTCACCAAGCAGCAGAAGAAGGCCACGCTAACCAACGTGATGTGTACGACCAACGCACCAGTACGGGCAACAAGCCTGCGCCGGGTATTTCTAGTACATTTACTTGACAGTCCACCTCCACTGCCTTTACCTCGGCATCTTCCACAGTCTCGAACGCCGCCTTCATGGCCTTGGTCGTCGCTACGATAGCCACGCCCACCAGCGTCATGTTCATCTACACCGCCACGGCCTCAGAAATGGCACTGCGCGTCTCCTGTTCCACCTCTTCCGCCAGCTTGCTCGCGCTGCGCCGCATCCCGCGTTCGTAAACCATCACCATAGAACGACGCCACCGAGTACACCTGCTGCAGACATGTCCGATCCGACCGACGCCAGCGCCAACACAACCAACTTCGTCACGCTCACCGTGCTAGTACCATCGCGCGTCTCCACGTCGGCCTGCACGCCGTCAAACACTATCGTACTCATTGACGAGCTCATGTCGCGCCCATAAACATCCACGTCCAGTACTCCGATCACACCATCATTCTGTAGGGCGCGCACCGAGCGTGCATACAAGTTGGGCATCGACACCTGCGTCGTCTCGTCCTCCGGTATCCCCACCAGGACCACCCGCTCTACACTCGACTACACGCCACCAACACGCCTCCTTGCTGCCGTTCCCGTTCACACTCGCTCGCACGCCGCCGTAAATGTCGCTCACTGCCACCAGCACGCCGCCCTGCCGCTGCTGTCCTTCACGCTCGCTCGCCCGCCACCATCGCCGCCGTATCCGCTGCCCTCCGCACTAGCTCACCCACCAACCGAATGACGCACTGGCGCCGTCGACCGCTGCACCGCAGGTCATTCTTTTTAAAATAAAAGTTTTAATAATTTAAAACTTTAGTTTTAATTAGAGATATTTGTTTTATAGTATATGTGGTGTTTGGTACCCGAATCTATCTGCTGTTCCGAACTGTCGGAAACATGTCGGAAAGGGGTAGGGTGTCGGAACGGTTGCGATATGGCTTCGTAGATCATCGTACTGTGTTCAACAACTTCGTGTAGCTAAACCAGACCTTCTCAACAGGGATTCGAGTCCACTTTGCACGATCGGTCCTGAAAATTTGACTAATGACGTCAGCTGGCGTCACTTTCCTCTTGTACCAGTTTTCGAACTGTACATTTTGAAGCTTCTTTGCATTTTTCCCAGTAGAAATCTGAAGCATTTTTGGTAGCTCCTTCTCACCGTAGACCCGCCTTAATGTTTCAGCAACAACACTGTCCGGGTCCTTCTTGTTTATCTTGGCAACGTATTTTCTCCAAACGTTGAAGCTAGGGGTGCTCAAAATATCTCCCCCTGCCGCGTTTAATCTCAACGACAAGAAAACGTCGTCGGGAGTTTGCCCGCTTGCTATCCCTATCCTTTGATCTGCTTGCTCGTGGGCGACTTGACTAGGTTCTTGATTTTTTTCAATCCAAGAAGGTTTAGGCTCAAGGTTCCCTCTTCGTTTTGCTCGATGTTAAGCCTCAATAGCCTTTCACCCGTTGTCGGCCTCTCACTGGACATGATTGAGTTGACCGCGCTCACAAAAGGAAGCTGGACGCTTACAAGGAGAGTAGCAACGATTAGATAGTAGAATCGGCTCATGGTTGGGATTATCGTCAAGCCACTGACACGAAAGTACGGCGTCTTCTTAAGGAGGCGAATTGTCTTAGAGGAAAACGATAAGTGAAGGATGGTTTATAGAAGCTCTCGCACGCTATTGGCTTCGGTAGCTTTCATACGGTAAACATAGTGGCACTGTACAAAATCGCTGTGACATGCCTAAATACATTTAAACATAAACCTGTGACATGCACGAAAGAACTTTTTTAAAACCGTGGATAAGCAACAACAAAAAACGTTTTCTTAAAAGCGCCAAAGCTTTTGACGCTGCGACTCGCTTTTCAATGCTACACGTATTACGATGAATGCTCGATACACGGGTAGGACAGAAAACTGTCAGGGATCTGTCGGTTTTTATTTTCAGATGCAGTAGGTATGATCAACTGCTATTTAAGCATATATTTTAAGGCTCTTAATTAAACCTTTAGCCATTAATATCACCACCACGTAGAGGATTGGCTTATGACTCAGCTTAAGAATCTCAACCTATTTATTTTCGTGTTTTTGGCCCGATCCAGCTCAACGTACTTTCGTCCTCCAATTCACCTAAGTCATCGTCAATGCGGTGATGATCCTCCAATTGAGTTAAAAGGTAATTGTCTGACACAGACACGCCTTTATCGTACTAATCGGTGCGTTGCCCGGGACGCTCTGGGTATTGCCGTTTCTTCACTGTAGAGGCGTTTTCTCAAAACTGGTAAAAAGTGGAGACCGTTTCGGCAACACTAATAAACCGCAGTAGCAAGACGCTTGTTCGTTTGGTATATTGCGTTTTTTTAGTGAGCGCTAACGTAATGCGAGCGAAGTACATACAGCAACACTTTCAGCAAACATCCTTAAAAAAGTGAGTTTTTCGAGCTCCACACTTATTAAACGCTCTAAAAGCGGAAGCCAGTCGTTGATGACAGCTCCCTATGTCCTATTATATAGTGTTGTTAGTTTACGTCCGCTACCGTTCCTGGGCGAATGGTAACTTGGCTACTACTTAAGTGTCGATTTTGTTCGATTGGGTCGACATTCACCCAGGTGAGATAAGGTTTCACATTTTCTAAGTATTGCGACGTTGTGTACTTCGAAGTACGTGTTGTATTCGACTGTAAGTTTTACAGAATTACAAAATTAGCCAAAATATGCTTTCGTAAAGGGGAAGCAATGACCGAAAGCTTTTAGGAAAACTGGTATCAAATGAGTGTTTTTTAATGTCGTTGGAGTTTCTGAACCATGATATAGCATGTGTACTCTATATAATGGGGGAGTGCCAATCCGAGTCGCCACTTCGATAAAAATGGGAAGCAAGTCCGAGACGTCGACCGCAGAGCCTCCTACGAGGAGTCCTCGTGCCTTCCCCCTATTTTCTGTGCTGGCAGTGGGACTCATAGCGGTAGTGGCAGCTGCGGTGTCTGCTGTGGACCCTTCGGAGCTGCGTCGTCTGGTGTCTACCTACACTGGGCTCTCATTCAGCAACACGACCTTCGATGGCGTGGACTGTACACTAGCGGAGCAGTATGTGACTGACGTGCTGCCAGTGAAGGGCTTCCATATTCTATGCATCCACAAGAATCATCCAGAGGGAGAGTAAGTGGACATTGAAGCACATTTCTCTGAAGTGTATGGCTTAAAGTGGCCATTGGCGGACGCCCTTACAGGTTGGACATCACAGCATTCAAGGACGGCAATGCGCCGTCTATAAAGATTCAGAGTAAATTCGATCTCGCAGACTTGAAGACGCAACTGGAGAAAGCGTTGGAGATTCCTGAGCCAAAAGATGACGTTGCGCGGAAGTACAAGCAGCCGTACGCCTTCTTCACGCCCGAAGGCGCGAGGCGAGAGACACTGGAGGACGTAATGAACCAGATCGTCTTCCTCTTCGAAGGAGGCCAGTTTATCTGGCCTGGTATTCGAATTGGACATCAGAGTAAGTTGTGGGAAATATTTCAATAACCCCAGTATTGACAATTTTTTTTGAAAACTTTCAATGAAAATTTGTAGCTGTGGTCAAAGAAGTCGCGGGCAAAGGCGACGTGGTGCTCGAGACGCTGAGTCTGACTCCTCTGGTCTTCAGCGTGGACGAGTTCCTCAAGGACGACGAGATCGACATCATCATGGCCTTGTCGCTGGAACATCTGAAGCCATCGACTGTGACGCTTATGGACGGACACGAGGACCGAGCAGCCACAGACTGGCGAACGAGCACGACGTACTTCCTGTCGTCCAGCAAGCACTCGAAGCTCGATGAGATTGATCAGAGAGTAGCTGACTTGACAAAGGTGCCCGTTGATCACCAAGAAGACGTACAGGTGCTGCGTTACGAGGAGACGCAGAAGTATGACCATCATACAGACTATTTCCCTGTGGAACATCACAAGAACTCGCCTCACGTGCTGGAATCTATCGACTACGGATACAAGAATCGAATGATCACAGTGTTTTGGTACATGTCGGACGTGGCCAAGGGTGGACACACGATTTTCCCGAGAGCGGGCGGTGCACCCAGGCCACAATCGATGAAAGACTGTAGCACAGGACTGAAGGTGCCACCGAAAAAGCGGAAGGTGATCGTTTTCTACAGTATGTTGCCCAATGGACAAGGCGACCCAATGAGTCTTCACGGTGGATGCCCTGTCGAGGACGGCATCAAGTATTCCGGCAACAAGTGGGTGTGGAACAAGGCGAGGGGCTGAGTCAGGAGTAACCTTTTTTTATGGATTGCGTTTGCCTTTTTTGTGTCTTGCACCGAAAACTTTTAACGCATTCTGTTAGGTCTTCATTAGTTTTTAGAGTTTTTGAGCGTTTTCACGATCTATTATAGAGTAGGCGAAGCGCGCGTCGACTGCGTGACGCTCCACAGAGCCCCGACATAGTGACGATAGATCTGACCGTTGAAGTCGGTTGACAGTTGGGGCAGTTGGTGGCAGACGTGTTCAACGATCTTCGGTTGGAGGCACCGGCCATAAGTCAAGCCTCCCACTCACTACCGCGGTCTCTCAAGTTTATGATGAAGATTTTTCACAGTGTCGCATTCATCTGTGCGATGACAACGTCAGTGAACGGACTTTCATTTTCCGAGCTGAATAGTGAGCCTGCGCTGTCTCCGCTTGTCGCGAGTGAGCGAAGTGATGACGCCGAGATGACCTCTGATGAAGAGAACCGCATCTACGGTGGGGCGGACGCTGACATCAGCAAGTACTCTTACGTGGGAACCATACATTCTGCTTACACTAAAGGTGAACAGTTTTGTGGTGTCACGCTGATTTCACCGCAGTACGTCACCACTGCTGCATACTGCCTTGGCTGGTTTTCGGAGGACACGTTTGTTTCTCTCGGAGCTAAGCCGAGTAAGAAAAGAGGCTCCCAAAACGCTGAGAAGATTCGCGTCGTGGAAGTTTTCGAGCATCCGAAGTTCAACTCAACGTGGTTCACGAATGACGTGGCAGTGCTCAAACTAGAGAAGCCATCCAGCCACAAACCAGCACGTCTGGGAGACGCCGACGGATCTGATGACAAGCCCAAAACGAAGGCTACTGTCCTAGGATGGGGAGAGGTGAACCAAAAAGACCTTCCTGACACTCTTCAAGCTGTTGACGTCGAAATTATTCCTGATGACCAGTGTGCCGAGTACACTATTGATACCGATGCCACGCTGTGTGCTGGGACCGAACGTGGGAAAGGCTTTTGTGGTAGTGACATGGGTGGTCCTCTGATTGCCAATAACGTGGTCGTGGGTATCGCAACTGCTCAACCTGGTGCAGTAAATGATTGTGGGGAACTACCCGGGTTGTACACTCGTGTCTCCTACGTCGTTGACTACATCACTGGCATCATGAACGGTGGTTCCAGTGGTAATGCCAGCGAGGTGTTCTTGTTCCCGGCAACACGCTAAACCTCTCTTACTGGGAACGTATCGCAGGATAGCTGGCCTTAGGAAAGAAGGCCATAGGAAAGAACGCTCTTTAATCAACAATGATCATCCAACATTGATGAGTGAGTATGAAGTTTGTCGCACTAAGCTCGTTGCTTTCTTTAATTACCTGAAGAGCCTTAAGCGTCTCCCAAGCAGCAAATGGATGAAGAGGGGGCCTTCACAGGTATTAAGATTAAAATTCCTTTGAGAAATTGTATCGGCATCCCGAACACAGCACAAAGACAACGTTGTTTCCTCTGACACGTAGCAAGTGCTACAACTGTTTCAAAACCGTTTGTTTTAGCTCGCATCATCACAAAAACAAACGCGTTACTACTAATAGTTGTTAATTTTTGCTAACCACTTTGGCGCTGAAAACATTTACGCTCATCTGTCTCCCAACGGAGCGACGGAATGCGCGCGCTTTAGATCTGTCCGTAATAGAGCTCGCTCTAGCACGGAGTAGGCCTCTCGTTGAATTAGTTGTGTGCCTTGGAGTCTTTGGATCAACGCGCGCTCCGCTTCCTCCATCTCCTTTACCTTTTTGCGATGTTCTCGAATCTGTCGCTCTTCAGCAATAGCCTTCTTCATTAGTCGTAGTGCTGCCACTTCATCGACTTGCTGACGTTCCTGCAGCTTCTTCTTTTTGAGGGCATCTTCTTGTCGTCTGATCGCCTGTCGCTTGGCTCTCGCGTCTTCCACTTGCAGCAATTGCAGTCGCTCACGTTCCGCTTTCAGGCGCTTGCTCTCGCTCTTCACCTGTTCTACATCTTGATACTTTTTCGAAATGATCTGAATGGCTGCGTGCTTTTTCTTAATCACCGACTCCTTCTTGAGACCATTGTGCTTCTTTTGTGCAGATCGCGACTGTCGTTCGCGCTCTATTTGGTGCATGGACTTTTCTTCCTTCCGTTGTAACGTGGCTAAGCGCATTTCAAGAATTTCTTGTGCTCGATCTTTTGTCTGTGCTATCTTCTTCCACGCTTTGCATTCCTCTTGCTACCATGGAAACTGTCAGATAATTCCTACCGGTTATCTAACCAGCTTAAAGCGCACCTGAAGCAACGTAATGCGATTTTGTAGTAACTTGAGATCGCACTCTGCTTGCTTTCGCTTTGACTACCAAGACAAAGATCTGTTAGAATAATTAAAGAAAAAAAAAATGAATTCTATCGGACCTCAAGTAATCGACTTCGAATAATGGGAATGTTGGTCGCACTCTTTGCTCTAGCTTTCCCTGGCGTCTTAGTTGTATTCCCCGTTACAAGTTTCCCCCAAATTCCGAGTACAGCGTGTTTCGGGATCGATTCTTCCCGTGACTCGAGCAGCAGACGCACGAGTTGATGTGCTCGTGCTTCGTTTGGTATACGCTCCAGCTGACGCACCAGCAGCTCCACACTCACTCTATCAGCAATGCAATACGTAAATACCTTGCTCTATACAATCTTGTGTCTACTCCACGTACTCATCGCCTGGAGATTCTTGAACTCGCTGCAGGACGCTGGCCACAGACTGAGGAGCGAAACTCTCGGTATCATCCCCGTCTGGTGCCTGAAATCGCGCAAATTGCGTCGGTTGGTCTTCCTCGTCACTCATACAGCGCGTAATCTCTCTCGCTTCCGCCGCGTCCATTGTTCCCATTGCAACAGGCCTCAATAAACACCACCCACGTCAAGGTGTCACGAGTGTAGCCATCTTTCGCGAAAGGGTGCGAGCTTATCTTCCTAAATTTAAACAAATTTATGTGTACCACAGTTTCAGCTGACGATTGGCCGAAAACAGTTTTATCCAATTACGGCACGCTTTGCCTCCTGCCAGCCATTTGAGTAACATTGTATCATTGACCAGCATGGGTCCACGCAAGGGAGGAGGCAAGAAGAAGGGCAGCCGTAAGCGCAAGGCCAATGTATGGGACGACGCTGAACCAAAAGCCAAAGGTGGCGCTGTATCCAGCGGAAATGAGGTCAAACCGCGCAAAACTGGGTCCATGATGGGCAAATGGAAGTCGCAGAAGATTGCGGAGCGAACGAAAACGCGTAAATTCTTCTCCAATGTGGGCGAGAAGAAGACAATGCAACGTGATCAATACGAGAAAACTTGGGACCGCACAGCCAATGCAATTTACAAGAAAGATAGCGAAGAAGTAGGGCAAGAAGCAGAAGTAGAAGAAGATTTATCGCAGAGTGAGGACAGTGACAGTGACGACGAGAACGTTCTTAACAAGAAGAACTCGATATTTGCTGAGTTCGTAAACACCTTCAAGACGTCTGAACCCGTTGAGGAAGAAGACGATGACGAAGATGAAGAAGAAGAGTTTGAAGAAGTGTTGGTGGATGGGAACGGTCACGAGATCCAAGAAGACGATGATAAGGAGAACGAGACGGCTGAAGAAATCATCGACGATAATAAAGAAGACGAGGAGCAGGTTGCGTCGATGGAGAAAGATGACGAGGAGCAGCTTGATGAGAAAGAAGAAGAAGAACACGAAGACCCTTACCGTCGTCGCTATCTCCTAAGCTCCTTCACCGAACAAGATGCGAAAAAAATTAACGCCCAGACAAAAAAGTTCGCCAGAGTATCAATACCGACTTTGCAAGATGACGCTTACGACGTCACCTACAGGGCTGGCGCCGAAGAGGTCCGTGGACTTGACGGTGTAGTGACGACGCCAGAGTGCGCGGCCAAGCAGAAGCCGTACGTGCGTTCGAGGCTGCTGGCAACGTGGAAGCAGCGTGGATTGGACGCTGAAACGGTGTTCCCGAAGGGATCCGTAGAGTATACACTCTCGCAACAGATGGCAGTGTATACAGACGTATACTTCGCTGGCCAGACCTACGAGAATACGGCCAAGTTACGTCAATTGAGTGCCATGCACGTGCTGAACCATGTGCTGAAGGCTCGTGACACTGTAACACGTAACAATGAGCGTATCAAGAAGCAGAGCGACGAGGAGAAAGAGTACCGTGACCAGGGACTCTGTCGTGCCAGTGTCTTGGTATTGCTGCCTCTACGCAGCTCTGCGGTGGCGTTTGTGGACCAGCTACTGCAGCTTTTGCCCTCCAACGTGGATACTTTCCACAATAAGGACCGATTCGTCAGTGAATTCGGCAGTATCCCGGACGATGACGAGCCTTCCAACGACGACAAGAAGGAGTGGCAACGCGTGTTCGAACAGGGCAACAACGACGATTGTTTCCAGTTAGGAATATCTTTATCTCGCAAGGCTGTGCGCTTCTACAGCGAGTATCACCACGCCGACATCATCCTCGCGTCTCCTCTTGGCCTGCGTCAACAACTCGGAGATGAAGTGGCCGAGTTGGACGACGCACAGACCAGCGACGACGTCAAGTTGTCCAGCGACTTTTTGTCGACCATCGAGGTGTGTATCGTGGACTCGGCCAGCCTCATGGCCATGCAGAACTTGGAGCATCTGCGCACAGTGCTGCGTGCTACGAACCTGCAGCCCAAAGAGGCGCCTAACGCGGATTTCTCTCGAGTTCGCGAGTGGAATTTGACCTTCTTGGCCTCGTACTTCCGACAAACTATTGTCTTTGCTCACGGCGCCGAGCCTGCTCTCAACGCGCTGGTGAACAAGACATGTCGCAACATCTCTGGCGTCGTCAAGTATACACGTCGATACGACGCTGCGGATGGCTCCGCGTCCATCTCCCGCGTGGTACCGCAGGTAAAGCAGATCTTCCAGCGTGTGGATCTCGAGCACTCTGGACGCCTCGCAGCGGCGGATGAAGTGGAAATCCGCTTTGCGTACTTTAAAAAGCACGTGTTTGACCCGCTCCTGGACCATCCACGGAAGCACGTGCTGATCTTCATCCCTTCCTACTTTGACTATGTGCGAGTGCGCAACTTGTTTAACGACACGATGAACAAGAAGCTGATCCGCAGTGTGCAGTGCTGTGAGTACACGACCAGCAAACAGGTCTCGAGAGCGCGGACGTCTTTTTACCACGGCCACTGCCACGTCATGCTCTACACGGAACGGTTCCACTTCTACCACCAGTACCAGATCCGTGGCGTGCATCAGCTCATCTGGTATGGACTGCCTGTGATGGGCGACTTTTACGCGGAGATGATGAACATGCTGCCAAGTAGCGACTCAGCGGGACAAAGCGACGATGGACTTGCTGATAGTACGGACGGCAAGTCTTCGATCGCATTATTCACGCGGCTGGATTTGCTGAGAATGCAGCGAATTGTGGGCAATAAGCGCGCAGAGCGCATGTGCCAGGCGAAGGCGGCCAAGCCGACGTTTCTTTTCTGTTAGAATCATATTCATTGTCAGCATTTTTCCCTCAATATTTTTGTCGACACATCAAAATCATTTTTAGACAAGTCTTTATTTTATAATACGGGCATTAAAACCTTCAGTCCACCGTAACATTTGACAACCATAGCTCATCCTGATGAGCGCCTCACAATTTGCCTAGCTTGATTAACCTGGTCAACGTAGAGCAACTTGCCGGTGCTTGATAGCAAGGCCAAGGCTACGAATGGGGGTACTTCGCGCTCCTAGAACGAGCGCAGCTAACACTACTCATACTGGGAAGACATTACCAGCAATGACAGCTTCAATACGTTGTCCGCTATTCTGCACAGTGCATTCCGTGAGCTCTCGGAATTCATTGTATTGAAGTCGAAAAGTGGCAACGCTAATTCGATCACGTTATTAAAAAAATGTTTTCATCATATCGAGGTCGTCTCGCTTTTTTTTTTAATAAAATGAGCGCTAGATTAAATTCTACAGAGCATACTGTACATGCAATCCCTCCCAGCATGAGCGTATAGATCCACAAAAGCTCACATCCCTCCTTATATCGTCGAATCTCAAGAGGAAATCTGTGAATCACAATTATTTTTGGTAAACAACCCTCTCTTACTATCTTCTATTTTAAGAAATCGTTAGGGCAATCTAGTTATGTTTAAGTGCATGGTGTCTTGATTTCCAGGAGCATTTTGTGCAGGTTTAGATCGATATTATGAGCGTTTTGTTCGCCTATGGGTTTGAGGTTGACTTCAGGGTCACGTGAAATAATAAATTTGCTCGTAACTTTAAGGTGTTGGGGTTAAAAGAGTCGATCGTGTACATGCAATCAAATATCGGTTTGAAAACAATTCCTCGTCTTGTCCCGCATTTCTTGCTCAGTATCCCTTTGATTTCCCGCCAGCAGGCAACAAAATGTCGAAGTACTCCAAGACGTACCTCGCACTAGCCCCCGTGGCTGACCCTACTGCTCGCGAACACCTACTGCATGCAGCTGCGCCTGCGATAGATGCTGGAACTCCGATCAACGATGATTTCCTATTGAGCGCCAGGATCGAACGACAGCTACGTGAAATTGAAGCCCAGCGCGGAATGGTGACACGCCATGAAGTACTCGCTGCCATAATCCGCGAACACGCGATCCTGATGGAACATGCTGAAGTGGAGTATCCGAAAGCTGTTGCGCCAACGGTCATGCCGTCAGCCCAATTGATGTAAATCTCGGCGTGATAGTCACTGCGCAAGAAACGAAGCTACACGACGCAAGACACTGAGATTATACAGAATAACAAGGCGTATTAGGATTATACTTCTTGCAAAGATACAACATTTGCTGCTTGTTAAACTGCGTTTCAGCAAAACCTTTCGATTTTTACAAGTTACCAGGAACTGCTTTATTAATATCAACTAAAATATTACTTTTATCTTGTAATCAAAAATAGTAACTATGTTTCATTGAAAAATAAATCGATACCATCCTGTGGTCCACACTTTCGCCTCATGGCCGCAGTCTGCCATTCATCGACTGTCGGGCAACAGGAGCATGCTCCGCATCGCTTGCTCGCTCTCGAAGGCCGCGCGAGCATCAGCAACACCCTTTCGCTCGCACCACCCTTCTGTACAGCTCGCTACTGTTTTAACAGCGACTCTTTGCAGCCCCAACTCGATCTACAAGCCGAGCTATGCCCAAGTAACCCACTGCATTCCTTCCCAGCGTCACTTCTCATCTAGCGCCGTCGAAGCAGAGCTCCAGAGCGTCAAATGGCCGTCAGATTTAGCCAAACGCGTGCACCGACGGATGCGTAGTTTCCCGCGTAATTACGAAGCCAAGGAGCTCGTAGTGGAGGCTGGTATGAACCAGGCGGAATGGGCCATCGCAGCTGCCAGTTTTCGCAAATCCTTCCTCTCCGAGCCATCCAAGTACTTTGAAAACCAACAAGAACTCTTGGCCTTCGGACGGGTACGTGAACGCTGTGTGTGTTTTGGCTCTTTTTGTAGCTCTAGAAGCCGATACATTAAAATATCCTGTGATTATGTAGGACTTGGACGACGTCAAGCGCCACAACTCCTTCATCTTCTACCCGTACTTTGTGGACTACGTCAAAGCCAACAGCTATCTACCCACCGACCAAGACAACGACAACGTCTTGTCTCTCCAGCAACTCACTGACTTGAGACTACCTCACGAAATGTACCCATTCGCCACAGCAATGAAGCGGAAGATCATCTACCACGAAGGCCCGACCAACAGTGGCAAGACGCATCAAGCGCTGGAGAGACTCAAGCAGGCAGGAGAAGACGGAGGCATCTACTGTGGCCCTCTCCGTCTCCTGGCACTCGAGATCTTTGAGCGTCTGAACGCGGACGGCCTGTACACGTCTCTCGTCACGGGACAGGAGAAGAAACTCGTGCCGTACTCGACCCACGTGTCGTGTACAGTAGAGATGGCGAACATCAACCGCCCGTGGGACGTGGCTGTGGTGGACGAGATCCAGCTGATCGGCGACCCGCAGCGTGGGTGGGCGTGGACCCGCGCGCTCTTCGGCCTGCAGGCGAACGAGATCCACGTGTGCGGCTCGGGGGAGGCCGTGCACCTCGTCAAGAAGTTCGCAGAGACGACGGGGGACGACTTTGAGCTGCGGTCGTACGAGCGTCGGTCTCCTCTGGAGATCGCTCCGACGCACCTGGCGTCCTACAGCCACATCCAGTCGGGCGATTGCGTTGTGGCCTTCTCGCGTCGGGACATTTTCCAGATAAAACGGGACATTGAGGTAAAAACAGGCCAGAAATGTTGCATTATTTACGGCCAGTTGCCGCCAGAGACGCGATCGCAACAAGCTCGGCTGTTTAACGACCGTAACAACGACTTTAACATCTTGGTGGCGTCCGATGCCATAGGGATGGGGCTCAACCTCAATATCCGACGTGTCGTGTTCGCCACGGTCAAGAAATACTCGGGCAGCAGTGGCGGGATGATCGATATCCCGCCTTCCCTGGCTAAACAGATCGCTGGTCGAGCAGGTCGATACGGTAGCGACTTTGCGTCCGGCGAGGCGACGTGTGTGCTGGAAGAAGACTTGGAGTATCTGAAGGAGTCGTACGACGAGGTGCCGACGCCCCTGACGTCCGCAGGCCTCTTCCCGTCCTCGGAGCAGATGGAGGAGTTCGCGAGACAGTTACCGGGAATTACAGATCTAGCCGACCTCGTGGACAAGTACGTCATGCTGGCTCGACTGGACGGAGACTACTTTATGTGCAACCACCAGGATATGAAGGACGCAGCGACCTTGTTGAGGGAGACAGAGCTCACGCTGTCCGACAGATTTACGTTCTGTATGTCGCCTGTGGGGCTGCGGAACCCACTGGCACGGAAGGTGTTTCTAGAGTACGCCCGTGCGCACTCGTTGGGGCAGAGTGTGAGGCTGGATATCTACCTGCCAAAGTACGCTCCCAGGACGGCGGAAGCGTTGGGCGACGTGGAGATCAAGGCCAAGATCATTGATCTGTACTTGTGGCTGTCGTTCCGCTTCGAAGATACGTTCGTGGAGAAAGATCTGGCGCTGGAGCTGAAGACGCGCGTGTTGGAGCTGGTGGAGCAAGGGCTGGTGAACACGACGTACCACCGAGAAGACAAGAAGACGCGCTGGTCCAGTGGGGCTGCGAACGGCCGTCGCTCTGCGTCACGAGGCCAGTTTGACGGCGATCGCTTCCGACAGCAGACGAAGGACGGCGACAGTAGACCGAACTGGAGGAGAGACAAGACGACGCGGCTACCAGCACAGGCGTCGAGGAGAACGAATACGCAGCGTGAGGATGGAGCTGAAGGCTTGAAGGAGACTGAAGACAGCAACATGTCGTGGGTTGCTCGCATGTTTGGTACCTCTAAATAAAGTTAAGCCTCGAAGGAGCAATAGACGCACATGTATCCAAGTTGTAGGTGGTTTCAGTGCATCAAACTTTTAGAGGTGAGTCAAGTGCTCATCCCATCCCGAGTTTTGTTGCCTCTAGTACTTGGCAGCTTTGGGATGTTGTTTGAGCTTTGAAGAGCTCGATATCTTCCGAAGTAAGAGGTATTGTTTCTCGCGTTGGAAATAGCGAGTTGGATGCTGCGAGCCGTTGTGCGGTAGTCGACCCATGGGACGCTGACGAAAGGCACCCAACTCGCGGGGCCATTTTCCGATCGACGAGATGCCGTCGCTCTGGGGTTTGCGACTGGGTCGCTACGATCCGACGACTTCTAAGCCCTCTAAAGGCTGGTGCAACGACGTCCCGTACGACGACAGCGACGCCGAAGCCGAGTGGGAGGAATACATCCGACGTCAACGCAGCCTCGAGAGCAACCAGCTCGACAACGAGAGCGTTGCGAGCTTCAAGACTGAAGACGCAAGTGAAGAAGCCATTGACAACGAGATCGAAGAATCCACGCGTGAAGTGTTCGAACAAGACTTGGACGCGGACACGTTTCACTACCAACTGGAATCTCCCGTTTCTCGTTTTCTGACGTTGCCAGTTCGAGTGACCTCAGAGATTGTGTCTGTAGACGATGAAATCGTGAAAAATAATGCTGTGGCAGATGATAACAACGCGGAGGATACCAAGACGGACGCCATTGCTGCAAAATACGTGACGCCGGATCAACTCGATGAGGTGGACGACGATTTCGAAGACGAGATCTTTGCCTTGACACCGGAAACGTGTCCGAGTCCGCCGGTATCTCCACACGCAGTGTTGCCTAAGATGCCGTTGCGGATATTTGTTGCCACTTGGAACATGGCTGCAAAAGACCCTTTTGCACATCGAAGACGTGGACAGTACATTGGCGACGTTCTGGCAGCTGAAACTTTACGAGAATTGTTGCCGCTAGGGTACGATATTTACGCTATTGGCACGCAGGAGAAGGTCACCAAGCATTTACATGCTGCTGTACTCGCACGACTCAACCAGCAGCCGGTAGCTAGTTTACAGAATACTGAGCAAATGTATCAACGTCTGGAGTTGACAGCAAAACGAAGATGGCTACATAGTCGACGACGACGAGAAGACGAGTGCCAGCACTGGCGGACGTATCAATCGTCGGACTTTGGTAACGTTAGCTCTGTAGGATTGTCGAGCTTCTGTGCCAGTGAGCTGCCTTGCGGTACATACAGTCCCAACGCGAGTTTTTGCTGCGGAGACGTGCCCTCTCCTCAGTCACCAGTGGATACTGAAGACAGCGACGCAGGTTGTTCGTGGTGGAACAAAGAGACGGGGGAGAAAGAAATTCGAGGCCGCGGTGACCACGCCTTTATCCGTCGAAAGTCCACAGGGCTCGCTGTATACTACGCTAGTCATCTGCACGGCCAAATTGAGGTCGTGGCAGCAGGTTTACACAAGTTCACGGGCTCAAAAGGAGGAATCGCCGTCACAATTCGTGTGGCAGGAGACCCGCAGACTCTTACTTTTGTCAACTGCCACCTCGAAGCGCACAAAATTGAGCGAAGAAGAAGACAACTGGACAAACTTGCTCGTGCTCTCCCTAGGTCTCTAGAACTCAATACAACGCTTGCCAAGTGTAGCGACCACGTGGTCTGGATGGGAGACTTTAACTATCGGATCCAGGTGCTTGAAGGCAGCGAAGTGCTACACTATTTGACTGCCGGTCGGTTGCAAGAACTGCACGACCACTACGACAGTATGACCGAAGACTTAAAGCACGTGCCTGGTCTAAAATCGTTCCGTGAACCGGCCAAGTGGCCTACATTCTACCCGACGTATAAGAAGGTAGCATCGCGATCACGACTGCCTCTGAGTGGCTCTACCACAGGAACGGGGCGAGACACGCGATGGGCTCAGCACGTGTACCAAACTACCTATCGTGAACCGTTCTACAAAGGTGGGAGAGTCCGAGAACGTGTTCCTGGCTGGTGCGACCGCATATTGTACTGCTCTCGAGCGGATTCCCCATGGGAAAACTGCTTTAAGGTGGAGCAAGTTGAGTGTTCGGACTCGAGTCTGGGCAGAAGTAGTTTTGGTTCGGACACTGTACGAGATAATTATCGGGCGCTGAACGACGAGCTGCGCGGCAGTGACCACAGCCCTGTTTCGTGCACTTTCCTCTGGTCGGTGCAGCGCTAGATTTCATCGCTAGAGCGATACAAGTACAGCCAAGGGTCCACTAGGGAAGAGATTGGGAATGTTGAAGTGGAGATGGCTACATTTCTGAACTTTTGTACTTGCAAAATACTACCTGTACTGTAATAGTGACGGGCAGTCACTGACTGCCACAGAGGACTTGTTGACACGTGAGTCATGCATGACTGGAGCCACCGCATGGCCGTGGCCAAAGCAAACTGTTTTTTTTTCACCTGAGTTGCAAGAGGTGCTGAGAAAAATATTATGCTACTGGTCTTGCCAGCCATGAAGCGTATGTGGTCGTTGGACTCTACAAAATCCATTCTGCCCGACCCTCCAAAGTGATACATTCGATCTGCATATTGGAAGATAACTAGGCTATCTTAAACGTTGGGGCCAAAACTGATAACTGCGATCTGCGCGCGACTTGCACCGACAACAGGCTGGCGTCGTTGCCTTGCGGCAAGCACGAGGAGGCGAGGTTGGTCCTCCACCTTTCTCCATGACCAAGCGGTGGTCTTTACCGTCGTTATGTTTGTCGACTTCCAGGTGTAGGACAGTGCACACTCTCAATACATGGTGAAACTTTTGGCATCGCTGCAAAAAGGTTTCCTTTTTAATTAGCAAAACACGGTGATTACAAATTCTTAAATACTGAATCTAACCCTGTTCTGTATATTCAATTTCGTACCTATCTCGTTTTGTGATTTGCCTCTGTTCCCACCCTAGCCACGTCTGCTCACGAGCAGCTGGGCGAAATCCAGTCAGTTATGCTCTAGAATCTTTAAATATGGAAAAACCATTCTTTTATCAGGTCAAATCATCTCAAAAAAGCCATCACTGTATCTCTAAATTTCGACAATCAGACTCCACACTCTCCGCACGTCACTTCTCCTGTAGTGGCGTCGAAGGCAAAACGAGCGCGAGGAACGAGCTCTGAGGCGACTTCCTACAGGCGCGTACACCCACTTGGCATCCGCGCAGGCTCCAGCACCCTCTTCCTGCTTCTCACACACACATCGCGGCCACCATGATTATGAAAAACACCCTTTTGAGTACGTGAATTCCCACTCGCTTTTGCCCTGATCTGGCGAAACTAACGCGTTTTATTGGCGTTATTTGCAGCGGTGTTCCTCTCCCTCGTGTCGGTCGGCACCGCGTTCTACGCGATGGTCTACCCGGCGTGGTTCCAACAGCACTATCGCCGCGATGGCAACAACGTGTATCAGGGATACGGACTCTTCGCGTTCTACTCTACCAACAGCCTCGAATCGCCGTTCTACGCCTCAGCCACCGTGTTGCAATATTCGGATTTTTGCGTGGAAAACTACACAACACCGAACTACATGTTGGGCGACGGCGTCGACTTCCACGAGGTGCTCTGCGGCAAGCGAATGAAGTCGGTGCAGGCCACGACGGCCACAGGCGCCGCCATCTCCGTGGTGGGGCTTCTCACGTCCATCGGAGCAGTCTTCAACCCGTCAGCCGGGTACATGGAGCGCGTTGTGTCGTTTTGCACTCTTGTCGGCTGTGAGTGAATGTTTTTTTTTTGCCAATTTTGTGACAATACTCCAACTTTTTATTTTTATTTTCTGTGACTATAGCGTTACTTTTGGCGGTATCTTTAGTTATTTGGGGCGCACTATTGCAACAGACACTGTACGAGATTGACACCATCAACTCAGCGTACACGAGCTGCAAGGCAAACAACACCAAGTGGCATTGCTGGTTCTATGGATACAGTTTCTGGGTGTGTCTAGCGTCGGTTATTATCTTATCAATTACCGGGTACTTGAGCTCGGCAGGACGCGCCGAGAAGATCCGATACTTCCGCAAGGAGTACGAGCGGGATCTGGCAGTTGCCATGCAACAGAGTATGGATAACGATGCTCACGCCCATACACAATTTGTACGCACGGAGTCGGCGGGAGGATTCGGAGTGAATGCGACGCAACAAGCGTACGGACAGGCGCCCACACCCTCGCAGCAGTACAACCCCAACACGGGACACCCCTACACAACTCCACAGAACATGCAACAGCAACAGCCTTATGCCAATGTGTATGGCAACCAGAACGCAACTCCGAAGCCCATGGGATACCAGCAACAAGTCAGCAATGTCCCGTCATTGGCAGCACCCTCGACGACGAATAACCTCAGCCGGACAAACAGCAACGAGAGTGAGGCAGTGTATCCAAGTTATAGTGATCGACGCAAGAACCACTCGCTGCTGGGTCGACAACCCAGCGGTGGCGTCGTGTAAGCATTATATTGTACGCACTCTTTTAGCTATGGACAAGTTTCGTCTTGGGTACAAAAAACAGAGTTTCATCTTCTACGCGATGCAAGACGAAGGTGACACGGAAGCTGTTGGCGTGTTACTTTTATTTTGATTTTAAGTTTTGAGCTCCCGGGGCATCGAGGAAGAAGGACAGGGCGAGTAGAAATAAAATTCAAGAACGTCCTCACCAAGGGAAACTTTTTTTTTTAAATAGCAATTTGCCACCCATCGAGCTTTGATGGCTGCCTTCTGGCGTTTGTTGCTGCCACAGTTGGCTTTGCATTTTCGTTTTTGCTTTATCCAGACAATTCTTATGCTTGCATACTCCAGAACGTATCGCTCGTTGACACCTGTGGCCGATTCCGATGCTCGACAGCGATTGAAGCACGCTGTTGCTCCTCCAATTTCTGAAGGAACGCCACTCGATCAAGATTATCTCTTCAACGCCCGAAAGGAACGTCAACTACGAGAACTTGAAGCCCAGCAAGGAGCCGTGACGCGCCAGGAAGTGTTCGCCGCAATCATCCGAGAGCACGCCATCCTTAATGAACACGCTGCAGCCGAGTACCCACTCACGATTGCTGCTGTTCTCGGACCAACTACGGATACAAGTCAGCAATGAGAAAGAGCTGTGCTCACGTTCGTAGATGTCGCCCCAGTTCCAACCTACTTGGAAGCTTAATCTTTTAGTATCAGCACTTTTTACTTGTCGCGGATTCGTAGACACTTGTGTATTTTGCACAACCTCAGTTTTGTCGATTCTTCATACCACACTAAGCCCAGAATGTACGCGAAGACGTATCCTTCTCTGACTCCAGTGGCTGACCCTGCTGCTCGGCAACGCTTGCAGCATTCCACTGCGCCACCAGTTCTCGCTGGATCGCCGATTAAAGAGAAGTTGCTCATTTGCGCCATCACAGAACGGCAGTTGAGAGAGATTGAGGCTCAGCGTGGAGGATTGACTCGTCGTGAAGTGCTGGCAGCAAGTATTCGCGAGAACGCGATATTGAACGAACACGCTGCAGCTGAGTACCCGACGACGTTTGCTGCTGTTGTCACTCCTGGAGTGAACCTGCAGCCGCAGAAGTAACTGCTCAAGGTAACGAGATAATCTGCAATAAGTTGTTTCAGAGTATTCTTACTACAGTTCTATCGGTTGCTTGGATGTTACTTATGTGTTGTTTCTATTAATTGGTCTTACCCGAGCATTCTGCACCTCGTACAACAGCGACTATTAGTATTTGACTTCGAAGTTGTGATTACTGGGTACTTAGGCACTGGTATCTCAGTCCGTGTCGGGTTTTGTAGACCAACGCACCGATTGGACGACACCAGGGCCTTGCTACTGAAGTAGCATCTCGATCCAATTGACTGAAACACAGTTTTCGTAGTTCCTGAAAGCGAGTTGTTATTCCACGAACGCATGCTGATAATACACAGCTCGCGAAATGCGTGATTGATATCATCTACCTGCTAAAGCGCCATATATGGAGGCACATTCTCAATTTGCCACAAATTACTAGCACGCTTAAATATTTCAATGTTAAAAAAGAGAAAGATAACTCGACATTTTTAGGATACGTCCCATTGCAAACTACTTACGCAAGTAATAAAAAGGATTTTTCTTTAGAACCACTCTTCAAAATAGCTTCTTCAAAATCATTAGTTTAAAATTTCATTCGCTATTAAAATTACGTACAGCATGATAATGGAATCCTGCTCGCGACAATAACTTCTGGCGAAATATTTTCGAGACAGACACGTACAATGGCGCTTCCTTCACATTGACACGAAGATCCTCTAGCAAAGAAGCCGACGAATGCAAAGCACACGCTGTCACCAGACGAGATCGAGTCGGATAAGGTAACCCTTCCACTTGGACTGAATGAATGTTAGTGCGTCTGTCCGATGGAACCGGTGGATACGGTATCCTTGACATTCTTCTACATTTAAATCATCGAACCACGGAAATGTTACTTCATTCAGTGAACATCTATTCGTTTCGACACACTCAGCCAGCACGACCATTCCAGTGGTCGATTGCCAAAAGCTGACACGTTGGCAGAATCTATCCGTTAACTGAAAATGGAACTACAAGACACAATCGCATAAAAGATGGATTTGAAGTACGGGATCGAGATTTACTGTTGCTTTTTCTCAGCTCCTTGCCGCGTGTTGCAACTATAGCTGACACGACACATCGGAAGGGCACCACTCACCCGAAAAAAAGCCGTTTGATCTCCAAATTGCATCGATCTTTTTTTCATTAAACTCGTCGCACGCGAGAAACGGAAGGCGATCAGCACTTAACCAACCCGCCACACATCAGTGGCTGTTCACAGCCACACACACGTGTTAAATCCTGGCTGACCAGCACCTCGTTATGTACCAAAAACGGCGAAAGTCGCTCATTCGAAAGGTCTACTAATAGTACGTTGCACTTCCCACAAGAACTGGTTGCGACCAGTACAGTTTCGACCTCGTTTCCACTATCCCAAGCGTCCACGAGACGGACGAGATGTCGCATTCATTTATCCTGAAGACCAGACTATAGCCAAAGGAATCACCATCGATGCAAATATGGGACCGCCGTGATAAGACGGCGTTGCGGCATGCTCCTTGGGCGGCCGAACTTCAACGTCAAATGCCAAAGAATGCAACTCGCTCGCATTTTATATGTCTGACACGTTCCAGGAACTCACGAAAAAATAAAAAATAAAACGCTACAGACAGAAACCGACTTCACTTGTCTTCGCTGGTTTTTCTTCATTCAATTTTTATCCATCGACAGGCCACGCCACCTCAGGTGGATCTCATCATTTTACGACCCTGAATTTGGATTTCGAACACTGAAATGGCCCCATACGACCATCCCCACACCTCCCCGTCGCTGCTTCAAGGCCTCCCCGACTCGCCACTTGTAAGAAGTGAATATCACATGTACCTGCACCCCCGCCAGCCATTCGTTCGCTACGAAGAGCACATGAATAGCCGAATTCCAAGCCAAGGCCACGTTGACAGACTCCCCGGCATGGCTTCTTTGCTACGACGACACAATGCTATGCAGGCCAACGGCCTCATCTCATCTGTACGTGACCCCAATTACGAATCGGATCAACGTCACTCAACCGTTAGAGAGTACTGGACACCCCCGCGTCAAACGGCGAGTGTGAGTGCTGCCATCTCCCCGGAACCAGAGTGGTTGTCGATGACTACCACTCACAAGAGTGGCAACAGGAGCACGAAATCTATTGAGCACATATCTAAAACAAGTCTGGGAGGGAACAAGACGTCGTCTCCGACTTTGCGAGCACCTGAACGTGTTCGTGGACTGAGTGAGTCACGCCCGAAGACGTCGCGGTATCTGCGCGAGATCGATCGACGACGAATCCTGATGCGTATCGCTCAAGGTGAGAAGCAATCAGCGTTGGCAAAAGAGTATCAGGTGAGTCGGGCTGCAATCTGCAACCTCAACAAGCACCGCGCTGAGGTACTTTCACGCAACCATGAGCACCCTCTGGCCAAGCATCCGAAGCGGAGAATGCTCTCGAAGACTAAAAGGCTGAATACAGTGAACAGCCAGGCGAATGAAGCCTGCACTCGACCAAGCTTGTAGCCACCGCAAAGTAGTAGTTTAACGGCACTTATCTATCTACAGTTGGGTACGAGTTCGTACCAGACGATTTTTTAAGGTCTGCACCAATAAACATCTCTGAGTAATCATTTAACCGACGTCCCATTGCGGGTCTTTCATAAAAGACCCAAAGAGTCGACAAATTAAAAGGAATAAAAGTTTCTTGTGCTTCAACAAGTAGGCAGCTATTGGTAACGGCGCAGAGTCCTCAAATATGTGTAGCTCCGACACTTCCACGTCCACCTGACTCTTTCCAATTAAACTTTACGCGCCTCAGGTACGCGAAGTTGCACACGAACAGCATGCTGACCCATCATGGTGATGACCGACTGTTTGTTCTGCTGAAACTCCGCCCTGCAACAAGTATAAAAAATAATCAACATGAAACTCCAACGTAAGAAAAAATATTAATTAAACGTACTGCATTTTCTTGATGTCGCGCTGGGTTTCCTCCTCCAGAATGCTCGGGTCGTCTCCCATAAGCTGCAGTTACAACAATAAATTATACGTCACTCTGGACCTCATTTCGTTCTCATACTATTGGGCTAAGTGTCCCTTACGTCAGTGTTGCCATTCATCTGGAACGAGCGCTCCATTTGCTTGCGATAGGCTGTGATCTCCGCTTCCGCCTCCAGTTTCGCCTGCTTAAGTCGCTCACCGCGTTCTAAAACTCACGAAAAGCGCGTTACAACTTCACAAAGGCACAGAGCTGAATGACAGGTTGATGCGCACCTTGACGTGCCTCGCTGATGATCTTGGAGGCCTTAGTCTCGGCCGCCATCAGCTCCTTGATGCTCTGGTTCGCCGCCATGGTCGCTTGGATCTTTTTGTCGTTCTGCAAAATAAAGGTTCCCGATTAAACAAAAACATATGATTGGTAGATACCTCTAAAGTGCGATATGACTGACTGAATTTATTTTTATCAGATCTATTTAGAAATGCTATTTTTATGGAAACATGTTGGCAAAACACTGCAAACTCTGGATTGAAGCTTCGTTCGCTGGATCCCACGAGTCGGAAGCTGCCGTTTACGACACTCAAAGACTGTAGTTTAATGCTACGAGTCTCAGTGCACATTTGGGTTGACCACGTTCACTTTTTCCCACTGCGAGAGCAACGTGACGTCGTTCTCGAGGTCCGCGATGCAAGCCTTGAGCTTCTTGAGCTCAACCGGGTCGAGTTTGCGTTGCTTGCTGAGCATCTCCACGCGATCTGCGTATCGCTTCTGCCACATGTTACTGTACGTTGGGTCCTGCAGCGAACGCATCGAACAAGGTTAAACACCAATGCCACGCACGACCCGCTACAGTTATTTAGTATCAGTGCTCGAACCTTCTTGGTGATGCTGGAGTAGAACGAGTTGCCTAGCACCGCCGTGAAGCCGATAAAGTACGTGATAGGCTCCATGACGTCCCATGAGTACACGTCCCACACGCAGTACATGAGTGCGCCGTAGAAACCCGTGAGACCCGTAAGTCCGACCCATTTCTGAGCATTTGGCATGCGACGAGCAGCCAAGTGCACCTCGTTCTCCACTTGCTGCAGCTTCTTGAGTTTGCTGTTCAGCTCGGACAATTGGCGTTCTTTCACTCGGCGGTCGTGTTTGATGTTGTACAGCTCCGAGTCCAGCGCGTTCTGTAGCGTCAGCACACTCTCCGAGCTCTGCAGTAATGACAGACGCCATTTAGCTCGGTGCCTCATTTAACAGATAAAACAAATAGTTAAAGTACTCACGTAAGGCCGTAAAATCACCGCGTTCTCTAATTGAGGATTTCGAGACCGATCAAAGTGCACCACGAGGTTCCGACGTTGCAGTTCACGAAGCCATTTGGTCGCCACCTTCTCCTCCGCTCCGGCATTGTGACACATGCGGTAGAACTCGTGTAGCGGCAGCTAAAACTCACAAAACCGATAAGTCATCTATCTACCTCAAACAGCAGCTGCCTCATTGAGGTTTTGTACTCACAATGAGTCGGGAGTCTCTCTCGATCTCCGCCTTAACAGTCGCAAAGGCCACACTCTCCTCTCTGGCCTTCCGGTCGTCCATGGCAGCGACATCGCTCTCAACCAGCACGTTCACGTGGTTCAGTCTCAGGCAAAAGGCCATGGACGTGAGCTCGCCCAAGCGCACAGTGCGAGCAAGCTTGGTGCCGTCGGGTGTCGCTATTTCCACGGCCTTTAACGAGGCATCGGCGTGTCGCACCGCCTCAATTAGATCCTGGACACTTTCGCTCGCGTCATCCAGTCCCAACCGCGTGAGGCCTTTCACCCCCGGAAGTGGCAGCAACACGTCCAGTTGCCCATGCGAGGTGGCGGCGTTCCGAACACTGATTAGAGGCGACGTCGAGTCGTGTGATGAGGAAACGGACGGACCCGTCTGAGAACGCTCAGTAGCACGAGTACGGAGAGATCCCGTGCTGGAGTAGAAGGAGGCGACCGGGAAGCGCGCACACGGAGCACGTCGCAACAGAGACCGGAGAGATAGCGACGCCATTACGGAGGAGATTGACTGTACTCAGGACGTTAAGTGACGATGGTGCGATCTTGATTAAGGGACCGGATAATCATCCGGACAAAACTGATTCGAACTGTATACTTTGGAAACACCGACGACATGTATACACCATTCCTACAGACCTAACTTGGAATCAAAAGGTCTGAAGCTAACTTCGCCAGTGTTTCCATAGTGGCGTAGTCCTTGGTAGAAATATTGTAATGCGTAGTGCCGTCAAGAGCGCACAAGTTCCCAATCACCTCGCCACCTGGAGCTCGCAATGGAAACCCGGCGTAGAATTTCACCCCGAGATCGTCCACGCAAGGCATTTTAGCAAACCGCATATCGCGCTGGGGATTTTTGATCACAAGAGGTTTCTCAGCATACACGGAATACATACACGGAACCTCGTTACGCGGTAGACGACGAGCTTCTGCGGGCAGATTGTAGTTGCCCACAGCGTGGAACTGCTGATCGTCGATCATGGACACGACACCGATAGGACACCCGAGACGCTTCGCTGCCACTTTGGCGATGAGATTGAGAGCGGAACGATCGTAATTTGACTGTAACGCGCCTGAACTTTCGATTAACTCAACACGACGCGCATCCTTCTGAGCTTCTGGCTTTGGAGCCAATGGGATGTCTGCGTGTGTGACTTTGTTTGTGTCGAACTCGTACTTGTAGTCCCTCGTACGGTCACTGACGTCACACGCTTGAACACTAGAATGATGCTGGGCTTTCGAGAGTTCCTCGTTTAAGTGACTCTCGATGTTCGACAGGACATCCTGCACCTGGGTCTTTTGCCTCCCAGAAGACTGCTCGGGTAGACTTTTATTTGGATCATATTTCGATCATCACATAAATGGTCAGCTGATCAAATCCCTTGACCCTGTCGAAAGTTGATCAAATCCCTTGACCCTGACGAAAGCTGATCAAATCTGAAGTGACTTGAAATTGTTTTCATGCACAAGTCCTTCTACATGCATTTCTAAATATACAGAAAATTGTATTATCTTTACTACTCTACGTAATCTACGCGTTCGTCGTTAAGGTGTCTGCACTTCCTCCAAGTTCCACAGGGACAGGGAGATCTAGTGGCTCAGGAGCTCGACGTTGCCGTTTCTTCGCTCGGGACTTTGACATATCCTCAATTCGGTTGACATAGCGTTTCGACAGAGCTTGGATTATGCCGACAAATGATGGTAGAGAAGGGTGTGGAGCTGTTAGCTCCGCGTTTATCTCGCGGTTAAAACGCTCTAAAGGATTATTAGTACGACTTACCATAGCAGCATCCACCTCATGAACATTCCAAACACTAGGTGTGTATGTCTTCAGCCACGTTGTACGAAAATACGACCAAAACCGCTTCCACAACACATCCGAATACCGAATGCTCTTGGCCACACACGTGTCTCTTATCTTGCCTTTCACAAATTTGATGCCTTCGTCTTTGATCTTCTCGTGCGGAATGACAGTCAGCATATCCAGACAGCCCTTACTCATTGCAATGATGACCTCACTTTCAGGGAGGCTTAGTGCCTTCATCTTCCTTCGGCAGGCCTGCTTAAAATGAAAGTAGCAGCCGACGATATCTGCATCTGGAAATTGAACTTGTGCTGCCTTTTGCAATCCAACCTCAAAGTCGCAGACTACCATGCTCGGCTCGATTTTGTCGTCTGCAGCGACATTGACAGCCTCCATCAAATGCCAGTACGTATCTTGGGTCTTTGACGTGCACAATGTATAAAATACAGGGACGAATAGGTCCGTTGCATTATCAAAAACCATCATTACCACGCACTGGTAGAATGGGCGCGGGACGCACCTGAATGTCCCGTCGAGAAACAACGTAGTCTGTTTGTACTTCAGTAGCTTGATCAGATCAGGATGAGCCCAACCGACTAAGCGCTCTAGTTTTGTTCCATTCATATAGGACCTGTAAAATTGAAAGAATGGCTGTGTGGTCCCCGATACCAGTGACAGCGGCGGAACCTCCACAATACCATGCAAATCTGCGCCAAAGTGAGCACGTCTCGCTCGGTGAACTCGCTGGAGGACTTGCTCACGTGTAAGTCCGAATTGCACCAGTGATACTTCCTCAGGGTAGAAGTCGCTGCGAATCTGCTTCCAGATTCGTTCCGCCGTCAAGTCCATTCGAGTGATAGCCATCACATCAGTGGCCTCCTCCATGTCTTCGGTAACATCTACTCCAGGTAATTCCACTCTACGCCGGTCGCAAGAATGTTCACCACGAAATTGGTACTCGTTTGTCTTGATATCGTAATGTAACTTTGCCTTGCATTTTGTACTCCGGTAGGAACTACACCTGTACGAAATCTTAACCTCCGATTTATGGTAACCTGTAAATGCGTGAAGCTGCATGGACAACAGTGCGACGATGATGCTGAACACTGTTTGCTGGAACATGCAGTAAAATACCTTCAGCGGCTTCTCCGTCTGCAGGATGCCCAGTAGAAGGTGAATTTGATATGGCACACTAGTGATCGCCTTCTCTACTCAAAAAAGCTGGAGGTGATCCCCTTAAGCTGCCAGGCCAACGCTCGCTGCAGGCATCGCTAGAGTCTCGTTGAGGAGCTGGGCTTCTTCCCTGAGCTGCACGTTGTCGAGGACTGCAATCGCGCCGAGTGTAAGAACTACAGCGACGACTTGGGCTTCGGCGTCGACTCGACCAGCTCACGTAACTTGAGCTTCTCCGACGACTCCGTCTCTGATCATGTCCAACGGTACGCTGAGGACTTCGGCTGTAGCGGCAATGCGAAGAGCGCCAAGACAAACTTGTGCCGCGCCAGCGACTTTCACGGGGTTGTACAGAAGAGATCTGGTGCCTTGGGCTATATCCTCGGAGAGACGTGCGCCGACGACTTGTACTGCGGTTGCCACCGCGAGTGCGCCGCCGACTTGGGCTTGGACTGCGACCGCGACCATAACTCCGCCGGCGACGTGGGCTTGGGCTGCGACCGCGACCACGACTATGACTGCGCCGACGACTTGGACTGTGCTCGCGACCGGACGAGTGACGACGACGTGATCTGCGGCCACGACCAGCAGAATCTTGATGGCGTGGACCGTTGCAGTGGTCGTCGACACGCCAACAGCTTGGACTGCGGCAGAAATGAGACTTACTCCAGCGACGTAACATACGTCGCGAAGCTGAGACGCTCTGAGAGATTGGGTTTCGCATGCGTTCGGGGCTGTGCCGAGATCTCGCAGTGGTCTGGTGCTTTGGACTGCACGGAGGCGAGCAGATAGTGGCCTCGTGAAGTGGTGAAGAAGGTGCTGGAGACGCTACAGCTTGCTGGTTCATGGTCGTACAGGAAGGGCACTACTTATCTTCGTTGTCGGGAAAGTGTAAATGACGGAGGTGGTCGACCACACATATCCGTACTTAAGATGGATATTTGATCAAATCACTTGACCAGGTACGAAATAGAAGGTTGACCGTTTTTGTGATGATCGAAATATGGTCCAAATAAAATACTTCGTTCATGGTAGAGTCGTAGCAATTTGTGTATTGATGCAACAGCACACTTAGAGCTTCGTTCAAATGGCAGTGAAGCTCGGTTTTGGCTGCAAATGCATGCAAAATGTCGGTGTTGTCGTCTATCTCGACCGTTGAGTAATATGGCTTCAACTCGGCGACGTACACGCCACCTTTACCTGTGCTGTCTTTCCACCGCTCACCTTTTGCATTGTTACGTACTGCTGCTTGGAGTTTCGGCATCGTAGCTAAAACATCGTCGCAGATCTCCACGTCGGAGAACACGAACTTCTGTCGGACACTGCGCACTGCCAGGCCGCTGACTTCTTCTTCATCCGAATTGGCGGATGCACTTGCGTACTTATCTTCTGACTGCGTATTGGAGGCGTTTGACAGGACGGCTGTCGTATTTCTCGAGCTGTCCCACGAATGCATAGTGCGCCGACAGTTCATGATTGTACCGTAGTAGGTTTATTAATAAAAGGGAATGCCGGAACAGAATTGGGGAGTCCGTCGAATTGGCAAGTGATATTCCGACATGTTAAACAAAAAATCGGGGGCCCCAGCGAAGCGCATAAGGTGATTGTGAGAGTCCAGCTGTACTCGCGAAGTTGACGGTCAACAATGATAGTACCAGCCTGGTACCATCATTATTATTGGTAACCAGGGCAGGTGAGTTTGATTTACATTTCCATTTCCCTTGATCGAAAATTTGGATAAAGGCTCTCTATGCGGTCCTCAACGTAAAACAAAAGAATTTCAAGTTTAAGTGTTACGATGGTAGTAGTTCTGCCATGGATAATGATTATTGCTTTTAAAAACAGTGACTGTTTTTTTTAAATACTGTAGTGGAAAGTGTGGGCAGAATCGTCTACTACCGGTAAGATATTAAATCGATCTATAATAAGTACGACCAGAGGCTAGGGTTAAATTACTTAAGTGATCAATTTATAATAGTGCGCAACATTTTTACCGTTTACTTAATAGTGTAAATAGTGGCTCGAGTACTATCAGCGATTGTGATTGCCGATCATTATCGACCGCCACCCTTGCTTTCTTGCCCGCCTACACTGGCGCTATTAAAAGCGGCAGTAAGCAAAACACCTTCCGGTAGAAATAATTATCGAACCGATTTGCTCCACCACCATCTGGAGGGTGCTACTTGGCGACTGATGTTCTTTCTGAATGCAAGCTGCTTCCAAAGTGAACATCGCCCCTTGAGAAAAACAGGGATCTTGCGAAATTTTGCCCAAATGATGGCATTCGCAAAATGCTATAAAAGACTTCCCTGCTCTGTGCAACGTGCGACCAGCTCAAGTTTAGCGCCGACCTCTCATTTTTTGTGTTCTTACTGTACTCACGTGTTTAGCTTAGCTAATAAGTGATTGTTCGGTAGATTCTTGCCTTTTATCACTACGTAAAGCACAGTAGGATGTTCCAACCAGATCCAGGATAACGCTGATGGACCGCCCGCAGCATTATGTACGTGTGAAGCACAGCTACACCCAGCCCAGCGCCATAACGAAAGCAGCAAGAGCGGCGACTTTACCAGGAAGCTATTGACGAAGGCTAAATAGACTACTTTCTTCGTATTATTGTAAAGCACCAACCAGCAGGTTGAAAGCAGCGAAAAGGCAATTGGGCTTAGCAACCGTATGTAGTACCAGCAAAACTGCGCAGGTGGCTCAAATCCCTTAACACATAAACTTAGCAGTGGAACCGTCAATTAAAATAAACTCTGGTTTGTTTTACTATTTTTTTTAATTTTAGTAGTGACAGTAAAGTTTTAACTGTCTTAATTACCTTGCCAAAATTTACACCCTTCGACGTCTTGTGTGTTCACATTACCATGGTACATGTGAAGCAGTGGTATTGTAAATTCCGGTCATACTGGGAGGACAGCTTTTGCTGGCTGAGAGCCTAACCAGTTGTATTACATCAGAGGTGTGTAAATCGCTCTCAAACTCTCTTGTGGGATGCAGTGTATAATGGAAAGTGATCATCATTACCAAAAAGAGTTCTTCAGCTTACTCCTGCACTACGTGTTCTAGAACTCTGGAAGCCCGAAGGTAGCTCTGGAATATTCAGTGACCATCACTATCAGGCAAGTTGCATAAGTGACAGTGTAGCTATTGCCTTCAACACTCTCCCTCAACTTGCTTTTCCTGTACTTTGTAGTTCACCACGCCGCTCTTATTCACGAGTGTAGCAAATTGAGGAGTCGGCAGTGGTTTCGTTAGATAGTCAGCCAACTGAAGTTTAGTCATCACGTGCTCGATCTCGATAGTGTGCTTCTGAACGTGATCCCTGATGAAATGCACACGAAGTTCGATGTGCTTGGCCCGTGAAGTGTATTCACTATTGGTTACCATACTTATCGCTGCCTTGTTATCCAGCAGCACCTTAGTAGGGCCTTTGATTTCCATAGTCATCTCCGTTATCAGTTGTCGAGCCCAAAGCATTACTTGAAAAAAAAAGTAGCGGCGACTGCCATGTATTCGGCTACAACGCGACAGTCGCTTCTTTCTTGGACTTGAACACAACCGGTCCACCACACATCTGAACTAGCAATCCCGAAGTTGAACGCCGAGTACCAATAGATAAATGACAACCCCAGCTAGATTCGCTAAATGCCAATATCTTGAATTTAGTCTCGCGCTTTTATTAAATAAAGGAAACGTTCATACTGGAATCAAATTTTGATTCGAGGTAGCGCCTGCAGCTTTTCAGTGCATTTTATACAGGGATCCTCAAACACACACTTACTGAAAATATATTTTTTTAACTCGTGAAAATAACTTACACTATGGGTTGGTCACAATTTAAACATTTATTTATGGATTTTGCGTATTCCTTCACGAAATTTAATGTCCTTGTTGGGCAGCCACTAAATTTTCGCTGGCTTAGAACTGTCGGTGCGACCGACGCAAACCCACTGTTACGGGGTCACACAGCACCTTGCGCTAAAGGAAGTTTGCTTCCGAGAGTATACGAACTCTCAATGAACGGCAGTTTATAGGTCCCCTTTTTGCCAAAGGGAGCGAAGTGACTAATTTAAGTTGCAAACTAGATATATTTGTAGGATAAGCTTGAGCTAAATATACAAGCTATAAGTCACCTACAGAAAAGCAATGTCATCTGCCAATGGCTGGCCTCGGACGACCCTGGTACCATGTACCATATATTCCGAAGTATGACGTGTCACACTTAATGTAACTTGGGGTACACTTAGGTCTACGTACCCCGTTACCCCCCCCCCCCCCCCTCCCACACTTAGGTTCGGTTTACCGACCAATCAGAATGAAGGAGTGTACGTCACAAACTTTCATTCTCAAAGTTGAAATACATCGACTTCGCTGCATGAGCGCGGCGGAGGCTCACTTCACAGTTAGAGCCTCGAGCAGTAGTTGAGCGCTCTTTTTCTTGGTCTCCACATTGACCGTTATCATGCCCCGTAACACTGCGAAGAGCGGTGCGAAGACACGCTCCAAGGCTGCTGCCGGAAAGGCGCAAGCCAAGAGCGCTAAGCCTCACGGCAAAGGCTTTGCACTCCAGGAGGCTACCAAGGTGGCCTCGGAGGCGATCGGCTCAACTGGTGACGCGTTTGTGAGCAAACTCGCGAGCAAGCGCCGCAGTCCGTCACCTTCGGTCTCCCCAGACAGCCGTCCGAATCCTCGGTTCGACGAACGTGAGCTCAGCACGGGCAGTGAGGACGAGGCCGAGTCCGGGAGCACTCACGATGCTCCTGTGGGCTCCGTGGAAGGGCACACTCCAGTGCCCAGCGAGCACAACGACGACAGCTTACAGTCGCTCGCTAGTGATCCTATTGCAATCTAGATCGGGGGCATTATTTGCACAGTACACAGTGTAACGATTCAGCTTGCTCAGAAGTGTCCTAAATGCTGTTCATAATACCGCTATTAAAAGATTAAAGCCTTGTCGTATAATAATAAACAGTGTTTTTCAATTCAGACAAGCACAACACACGATCGAGGAAGTTTCCCTCTCAGTACGTCGTCTACATCTTCGTGCAAGCGCAGGTATTCAAGCGACCAATATACAGGAGGGCCCTGCTCCTAATAGTAGCTGCACCAGCAATTGCATTAGTAGCAATTGAGCCTTGAGACTTTTTTTAAACCATCACCAACGCATAATATGCATACCGCGTTGGAAATAAATGCTTTAGACAACAACATGATGCAACATACAAGATATTTATGATACGTATCCACCACAGCTAGGAACAATTGCGATCTTACCTGGCACCAAGGTACACTAAAACAATGGTACACTCAAGTTAAGCTGAAGACCATTTAGTATTTCCCGCTCCCTTACTGAGTAACCTGTCTGTCCGTCCGTCTGTCAATCCGTCCGTCGCACTCGCTGTATTTTTTGCTTTGGACTTCCTTTTCGCATGGCTACACTCGACCGTTCTAATGTATTCGTTTCCATCTCACTGAGCGCGCCTATCTTTCTGACTCGACCTAGCTATGCAAAATTACAAATATATCCAAAAGCGTCACACAACTAACTCACGCGCGCATTGGTCAATATTTGCTGACCTGCGACACTGCCTGGATCTGTCGCACGATCAGACCGGCTCTCGCCCTCGTGATTGAACGTGATGTAAACATTTCTGCCGAGTATGAAATGCACCGATTGGATGCAAACAGCCAGGCGAGCTGCGTTGATGATGGATTACTTACATTTAGCTACGCAAAACCTGTCGTATATACTGTAAATCGGGAACAGCATCAAACTCAGTTATAAGAGCTCTGCAAAGTTGTTTTCATCAAAGTAGAGACGATGTTATTATTACTATTATTAAAGTAGGCTTCATGACCTTTGCGTTAATTGCACCCGGACACCACACTGTATGCGCGCATGGCACCTACACTCCGCGCCACATTAGATCACGCACCCACGTCGGTGGATGTAGCTCACTCAATTTTTAGAGTTTGGGTGTGCTATTTAGATATGTTGTTCATATTATCACACAAAATAGGCTACACGTGCTAGCAAATGCGATTTTGCAGTTTACACCAGGGCTCTAATACAAACAATTGATTTTGGCACTGCGACACATTAATCACGCACGCCTTAGTATACTGAACTCAAGTACTATGTATCGTAATGGTAGTGTCAAGTGTACATGAACGTATCAGCATTGTATGGGGTGTGAGGTGGTGACCGACGAGCGGGCCATCTGTGGCTAATGGTGACAGCTCAGCGGACACTGGGGCTCTGAATTAGATTATATACCTATTAGTCTGCATATTATACCTAACATGTTGCCCTTATCAAGCCGTGGTGGTTCCCACGAGCCTGGGAATGCTCTCTGCTCTTATTGCGCTCATATTCCATACAAAAATGCAAATTTACCAACACCCACATTGTAGGCCCTATTCATCCTCAACGATGACAGTCTGCTTCGTAAAAAAGCCGCCAACACGGAGCTAAATGCTAATAGAAAGTAATGAGAGGTGTCCTGACTGGCTTCGAAGGTAAATTAGTGATCCAGAGCGGCGGAGATGCGGTCACCACCTACCACCTCATACAATGTTGATACGTTCATGTACACTTGACACTACCATTACGATACATAGTACTTGAGTTCAGTATACTAAGGCGTGCGTGATTAATGTGTCGCAGTGCCAAAATCAATTGTTTGTATTAGAGCCCTGGTGTAAACTGCAAAATCGCATTTGCTAGCACGTGTAGCCTATTTTGTGTGATAATATGAACAACATATCTAAATAGCACACCCAAACTCTAAAAATTGAGTGAGCTACATCCACCGACGTGGGTGCGTGATCTAATGTGGCGCGGAGTGTACGCCTCTTAACCTTGCGGCGTGTCTGTCTGTCTGTCTGTCTGTCTGTCCGCCTGTCAATCCGTCCGTCGCACTCGCTGTATTTTTTGCTTTGGACTTCCTTTTCGCATGGCTACACTCGACCGTTCTAATGTATTCGTTTCCATCTCACTGAGCGCGCCTATCTTTCTGACTCGACCTAGCTATGCAAAATTACAAATATATCCAAAAGCGTCACACAACTAACTCACGCGCGCATTGGTCAATATTTGCTGACCTGCGGCACTGCCTGGATCTGTCGCACGATCAGACCGGCTCTCGCCCTCGCGATTGAACGTGATGTAAACATTTCTGCCGAGCATGAAATGCACCGATTGGATGCAAACAACCAGGCGAGCTGCGTTGATGATGGATTACTTACATTTAGCTACGCAAAACCTGTCGTATATACTGTAAATCGAGCACAGTATCAAACTCAGTTATAAGAGCTCTGCAAAGTTGTTTTCATCAAAGTAGAGACAATGTTGTTATTACTTTATTAAAGTAGGCTTCACGACCTTTGCGTTAGTTGCACCCGGACACCACACTGTATGCACGCATGGTACCTCCGTGGTAGTGCTTAAACTCATTGTTATTGCTTAAAAGCATGTTTGGTTTAAGAAAATAGATGAAAATAGCACTATTTAGGCGATTGCAAAAATTAAAGTAAATCTATTTTTGTTTAATTATGAGTAACATCACTTACTGGCCGTGTACTGGAAAGTATTTTGACGTGTTTTATTGGCTAAAACAACCTGATGCTTGTGATATAATAATACTTTATATTATTTTGTTTAATAAAATACACCTAGGAGTAAATATCCGCTGGGATACCTAAATTTGTTACGCACGTCAGTAATTATTAAGCTTCTTCACAGTTTGCAACATGGCGATGCCCATGTGCAAAGCCAATATTGACCTGCTTCTGCTGACCCCCCGCAGCGATCTACGTCGGATTCCCGGGCGCGCTGCGTCTACAGTGGGAAGCTGCAGTACGGTTACGCGTTTTGTACAATTAGCGGGCGGGACATCGTGCGGCGCTGTATTGCCTGCGAGAACGGCCCAAACGCGGTTGGGTCTGGGCCGAAAAGCCCCCACCACCTGATTCGGCCGCAGTGCACCGCCAGGAAAGCCTGGCAAACGTCAAGAAGGCGATGGTTCCTGAATGGTACCGCCAAAGAAAAGAAGAGCATTACCCTCACAAGGCGACTGCCAGAAACGCCAAGCTCATCCAGCAAACGAAACAGTACAAGAGCAAGTAATTTGAAGAAAAAAAAACACATACCTGTATCCCGCTTATCTTTGTTTTTTTCATACTGGCGGATATGGTGAAGGTTGGGGTCGCACATATCGTAAGCTGACTATGGCGTTGCCAATAGTGTTGACGCACCTACCAAGCGTAGCGCGTTTCATATAATAGTTAGCGCATGGTATCAGCTGTGTGCCGCTGCAAGTTGGCCGTTCCTATCCGCACACGCGCCAGCGTAGATGGAAAGTACACTCGCCCACTTAGACACACGCAAAACCTGCTATCTGTACCATCAGCTCTCACAGCGTATATTCCATTAATGGGCGCTCACAATCTGAAACTACCGTATCGAGTGAGCACTACGCGCGAGGAATTAAGTTGCTGTCTACATAGACACGAGCACGTGTGCGGTGGTGCAAACCATACAAGTGGGCGTCGCAAGTCGATGTACTACTGCCCTGTCCAAAATGGTCGAGATAAGAGCTCAGTTGAGTTGCAGATGGCTATAAGGTGCACCCGCCGCGCGCATATATATCGCGTTGACTACTGCTAACATACGCGCAGTCAGCTTGCCTGTGCGCAGTTAGTGACGCGAGTCATAATGACGCATTCATCTGAAGCGTAAGCACAGTAAGCTAGCATCACAACATAAAAGTACCGAGAAAGCGACAGGGACCCTATGCATAGGTTTTGACTATCACGACCTGTGGCATATACAGGCATTAACGACGTTGTGATATATGCACGGTCACATCAAATAGCAGGCCGAGCTGATAAGTAGGCCGCAAAAGTACGTCATTTAATGTACATGAGCTACCATTCGATTCCAGTCGATACGTCACTACGATCGGATCTCTTGCCTACCGCCCATGTGGCTTCGAATGAGCGTCATACAAGTCGGAGCCAGTAAATGTTGCTCGGAAAGGATCTACGCCACATATCAGTCAGTAGCTATGCAAATAAGTCGATAAGTAAGTCGATGGCTTTCATCCTATATAGAAGTGTTATAAGACGGAATTGAGGATTAATTGCAATCTTAAAAAAATTACGAGTCGGCAAACATCGCGTACAGGCCCTTTAATGATATCATGATATTAAGAGCTCAGCGAGTCATATGGAGAGGAGAAATTGGTATATTCCGTGACCCTGGGCCGATACTAGCGGCGCTAAACAATACATTGCATGCGGAGATGGACAAAACTCGCTCTAGCTGACCGTCGCAATCAGCTATATGGTATAGAATGCCTCTCGGCTAGACAAAGTAGTTTACGTCGCTCAATTTACCCGATATCGTTGGATCCCAATACGCTTCGGTCGTCGTATTTACTATCACTAAGCTTATCTGGGATATCCTCACCAATTTATGCTGAGGTTTGGCGCATCAATGATAATGATCCACCTTCTAAATAACCGAAAGTGACTATTCAATGAAGCGCACCTGAAAGTGTGTCATTTCTGGAGCGAAGCGCTCAGCCGAGAATTATGACAAAATCTTTCAGGGTAAGATGGTGTTCATAATGCAGATGACTTTAAGTCCAGGTGGTAACGGCGAATACTTCCTCTTCGCAATGATTCACAGTCACGTCTACCTGTACCATGACGATCAACAATTTTCATCCATCACGCAGGTATCTATTTGTAACAGCCAGTCGTCACGCAGACATATCTATAAGTGATGCTGTCAAAAATGACTTCAAGAAATACAAGAGGTAGGTCGACAGGCAATTGGCGATGTAGAACATTTAAACACTGCGGATATTGTGTACATCGTTTGTTGCAACGCAACATAACTTGTGTTAGCGATTGCGTATTTACATGTTGCTACTCAAAACTTGTCGTATAGAGTGTAAATCGGGCACAACAACCACCTCATTTCGTAAGAGCCCTCCGATGTTATGTTCCGCACACGCTTCAAAGTAGAGACGATAGTTTAATTAATTTTATTAAAGTAGACTTCACGACCTTTGCGCTAGCTGCGCAAAGGTCGTGAAGCATGCGGGCACCGCACTGCATGCGTGCATGGTACCTACCGTATGGGGGAGAGTTTAAAAGTCATTGTTATTGCTTAAAAAGTATGTTTTGAAAAGGAAAATAACATTATTTAAGCAACATTTTAAATAAAAAATATATGTTAAATAATGAGTGCCAACATTAAATGGCCGTGTATTGGCTAAGCTTTTGACGTATTTTATTGGCTAAAACAATATCATGTTTGTGTTATAATAAAACAACGCTATTTAATATCTCGCTTTATAAGATACACCCCGCAGTAAATGACCGTTAGAATACTTGATATTCTTACGCAGGTTAGTTAAATTAGTTTGTTCACAGCTTGCAACATGGCGAGGCCCACGTGCAAGGCCAATATTGACCCACTTCTGCTGAACATGCAGCGGTCTACGACGGATCCCTAGACGCGCTGCGCCTGCTGTGGGAAGCTGCAGTACGGCTACGCGTTTCGTACAATCAGCGGGCGGGACATCGTGCGGCGCTGTATTGCCTGCGAGAACGGCCCAAAAGCGGTTGAGTTCTGGGAGGAAAAGCCCCACCACCTGATTCGGCCGAAGTTGCGAAGCCAGGAAAGCCTGGCAATCACCAAGAAGGCGATGGCTCCTGACTGGTACCCCAAGAAAAAAAGAGGGGTAGCTGCCCTCGCAAGCTGACAACCCGAAGCGTCAAGTACCTTGAGCAAACGAAGCAGAAATCATGCAAGTGATTGGAAAATAAACCCTTTTAGCCCCCACTTTCCTATCTTATCTTTTTATTTTGTGTATTGGTGGACTATGCGAGGCTTGGGGCCGTAAATACGGTTGCTAACAATGATGCAGCCAATAGTGTTGACGCACCTACAGAGCGTAGCGCATTTCTTTTAATAACGAGCACATAGTATCTTATGTGTACCCTTGCAAGCTGGCCGCCCCTATCTGCATGCGCGTCACCGTAGATGGAAAGTATACTCGCTCACTTGGACACACGCAAATTCATGCTATCTGTACCATCAACGCTCACAGCAAATATTCCACTTATGAGCGCTCACAAATCAAAACTACAGCATGGAGTAAGCTCTTTACGAATAATCTGCTGTCTACACAGACACGAGCATACGGGCGATAGTGCAGACCTTACAGGTGGGTGTGGCAAGTCGATGTGTCGGTACACATCACTGTATTTTAGTATCCTGCTCATAATGCTCGATATAGGAGCTCGGTTGAGTCGCGGATGGCTACAAGGTGTGCCCGCCGCGCGCGTTTAAATCGCTACTAAGAAAAGACGCGCGGTCAGCTTGCCCATATCGCTGCGGTATGCCCTGTGCCCAGTTAGTGACGCGCTTGGTCATGTAGACTGATCCATCAGAAGCGTAAGCACGGTAAGCCAGCACGATGACGCAAAAGTACCGAGAAAGCAACTTTGACCCCATGTACATGTTTTGGTTATCACGAGCATGTGGCATATACAGTCTTTGGGACCTTGCGACATATGCATCTACACATCATATAGCAGGCCGAGCTGATAAGTAGGCAGAAAAAGTTCTTCATTTAAAGTGCATGAGCTACTATTCGATTCCAGTTTAAACGACACTACAATCGGAAAATCAGTCTACAGCCCACGTGGCTTCGTATGAGCGTCATTCATGTCGGAGCCAGTAAATGCCGTTTGGAAAGGATCTACGCCACGCTATCAGTCAGTAGCTATGCAAGTAAGTCGTTAAGTAAGTCAACAGTGTTTACCCTATCATGCCCGAGTTAGAACACGGGCGAAAATGATTATTAAAGTCGGTCTGTTTAATTATATCGAGTCAGCGAACATCAGTACAGGTCCTTCAGAGATATCTTGATATTATGAGCTCAGCGAGCCAAATCGAGGGGTGAAATCGGTAATGGTTGGTGAACATAGGCAGATACTAGCGGTTATACACCATACTATGCATGCGAAGATGATAAAACTTGTTCTACCGGACCGTCGTACTTAACGACATGGTAAGGAATACCTACCTGTCGCCAAATTTACCCGATGGCGTGGGATCCCAATACGTTTAGGTCGATGTGTATACTATCTCTAAGTATATTTTTGGAATATCTCTCCGATTTATGTTGAGGATCAGTGCAATAATGATAATGGCCCACATTCTGAAAAACAGAGAGTGAGTTTGCAATGAAGCGCACCTCAGAGTGGTGCCAATTCAGGAGCGAAGCGCTCAATCGCGAATTAAGACAAAAGTCTTCCAGGGTACGATGGTGTTGATCTTGCGGATCACTTTCAACCCTGGTGGTAACGACTAAACCTTCCTCTTCGCAACGATTTACAGTCATGTCTACTTTTTCCATGACGATCAACAATATTCATCCGAGTTAGATCCATAACATGCTTATCCATCTATAACAGCCAGTTGCCAGATATACATAGCAATATGTGATGTTGTATGAGCTGACTTCAAGAAGTGCAATAGATATGCGGAGAGGCGGTTGGTGAGGCAGAGCATGTGAGCACTAAGGATAGTGTGTACAGTGGTTTTTTAAAGCAAAAGTAGTAGAGCACGGAATATATTATATGTAGTTTTGTTTTGAGTAAAAAAAGCTAAGCCCAGCGCAGCGGAGGTGGTCCGCGCTGCCGAGCGAAGCGAAGGTGGCGTCGATTACCCAAATTGAAACATGTGATGTACACAATGTATGTGGTCTACATATCGTACTTAAATGCACCATTCAAATTTCATTATGCCCCAATTTCAGCTGCGCCACGCAAAGGGCGTGGCGTGTGTGCGGGTTAGTTTGCATTGGTAGACTTCGCCGACGTGTACACACGTATTATATGCTCTTATGAGCTGGTAATAAAATTTGTAGGACCTAGTGACGCACATTTCGTCTTAAATAATTATCTTAGTACTTATAGCTAGCAAAATGATATTTTTAGATTCGTGAGTACTTTTATATTAATGGTACTAACTCGATTTTTTTGCATAGTACTTTGCTTTATATCTTTCAAATTTTTGCTTGCAATATTTTGTAGTAGTAGTACATGTAGCTATTATATTTTCGTTAGATACAAATACACAATTTTATAAGTTTTATTAGCTACTATAAACTTTTAAATGTGACTATATGAGCTCTCTACACCCACACACACCACTCCGCCGCCGCGAAGAATTTCGTCTTCCTTTGTATTTGCGTGTGTAGTGTGCGACTCTAAGAGGATGTGCGCACTTTCCAACATGATACGTAGCGTACATTCAATGCTCTGGGAGACGTGTTTGTGATTAAGTTAGCGCGGAGGCACGTAATTAAACAAGAACACATAACACGGAAGAGCACCGAAGCAGACTATATACACGATGGGATAGAAGGAGCGATATGAAGCACGGAAGACCACGAACGTTGAAAGAGGACTAAATCATTGAAGGCCCCTAGCGATTCTAAAAAACACGAACCACGGACAAGCAAGCTACAATGAAAACTTGGAATGGCAAGAACATGAAGGGAGCGTACGGATGACTTAAGGTAATTGAAATAATGACACCATGACATGTTGAAAAGCACGGGCTACGAAAGAGCACACAAGTTCAAAGCCACGGTGGAACACGTAACGGTAAGCGTGCCTAAAAATCTCCAATAACACCACGGTAAAACATGGAGCACTGTCAACGGATTAAGCACGAAGCCACGGGAGAGCATAAGTGGGAAATCACCGAGCACTGGAACACGATACCAGGAAAGAACCGTATCTCACCGAGCCACGACACTCGATACACGATACACGGTCGACGGAACAGCACGACTGCGTGGAGGCACCAAGCACCGGAAAAGGACCCGTCAGCAAGAGTACCGGCGGTGGGAGGCCAACGGCCACGAAAGACTATGTACCACGAAACCGGTGCAACTCACGTGAACATTCGAGAACAGGGAAACGTTAGCAGCCACGAAAGAAGTCGTATGAATCCAAAAGAGAGGGAGCATAAGCATTAAGCAGCATGGCTCACGGATAAGCAGGGAACCACGATGCCAGGAAGAACACGAAAGAGCGGGGGCCATTGAAGAAGCTGACATCCAATCTGTAGTACGGGGTAATGAAAGCGTACCAAACCACGATATTACACGGGTCTACATGATACTACAGAAATGTAAGTGGTTAAGTAAACGAAGCCACGACGTACTGGAGTGAGCGACTTTTACGAAGCACGCGACACCGTGAAGCACTTAAATTGGCGGCCACCACATCTCCAACAAACCATCCCACTCCGCCGCGTAGCGGCGGTGCCCGGCTAGCACGGTGTCCGTCCGTCCGTCTGTCACACGAAACGCTCATATGTTTGAGCTTTCCCATTGACTGTCGAGCGGAGCGAAGGCGGCTCTAATTGGTTAAAGCGGGATTGTGTAGCTTACACCAGGAAATACATGTGGTTCACAGTGTACGTACCGGCTTCCTCCGCTTTTTACTGACAGTCATGTCTGGCTACATTTGGATAGCAAAATTGTGTATAAACACTAATGTCTGCCGCGCGTCGTAAATCATAAAACGTACGTGAATTAATTGAGTAGCTCATCGCAGAGCGGACTGCTTTCAATTGTGTCGTGCTTGTCACTAACAGCACCTATTCTACCGTCTACAAGGCTAAGGCTAGCTAGTTCAGCAATCATCTCACTTGCTACCACGTCTACTTCTCTATGGCGAGTCCGTTTTTTTGTAGCCCGCTTTTACCGTCTCCTCACTTAACTCCGCTCACGTACTGAGAGATAAGCTTGCGCCGCTGTTCGTGCGCATGCTCATCTATGCCACTACCGAATGCTTTTATAACGGCAGATATCACTACACTGTTCACATGCATCCAGGACCGCTAGCTTTTCCGCTGCTGTGATGGTGGTGGGCCTGCGTGTTGGTTGCATCCCGTGGATTGGGGAATGTCAGGTGCCTATCCCATTTTTGTGCTGTCAGTAACACGTGGAGGATTTCGATAAAGTGATTCTATTGGTTATAATTGAGTGTCAGTAATAAGTGATCGTCAGTAAAAAGCGGAGGAGGCCGGTATGCGTTGCTTCCGAAGAGGTTCAGTCACTACTGGCACAGTGGTAAGGAAAGCTCAGCGGTATTTCCAGAGCTCCGTGCCACTTTAAGATCGATTAAAAACCATGACGAAATCCGCAGGCGGTAATTTAAGGACAGTGCAGACGATCCTCTCTGTATTGATAGCGTTGGGAAGCCACATTTTATTATTTGACATAAAGAAGGAATCACTAAAAGGAGTTGTACCAAGTATAAGGTAAACACGACATCAGATGCCGTTGCCATTCGTTAGGCTTGATTTTTTCCGGCTTGCGATGAAATTTATCAATTCCCCGCCTTAAACTGCAATACCGCGTACACCTTCGCCCACTAAGCCCCCTCCCACGTCGCGAAACAAGCTAACGAATGAACAGCGGCAAGCTGCCGCCACAACGCCGAGAATCCTTCATTGAGCCAGATCTAGCTTGCGTTGTGGACTCAAAACTGCTTCAGCTACAGCACGCTATATCACAGGCAAGTAGAAACATCCTGAAGAACTAACACCTACTCGAAGCCGTACCATTGAAAGCTCTGAATGCAAAGTCGCACCGTTCGGTCCGCTTTCCCGAGTAAGACTTGAATTGGGCGGCTGGCTGACAAAAAAACGTTTTACTATTGCATTCATTTACATGCAATGGGGATGGATCTGAACGTTTGCCACTCTTTTCGTAAGGGAAACAGCGGTAAGGAGATTTGCACAAGGCTATCCATTATCCGAAGGCGGCAACGTTTTAGTTCTATTTTGTATTAGAATAATGCATGTTTTTATTAATATTTAAGGGCTAATCTGAGGGCTTGCTACCAATGCTGCAAGGTGCTTAGCGTAAACGTAGGAATGCGTGTTGCCGAGGACATGTAATTAGTAAATATAAAACTCTGTACTTGTAGTTGTTGTTAAAGGCAAATGCCGGAGTGAGTAGAATAAAGTCAATTAACACTGTCCTCTAAACTTCTACTCTCACCAGATTAACCGGTTTGGGAACGGTCCATCCTGGAACGTCACGCTGGTTAGCCGAACCGTGTAGAGTCGGTGCATATCAACACTCCCACTCACCGCTACTGCACGTCGTTCCTCTTCTTGATTTCACTTGCTACTTGAAGGAACGCTAGCGACTTTGTTCCCAGTACTTCCGTAAGCATGTCAGCTAACTGCTGCTTCGTGTCGATGTAGACCATCTTGATTGTGGAACGTTCCACATTCTCTCGAATAAAGTGGTGACGGATATCCACGTGCTTAGTCCTCGCGTGATATCCAGCGATGCTTGCAAGTGCAATAGCACCTTGATTGTCTTCCCAAACCTCCGTCGCTCCCACTTGATCGTGACCCATGTCCTTCAGCATGGCACGTGTCCACAGTACCTCTTGAGTACGAAGGCTTAGTGCCATGTACTCTGCTTCCGCTGAGCTAAGCGCAACCGTCCTTTGGTACTTGAACTTAAACACCACCGGAGCGTTCCCAATCATGACCATGACGCCAGCCACTGAACGTCTGTCGTCAATGTTGCTTCCCCAGTCTGCGTCCGTAAACGCTTCTGCGTTGACAGCTTGCGTTCCGTATCCACTCGTTCCACTTTTGTATACGATACCATCATGGCGAGTGGACTTCAAATACTGCAGAACACGAACCGCTGCCTTCCAGTGTTGCGTTCCAGGATTCTCTAGGAAGCGTGACAACTGCGTGACAACGTAGGCAATGTCCGGCCGAGTGCAGGTTGTGATGTACATGAGGCACCCGATTAAGGAACGATACGGTCGCGACCGCATTTCAACACGTTCCTTTTCCGTAGTCGGCGACATCATCTTGGCAAAATTTTAGATTTGCTGCACAAGGGTACTCCACCATCTTGGCGCTCCGTTGATTGAATCGTTCCACAATGTCGCCAATGTACCGAGTTTTCTTGATCATCAGCGTTCCACATTCTATATCATGGTCAATCTCTATTCCCAGAATGGTTTTGCCTCGCCAAGCTCTTTCATCTTGAATGCGCTCTTCAGGGCGTCCTTGTAACATATAACCGGGCCGTTCTCGTCACGCTTCTTCGTGAACACCCATCGACATCCAATGGAGCGAGTTGCCATTCCACGTGGAACGAGCTTCCATGTTCCGTTCCGGGAATGTGAATTCAGCTCTGACTGCATAGCTCGACGCCACTCTCCTGCTTCATCACTGGCAATAGCTTCTGCGTATGTGTCAGGCGTATCTGAAACGCCACCAATGTGGGCCGCGTACGCCAACACTGCCTCTGCGAGCAAACCACCTTCGTCGATTCTGGCACGCTTAGGAGATGGCGGTCCATCACTTTCACGTTCCACATCTTCATCGTCACCGTTCCCAAGCAGAAATAACGGTTCACGAGGACGCGTAGATCGTTCCGTTTCAGGATGGAAGTTCATCTGGTCCTCATGGAACGATGGAGGCTGCGAATGGAGCGTTGCCAAATCCAACCCATTTAACCTGGGTTCCTCCGGCGCGGGTAGCTGTTGTATTTCTGCATTCCGTTCCGGTTCAAGGTCGTCCATCTCAATGTCTTGAGCAGGCTCCTCTGCTTCTTCCATCGGCTCATCCTGAGCAGGCTGACGTTCCACTTCCGATATTGGAACGATCGTATCATCGTTCCTCGTCACATGGATGACAGTTCCTGAAGTTGGCGACTGCGTGTCATAGATTCCGCCCACCTCACGCCTGTCCAGCTTGACCGACCGTGTCGCCTTGACCTTTGACGCATCCATGTCGTACACACGATACCCTTTTACGTTCTCAGCGTACCCGAGGAACGTGCACTTGAAGCTCTTGGGTTCCAGCTTCGTTCTCTTCACATCGTTCACTTGAGCGTACCCTTGTGATCCAAATACGCGTAGGTGTTCCATCCGTGGCTTCACCTGGAACACCAACTCGTACGTCGTGACATCCGAGTTTGATGTGTTCGTGGAACGGTTGATAAGATACACTGCAGTACTCACCGCTTCCGCCCACCACTTCGTAGACATAGACTTGTAGTGCAGCATGTTTCTTGCCTTTTCCGTGATGGTACGGCTTATGCGTTCCGCCACTCCGTTCTGCTGAGGGCTGAATGGAACGCTACGCTGATGCACGATACCGTTCCGTTGGCATAGTTCCAAAACTGTCTTGTTCACGAATTCCGTTCCATTATCGGAACGTAGACATTTTAGACGCCCCCCCACTGGCTTTCGTACAATGCCTTGAACTCCTTCAGTTTACTGCCCTCCTCGCGCTTGCTCTTCATAAAGTACACAGCGACAAACCTTGAGTAGTCGTCTACGAACGTCAGAACATATTTGGCACCACCCTTTGAGATCGTTCTCATTGGACCCATTACGTCCGTGTGTACTAGCTCCAACACACGTCGTTCTCGTTAGCGTTCGTGACGGGAACGTCGTCACGGTCTGCTTTCCCTTCATACATCCACCGTACAAAGTCTCGTTCCCATTTTTCACATGTGGGATACCAATTGTGGAACGTCGAGTCTTTGTCAGCGCGTCCTTGTTAGGGTGACCCATGCGAGCGTGCCAAAGCTCCCACTCGCTGTCAGGACCGGCGTATTGCACGAAGTGTGCCTCCTCCTGCTGACAGTCCAGCAGGAACGCCTTACCGACCTTCTTCCTTGACGCTATTGCAGCGTTTCGTCCCCAAATTACACAGCTGGAACGCTGGAACTCCACGCTCATGCCTCGTTCCGCAAACTTCCCGACCGACAATAACCGTCTATCGAGCCCCGGAATGTGGAGCACGTCCACCGTTCGGATGCGTTTACCGTCCAAACCAGTCAGCTTGACCGTTCCAGCTCCTGCGACGCGCGGCTTCTTACCATCTGCAATCGTCACGTTAATGCCACTGTCTAGTGCCTCGTACCCAAATAGGTCGTTCCGGTGAGGGGTCATGTGCGACGTCGCACCACTATCAATCGGCCACCCGGCTGAGCGTTCCCCACCAGCTACAAACACTGCATCGTCTTGACTGCTCTTCTTCGCAGCAGGACAGTCCCGCTTCATGTGATCCACTTGGTCACAGCTGAAACACTTTCCCTTAAAACCAACGTTCCGTTTCGGACCGTTCCATTTTCGACCGTTCCCGCGGCCGTTCCGGAGCTTGCCTGCGTTACCATTCACTTGGAGCGCTTTCTCTGTGGTCTCCCTCTTCTCGAGTCGCTCATACTCCTTCAACAGCTTTTCCTTGGCCTCGATGAGTGTCACACCCTTGGCGTTCTCCACGATAATCGGAATGAGCTCGTACTCAACGGGGAGGCGGCTCAGCACCACCACCAGCTGGCGTGCCTCGTCCATGGACTCTCCCAGCCTCTGCAACGGTCAGCTCGTCAAACGCATCCAGATGCTTGGCCATAGTCGATCCACTCTCCATCTTGAACTCGTGGAGGCGACGCGTCATCGTCACGCGGTTGTGGAGCGTGGCGCGGATGTAGAGCTCTCGCAGCGTTCCCCAAGCTTTTATGGAGCGAGTGACCGACCGAATCTTGGTCTCATGCTGGGGTACTCTCTGAGCGATGATGCCGAGCGCCTTGGCATCATTGACGAGCCACGCCTCGGTGATCTCGTTCTCCGGCTTGACCGCTTGAATATGCGCAACCAGGCCCTTCTTGGCTAGCGTCATGGGCATATTGTACTCCCAGTGAAAATAGCTCCCACTCCCGAGAAGAACTTCGCCGCGCTTGGTCGTCGTCATGTTTTGCAACGCTCCGGTAGAGTTGAAAGTTGCGGCTGTTAACCTGTTGTTGTTGTTAAAGGCAAATGCCGAAGTGAGTAGATTAAAGTCAATTTAATCTGTCCTCTAAACTTCTACTTTAGCGTGATCCTCCTTTTTGCCCTTTTGTCAAATGCTCCTGGCCATCCACCAGATTAACCGGTTTGGGATCGGTCCATCCTGGAACGTCACGCCGGTTAGCCGAACCGTGCAGAGTCGGTGAATATCAACACTCCCACTCACCGCTACTGCACGTCGTTTCTCTTCTTGATTTCACTTGCTACTTGAAGGAACGCTAGCGACTTTGTTCCCAGTGCTTTCGTAAGCATGTCAGCTAACTGCTGCTTCGTGTCGATGTAGGCCATCTTGATTGTGGAACGTTCCACATTCTCTCGAATAAAGTGGTGACGGATATCCACGTGCTTAGTCCTCGCGTGATATCCAGCGATGCTTGCAAGTGCAATAGCACCTTAATTGTCTTCCCAAACCTCCGTCGCTCCCACTTGATCGTGACCCATGTCCTTCAGCATGGCACGTGTCCACAATATTATCTGCAAGCTGCAACGACTAAAATAATGACTACAACTATTTCGTTGTAAAAATATTAATAACTTATTTGAGTGTGAGGTTACTGACTGAGCTGCCGATAGAACAGCGCTGCGCTAACAAAATGTTGTCGCTTGAGCCACAACGATAGATACTTTTAGATGGAGCGAAAATTGCTCATAATATGAGTTATTTGCTGGTGACAATTACTACTATAAGCGAATTGAACTGGGCCTTTGTTTTTCTAAAAGTTGTTTAGACAGCAAAAACTAATACTACTAAACTGGCGGACGTCTCGCCGACAAGGGTGTAGGATAAAGTTTTAAATGGAGCGGAAGTACAACAACACAGCTTGAGATGCGTAAATTATGGTTGGTTAATTAGATCCCATAAAAAAAGGGAGCTTCGAGTATAACTGATCGTTAAATCATCCTGGAATCTTAGTTCAACTATCAAATAAAAAACACCGCCACCACCAACAACAGCAAGGCGCATTATCTAAATGTTTTAATCATAACTGGCAGGTTTTAGTATCTAATGACTAATTTCGAATCAGCACAAAATGAACGCACTTCAATACATTAAAAACGTTTCTTTTTAGCTTTTATTGAGTTTATTATGAGAAGTGATCAATCTTCAGTTAATTACAAGCTCTAACAGGCAGTACACGCGGGTATTTAGTGCTTGCTGGACAGGCTATTGCATTGATGCGAGCTAAGTTTCATAGCGGCTCAGAAACGGCCCATGATATCGAGCACGACGCTAAACTAATCATACTGTGTAGCGTTTGTAGACATGCTACTTGAAGTACAGGTGATTCTGACAGTGATAGCCAACAATAGTAAAAAGACAGTGTCAAGATCACTAGAGTAATCGTTTTTAAGCATGGTAAGTATGATGCTAGGGACTCAGTCTCTTGTAAAAATCACGGCTTACGAGGAGCTCAGCATTTTGTAGCGGGTCTAAATTAAACCCAGATTTATGAAATAAAATGAGGACCATAGGGGTTCAGAGGTTTTGGAATTATTATCCCGCCGAAGCGAAGCAGAGGCGGGAGGGCAAACAACTAGAGTGAAGAATAAATCCCCAACTACCGCCGCGTAGCGACGGCGCTCGGCTAGTTTATAACTATTACAGTAATACATATATGCTGTCGTACTGTAATCGTATTTAGATAAGCATATCCGTATTTATACGTTTACAGTAACAGAAAAGTGTGATACACAAAGTAAGCCATGCGGTCAGGATTCAGTATAGAAATCTAGTGGTCCGGCACCCGGACCACTCTTATTAATACATGCAATACTGGTACAGTACTGCACCCCGTTTTCGCGGGGGTGGACCATATAGGATTTGCAAATAAATCAGAGTTTAACATACAAATTTAAGTTCATTTGGATTCAGGATCATCACATCCGGAATTTTATCAAAGGTTCAAGGGCGCGAAAACGGGGTGCAGCACTGTACAGTATTAGCTTTCTGTATTAGGGGTTATGACGGTTGGAAAGTACTGTACATGTACATGTACATGAATGTTTGACTGGCCAATCAAATCAAATCCTCGAGTCCCGTTTTTTTCAGCCTTGAAAAAGTAGAAGGTTGCAAATCACAAGCGAAGGTTAGCTATGATTGGTGAAAAAATGTCAGAAGGTTTGATTCGAGCCCCAGTATTTCCAGCTTCACTTTTTTGAACGGTTTTGGACCTCACAGTTGACGGATGAAGGGTTGACTTAATTGGCTGACCAAACATACTTTCTTTCCAACCGTGATAACCCCTATAGGTGTACCGGTACAACTGTATGTGGCATACTGCCAGTGCCAGACAACCGGCAAAGTCCATATGATATCAATATTGGATCTGGTCCATTTACTGTACTGTACCTGTAGTTAAATAGAAAATGCATGCACCGTACGGATTCCCTACCTAACGGACAGTACTGTAATAAATGATTGCTTAAAAATCCGTGTTTATGATTCCAGCAAAATTCAGATCAGAATCTGATTACTGTACCAATGCAGTATCGTATTCGCCCCTAATCCACGCCGTCGGCACATTTACTGTATTACGCAGAGTATTCTGATTGGCTAACAAATCGAAGCTGTTTCAGTTTTCAGATAGTTTAGATAGTGATTTGATTGCCGCTCTAATTGCGGGAAATCGAGCAATTCTCCGACGAATATGTATAGACACTACGACTGGGAAAAAGTCTGCACATAATTTACACTTACAAAAATGAAGCAATCCTGTTTTCAAAGTGTTCGGTAGAGTGCTCGAATATTGGTACTGCATTCATAATATACGACATTTAGAGTTTAGTTGTGAAAGTCGCATACAAGTGGGATACTAAGGTTCCAAACTGTGTACTTGTAAGCTCTGGGTAATGAAAACTAGAAAAGCAGTAAAGCCGACGACGTATGTAGAATTGTAGACAGCACTATACAATTGCACATTAGATCGTTGTGCGAGCGTACCTCGCGAGCAAAATCACAATTCCTACAGAAGCACAAATAGAAAAATACACACAAACACGCTAACAGCTAGATTGTGGATAGTGATAGGTAATCACAAACAACCGGCCATCGAATTATATACCCGTTTCGATGCTTTGTATTGCTGCGTATAGGCTATCCAAATATATCCTGAGGCTTTCAATTTCGTTGCTGTTATTTAAATATTAAATCACCGTTATTGTATTTGAGCGGTGAGCGAATTAAAGTATCGATGTTTGTTTCCTTTGGTGCGCTGACAGGTCTTAACAGAACTCTCGTTCGTAAAGTGGACCGTTTATACAAAGCATCTGAATAAAAACCTGCTGTAACATCTTACGTGTTTCCGTCGCATTACCGATGCCAAAATCCTTCCATTCCCGACAATAAGCCTTACGGTGGGAAATGGCTTTAAAAACAAAAAAAGCGTTATCTCCAGATTCATGCATGATTTATGAGCCGATCAGATACAGCACGAATGTGTGAGTGATTGGCCTGTGTATACACCTAAACGCCGTGTTCGCAAACTTTCAACCGCTGGCGGGCCAATCATTCATTTTTCAACTCGCCACGTGCACCACAATTAGCTCAAGAGCTCAAAAAGTCCTCTCGACTTTTTAAATCAAAGGAGACTAATGCGCAGTTCCCTTCTTCTCCTCGCCATTGCCATCGTTGTTTTCACGAGCAGCAATGCTCTCTCGGCAAGTGCACGTCGTCCCCAGCTCGAAGAGTCAAAGCCAGTCCTGGACCAAGCTGCTGAGTTGAGCATCGACGGCCAGCGCTTTCTTCGAGCCACGAACGCAAACGATGAAGAGCGTGGAATGTCGGATCTTGTGACAAAGCTGAAGGCTTGGCTGATGAAGCTCAAGTCTTGGTTCACCAAGACGAAACCGGGTCAGGTGGCGACGACGAAGTATCAGAAGCTTGCTGAGAAGGTGTCAGTAAAGGTTCAGTCTTTGACGTACAAGAATGAACTAAAGAAAGCGGAAGACCTGATTAAGAAGGGCGCCGTCACGGATGATGTGCTGTACCAGAACAAGATTAGTCCTGATGCGTACTTTGACGCACTGAAGCTGGACCCGAAGCTCAAATTTATCGCGGATTCGCCGGTGGCGAGACAGAACAACCCTGGCTTGAAGAAGTTCTACACGTACTCGAACTTCTGGACTGGCAAAAAAGAAGTCGCAAAGGCGGAAGATCTGATCAAGAACGGCGTCGTGAATGATGTTCTGTACCAGAACAAGATTAGTCCCGAGGCGTACTTTGACGCACTGAAGCTGGACCCGAAGCTTCGATTTATCGCCGATTCGCCTGCTGCGAGACAGAACAACCCCGGCTTGGAGAAGTTTTTCTCGTACTCGGGCTTCTATTCCAAAAGCCAGGCCGGCAAGAGAGAAGTCGCAAAGGCGGAAGACCTGATCGCGATGAAGGTCGCAGATGACGTTCTCCTGCAGAACAAGATCAGTCCAGAGGCGTACTTTGAGGCGCTTAAGCTAGACCCGAAGCTCAAACGCATTGCGGATTCAGAGGTCGCGAGAATGAACAACCCCAACTTGGAGAAGTTCTTCACGTATGCTACCAAGTACAACAAAGACCATGCTGTGAATTAGACTTAGCACTGGTATAAATAATCTCGTTTGGTTTATCCGATCTGAACTTCGGAAGTCTTGGTGTTTTACATATGTGTTGTCACACTGTACTTTAGAAGAGGTTCAGTCACTACTGGCACAGTGGTAAGGTAAGCTTAGCCGAACTTCCAGAGTTCCGTACCACTTCGAAGATCGATTAAAAACCATGAAGAAATCAGCAGGGCGGTACATGTACCTAATTTAAGGAAGGTACAGACGATCCTCTCTGTATTGATAGCGTCGGAAGCCCCATTTTATTATTATAAATGAATCACTAAAAGGAGTTGTACCAAGTATAAGGTAAACACGACCCGGCTTGCGATAAAATATATCAATTCCCCGCCCTAAACTGCAATACCGCGTACACCTTCGCCCACTAAGGCCCCACCCACATCGCGAAGCAGGCTAACGAATGAACAGCGGCAACCTGCCGCCACAAAGCCGAGAATCCTTCGTTGAGCAAGGACCAGCTTCAGGCTGAAGCTGGTAGCGCGCTTTATCACAGGCAGCGATTAAAAACATCCTGAAGCACTAAAACCTACTCGAAGCCATACCATTGGAAGCTCTGACTGCAAAGCTGCACCGTTGGGTCCGAGATACTTCGGTTGGGAACAGGCCCGTTCCCTCGAATTGGGCGGCTGGCTGACAAAAAAAAACGTTTTATTGCATTTACATGGATCTGAACATTTGCCACACCAAACCCTAGGGAAACAGCATATATGTTACTGTTATCATTCTTCAATCGATTTTGACAGAACGGACCAAACAATAGTTCAGTACATCTGAATAACAATAGACAAAATTTTCGTATCACTATTCGCTAATGAGAGGACATAGGTCAGTTGTCGTTGTAAGCAAGCGGTCATCGGGAGACCTCTCAATCACTTTAGTTAGAGAGCATTACTATTGGGAAAATTAATACGGAGATGGTCATCTGGAATGGAAAGAGAAAAAAAAAGCATCAGAGTGATTCGTACCCAACTGATATGGATGGGATGAAATAGAGCGCATATCGATCGGAGAATGTTTAGCGGAGGCGAGCGGATGGTAGGTCGCGTAGCCAAAGCAAACCCGCGCTGTATTTTCAAAAGCGGGCGTAGAGTCGAGCTTTCGAGCATTATCGCAGAAACGGCTGCCTTTGCGACGCGCAGACTGGCAAATTCTAAAGATCAAAATGCTATCCGTCCTCTGTATGGTAGTGCTTCAGAATGAAGTACGTACAGTACATTCTAATTAGTCAAGCAAATTGTGTACCGTACACCACCCAAAGGTGTACATTACTTATGCTAGACAGGAGTGGATGATCACAATTATCAAACTATGAAGCGAGGGAGTACTGCTTACACCAGTCTTTGTTAACAAAACACCAAAAGTATACTATCAGCACTCCAGAAATCCATGTGGCACCGACCGTGTAACGGGGTACGTAGCACTAAGTGTACCCTAGTTACATGAAGTATGACACGTCATACTTCGGGATATTTGGTACAAGGTACCAAGGTCGTCCAAAGCCAACCATTGGCTGATGACATTGCATTTCTATAGGTGACTTCTAGTTTGTATTAAGCCCAAGCTTTATCTACCTATAAATATATTCAGTTTATATTCTACCTTAAATAGGTCACTTCGCTCTCTTGGGATAAAGAGGGGACCTGTGAGCTGCCGCTCACTGAGAGTTTGTATACTCTCGGAAGCTAACTTCCTCTAGCGCAAGGTGCTGTGTAACCCCGTCACACTTGGTAGCACTTGTAGTCAATCAACGCCACCGCGGATTGACTACCTGAACCTCTCCGAAGTTCGTTGCCATGGATAGGAACGACTTCTCCCGTATGAACGACTCTCAGTTCGAGTCGGTTCGGAAGATGGCAGGCATCTTCAGGATGGAGGCCCTGCAGAGCCTGGTGGTGTCAACACCGGCCGAGCAGCTCGAGCGCGTCAATGCGTTCGACGCGTACGAGCAGGGCCTCGTCGTGCATGTGCGGGAGAACCTGCAGGCTCCGGCGGCGGAAGCAAATCCGCCTCACCCGAAGCCAATACGGCTGAAGGTTAAGCCGTATGAAGGGAAGGAAGGCGAGAATCTTCACTTCTAGGTCCGAGAAGTAGAGCTTGCGATGGACGCGGCTCTGATCTCGACCGAGCAACTTCGTGTTGCTTTTGCACTCTCCAACCTTAGCGGTCGTGCTAAGGGTTGGGTGTACACACGGGAGGCAACATCCCCTGGATGTTTCACATCCTGGACTCAGCTGTGTGAACAGCTCCGAGCCGCGTTCCTCCCGGCGAGCTACGAGTACCGCCAGCGTTCGCGCTTCCTCTCGTGCAAACAAGGGAGGCGTGAGCTGCACGAGTACGTGCAAGAGATACGGGAGCTCACGCGTCCCTAGTGGGAAACCAACTCAACGAACACATCAAGATGACTGTGTTCATGGACGGCATTCGAGTGGGCCCCGCACGCACTCAGCTGTTCCGGGTGCAGTCAAACACCCTTGAAGAGGCGATTCAAGTGGCTCTCCAAGAAGAGTACAGTCATCGCCAGGCGCGTACGCCGGCCTCAGTGTGGCCTGGGCGTTCCTTGTCGACTCCCGGTCGAACGAGTTCCAACGGACCAGTTCCCATGGAACCCGGGTCCGCCGAACAGCGTGACATCCGCTGCTTCGGCTGCGGGATGATGTGCCACTTCAAGCGCGACTGTTCCGCGGAGAGGCTCCGCAGACGGTCTTTCCCCAAGCCCGTCCACAAGGGTCGCTGACAGAAGCCAGGATCCCGGGGACAGGGGAACGCCGGAAACCAGTAGGGGCAGGGCGCCCTACTGGGGAAGAACTAAGTCTTCGTGATGGGTGCGCGGGTGGCGCGTACCACGGGGACTTAGCCCCTGAGAGTCTTCGCACTCTCGAATCGGCGAAGAGCAGTAGCGGGTTGCTCATAGTACACGGATGTGTACGGGGATACGATCTTCCCTTTAGATTCTTGATCGATTCTGGGGCGTGGAAGAATTTCGCACCCCGCCAGACGGTTGCTCGTAATAGCAACAAGTTGTCCGATGCTTTGAGAGAAAGCAAGGGCAACGGGACGGTGTCAGTGCGACTGGCCGACGGGAAGGTCGTCACTGTCCCCAACGTCCAAGTGGATCTGGCCGTCAAGTTTGTAGACTTAGACAGCCTCGCACAGTTCACTGTTCTCGATATGGATCCATATGATAGGATCCTGGGCATGCCCTGGCTTGAGAAGCACGAGCCCTGGATCGACTGGCGAGGTAAGGCAATCGGTGCCAGCCGCCCTGCGCAGTCCGACAGAGCATTGGTGAGTCATGTTCCCACCTCTGTCAGGACTCGGGGCGCCCGCAAGGGTTGCCAGGGTACCAATGCATCCGGCAGATGCTTGGGAGTCGTCGCCGTATATGACGAATCCGAGGATATTTTGATGGTGGCAGCGCCCAGAGGAGGCGCTAGCCAAGTGGGTAACTTAGGCCCACAAGCGGGTAACATAGTTCCGCAGACAGATGCAGCTGTCACGAACACTGACAACAGCGTGTTCGGAGTGGGTGACAGAGTTCCACACACGGTCGCCCAGACCTTAACTGAAGAGGAAGACGTCGGATACGCTTCCTGTGTGGGTAACAGAGTGCCACACGCGGTCACCCAGACCTTAACTGAAGCGGAAGGTGTCGGACACGCTTCCTGTGTGGGTACCACTGTACCACACGAGGCCACGAGTGCCTCGGATGTCGGAGCGCCGACATCCCCAGACTTGGGCAGCAAAGCTCCACGTCACGGTCGCCGTCGACGACGACGCCGCCGCCGCCTCAAGTCGGATCCGAACTTCGTTCAGATCGACGTCGCTTCAAGCGACTCGGAGTCCAGGGCCCGGGCTCCTCCGACAAGGCCGGTGGAAGAGTGTTATAACATCTTCGATGGCGAGACCGGTTTATCCGTCAAGGCATCTGGTGTCCACTTGGAACCGTTGCCAGAGGTTGCAGAGATACTGAACCTCGAGGAAATGACGGTCGAGTCTTTCCTGGCCAGCCGCAAGGCTGGGAAAGTTGCCGAGATGGTGTTCATAAGACCAGAGGCCACTCGGGAGGAGTTAAACACCACCTCTGTCTTGGACGAGGACGTCCTAGAAGAGCTGAGCAAGCAGCGTCAGACGCGCTTGGGTTCTGAGATCCTTAAGAACTCCAAGGATCCGGTGTATCCTTTGGTGACGAAGTATGCGGACGTGGTGAACAAACATCCACCGACCCAACTCCCACCAGATCGAGGCATACGGCATGAGATTGATCTCTTGCCTGACACAAGGTACTGTGTCACGAGGCAATGGCCTCTTCTGCGCGAACAGTGCGAGCTCATTGATGCCTTCTTCGCTGCGAAAGTGAAGGCAGGCATGGTGCGGGAGTTGAAATCCCCGCACTCGACGCCAACTTTCTGCGTTCGGAAGCCGAACGGAAAGGGGCTTCTAGTTCACGCTTATAACAAGCTGAACAACGCAGCGGTGCCCGTCCAAACACCAATCCCACGAAAGGATGTGTTGTTGAACAACATGGCCGGTAGCGTACTGTACAGTGCGCTGGATTTGGTAGACGGATACTACCAAATCCTGATGCGAGAGAGCGACATCCCGCTCACCGCGGTAAGCACTTCAAGCGGCATGCTTTGGGAGTGGCTCGTCATGCCGCAGGGCTTGTCTAACGCCCCGGCGACGTTCAATCGCCTGGTGACGCAACTGTTCCGCCCTTTGCGTACCTTCGTACAGACGTACTTCGACGACATATTCGTCCATAGCCGTGCCGAGGGAGGCAAGACAGTCATGGAGGTGCATCTAGGACACCTCCGTCGAGTGTTGGACGTAATGCGAGCGAACAAGCTCTACGCCAACATCAACAAGTGCGTTTTCGCGCCACCAGAGATTAAAGTTCTCGGCTGCTTCGTAAGCAACGTGGGCGTTCGGGCTGACCCAGACAACGTCAAGGCCATTGCAGCATGACCAACGCCCCGATCCCAGAAGGATCTCCTAAAGTGGTTGGGCTTGGCCAACTACCTTCACAAGTACAGTGCAGGGTACGCGGGCTTTGCTAAGCCCCTGTCGGGCCTCCTCCAGAAGGACGTCGACTGGTACTGGGAGCGAAAGCACCAGGATGCCTTTGACAGCATCAAGGCCAGTCTCCAAGAGGCCCCTGTCCTGGCCCTGTCGGACGAGACGAAGCCGTTTAGAGTCGTCTGCGATGCCTCCGACTACGCCATCGGGTGTGCATTGCTGCAGACCGACACGGCTGGACATGAACGAGTCATCTCGTTCCAGTCCAGGCAACTCAAAGCCGCCGAGCGGAACTACCCTGTCCACGACAAGGAGCTCATGGCAATGACATATGCCCTTGTGAAATTTCGTGTTCACCTTCTGGGCTCCCGGCCCTTCGTGATCTACACAGACCACGCGTCCTTGAGGACGGCGACTAACTCGCCTCACCTCTCCCAAGGATGGCGAGGTGGCTGTCCTTCTTCGCGGAGTACAATTTCCTCGTCGAATACAAGCCGGACAAGCTCAACGTGCTTGCGGACGCCTTCTCTCGGCGTCCAGACTATGAGCTGGCCCACATCACACGGGTAACAACGGATCTATATGATCGGATACGCATGGCGTATCGGTACGATGAGGCTGTCGCGCCTATCGTCAAGTTCCTCATGGCAGGAACGAGAACGAAGTCCGACTGGCTCTCGTCTCGACAGTGCTCACGGCTCCACCGATATGAGTTGAAGGATGGCCTCCTCTATTACCGGGTGGGGCTCAATGAACCTCCACGGGTGGTCGTACCCAACGACGAGGATCTGAAGTTCGATATCCTCGCGGAGGCGCACGAAGCGCCCTCCAGCGGCCACTTGGTCCGCGAGAAGACCTTTCTGTCGGTCTCTCAGGCCTTCTGGTGGACCCACATGTACAAGTGGGTCGCCCGATATGTGAAGACATGTGAAACATGTCAGCGGGTCAAACCCGCAGGGCACTCTTCGGCTCCACTACAGAGCCTGCCCGTACCGGCTGACTGCTGAAGGTCGATGAGGCTTGACTTCATCTTTGGGCTTCCCGCCGACGGACACGGCAACACCGGAATTTTGGTGTTCGTGTGTCGGCTGAGCAAGATGGTACATCTTGCTCCGGTTCCCGTCCCTGTACGGGCGAACAAACCGCAAGGCTGTTCGTCGATGGCGTGCTCCGCTATCACGGTCTCCCGGAGACGATTGTCTCGAACCGAGACCCGCGGTTCACGGCTGCGTTCTGGAAAACCCTGTTTCATTTACTGGGAAGTCGTCTGCAGATGTCCACTGCGGACCACTTGCGGACAGACGACCAGACAGAGCGCGTCAATCGAGTGCTTGAGGACACTCTGCGCAGTGTGTGCGCGGCACCACCACGTACGTGGTCGACGCAGCTTTCAGTTGTTGGGTTTGCGCTCAACCATGCGGTGCACGCGTCCACGGGGTTCACGCCGTTCTACTTGAACGGCTTCCGTCACCCCAGACTGCCTCTCACTCTTCGAGGAGATACTGATTCCTCTATTCTAAGTGGGGAGAGGCTTGGAAAGCCATTTCCTCCCAGGTCTCGGATGTGAGACCAGTTTCGCTGCGGAAACAAGTGGATTCCTTTATGGATACCAAGCTGAGCGTTGTCAGCAGGGTCCGCCGCGATACCATGGCAGCCGCACAGGATAGACAAAAGGAGTACTCCGACAAATATGGAAGAGGAAACATAAGTGTATTTAAAGTGGGAGACTTAGTGTTACTAGACACGAGGAACCTACCTCTTGACACTGTCAGCTCTGTCGGCAGCACCAATCCGAAGCACCGCTTCATCGGACCATTTGCAGTCCTGGCCAGACATGGTGCGTCGTACACCATCGACCTGCCTAAGCCAATGACGACGCACCCGACGTTCTATGTGGGACGTCTTAAGCGGTACTTTGATCCGCAGGGGGTTGCTGACTCGCAGACCCACCTTGGCCCAGCTCCTCAAAGTGAGGGCGGGTGACAGACGTCGACGAGGGCGTCGGAGGAGGCACCCAAGCCTCGGTCTAGACGGCAAAGCTGCGGTCAAGACAGTACACGGGAGGGGCTCCATACGAACGGACCCCGGAGCCATACGCCGAGTACGCTGAGTGGGCCGGGTACGCACCATACGCGTACATCTGGGAGTGCGTCGAAGGCGGCTCCGGACGTGGCAACAGAGCCTCGATCCGTCGGATCATGCGGAAGGCCTCGTCCAGATCGGTCGAAGAGGTCCGGCGATCCACCCGCAGATGCCGGCTCGCGACCTCACGCTCCAACAGGTCCAGGCGGCTCGCAATACGAGCGAGCTCGCCCTGATTCCCGGCCTGGGCGGCAGCATCACCGCCAGTCCCAAGGCCACGTGCGATCTCAAGCACGAGAACTCGTTGACAGAGGCGGTCAACCTCAGGGCACTGTGTCGGACCCGCAGGAGAAGGACTCGGGCGAGTGTGGCGTTCGGGAGGCGCCGAGTACTCGTACTCGTACGAGGCACCTCCGCCTCTGCTTGACCGGAATAGAGAAGTCCACTTCCACGTGGGGCGGATCCTCCAGGAGCAACGCCGTCGCGGTAAGCGACAGCTCCTCTTGAAGTGGAGGGGTTATGCCCACTCCGAGAACTCGTGGGAGCCGATTGAACGGCTCCTGATTGACGGCCCGAAGGCTGTCGCAATCGGGGACCAGAAGCGGCGGTAGGCTCATAAGTAGTCCGGGGTTTCTTGCCCGAACGGGGTACGGACGTTGAAGACACTCCGTACCCGCGCTTATCACGAGCGCTAGAAGCCGCGCGCTTCAGGATGTCCCTTGGCAGCATGCGCTTGTTGACCAAGTGGGCAAAGCGAACACGAAGATCGCGCTGGTCCAGGATGCGGGATAGCAGCTGCTCTGCATGGAGTTCCCGTAACTCCGTGGGTGAGTACTTGTGAGACCCCACCCATGCCCAGAACATGTCCTCACAAGAACACCAGGAGGGACAGTTCTCGGGCAGAACCCAGGGGTATCCCCAAAGAGGATAGAGACCATCCCGGTTCTCGGGCTTCTTACGACAAGTCGTTAAGTCCTTAAGGGGGATGCGATGTGGCGCGAGAAGCACACACCGAGCAGCCTCCAAGTTGTCAACAAACAACTGTTCCTTCTGAACAAGGGCACGCTCGTAAATGCCCCTAGAAGTGTGTCCCCACACAAGACCACGAGGAGCGACGAGAAACTCTAGGAAGAGGTCAGCCCCAGAGCTCTCCTCGGGAGGCCAATACCCTCTTGAGTTGATGGCAGCTCCCTGGCTGACGGGTGCCACCACCGAACCCCCCCCCACACGCTGGGCAGCTTGGAAGTCCTCCTGCTGCTGGTCGAGGTCATTCGTGACCTCCCGGGGCTCAGAGATAGCACCCTCCTCCTCCTCTTCCTCCTCCTTCTCCTCCTCTTCATCCGAGGAGTCGAAGAGGCCCCGATGGGAGTGCCGACTCTCCTTCTCCTCGCGGAGTGAAGACTTCGAAGCCTTACGCTTCTTAGAGGGCTTGGCGCCTTCGGCTTTAGAGGCCTTAGTACGCGCAAGACCCTCGGCAAGCGAGAGACGTTTGCGGGGTTTCCCTTCCTCATCGCCACCAGCTTTGGGAGTGCCCTTAGCCTTGACGGCCGGACTCTCAGAGCGCACAGACGTCCTGGGACTGTGATGACCTTGATCACTAGCGAGCGACTGCACGCTGTTGTCCTTGTGTTCACTGGGCACTGGGCTGTGCCCTCCCGCAAAGCCCACAGGAGCATCGTGCGTGCTCTCGGACTAGGCTTCGTCCTCACTGCCAGCGTCGAACTCACGTTCCACGAACCGAGGGTTCGGATGATTGTCTGAGGCCAAGGGCGACGGGCTGCGGCGCTTGCTTGCTCGCTTGCCCACAGTAGCTTCACCCGAGGAATCGATCGCCTCGGAGGCCACCTGAGTAGCCTCCTTAAGTGCCGAGCCTTTGCCGTGAGGCTTAGTGCTCTTGGCTTGCGCCTTCCCGGCAGCAGCCTTGGAGCGTGTCTTCGCATCGCTCTTTGCAGTGCCACGAGGCATAGTAAACAGTCGAAGTGGAGACCTAGAAAAAGAGCGCACAGACTGCTGCTCGAGGCTCTAACTGTGAAGTGAGCCTCCGCCGCGTTCGCGCGGCCAAGTCGATGATTTTCGACTTTGAGAATGAAAGTGTAATGGGCCCTCCCAAGTTACATATGTAGGTAGTTTTATAGGTTCTTTGTAGTGGTTCACACCATTACATAAGTAGGAAGGTTTGCATTACAAAAGTAGGTACAGCAGCACACGAGTAGCGTGTGCTGAACTGCCGTCACCCTATTGGTTGAAATATGGGGAGCCAGACCCATAATCAACCAATAAGGCGTTGACGTGTATTTGAGTGGTCAGGGGAAGCCGCCCTGGACCTAAATGAAAACAGAGTTGATTTTCCTTCAGACTAAGTACTTGGTTTCAGTATCACTGGACTTGTACGCTTCCTCATCCCTACGTGTAAGCAAGTAACGGACACCGCAGGCCCGTTACATCTGGTAGCACTTAGTAGTCCTTCCCATGACCGAGTTCACGACGAGCCAAGGTATGACGTCTGAAACGCCAGGGCCGACCCTGGAACATGCTGCTTTCCCTCATCTCACTCGTGTCGAGTGAGAAGCCCTTCACCGCCTCGCGGCGGTGTCTGGTGAGGCTGTAATCGCGTCGCTGCTGAGCTCAGCGACGTCCGACCAACAACGCCAAGCAGCCTAAGAGTTCATGGAACGCGAGCTAGCCGATGCGAATCGGCGAGCAGCAACTCCCGTGCGTTCCTCGAAAAATGATGTCGTGAAGCTGGAGACGTCTACCTACTCCGGTGAAGGAGCGAATCGCCTCCCGCTGAACCGGTGGTTTCGCGAGATCGACATCGCGATTGCTTCGAGAATGATCGAAGCGCAAGCGACAAAGGTCCATTTCTTATTGTCCCGGCTGTCCGGGAAGGCCAAGGAATGGGCCTTCGGTAAACTTGTCGTTTCTCACGACGCATTGCCCACTCTGGAGTCTCTCCAGAAAGATCTCAGGCTCGCGCTCGAGCCGCCTCAAGACGAGTCCCGCGTGCGTGCCGAGTTCTTCGCCCTTCGTCAAGGTAAAATGACTATGCGCGACTACGTTCAAAAGACTCGCCACCTCGCGTCATGCATCGTGACAAATCCGATTGACACAGCATCGCAGGTTCATGTATTCGTATTCGGCATGCGTGAAGGTATGACACGGTACTGCCTGACCCGAGCGGAACCTTCCTCTCTCAAGGAAGCATTCGCCCTCGCATTACGCGAAGACTATGTTGTGGCGGCGTATTACGCGCGCGCGATGTCTACGGCAGCTCATGAGTCAGCCCCCGAGCCCATGGAGATCGACGCGATTGACGCGTTGAATAGTCACCGTCAGTCGACTTCTCGTGGGCCCAACGGCCGTCCTAATCGCCCGCTCACTTGCTTCTGCTGCCGGAAGATCGGTCATCGCGCGGCGGAATGCCGCGGGCCAGCGCGGGTACTCGCGCACACCGCCGAAGTCTCACCTGCCGTTCAGTAAAAAAACGGTCAGGGCCAGTAGGTGCGGGGCGCCCTACTGGCTGGAATGGAGGTCCGGGTCCCCCGGTGGCTACCCAACCTTCTAGCTCTCCTGTGCTCCACTCACACTTTAATGTCACCACCACGTCGGGCGACTCGAGGCTGATCATCGTCAGTCTTCATGTCGCCGGCGCTCGGCGACCACTTCGCGCACTCCTGGACTCAGGAGCGTCGAATAACTGCTTTCGCGAATCGTGCTTATCGATGCTTCCAAGAGAGATCGCAGTCCGTAATGGTCGAGGTCAGGGCGTCGTCAAACTTGCTGACCGAAAACCACGCCGCGTTGCGCGGCGCGAGATCACGTTGCCGTACACAGTCGACGGCTTCTGCAGCAACAACGACTTCCTCGCGATTGAGATGAACTACGCGTTCGACTGCATCTTGGGTATCCCGTGGTTGTCACGATATCAACCAGAGATTGACTGGTTGGCTCGGTCGGTTAAACAGCGCTCTGGCTTCGATGTGAGTGAGGTGTTCACGCACCTCCTGGTTGCCCAGAAGGACTGGCCCCATGTCACGGTCGTGGACCGGTTGTCCACAATGCAGGTTGAGCAGCGAGCGAGCGATGGCCCTCTCTGTATGTCTTGCACAGCGCTGTTGCGCGAACACTCCTCGCTGCAAAGCGAGGTTGTTAACACTATGGCGGTAGAGCAGGGGCGTCCGCAATCCGAGCAGGCGGTCGAGCATGGGTTCCCGCCACGCAACACGGCGGTCGAGCATGGGTTCCCGCAACACATCAAGGCGGTTGAGCATGGGTTCCCGCAAAACACTCTAGCGGTTGAGCAGAGGTTCCCGCAACGCGATTCGGCGGTCGAGCAGTTGGAGCTCCCGTCATCCACAGCGGTGGTCGAGCAGTTGACACTCCCACCGGCTACGACGGCGATCGAGCAGGGTCTCTCGTTAGTCGATGGCGCGGTCGAGCATCGAGAGCTCCCGCGCACTACCGACACGGTTGATGGTGCCCCTCCGTGTCTAGAGGGGGGGGGGGGATCCCTCGTTCAGCGATAGCGAGTCTTCAGTCTCGAGCAGCGGTTCGAGACTCCACAAGAAGAAATCCAAGCGACGCCGTCTTAAGCGACGTGGTCAGCCCACCGCCGATATCGCAGTGAATGAGTCCATACACGTCCTGGAACACGTGGAAGAAGGCGCCGTTCGCTCACACACACTTGGCATTGAGAGCCCACCTCGCGAAGCTTCTTCCATCACACGCCTTCCGGGTCTTTCCTGGAAGCATTTTCTGCGCGATCTGAAGTCAGGAGACATCGAGCAGGTCTGCTTGATCACCGAGTCTCCCTCGGCGGAAGAGATCCACACGGTCGCTACCGACAATCTTCCACTTCGTCCAAAGAACGCTGAGCCAAAGTCGGCGTGCGAAGAGCGCTTCGCTGCCCAGTCGTGGGAGTCACTCCGCGACTCGGTCAATCCAGTATACAACACCGTCCGCGAGTTCGCGGATGATTTTCCCGCCAAGATTCCAGCTGAACTCCCTGCTGACAGAGGCATTTGCCATGAGATTGATCTCACGCCGGGTTTCAAGTACTGTGTGACGCGACAGTGGTCCTCCCACGCGATCAAGTTAAAGCCATTGACGACTTCTTCGAGAGCCGCCGCAAAGCGGGTCACGTGCGCGAGAGTACCTCGCCACACTCGAGTCCGACGTTCTGCGTGAAGATGGCCACGGGTGGTTGGCGCATTGTTCACGCTTCTAACAAGCTAAACGGCGCCACCATCCCAGCACAAACTCCGATTCCTCGGAAGGATATGGTACTTGACACCATGGGCCGCAATGTTATTTTCAGCGCCATCGACCTGACCGATGGCTTCTATCAGATCTTGATGCGACCCAGCGACATCCCGCTCACAGCGGTGAGCACTCCCAGCAGGATGCTGTGGGAGTGGCTTGTCATGCCGCGGGGCCTGAAAAACGCACCAGCCACGTTCAATCACATGTTTTCCCACGTTCTGCGCCCACTTCGCGACTTCGCTCCAAGCTACTTCGATGACATCTTCGTTCACAGCCGCGCTGAGGGCGATCTCAGCGCCACAGAAGTTCACTTGAATCACTTACGACAAGTGTTTCAAGTCATGCGCGAAAACAAACTGTACGCGAAATTGAAGAAGTGCATCTTCTGTGCCCCGGAGATTCCGGTGCTTGGCTGTTATGTGAGCAAGAATGGTGTCCGAGCGGATCCTGAGAGGGTCGCGTCCATCTGTGCGTGGCCCACGCCGCAGAATCAGACTGAATTGCGTCAGTGGCTTGGCCTCGCAAATTATTTCCACAAGTACACGAAAAATTACGCTGGTCTGATCCAGCCATTGTCTTCATTGCTGAAGAAAGACATCACGTGGTCTAGACTCCCGAACATCAGTCAACCTTTAATGCAGTGAAGAAAGCTTGGCGGATGCCCCAATCCTGGCGCTTCCAGATGACTCAAAGCCATTCCACGTTGTTTGCGACGCGAGCGACTTCGCCATCGGCTGTGCACTGATGCAGTTCGACGACGAAGGTCGCGAACGCGTCGTTAGTTACCAGTCCAGACAGATGAAGCCCGCTGAGAAGAATTATCCGGTCCACGACAAGAAACTCCTTGCGATGCGCTACGCACTGATCAAATTCAGAGTGTACTTACTCGGTGAGCAGACATTCGCGATCTTCACAGATCACGCGTCGCTGCGAACAGCGACGAAGAGCCCTCATCTCTCTCAGCGCATGGCACGATGGCTGTCATTCTTCTCCGAGTACAACTTCGTGGTTCACTACAAGCCAGGCAAGAATAACATCCTTGCGGATGCCCTATCTCGGCGCCCCGATTACGATCCACGCCGAGATTTGGGTCGTCAGTCACCTGAAGACGAGGACGACGACGAATTGGACTGCTCCACATGTGTTGCCGCAGATATGAACCTGATGACGGCGGTATCTCCAATACGTCCCTTGCGGGAAGCGATCTATGCCGCGTATCGAAATGACTCGATATATGCCGATATCCTGGAACACCTTCGCACGCCAAGTGATGCCACGCTAAAGACACTGAGCCGCTCCACGCGCGACCAGATTCACAGATACCAACTTGAAGGTGATCTGCTGGTGTACAGTATCGAGCGATTCGATGCTCCTCGCGTCGTTGTCCTTAACGACCCCGATCTACGCGCAAGAATTATACACGAATTCCATGACGCTCCAGTGGGTGGCCACTTGGGCCGTGAGAAGACTTTCGCGGCGGTATCCCGCGACTTCTGCTGGCTTCACCTATACAAGTGGGTGCGCAAGTGGGTCCGCTCCTGCGAAACTTGTCAACGCGTTACACCGTTACCGTCATCGCAAGCTCCACTGCGTTCTCTCCCTCTGGCGACAAAGGCGTGCCGCTCTGTGCCAATGGACTTCATATTCGGTCTCCCACCCGATACCGACGGTCGTACTGGTGCTCTGGTCTTCGTGGATCGATTTAGCAAGATATACCATCTCGTTCCGGTTCCGGACTCAATCACCGCGGCCGATACCGCGGTGCACTTTGTCGACGCTGTCTTCCGACATCACGGCCTTCCTGAATCAATCGTCTCTGACCGCGATCCCCGATTCACATCGGCGTTCTGGACGAAACGCTTCGACCTCCTGGGCACCAAACTCCTCATGTCGACGGCGGCACACCCGGAGACTGACGGACAAACGGACCGCGTCAACCGCGTGCTAGAAGATGTTCTGCGCATTTACACCCCGTCCTTCGAGAACTGGAGTTCCTTCCTGCCTCTTGCGGAGTTTGCACTCAACAATGCCGAACACGCGTCGACGGGATTGACGCCGTTCTTCGTCAACAACGCGCGTCATCCACGTGTCCCCGCACACCTTGCTGTGGGCCAACCCACGGCGACTGATGGCTTCACTCTGGAGGGGGAGGAATGTGATAACCCTGCCCAACCGGTCTCGATACTGGTTCAACCACCGGTTTTCGGTGAGACAACGATTCTGCCGTCTACGAGTCCAGCTACACCTGCAGTAGACATCAACGCGGTGACGCGTTTACAGTCGAAGAAGATCCTCGCACCCGCGCAATCTACGTCGTCGCCGGTAGTTGACTGGACACACCGAGCGCGGATCGCTTCAGCACAGCCACACTCGACTGTGCCTAACTACGCGCCGAAACCTCCAGCGCGAAAACCTCCAGCGCGAAAACCTCCAGCGCGACCCGCTGACAAGGCAGCGGTATCCGACTTTGTCCTTCATCGCCAATCGGTTACCCGATTCGTCCGTGACGCGCTACAACTCGCGGTTGACAAGCAGAAAGAAAACGCTGACAAACGTGGCCGCAAGAACACAAGTTCATTCAAGATTGATGAGCGTGTATTACTCTCAACGGATGAAATTCGTACCTCTGCTATTACGAACCTAGGCGCGAGCATACTCGCGCCGCGCTACATTGGGCCATTCAAAGTACTACGAGTTATGGGTGATGCCTACACGCTAGACATTTCTACGTCGCAACGACTACACTCGACGTTCTACGTAGGGCGACTTAAGAAGTATCTTCCCGCGACGATCCCGGAGGCCGAACAGGAGCATGCGTTGAGCGGCCCTCGCGACGAGCCTGTCGAGCCAGCGTCCCATCTGTCCCAGTTCCCCGCTCGCGCGGAAAAGCTCCACCCCTCGGCTCGCCAAACACCTGCGCCTCCAGACTACACAGTCGCTGCAAGGGCTCACGATTCGACTGCCGCAGACTACTCGCCGTCACCTCGGCGTTCCGAGAGCTCTCAGCCACCCGCTTGGCCTCCTCCTGTGCGTCCCGAGAAGTGTTCAGCGTCTGCTCAACGTCGTCCTGGTCAACCAGGTCGCGTCGAATTCCCCCGCGACGGTCCTCCGGCTATCGTTGACTCGAATGAAGATACGTGCTGTATCGTGGACCGTATTGTTGATCACGAAGATCCTCCCCGCGCGCGTCACTCGACCAAGACGTCGGCTCAACACGCGGCTCTCGCCGCGCGGGAGTATAAGGTACGATGGCTCGGGTTTCAATCTGATGATGATACGTGGGAGCCTCGCGCCAACTTGCTTCGTGACGTTCCTGATGTCGTCCACGACTACGACTCCAGCCTTGAGTCAAACGCGGCCGCGAGCAACCTCGCGGCGATCGAGAACGCGATCGACTACGCGCCCGACGAGACGTCGAATGCGCCGGAGACGGGCTCCGTCGCGAACGCTGTCGGCGCGAGCCGCCGCGAATAGCCGCCTAGGTGAACTCGGAGATTGAGCGCTTATACTTCTCGATCCAAGCGTGTTCGGTCGGCATGAGCGGATACTCGATAATATGCTGATCCCACTCAGCTTGCGTCGGGCGTCGCTCGATGTCACACGAGCGGCAATCTTCTCGTACGTTGACATAGCACAAATGGCCTTCGGTCCAAGCGTCGTCGCAGACTTTCAGGCGCAGATCACCAAGTGAATGCTCGGCTTGTACGGCTTCACGATCACCGAGCCAGCCGACGACACTTTCTCCAGCCTCTTGCATCCGATTCCACCGCCGGATGAATGCGCACCATGATCTCTGCAAAGCTTCGTACGACGCGCCGTCGAGTGTTTTGTTCCGGAGACGCCTGAAGCGCCGAAAGTGGTCCCGCATGGTGTCCAGCGCGTCCGGGGTCACCGCCCCGGACAAGTCGTACAGCGCCCACGGCTTCATATCCTCGTTCATTACGCCGGGCCGAACCCCAAGTCGACTCACGCTCTCAGGTGCGATATCAGCGGTCCACCCACTGTTCAGCGTCGTCGCCGACGCTGGAGGCGTCCGCGTTGTTCCGCTTCCTGTCTGGTTCGCCGCCCCCGTCTGCTGCGCCATGTTGTTCTCGTCCGCGCAAGCTGTATTGTGCTGCTCCTAGGCTTCGTAGGAGCTCCCGTCCGTCAAGTTCTCAAGCGTTCTCTTCTCCGCCATTTCCCAGTTTTCCCGATTGTTCTCCGAAGTGCACTCACGTTAGGTGATTGCTGTCTTAAGACAGGGGTGATGTAATGGACCCTCCCAAGTTACATATGTAGGTAGTTTTATAGGTTCTTTGTAGTGGCTCACACCATTACATAAGTAGGTAGGTTTGCATTACAAAAGTAGGTGCAGCAGCACGTAGCGTGTGCTGAACTTCCGCCACCCTATTGGTTGAAATATGGGGAGCCAGACCCATAATCAACCAATAAGGAGTTGACGTGTATTTGAGTGGTCAGGGCAAGCCGCCCTGGACCTAAAAAAAAACAGAGTTGATTTTCCTTCAGACTAAGTTCTTGGTTTCAGTATCACTGGACTTGTACGCTTCCTCATCACTACGTGTAAGCAAGTAACGGACACCCCAGGCCCGTTACAGAAAGTTTGTGACGAACACTTCTTCATTCTGATTGGTCGGTAAACCGAACCTAAGTGGGGGAAGATGTAACGGGATACGTAGCACTAAGTGTACCCTGGTTACATGAAGTGTGGCACGTCATACTTCAGAAGTATGACACGTCATACTTCGGGATATTTGGTACAAGGTACCAAGGTCGTCCAAAGACAACCACTGGTTGATGACATTGCATTTCTATAGGTGACTTATAGTTTGTATTAAACCCAAGCTTTATCTACCTATAAATATACTCAGTTTACAATCGACCTTAAATAGGTCACTTCGCTCCCTTTCGGTGAAAGGGGGCCTGTGAACTGCCGTTCACGGAGCGTTTCTATACTCTCGGAAGCCAACTTCCTCTAGTGCAAGGTACTGTGTGACCCCGTCACACATACCCAGGCCGTCACCGGTGGTTGATATGACGGAAGCGTATCATGACGGGTACTAATTGTGAATTTGAAAAAAAGATCGCCCGGCTGATGCCGGACGTTTACCTTACGTAACCTTAAATTATTGCGCCTTTAATTGCAGATTCATGCCACTTTCTTTCCTTTTCACTACCGGTACACAGCTTACGCTAATTAGTCATACCCTGACTAATTGTGGTGTACCGGTCGAAACCCTATATACTGGTATCTCAGTTTACATTCTACCTTAAATAGGTCACTTCGCTCTCTTTAGATAAAGAGGGGACCTGTGAACTGCCGTTCACTGAGAGTTTGTATACTCTCGGAAGCTAACCTAACTTCCTCTAGCGCAATACCTATCAGCCATTTGTAACGGGCCAGGTATTTACTCCGTTACTTGCTTACACTATAGTGTTCAGGAAGCTCGCAATAGGATGAGTAAGTCTTAGGTTTAAGGAAAAATCAACTCTGACTTTATTTTAGGACCAAGGCCACAGCCCTGGCCACTCAAATACACGTCATAGTCCAATTGGCTAATAATGGGTCTGGCTCCCCATATATCAGCCAATGGCATGATAGCATTTCAGCACACGCTAGTCGTGTGCTGATGCACCTACTTATGTAAAGAAATCTACCTACTTATGTAATGGAGGTAAGACTACAACTAATAAAAGGGTTTTTCGCGAAAGAAGTCAAAGCAATGTGTCATTTCAACTTAGGATATGTTATTCGTATGCTGAACTCAACGTAGTACGTATTGGACATCTAGCGCGGGAGATGCTAGCGGAGGTCTACCACGCGTATGCCTCAAGGGCAGGGCCACCGTTCGTGTCGGGTAAAGCTGAGGGGTGATGTTCCACGTATCGTACTGGTAATTACCCGGAAGCTGCGTCTCCCATGTCTCGGGGTTTACTCCCACCGCACCCGCACTTCAAATCGGGTTGAAGATGTAAGAATCTAGCACAACACCCGAGGGATAGCGTATCGGACCGCAATTGAAATGATCCGGGATAGCTAAGGGTAGTGCCGGTAAACCTCCCAGCAATGTCATCTGAGCCCGCTGTACATTAGCACCAAATTCTTGATCCGACCCACCCTGATCTTGTGCATTTCGTCGAATCCGTTGATCTTTAAATTTTAGTTGGTATCCGTTGACGCCAGAAACGCTGAGACCGTACGCAGCGCACCCGCAAATAATGTGCGCGCAAGCCAAAATCTTTTTATAGTAGTAGCAGGAGCACTGGTGGAGTCGATTCGCACCACCCACCCCTCTCTGGGCATAGCAACGTGGTGGGCCGACGCACTGACCACTTAACAGCAGACCTGTAAAAGCTCGCCGCCTTTTGTTTTTCCTCATCTTGAAGGCACTCGGGGGAAAGTAACGACCCGAGACGCTCACCGCTCAGAGGAATGTCGCCTGAAAGCGACGAGATGTCATTCGCCTCTGTAGGGATCTCTGGATCATTGCCCAGATATAAAACGCGTACCGCCGAAGGCGTGAGCGTAGCGTAGATAGCCACTCGACACGTTGAGACCAATACTTTTGCCAATCGTGTAGGCTCCTTGGGCGGTGTAATTCAATCGCCCACTACAGACGTGGGAAGGCATATAGAGTAGCCTTCCGATATCGTCAGAAGTTTTATTAGCAACCTCCTTGTGTCACACGCCATGCGTTGTGTGTGACTCTTAATGCTTGCGTTGAAAACTTCACAGGGATTGTTCGTAGTTGCAAAAGCCCCCGGCGAATGAAAAATCTGCCACCGCCAGAAGCGACTAGCGACCCATTGACAGTAGAAATAGTTCGTGAAAGTTTCTAGTCTTCCGTCCAGAAGCCATTCCTGAGAAATGCGATTCCACTCCAGATAGCGATGGTCCCTGCTAAGCGTGTAGTGCATATCTATAACTCCGTGGTACACAACAGCTCCAAGGGCTTCGACAAGGTGCTGGATACGCTTTCGTACGTTGTATAGTACGTGGAAAAAACACATCAGGTAAATGCTGTTCTCAAACTCACTGATAGCAACTAGCCCATTAACCTGAGCCTTCTCCGCGTCTCACATCACAGCATTGATACGCAGTGCTACACCCTGCCGCTCCCGAAAAACCCTGACGAAACTACGAACAGCCTCATAGTACTCACGATCAGTTCGCTGGCTCACAATAAACATACTAGCTAGGTGGTAGATTCTTCGCCGGTCAGTAAAGCCACAGGTAATAGCTGGATACCCCAGGTCACTGAGTTTGAAAGTTGCATCCAGGTGAAAAATCAAGAAGTTCTCCTTCTGCTGTAGCGCCAGAATAGCTTGCATGAGTTTCAGACTGGCTATACCCAAAAATAAAGGTTCATCGTCCTCGCCATTACCCACAATCAGGAATTCACTTTCGTCCTGTCGAATTCCAAAACCGAACGCCGACTCTGGGTCAATATTGGCCCTGAATGCTTCGAAATGACCAGCTCGCGTGACTTGAGTATTGAGTTCTTCGACCCGTACAGAAATCGATTGTAACGAGCGTTTCGCTAGACCTGAGCGCATGATGGAAATCCAAGCGCTGGGGACAGAAGGTCTAGTGCTCGCAGAAGCTTACTCCATATTAAGCGTGGTGGTATTGCGCTCTCATCCATGCGTTGGAAGTACTCCCGCATTTCAGGAGTAACGCGTGGGGGTGGCCCTACAGCACACGGCGTATCGCCTGGTAAATGCTTCTCAGTGCTCTCGAGGACGACCCACGTCGACGAGATTTCGCAGTGTTGAACTTTCCATTGCACTGCTCACTTCTTCGGCAACCCGATCCTGCGCAAGTCGGACTCTTACATTGCAGGCGGCGCTCGGCCATTTTGTGGACGCCTGCGCAAATGCTGCACCATTTTGTTCTCACTCAAAAAAATGGTCGAGCAGCAAAAATGATGCCATCGGTACTTGACGAAGTCGGACTCGACATGCGGCTCGGCACGCTTGGTCCAGATGAGTTTGGGGGGAATCGTGCAGACGTTTGGGTGGTGGTCCGGCCGAAGCGTATCTGACCCTTGAGGCTGAGGTTCAGAATTATTGGCCAGACGGAGTTGTAGAGACAAATTCAGCGTTAAGGGTTTTTATAATCCTACATATTTGGTCTTGAGCACAAATAAAAGCTGTGCTTATGTAACGGGGTACAATCCACTGTGCCCCAGGTTACATAAAGAGTGACCCGTCACTCTTGTGGACACCTGGTACACGGTACCAGGTGCTCTCGGAGCCAGTTAGAGCATGACTACTTAGCTCCACTATAGGTAACCTCTAGTTTGTATGGAATCCAAGCTAACCTTATTTATAAATACATCAGTCCTAAATCTACTCTTCTAAGTAGCAAACCGTTCCCTTTGAGGCCGGGAACACGTGAACTAACGTTCACTCGGGTAGTTAATATCCTTAAGCACTTCCTCTGTGCAAGGAGCTTTGTGACCCCGTAACACTTGGTAGCACTCGTAGTTAATCCAACACCATCGCAGGTAGATTGAACTACCTGAATCCGCTGTGCGCTCAGCGTTTGAGCCACGATGGACCGATGCGAGTTTCCTCGCCTGAACGACTCACAGTACGAGTCTGTTCGGAAGATGGGAGGCATCTTTGGACAAGTTGTCCTTCGCAGCTTGGCGGCGGCGACGCCTGTCGAGCAACAAGAACGCGTGACTGCGTTTGAGACCTACGAGCGTGGTCTCATCGCTCACGGCCGCGGGAGTTTGGCGGCCTCGATGGCCGCTCCCCAGGCAACCAGGCCTAAGCCGGTATGGCTGAAGGTCCCCGCGTTTGAGGGGAAGGAAGGAGAGAACCTTCACTTCTGGGTCCGTGAGGTGGAGATCGCCATGAAGGCGGGTCTCATCTCGGACGAGCCAGTTCGGGTGGCGTTTGACCTGTACAATCTTGGTGGACGTGCCAAGCACTGGGCATACACCAGGGAGACGACTTCTCCTTGATGCTTTGCATCCTGAGCTCAGCTGTGTGAGCAGCTTCAAACCGCGTTCCTACCGGCGAACAATGTGTTCCGCCTCCGCTAATGCTTTCTCGCATGTAAGCAAGGTAAACGTGAGCTGCAGGGGTACGCGCAAGAGATGCGCACGTTGGTGGCATCCATGTCAGGGACTCCTCTGCCTGAAGACGTCAGCACAACAGTCTTCATGGACGGCCGGAAGGTCGGTCCTGCTCTCACCCAGCTATTCCGGGTGCAAGCGACAACTATGGAGGAGGCGATTCGAATCGCCCTCCTAGAAGGGTACAGCCACAAGCAGGCTGGTACTCCTCGGGAAGAGGAACATCGCCACGATGAGAATGGCGTTCCTCTGGAGGCGGAGCATCGCAGCAATGACGCTGTTGCTCCTGCTGTCACGCAACCCGTTGATACTGATGCGCACAGCGAGCCCGAACCCATGGACTTAAGCTCAGCCGAGAGCTTGGTCCACTGCTACGGATGCGGCGGACATGGACACTACCAGCGTGTGTGTCCCTCGCCAGACCTCGGGAAGAGGACAGCCCGTGGACCCCAGGTCCAGTGGCGCAGGCCTCGGCCAGGTGGACGAAGACTCCCCGGCCACCAGTAGAGGCAGTATGCCCTACTGAAGAGCGCTAAGCCTTCGTGATGGGTGTGCAGGCTGTGCGCACCACGGGACTTAGCCCAGAGAGACGCTGTTCTCTCAAACCGGTGAAGGGCAGTGATGGGCTGCTGGTAGTGCACTCGCTGTACGGGGTACGGTACCCCTTGAACGTTTGAAGGGTTCTAGGGCGTTGATACGCCGCCGGAACGTCGCTTGGCATAGCGACCCCGACTGCACTCTATGTCAGAGTGGCTGGTCCTTGGTGGACTAGCCTTTGGTACGGTGAAGGAAGTACATTAACAGACCTGAACGTTTGGTTCGATGAACTCGCGCACGGCGGTGTCGCTCGCAGTTCTCGCCATGAACAACATGGCGGTGCCGAACATAAAGCACAGTCCGGTCTTTGGTGTGGCAAGGCCGAGAAGGGCCTACCAGTCCAGTGTATGACGGAGCATTAGTGAGTCATGTTCCCACCTCCGTCGGGTCTGGGACGTCTGATACAGACCGCCAGGACGCAGAATCGTCACGGGGTTGTCAACGCGCCCACGGCTATGCGTACAGCAAGGCCATGCTCCGCTGCGGCAATGCCACGGGCGTGGGCCTTTTGCCCGGCGTGTGGACCTGCTAGACCAGCAGCGTCCAACGCCGAAGGTTGTCGCGCCGTACGGGCTTCGACAGTGATTATGCCTTTAAGCGCTAACCAGGTGGGTAACTTAGGACCACACGGTCGCCCCAACCTTAACTGAAGAGGAAGGCGCTGAATGCGCTTCCTGTGTGGATAACACAGTAACCCCCCCCCCCCCCCCCCCCCCCCCCCGCTGTCGCCCAGACTATATCTGAAGAGGAAGGCACTGATCATGCTTCCTGTGTGGGTAACACAGTACCACACGCAGTCGCCCAGACTATAACGGATGCGGAAGGCATTGTCCATCCTTCCTGTGTGAGTAACACAGTGCCACACGAGGTCTCGAGTGCCTCTGATGTCGTCAACGAGACATTACGACGTGGGTAACGAAGTGCCACGTCACGTTAGCCGCCGCAAGTCGGGTCTGAACCTTGTTCCGGCCGACGTCGGTTCAAGCGACTCGGCGTTCAGGGCCCAGACTCCTCTGACTCGGTCGGTGGACACCAACTCTGTCCGATGTGTGTGCGGGTCTGCCACGTTAGCTGATCCTAACACCGAAGGTCGTCGCGCCGTATGCGCTTCGACAGTGGTGGTGCCGAAGGGCATTCACCAGGTGGGTAACATAGGTCCACATTGCGAGTAACAAGTTCCGCAAGCAGCGAAGCTGCTTAAGGAGACCGACATTCGGTGCTCCGAGCGTGGGTAACAAAGTTCCACGCAAGGTCACTCATACCATAACTGATCAGGAAGTCGCTGTATGCGCTTCCGGTGTGGGTAACAGAGTTTCACACAACCAAGGTGGGTAACAGTGTTCCACACCTAAGGCGGGTAACATAGCTCCGCCCACAGAGCTATTGGATCGAGGCGCGAGGCTGTCTTGGTCTCGCCAGACGTGAGCAACTCGCTCGACGTCAAGTCGCGCAGACTCAAACTGCTGACGCATAAGCTGGGTGCCTTCGGGCGACACGGCCGACGCGGTCGTCCATACCGACACAGTGCACAGGGCGGAGAGTCGTCGCACCTGCCAGTGGCTATCAGAAGCCACGAGAGACTCAGTAGTCTCGAGGTTAAGTGGGGGAGAGGCTCGGAAATACCTTTCCTCCCTGACTTTCCACGAGGCAGGTAGTCGTCGTGCTGCCAGTGGCTATCACAAGCCACGAGAGACTCAATAGTCTCAAGTGTAAGTGGGGGAGAGGCTCGTAAATACCTTTCCTCCCTGGTCTTGAGGTAAGATCAAGTTCCTTACGGAACCAGGCGTCGATGTATATCGACTGCAGGCTGGAGGCGAACAGCCGGGCTGGCGTTGCAGTAGCTCTAGCCGAACAAGACATAGTGACGAAGAAAGCCACTGGCGCAAGGTGCCTCGGAATCGCTGAACGAATCAGCAGTGTTGGGGTTGCAAGCAACCACACACAAGGCGAAGCGCGAGCCTAGTGCAATCACCGCACTGGCCCCTTGGTCATGACGGACCTGTCGAGTAGGGTGAACGGAACGTCTCACCCGCCGACAAAGCCGTTGCGGTACGTGATGTACGCAACGCGCCGGGTATAATGGTCCGTGGAGCCATAACCCAAGTGTGGTGCACGATTGCACACACAACTGACCAGGTGGTGGTCGAGGCAAGGCACGCAGTCGTAACTGGTGCCGCGCCGAGCATGACACCATGGTGATGGCAGCTTGCCTCACCATGGATTGGTACCCGTGAGTACTCGGTGTCAATGCCAGACACCAACGCCGCAGTGGCATGGTGGTGATATATGCCCCACCACGGTCGAGTACCATCAAGGTACATGGTTTCTGTGACAGACACTGGTATAGGTGCAAAGGATATGCACCATACCACGACCCGATGCGCTCTGGACGCTGTGAGTCAACGCACGTACCGTGCATCGGCACTGGCTGCTGCCGAGCAGCCTGCCAGGAGTTCCACGTAATGAACTCGTCGTGCATGACACACATGATGTAACGGGGTTACATAGTGTGGAACACACAGGGGTACGATGTACCCGGAGAGTTAACAAACCCTCAGTACATAAGTTGGAGAGTTAACAAGGTCTCTCAGTACGTTGGCTGAAAGCCACACGTTATGCATTTGATTTGGTTTAACTATGCTAGATAGTTAAACAGATACATTTACCCCTAGGCGGCTTGGCCGCAATAATAGTAAATAAAGGACTTCTGGTTTTGAAGCATAAAAGCTAAGGTATTAACTTTGAGCCCTGGTCTTGGGCTGTAAGTGTCCTTTGGATAAGGGACTTAGTATAAGCGACTCTTTGAGTCAAACGTCTTCATCTGACGCTAAAGCTACGGCGGCCCCGCTGCACATGACGTGCACGGAGCACGTATCGTAGCTGTGGTACGTGACGTACACAGCGTACCTCGTGTACAGGCCCATGGACCTGTACACTGTGCTTGCGCATGCGTCGTGCATGATGTGAGCACCGGCCATGAGTTTGTTCAGGCGACAGCACAGCAGAAGCTGTTGCCGCCAAACATGGCAGCCTTGTGGTGGGCGTACCGCACCAAAAGTTAGTACCGTATGGTACATGGTGTCGATGGAAGACACCTACACCACGGTTGTGTACCGTCACGGTACACGGTGTCGATGAAGGACACCTACACGCCGTTGGTATGGTGACCAAGACGCGAAGAGAGCGTGGCAGAAGCTCCGCTCGCAAGGATGGATCCTTGCTGGAGCCAAAGGCATGGCCCGAGGTGAGGTGAGAGCTCCCCTAGTGCTGGGAAGGTGTTGCCCTTCTCGGGGCCGTCCCTCGCGGGCGACACCATGCTCCGGACGCGTTCGCGAGGACTGTCGTGTCCTCTGGTGCGAACTGTGGGCGAATGCCACACGTTTGGATGATATTGCACCCTGTGCCAAAGCACTGTACGCGCGCTAGCGCAGGCGCTAAGGCAGTTCTGAGTGTAGGCTTTCCGGCCAACACAGTTGTGAGCATAGGGATGCAAACCCCAGTGAGCTTTGGCAGCACAAGTCACTGTGGGTGTGACTGAGAGCCGCGCCAGTCTCGTGGCTGCTCAGTGTGAGAATTCACCTTTTGATGTTTTAATTCTCTCACTTCTGATTGGAGAATCAGTTGTGATTGGAGAATCAGGTGATTCTCAGTTAAGTGCGGGAGGATGTAACGGGGTACTGCCCCAGGTTACATAAAGAGTGACCCGTCACTCTTGTGGACACCTGGTACACGATGCTAGGTGCTCTCGGAGCCAGTCAGAGCATAACGACTTAGCTCCACTAAAGGTAACCTCTAGTTTCTATGAGACCCAACCTTATCTTACTTATAAATACATCAGTCTTAAATCTACTCTTCTATGAAGCAAACCGTTCCCAATGAAGCCGGGAACACGCGGACTAACGTTCACTCGGGTAGTTAATATCCTTAAGCACTTCCTCTGTGCAAGGTGCTGTGTGACCCCGTCACAGTCAGTAGGACGATTAACTGTAGTTTCTGCTTCAGTAATTGGTTGGTTGCGGCTACTGCTGTAATGTTACACTTTGCAAAAACATATGGATTCTTTTGAAGGGCGATCTGTGGGGGTTCTGTGATTATCGTGTCCCTATTATACTGAAAAATATGTATCAATATCGATTGTCAAGATTGCAATTGTCGATTGTTCGAGAAATGGACATACATCAATATACAATCTCACAGCACTGCCCCCCAGTTCACAAGGTCTTCTTTACTCTTCACATTCACTTAAAGGCACAATAAACAAATCTTTTCTCCAGAGAAAGAAGCTCTGTATGCATTTATGGGGCAAGCACTGTGATCCCATATCTAATCCTTATTGACGCTCCTTCTTCCTTTTCCTTTATAGCCTAAAGATGTTACTAGAAGTAAGGAAGTTGCGGCGTACACCAAAATGATATCCCAGTCTCCGCATTGCCCTAGCACTAGGAATACCTGCAATGGTATGGGTAGATGATTTCACGGTACGGCAGCATACTACCCGACCGGAAAAATTATCATAATCGGTTCACAAAAACATAAGTTGAAAATTTAATTTTTGTACTATAGGAAACAACGAACATGTATTCTAATGCCGCATAAGCCAGCTAGCAATCATTGTTGCCCGATCCTTAAACTGTCAAATTTTTAAGCTTCTTCGTGCAATGCGCGACTTTGATATTAACTGTAAACCGATTAACGGCAGTGTCCATGTCAGACTGGCACAGAAGTTTGACAATGTAAAAAAGCGATAGTCCGGTTGTAAACTCTAAGAATAGGTTTGTGAAAGGTGATCACTTGAAAAGTTTGGTACTGGGCGAGATGTGCATAACATATTACACTCGCAGACAGAGTAGTAGGCGACGTGATCATCAAACGGACGTGTATTCCTACTAAGTACTTCTTAGTGGTAGGTCCAAATGATGACGATGTTCGTACTGGAGAGGGTCCTTGAATCCTTGTAAACTGCCTCGGTGTCGTACCTTCACTTGAGTAGGCATCTACCGACCTATAATGTGTCTAGGATCAATCCCCTGGTCCAACATACCCTCGTATCTTCTTCTAGCCAGTGCATCATTCTCTCGTTTCGTGCTCTCCTTCCACGATTCTTCATCTTAGAGGGAATCTTTTTCAGATATGCCCCAAGTCTTTGAAAGATTCTTTCTTCGTCGGTCTCGTTATCGAAGGCCGAGTCCTTTTCGACGCGGCGGAGAAGCCGTCCATTATTCGCTTCTGGTACGCCGCTGATACCAGCCGACGGCACATTTGCGATCGTGGCCTGGTTAGAGTCCTTCGTAGTTAGGGCGGCGTTACTGACATGGAAGGTGGCCGCAACGATCACTGAGAGGATGAAGATTAGGCGCATGTTCGCAAGTGTCGAGTAATTCAGCTATATGTTTGTCTGAAAGGAAGAAGATTCAGGAATGCCGTGAGGTTTGTGGATGGCACGCTCAAGATTCTGTTAAATAATATCAATACAACAATACAACGTAACTTGAGTTGGCAATTGGCTCAGCATACTAAGTACGTTATTTAGAAAGCTAGGTTGACCGGTATTTTCCCTCTATCTGTGCATGGAATGGTCTACCAAAGCCATACGGCTGCAGCTCACGATCTTCTAATTCTGGATTTTAATTTATTAGTAAGCTTTGTTTTGGAAAAGGGCGAGAGTTGCAGAAGCCAAAACTTAATTTTGAATTGTATTTTATAATAGTCGAGAAAGGGCTGACCTTTACTGATTCCTACTGTTTATCGTACTACCCCCTTATAGGCTGTGGAGTGACGGAACGAGCATTAGTCTTATTAATTATGAACAGGTATACTAGTACGAATATTTGAATTTCAGCTGCATGCACGTCGTGGGTTCGCGATTCCGTACAAAATACAGATTACGCGGAGGGATGGGGTGGCGTATTCAGTGACGGAATACGCCACCCTATCCCTCCGCGTAATCGCAGTGATCGCCGACAGTGAAAATACGCCACCGAACACACAACACATGTACATGTACTATCAACGGTGTATTTTATTTTTGTAATGTTGTGGCGACAGAGTAACGCGGTGACGGTCGAGGCTAGCCACTCCATTATCGAAATGAAGGTACAACTATGAGCTCTTGAGCACACACGACAAATCATTAATCGAGTTTACAAAACACATTTAATAGTCAACACCAACGTAAGGCATAATTTGCAAAGGGTCGATCAATAATACCGGTACTGGAGGGGCCCCCTATGATATAAAAATGGACGTGAGTAATTTGCTAGACTGACAAGCCGACTATACCGGTACAATTAAACTCCCCAACATGTATAAAATGGACTTTATTTCTAATCCCAGACACAGCGCCTTGCCGAGTAGGACTTAGAGGCCAAAGAGGGGCAGCCCCCCCCCCCTCCAGCGCAGCGCAGAAAACGAGGAGAGGCCGGGCCCACGGCTATTATTAATAGTCCGCAGACGATTGCGAACGCGCTAGTGTCCTACTTTTACTCCAATTTAACCGTACTATACCATTTGTAGACGTATAAAAGGCGATGCTATGTTTCCTCAGTCGGGCAAAATAACGATTGCCTATAATACATGTTGGGCTTAGAAAGTCAAATCCCTAGAAAGAGAAGGCCGGTTGCAGGATAACATGTGCACTTCAAAGAAAAGAAGAGAAGTTGAACGAAGCACTAAGAAGCGCTATAAAGCACCGCAAGATTTTATACCAATAATTCGCTGACTTTTAATTGTGACTGACACTGCTGAGTACTTCATAGTACACTAGTTATGCTCACTAAAAAGAACTGAAGTAGTTGAACCTAAATATATCTATGGTTTATAAAGATCCGTGTTTTAATTATTTGTTTTATTTTATGCAGATGACGCCGGTACTCAAAGATCCGTATTACACGCAGGACCAAGCGTCTCTATTCCAGCTCACCAAAGTACTACCCGAATAATGCGCAGGAAGTCAGGTTAATACTTCTTCTATTAAAAGTGTTCTGAGATTGCATTCCATGACTCGTGTTGTGGCAAATTTCTCCGCATTATCATAAATCACTGCCCTTACATGCAGATATTGGGTAATTCCTGAAATCGCATTTTACTTTTACTACGCGTATTCGTCCATGTTGCATTAGCGATTTCGCTCGACGCTGTTGCCCCTACGAAGAAAAATAGTACGAGCAGATCCTTATGCGGTTTCGAGTTCGGGGCTGATCACTGTGTACATGAGATTTGTCAAAATCTCCAAAGTACGATATCAAATCGTTAGATTAGATTATCAAAAAGAAAAACAGAGGACAAAACAGTGATGGCGATCACACGGTTTGTTCTTTAAAGGGTTAGGGGCTCGATTGTTAAACGTGCCATCATCATGAAACCAAGAAACGATAAAACGACAGAGAGCCAAAATGATAAATACTTTCATAATGAAAAGCCGTCACTTGCTGGACCTTTTCACTCTAGATAGTGAACTTCACATCAGTTTTGCAGGGATTTAATCCATGCAAATATTAGGTACAGGAATTTGTCCCTCCTCCGACCAGATGGCGTCGTTCACACAACCATCATCCTTCATTGTTTGTTCTGTTTGATAAATCAGGCAACACTGGACCAAACTCGGTCAAATTTAATACCCTTCTGTATTGATAAAGAAACAATTATTGTTTATCAAGACCACACGTCAGTGGAGCTCTACCAAAACCTGCACAAACTCGATTTTTGCGTCTGACATAGCTCTGACGTATTTGTTGTCACAAATCAGTAGTAAAATGTTGAGACGTAGTTCTATCTCCACAAAATGTGTCGACGCAAAATCTTTGTACCTCATTTCTGGTACAGCTATCAGTGTCCACTGCTAGTTACATCTGTTATGAGCCACCGCAATGTTGGAAGAGGACGGGGCTTCACTACGCCTCAAGTTGAACGTACGACCAAAGTGCATCACAAACAGGATCTCACGGATTCATTTAACGCTACTTTTACTATTACAGGCCTCTTATCTCTCGTTAAACAGTTTCTCCCGCTCGGATCACTCAATGGGATGATGTCCACTACGCTTACAATCGGAACCTTCCTGCTAAGTGGCCGCAGCGCGACTCAGAGTCGCTGTGTCGCAAATTCTACGCTTTGAATAACACTAAAAAGCCGACAGGTGAGTGAGTCGATTGTGTGCTGTAATACCATCGTCCATCCTTAAACGTATATAGGCGATCCATCGTGTCTACCGGAGATTCGACGAGCGAAACATGCCTTTAAAGAAATCGAGGGCAAGTGCAGTGTATCTCAACTAGCTTACAAGGTGTACCAGGGAGATTTTGCAGGATCAATGAGTGCTTCAACTGCTAGAACATTGCGATCAAAAGAATACATACAGCGCAGCCGTAGAAGCAGCAAAACATGCTTCTTTAAACGAGCCTTTAGGTGCTCGCACGCTAACACAAGCCGCTGGGGAGTGTCCCGAGCCATCAAAAGGGTGAATGGCCAGCAGCCAGCGGCCGCATACATGTACCTATAGCCTTAAATGTGTTGATTTTGATATGCTAGCTGACACAACACAAATTCGACATATATTTTAACACATTTCACTTTTAATTTTGTGTTTGTGATTGCATTTGTGTAAGAGTTCCAGTGTGTGCGTCGCAAAATATTTATGATTGGTGATTTTTTTCTCGCAATTGATACACGTAAAATTTGTCATTTCAGGAGCCACCCATTACATAAACACGGTACACGTATGCGCCTTATTTCCCAAGCAACAGGTTTTCAGAAAAAAATGTCACCGCGTATTTGGGTACCCAAACGTTTGGGCATCAAAGCACCCAAACGCAGATGGTGAACCCGGCTTTCATACCGTCACATGTACTGACAACAAAGGCGTTTTCATAAACTAACTGATAATAATGGGTTGTGAAAGGGCTGCAAAAGTGTTGCTGCTGCAAACTCCGTCTACTGATACGTGGGCCTCAGATAGGCTTTGACTTGGTTAATGTATGAACCAATACACTTTCCTGCTACAAATAAAGACTTGATACTTCCGAAATAAAATCGACTCTGTTTGTTTATTAGCTCCTACCGACTACTTTATTTTCCTAGTCTATCCTGATATACCTTGCACTGGTTCCTATAGCCATGTCGTCTGCTATGGCGTTATCCTTGAAGGGGCACCAGTCCGATCCTCCTGGGTCGACCCGATCGCGTATCAAACTGGTACTATCTCGACCGGTAAGCTAACGATTGTAGCGTGGTCTTATTATTGGTCGACGCGATCCACTGCAGCATGAGTGCACCCCCCGTACAACAATGGAGGTACTCTTGGTCACTTAACTTCATACATCATAGTCACCGAAAACAGTCCATCGATCAGATAGGTCACGTCTTGTTAGGTCACCATTAATTGGATCAGACTTCTCATTCTCCAAATGGCGGGAGCTTATCCACAAAAACAGTTCATTGGTCATATAGTACATTTTTCAGAACATGTTCGTTTGAAGTCCGTGGGTTGTCCCGTACCCGGGAACAAGGGGGTCATTATAGGCGTCACCCGACCGACAAGGATGACACGAGGTCCTGAGGACACTCCTCGTCGCGCAGTCCCGTCAGGTTGGTACCCGCTAGAATCGGCGGCTCGCATACCGACTGCCGAGCCCGTTAGCGTTGCCCTATAGAGAGGTCCCGGAGAGCTGAGACCCGTTCGACGTGGGACTAAGGCGCCTCGCGCAATCGGCTTACTTCCCAGAGCTTCCTGCTGTCACGAGGGCGGATGTCAGGCGAAGCGAACTTGTCCTTCAAGCGTAAGAGAAGCGGTGTTATGTATGCGAGGAAGGAAAGGTGTTAGACCACTCTTCCGGTTAGCTATTAGTCTTAAATTTTCCACCTTCTACTCAAGTGGAAGCTAAGTCAATAAAGAAACTTATATTCGTATTAAGTGTTTTTGTCTACCGTTTCGGCCACTGAACGAGACCGTACTCCTTGAACTGCCGCGGACTACCGACCCTTGGAGGTGGAGGTATACGACAATTGGTAGAGAAGCAGGGTAGTCTGCTCGCTGGAGAAGGTCTCGATTCAAGTGAAGACTCATTGAGGCCGTAAAAAGGAAACTACAACACGGAAGAGATGGCGTCTACAAACACCGGAGAAGACGTGGACAGCACCTCCAGAGGTGGAGAAGGTCAGACAGGAAGTCTACCTCCGTGGACAAGACCCAGTCTGTCGACAACGCAAGGCCGTCGTGAACCAAGCTGCCAATTGGCTTGGAGGGAACAGCTCGGGTACTGGGACTGAGCCGCCCGCGGACGCTTCGGGATCCGGGGCTCGTGGAAAGCGCCGACAGGAACGGTAACGTAGGGACCCCCCCCCCCCCTCCCCGCTAACGGCTCGGGTGAGGACTGCGCTCCCTTTGTACCAGGGTTTCACTATCTGGACCCCGACTACGTCGTATGGACAGGATTGCAACCCGTTCTTCGCTCTACCTGCGGTCCCTGAGAACAGTGGAAGTGCTTCCGCTGCGAGTGTTCCTCTGGGAACCACTAACGCTCCTCCTTGGAATCTCCAGCCTACTGGTGGCCTACAAGATGAAGTGGGGAACGCTCAAGCCGCGACTGCTCAAGCATCGCTGAGTGCTTCTACCCAGGCATCCGCTCCTACCGCCCGAGTCGCTACTCAGAGCCCTGGATCTCGAGCCCCAACTACAAATGGGATCGCATACGGGACCCCCTTCTGAAGAAATCGGAGCTTTCGGAGGAAACGGAGGGACTACTGCCTCTGTCGGAACTCACCAGAGTCTCGCGTATGGTAGCTACGAAAGTAACCCTTACTACGCTTCCCCGATGTATGGTAACACCCCTTCAATGGCTAATGGCCTGTATGGGATGCCCACGAACGTCCGGAACGCTATCCGTACGCTCCAACAGTTCTACTCGGAAGGAGCGTCTGTGGAATATGCTCGACCGTTCTGGGAAGCCTTCGAACGTGCAACTATCGGACTGGATGAGCCCCCCCCCCCCCCCCCCCCCCGACTCAGTGCTTTGCGTGAGTACTTAAAGAGCAAGGCCGGTGAAGAATGGTGGATGTACTCGCGCATCAATAGTTTTGAGGCCCTGATGATTCGGTTTCACAACAAGTTCATCAGTCAAACGCCGTTGCAGTTGATCGAAAACCTCAAGAACACTACGTGGTTCGGGGGGATGGCCACCGAATTATGGGGTGACATACTTTCACGCCTCTGCGATGACGCCCAGTACTACGATCCTCAAATGCGTTACCAGTATTTTTTGTCGGGACCCCGGAACCGGGACTGAAAAAATGTTCTCGCCACGACCATGATTGACTCAATCCCTGCGGCTATGGTCATGTTACTCCTCAAGAATACGCACCGCCCAGTCCAAGACGACTCCGAGTTCGATAATGTTCCTTCCCCTAGAACTTCCCACGAGAACGCTTTCATCGAACGCATGATGAACATGATGCAACAGACCCATAATCTACTCGCTCAACAACAGCAGCAGCAACTACAACAACAACAACAGTTTACGGAGCGTCCTATGGCTGCCTCCTATGCTACTCCTGCGATGAATGTGGATGCTGCGTACACTACGCCTGAGTAAGGCTCTTCCCAGCAGTATCAATCTCATGGAATGCTATCTGTTACGCCACTAAGGGGTGTTCGCATAGACCCGACATGCACACTCGCGATGGCCAAATCGTGTGTGGTCGTTGTCACACGCTAGGGTGTAGCCGGATTAACTGTCGTCGCCGCAAGGCCACCAGCCCTCACTGCAAGGAAGTGGGTCACATTGGTGCTGAGTGTGAGCGTGTTCCTCCCAGCCGATTCTGGAACAGTCAGCAGAGGAACGGTCGCAAGTGCTTCTTGTGCGATGAACCTGGTCACATGCTTGCTGAGTGTCCTCTGAAGACGTTACTGAAGGGACTCAGTGTTCCTGCAGCGACGGCGTCGGTACCCATCCAGGGACAAACGCCCAACGAGCAGTGATGGGGGCGAGAGGGGGAGGAAGGGAGTGTCGCTCCTTCCTCTTATCTATGGGTCGACAGAAATGGGAACACTTTGTACTCCGCGGAGGAGTCGACCGAAAGGTATGAGGTGTATCCTGTTGTGGGTAGAATGAGTTCCGCCTTGCCAAACAAAAGTGAAACGACTGTGAATGAGGAGTATAGGACGTGAGCGGAGGAGCAACTACCGCTTGTGAATGACGGAGGTGCTGAGCCCGTGTCGAACGGTGCGTCGGTGAACGCTGAAAATGCATTCGGCGGTTGGTGGATGGAAAAAGAGACGTTTGTGACGGAGGGAGGCTCGGACCCCGCGTGGAACGGTGCTTCGATAGCCACGAACATTGCCGAGCGTCGGCGTGCGAGCCTAGAAGTACTTACAAGAGAAAACCGATAAAATGAGGACGAAATAGTAAGAGAAGAACTAATCGAGGAAGGGGAAGCGGAGGGACCCCGACCTCGGGCGGCCGCGGCGGAACGAGATTACCCGACGACGCCAACCAACCACGATAATGTGGTTTCGAGAATACTAGAGCTTGATGAGGAGAGTGGTGACTGCGAAGAGCTACAAAATGAGTTACCCCAAGACGTGATAGAGGTGCTCGTCCCCACCCAAGAAGACTGTGGAACTACGGAAGCGAATATCTCAGTCTGGAGGGTGGAACCACGAGAGAGGGAGGAAGACGTGTCCCTTCCCGGAAGAGACGTCTCCCCCAAGGAAGCACTGACGGAGTCACCCTTCCTGGTCCCGTAAGGGATGAACTCGAGAAGGGGCCTTCGCTCGCGAGAGTATTCTCCGAAAAAGAACTGAACGCTTTGGAAGCCGGAGGACAATCCGGACTAGCTAATGAGAAGGAAGGATACGACAAGGAACTCGAAGATCGACTGTTCCCTCTTGACGAGGTAGATATAAAGAGTCGATTCACCGAGATCGCGGAGCGGTCGAAGGAGTTATATCTTGCCGACTTGAGTGTTCTACTCGCCATCCCGGACGAAATACTAGCGAGGACCCCATATTACTCCCCTGGTCGACTGTCCACTCCGCAGTACTGGCTGCAGTGGTACCAAGAGACGCTGACCTCGTCCAGTGAAGAGAAGCGTGCCAACCGTAGCTTCAAAGATGAACCCCCGGTCCTGATCAACTCCGTGACGTCGAGCGACTCGGATAACAGAGACGAAGGAGCCGGAACTTCGACGAAGCGGTTCTCGTGGCAAGACGTACCTAAGAAGGTGGTACTTTCCCGGTGTTAAATTACCTCCTCATCCAGTAGAAGTGTGTCTCGTAAACCCCTCAGATGGGAATGACAACATTGCTCTGGCTCTGGAAGGTTCTCCTGAATGCCCCCCGACCTCAGCCGAGCCGAGTACGGTTTGCTTGTTTCTCGAGGAATCGTACCTGAACCTTGGCGTGCAGTGGTGTGGCGAGATATGTACTTCCTCGTGAAGGCTGAAGCCCCGTGGCAGAAGCGGCAGAGGCGAAGGATGTGATGGCGAAGGAGCACGAGGTAACGCGTTGAAGGACGGCTCTCCGCCCCCTCCTGGGTACCTAGACTTCCTAACCAGGACCGATTAACTACTCGAGCGTCCCGTTGCTCCCTCCGACACGCGGTTGAGAAAGCTGCTTGACTAAGAACATCGCATACCTTTACGAGAAGAACGCTGATCAGCTACGCTTAAAGATCCTCGAGAGGCGTTTACCTTTCTGACTCTGTCTTGGAGGAGCCCTGATCCTAAGCCCTATTCTAAACGGAAGCAAGTCCGTTTCTAGTGTTCCTCTCTGTACAAAGACCGTACAAAAGCCCTCGGTTCTATCAGTTCGTCCCAAAACGAGGATCACGGACTGTACGGTTATGTTATTGTCGTCGCCGACGCCCCCGGGCCCAGACGCAAGCCGGGTCTAGTGGAAGTACCGAGTGCTGCAAGGAACCGGTCGGCTGAAGAAGAGGGCGAAGTCGTCCCCGGCGACAAGCGTGTGATCGGATCGGTGGGAGGTACGGAAGCTCTATCCTGGGGGTTTATCCGGAACCTCCCAGCGGAACTCCACATTGCTTCTGGGGCCGTAGCTTGCCTAGTGCACCAACGTGTCCTGATGCGCCTCGGCTTAGCTAGCTCCTCTCTCCTACCTTTCGCTGGTAGTCTGAACGGAGTATCCGGATCTACGCTCGTTATCAAAGGTGTTATCTACTTGCCCGTGACTTTGGGATCCGTCGAGAGGAAAATACCGTTTGCCGTCGTACATAAGCTGCACGTCGGCGCCATCCTAGGCACCAACGCACTCAAAGCCTTCAGAGCCGTGGTGGACTTAGATGAGAACTCAGTAACGCTGAAAGCCACGGGTGATGTGTTCCCCTCGGATCTCCTCAAGTGGAGGAATCTTACTTGTCGCGAATATCGTCTACAATCATTATCTGCCCTGGAGGACAAGCTATCATGATAGCGGATGTTCAGGGTCAAATAATCGACGGTACCACCGCTCTGGTAGAAGGCCTTGCCGCCTTGATAAACTCGATTAAGGTCGCTAGAGCTCTGTGTACGGTGCATAACGACTAAGGAATCGTGGAAGTGTGCAACCCCTCTGTTGAGGACGCTGTCGTCAATTGTGGTACCCGGTTGGCGGGTATCACGGTGATCCCCGAAATCGCGTCGCAACTCGGGACTACAATGAACGCTCAATACGGGGCTGCGAAGTCAGGCGGGGCCCAAACACTTGACTGAGAAGCACAAGACCGATGGGTACACTCAGACATTGACGCCGGTAGTACCACAGCCGAAGACGCAAAGCGAGTGCTCAAGGAGGAGCTCGAGGTCGACTTAGAAGAGGCCAAGCTGGAGAGCGAACAAAAAGGACTGTTCACGGAGTTCCTCCAACCGTTCAGGGATATGTTCGTCGAGACCTCGATCCGGACGCACTAGCCTACTTGAATTTGCGATCGACACTGATGACCATCAGCCAATAAAACAACCCCCCTACAGGGCGTCCAAGGTGGAAGGAGACATCATGGAGTCCGAAACACAAGAGTACTTGAGTCAAGAACTTATACGACCCTTGTCTAGTCCTTGGGCGAGTCCAGTGCTTATGGCCTGCAAGCCTGATGGAGGGATTCGGCTCTGCATCGACTATCGAAGGTTGAACGCCGTCTCTATTAAAGATTGCTATCCGATGCCGCCCATTGACGATATTTTGGACGTACTAGGGAATGCTAAACTGTTCTCTACGGCGGACATTGCGTCCGGCTACTGGAACGTCCCGATGGTGGCGGAGCGTGGAGAAGAAAGCCTTCACTTGCAAATATGGCCTCCTTGAGTGGCCGTGATGCCGGTTGGGCTGTGTAATGCAGTCCCTGCTTCGGGCTAATGGAGACTGTACTTGTCGACTTTAAGTAGAGGACTTGTCTAGTGTACCTCGATGACTGCGTGGTCTTCAGCGAAGATTTCCCTACTCACTTAATACGGCTAAAGCAAGGCTTGCAACACTTCAGAGCTGATAACTTCACACACAAGATGGAAAAGTGTAAGTGGGCTCATGACCAGGTAACGTTCTTGGGACACATCGTCGCTCATCTTATTCAACCCCGAGAAAGGCAAGTAGGTGATGAACGTGCTAAGCCCTGACGACTTGCCCACGATACGGCGTTCCTGGGTTTGACTAGCTACTTCAGACGGTACATTGCGGGGTACGCTGCCATATCGGCCCCGATCGAACGACTCAAGAGGAAAGGGGCCCGGTTGTATTGGAGCGACGACTATGAAGCCGCTTTCCTGCAGCTCAAGTGTAACTTAGTGGAACCCCATATCCTTGTGTATACTGACTTCTCGAAGCGTTTCCACCTCTGTGTGGATTCATCCTAAATCACCGTGGGGGCGTGCCGGATGCAAACCGTGGACGGGCGCATGAGGGTCGTAGCCTATGCGAGCTTGCTGTTGGTTTGTTCTTCGAACTGGGTCCACAAGGAGGACGGCACCTCGGAAATCGAGTGTTAGAGCATTGTATGGGTCACGCGCAAGTTCGCTGCTACTTGGATCACTGTGAGCTACGCCCGTACACTGTTTACAAAGCCTTGACGTGGGTCTTCAACGAAACGAACCGCACTCGTTACTCTAAGCTGGCTAGGTGGGCCATGGAACTATATCAGCTACGTTTCAAGGTGTTCCACAAGCCCGGTACTTCTATGGGTCACGTGGATGGTCTATCGAGACTTTAGCCCAAACCATAAACGCTATCTCTATGGCGGAGCTACTCAATGATGCTGACGAGTCCTCCTCTAGTATTGTCGAAGTCGGGGGGGGGGGGGGGGGGGGGGGGGCTCTCGACTCGCCTCTCGGGTACTTCGGACTGGAACGGCTGCTCCATCGTTCTTGGAAATGATTCAAACGATTGACGGTAATTGTCACTACTCGGTTTGGGTGGGTAGGATTAGCCACTCGATAGGAGTTCTCCTCCACAGTTCCGATCACACGGGAAGGGCCATGCCAAGAGAATGCGAGCTTCTTCGTGGTCCTCTCTCCGCGGTGCGCTCGGAAGTATTGATAGACCCACACAGGTTCGCCCTCTTTGAACTTTACCGATATCCGGTTACCCAGTCGTTGCACGTGCCTACCCTAGGCCTTCAAGGGTTGGCGCACCACCAGACGTCTTATATCTCGTAGCGACAGGAATAGTTTCCGGCGGTAACTAGCGACTTCCTTACGCTTCCATTCGTTGTTCGTGTTAAGGAACGCGAGGTGCAGGGGTAATACTGGGTCTCGGTCATAAAGGCTGAAGAATGGGGAGTCTTCGAGAGCCTCGTGGTAAGACGAACGGTACGCAAACAGTATCCGAGGTAGATACAAGCTCAAGTCGCTCTGCGCTTCGTTGCCATACATCTTAAGCATTCCAATCATGGTACCTATGAACTGTTCGACCAGGCCCTGAGGCTGAGGGTGGTAAGCAGCGCAAAAAAAAAACTTCTTAATATCAGCGTTTCGTAGAAGGACCGAGCTAAACCCGATATGAAGTTGGAGCCTTGGTCACTCAACAGTTTCTCGGGGACTCCGTGTCGCGAGATTACTTGGCTCACCATCATTTCCACAAACGTTACTGTGTCTAAGCGTGCCACGGGGAGCGCCTCGATCCATCGAGTAAAGTAGTCGGCGGAGCCTAGTATGAGCTTGTTACCTCGAGGGGTAACTACCAGGGGACCTATTACATCCACCACTAGTATCGAGAAGGGTCCAGACAGTTCTTGCACGGGCATTCGCTGCATCAGGCCGTTCCTCCAAGGGTGATAACCTTTACCAATGCCACATACAGTACATTCCCGGACGTACTCGGCTACATCCTTCTTCCAGCCGTGCAAGTAAGCATGCTTACGTACCTTGTCGAGTGTCATTAACACTCTAACATGCGCAGCGAGCACAACCTTATGACAGTGATGTAGTACGGCTGAAATGAACGGCAGGGGGATCACGGGTACTTCTAGGGTTGACGCGGGCCCGGATCGAGTCTTTAAGTGCACGCGACGCATGAGTACTCCGTTCTTTACCGAGTAGTTAGGGGCCATCAGTAAGTCCTTTGTGCGCGGCTGAGTGTCGAGAGCTAGTGCTCTGTCACTTAGGAATGCTACCATAGCCTGGATCCAAGGAGTCGTCTTTTGTTCTTCCACGAAGCGTGTTTGTTGCGGTCCGAACACATCAACCGGGGACACCAAGAGTTGATCAGGTGTTCCTTCCTCGTCGGGCACCACTGAGCTAGCGTCATCAGCGTTTTCTAATAAAGCTCCCGAAGGGAGTAGGTGGTGCAGACGAGCCCCGTAACAGATGGCGACGGTCCTTTGGCGAAAGGATATATCCCTTCTATTAGCGTTGTGGAAAGACTCTTTATTGGAGGAGAAGAGACGGTCTTGACTGGGGCTTCCTGTTCAGTGATTGACATAATCGCTAGGCGCAAGGAGAACCGAGAAGACCCGTTCCTAGTGTTACTGGCCACTTATGAGACCTTACGGAGACCTCGGTTATATACTTACGCGGCTCTAATCAAAGCGTTCGAACAAACCCGTCGTAGGGAGGAGGACCTACCAGAATTACGTCGCAGCGCTAGGTTAGAAGCTGCAAACGCCACTGTAGACGAAGAAGAACTGCTCTTCTAAAAGAGAATAGTTGAAACGGACTGGTCGGTTGAGTTTGAGTAACTCTCGATCTATTCTTTTCGCGGGAAATGTTCAGAGGAATACTTCTTACATTGCTCTGTATATTTCGGATTTTGTGTAACGGATTGACTACCCTACTACCTGTCGAGAAGAAAACCCGCGATATTAAGAAGAGGGACAAGAGTGATAAAAACGACGAGGTAAATCGTGGGTGAAAGACAAAACGAAACATTAAAATGTTGGGGGCGATACTACTACATCTACCCCTGTCCGGACGGAACCGTTCTAGGCTCTTAGGATTCAAGAATTCGAGGGTGCCTTACAACTAAGCTACTATATCGGATTCCTTCGTCGGTGAAGTGGGAGTGGAGTGTTCACCCGGCGAGATCGACTTCTTCGGTGCCGATGGAGACCGTGACGACGAGCGTCTTCCAGGGGATACTACCTTCTTCGTCAACGAAAGCTGAACGCGTGCAAGTATCGTCCCGCGACGCTTTAACTGGGGAGCGAGTCGTTGTTTCGACTTCCGTGTGCTTAACAGGGGTGGATCTGTGCCCCTTCGCGTACGAATGTGATCTTGTCTTCTCGCGCCGTGACTCACCCTTACCACCCTTCGTGGTCGAAGGCTTAGCCGATGGCATCGGACGTGAAGCAGAATGCTCCACCGAGCGCGCCCGACGAGACTTCTTGCGCACAGGTGATCTCGACCGCGACCGCAGAGGTGAAACCGAAGCCGGAACATCGAACGTCTACGGGTCGACGACGACATTGAAGGTGTTATACGACTTTCAAGCAGCCGCCCCGACTTACTGGATTACGGTACCCTGACGCGTTCCCGTCCAGGTGACGAACGTCGAAGCTACAGTGGTTAACCTAATGAGGCAGTGTAGTAACTCCGGTCGCCGAGGACGGCAAACGCCAACTCGGGGAGGATATCCCCTACCCGGGAACGAGGGGGCCATTCCAGGCGTCAATCGACTGACAAGGATGGCCCCTGGTCCTGAGGCCACTCCTCGTCGCGCCGTCCCGTCAGGTTGGTACCCGCTAGACTCGGAGGCTCGCATACCCCCTATGGAGTCTGTTAGCGTTGCCCTATAGAGTGGACCCGGAACGCTGAGACCCGTTCTGTAATGGGCCCTCCCAAGTTACATATGTAGGTAGTTTTATAGGTTCTTTGTAGTGGTTCACACCATTATATAAGTAGGTAGATTTGCATTACAAAAGTAGGTACAGCAGCACACGAGTAGCGTGTGCTGAGCTGCCGTCACCCTATTGGTTGAAATATGGGGAGCCAGACCCATAATCAACCAATAAGGAGTTGACGTGTATTTGAGTGGTCAGGGCAAGCCGCCCTGGACCTAAATAAAAACAGAGTTGATTTTCCTTCACACTAAGTACTTGATTTCAGTATCACTGGACTTGTACGCTTCCTCATCACTACGTGTAAGCAAGTAACGGACACCCCAGGCCCGTTACACGTTCGACGTGGGACTAAGGCGCCTCGCGCAATCGGGTCCCTTCTCAGAGCTTCCTGCTGTCCTTCGAGGGCGGATGTCAGGTGAGCAGAACGCGTCCTTAAAGTGTAAGAGAAGCGGTGTCATGTATGCGAGGAAGGGAATGTGTTAGACCTCTCTTCCGGTTAGCTATTCGTCTTATAATGCCCATCTTCCACTCAAGCCAATTCAATAAAGAAACTTATATTCGTATTAAGTGTTATTATCTACCGTTCCGGCCACTGAACGAGATCGCACTCCCTGAACAGCCGCGGACTACGCGACCCTTGGAGTTGGAAGTATACGACAGGGTACACACCGGAATGTACCGTCGAAAACGAGTGAAACGCCGCTGTACATGATTATCTGACAAAGCTCTGGATGGGCCCAGCCAATTACCTGGTCAGGCTTGGTTATGGGGTCCGACCTTGGTCAAAAGATATGGAGCTGAAAAAGGATTAGTGCTGTCACTCCATCATGGATAGGGAAGGTACTTCGATCTTCCCAAGAAGGTAAGCCCCATAGTGCTTTGCAGGGCGCGGTAGACTCGACTCTTGCCCTGCTCTTCAGACGGCCCTTTTCTAGTCACGTCGTCATCCAGGTAAAACGCCAAGCTCCCTTGTTTCTACACCTCATCCACCAGTTAAGTCAAGTTGAGGACGGAGAGACTATCTACCCGCAGCTCAATTGTGTGTAGTCGATGCTTTCCGCACTTGTTTCGGGGGTAGGCTGCATGAAGGTGTGCACATTCACTAACTCGTATCCACTGACTGTTAATCGAATGGAAAGTCGAGCCTTTCCCCAGTATTACAGCAGCCGCTGCAGCGAAACACAGTCTTGAGGTGCGAACTACACGCTCTGGTGTATTTTAAGCTCACGTGAAAAAAATTTGGGGTCTTTTGTCTTTGATAACTTGCGCAAGGGCCTTTGGGGGGTCGGAGGGTCACGAGTCGCGTCATTGGGCCTTGTCATGACGTCTTCACGTCGCCAGGACGCAAGATGAATAGTGAGGTTAGCTTACGCCTTTAATATGCTGGGGGGAAAGAGGAGGGGCATAATATATTGTTAAGCATTGGTTCTGTTATGTACAGCTTCAAAGTTATTAGCGGGAGCTGGAGCTGCGATGTATGAGGGACTTACCGATAAATTCGGTGAATATCTCTACTCAATGGCGATGTATCGCTCCTGAATTGACCGAATTCTCTGAATATCATTTAAGCGCTCACTGACTTGCTACATATCGCGCGAAAGCACTTCCGCAAATTCTTCATGCTAACGACGATCTGTACGTCAGATCTGTTAATGTGACGATCCCTTAATACGCACGCCCTACGAGCCGAGCATACGCTCGAGTAGGTAATCTACCAGTTGTTTATGAGCTGCTGTTACCGGGCTGCGTGAGGCACGGTGCGAGAATCTCAACCAAAAGCCAACCAAGATGACGAAGAAAACAAACACGAGTGCCAAGAAGTTGCAGTTGCTGAATGATATTTCTACAATGTGACCTTAAGGAATATGCAGTGATTAAGAAAAACAATTTCTTCGTGATGCCGTTGTACGGCGCGCATTCGTAGAAGATATGCCCACCATGTTAACAGCAGTAGCAAAATCATGTGTGCACTGTTACAACCGAAATCATGGTGATTGGAGCTTTACAGTAACAAGCCGATCGGAATGAGCCGGCGTCCAAATTCAGGTACAGATATATAAAATTTCCAACTGGGTCAGTTTTACATCAGAAGAGGGGTCAGGTCACCTATTCTTCTTTAAGCAGCATTCACTGGGTGGTGTTACCTGCGGCCGCGACAGCCAGCATTCTTCTGTGGTTTGAGATGCTCACAGCATATTGGTTATAAGAGGTCAAATTATCTTTTTTGGAACAAGTAGTGCATTCATTTACATATGGGTACGCATGAGATCGCTCAAAGAGAGAATACCACCGCATTTTTCTGAGACATAATAAATAAAACAGACGATAGCAGGTCCACCAACTTACCGAAGACTGAAGAAAACGTGTTCTATCTGCGCGATGCCTTACTCATGAATCACATCAGAAGTAAATATTTTTTTGCTTAGGACGAGTGTCGTTCCTGGAGAAACTTTGAAATAAAATTCAGAGAACTTTACAAAAAAAGATAAATTATATAGTCCTGCAAAATAGCCAAGAACAGGCTACAACTTCAACAATTTTCATATCTGATGTAGATCGCATACATGGTAATTGTATCGCCGCCGGTATCCAGCATAAATCAATAATTTCTTTAGGCACGAATATAAAATCCAGCCCCTTTGAGAACTATAAAATGATTGTTTCAGATAGCAGTCGAGTTTATCTCTTAAGATTTGCATTTAGATGTCATTGAACCCAAGTAGAACCCGGCTATAGATATTTCAATGATCACACCTCGCTACGCTAACACTACACTAAAAGCGTTAATCATGACCTGGCCGGAGTTATCGCTTCGTAATGGTAACCTCCTGAGGCGGCGTTGGCGAAGCGTGATTGACTTTGTAAGCGGTGAGACGGTCCTCCAAACACCCGTAAAACTAGAGAGAAGCTCAGTGATACCGGTAAGATATAAACGATAAGTAATTGGTTCAGTATCACGAAGTGTGGGGTAGGAAATCCGGCTTGAGGCACTTAACCCCAAGGATGGGTCCTCTGAGGAATTACAAAAATATTGATATTTCGAGCCATACTTTCAGCGATCGACTTTGAGCCTCAGAGCTCACGGAATAATAAGTAACGCGGTGTAGCTACATATAGGCTAGGCCCCCTTAGTGTTGGGATTAGCGTCAGCAAGAACATCGAATGGACGACAGTCGAGATAAGTTGAAAAAGATCGACCTCGTAGGAGGTCGGACGGTCTTTCCTAGCTTCGATAAAACGCGGGGAAGTCGAGAATGCCCGAAAATCGAGCGAATGCCTCTTTCGTCGGTCGCATAAACGTTGGAGCAGGCAACACACATTGCTTCATTTGAGGTGGCATGTCAAGCGATGGCCAAAGCATCCGTGACTAGTATGTTAAGAAACAAACGTGCATAGTATGCAGTGAGACCCGAAGTGGCAAATGGGGTTAATAAAATCGCGACCCCGCAGATCCTGAAAGTACGAGAGGACAAAGCGTCAAGGATTTGCTATCTCACAAATGGTAAGCAAGCATGGTTCATGTTAAAGCAGACCGTAAGTGTAACGGGGTTACATAATTTGGAGCCCACAGGGGTACGGAGAACCCGGAGAGCTAACAAACGCTCAGTACATAAGTTGGAGAGCTAACAAGGTCTCTCAGTACCTAGGCCGAAAGCCACACGTTATTTATTTGATTAGGTTTAACTATGCTATATAGTTAAGCAGATACATTTACCTCGAGGCGGCTTGGTCGCAATAATAGTAAATAAAACAATTCTTGTTTTGAAGCATAAAAGTTAGGGTATTAACTTTGAGCCCTGGTCGTGGGCTGAAAGTGTCCTTCAGATGAGGAACTTAGTGTTAGTGACTCTTTGAGTCAAACATCTTCCTTTGACGCTACATCTAGGCAGCTCCGCTACACTTGGTAGCATTTGTAGCCAATCCCGCTGCTGAGTCGGCTGACCATATCCTCTCCGAGGATCGAACACCACGTGTTCGCGAATATGCCCCCGGCGCAGCAGGACGCGCTTACTAAGCTTATGGGCTTGCTTGGCCCTGAGGGTGTGGCTCATCTTGCGTTGCAAGTTCCAGAGGCGGTCACCGTCAGGCTGTAATCGCTCTCACGCTACGAGAACGCGCTCTTGTGCAATTTTGTCCTGAAAACAATGTCCCTATTTGTTTGAAGTTAATATACTGAAGTGTAAAAGTACCCGTCAGTTCTACTCGGACAAAATACCATAAAGATCATTCCATATTTTTTTATCTCATTCAAATTCATTCAACATTTCGGCAATTGGGGATGGCGGACGACGAGGACTCCACGACCTTACTGCTCTGTTTGAGCGAAGCGCTGGGAGTACGAAAGGGATGCGATGGATGCGCAAGATGAAGTGTTTCCGCTCCTTCTGAAGGAGGTCTGGAAGGTTGCCATGCGATCCCAGCACTATCTCACAGTGCAGTGCCTCGACAAGCCGGTGGAATCTGCCTGGATGGCGCTGTATACGGCTGGCAACGACAAGAACTTCTTGAATGTGACGAGTTTAACCCGGTACGAGGCGATTCCCTTTTTTAAATAAGCCGATGTATCGCTAACTTGCTACCGATACAGTACTGCGTTTGCTCAGTTGCTTGCTCGGTTTGGGCAATTCTACAGGATCCCACCACCGTCGTCGAGGGGGAGACCCCCAAAGCTCCAATACCTTCCGCAAGTGCTGGCTCTACTTCTGTGTTACTATGTGGGCTCCATGGAGAGCTCCACGCTATGTCTGTTGTTTGGAGTACCGCCTACCACACTGTCACGTACTCTGAGAAAAGCCGAAAAGGCGTTGGCGACGGCGTTGAAAGGCTACAGGCCTGCTCGGATCGCATGGCCATCACCCACTCGTCAAGTAGAGCTGGCTCGGATGGTAGAGGCCAGAGAACCCCTACTCAAACACACGTTTGGCTTTATCGACGGAAACAACCTCCGGGTGTGTTTACGGTGCTATTGGTGTTTATACTATTTGCTATCTAAAGCGTACTGATGCTATTGGCAGGTTATGCAGTCATCCAACCAGACCTTCATAACGCCATGTACAATGGCTAGCTTCATGCCGTATTTGTCACTGGAACAATCGGCTTTGCGGCAGATGGCCGCATCATCTGGAGCCGCCATAATTGCCCTGGTTCCTGGAATGATGCCGATACATCACTGGGTTTCCACAACACGCTTTTGGACCCCTCGTGCTACCCGGACACCCGCATGAACGTGGTCGCCGACTCTGCATTCCCGTGTTCAAATGAGCTGACCGGCTGCATTTTAACACAGCTAAAGGACGGAGATATTGATCGGATCTTCACCTCTCTACGGAGTGCTGCCAGGACAATGCACAACGCTATAACCTCCGTGCGCCAGGCCGCGGAGTGGGGAATGGGCAGCATCCAGAAGGTGTACAGTCGCCTCAACCTCCCTCTGCCCTACGACCCTGATCTCCGCGGTCTACAAATTAGCAACATGTTTCGCTAGGCTAATTACAGGGTAAGAACCGTTGGTATTTTTCAAATCCGAACCACCTTCAGCGGCGAAATGGAGATGACAATTTGAACACGTACGTTTTGGCTGTATTAGTTGAGTTAACCGAGGCTTACATGAAATCGAACGCTACGTATGAAGGGACCTCGTTGTGATCTGTTTGCTCCGGGTTTTGTCAGAGCTCTATAACACAGCACTTGCCAAGGAGCGTCTCGATCGTATCCATGAACATCTCTCGGCGCAAGGATGAGCGTCCTTCCAGCTAGGGTTTCTTCGTCAAGGCTACAATAAGCATCGCCAGCTCTTGGGTGCGTGCACGAGCATCCTCACGGTCATGCCGAGTCCGTTCATCTCTCCACATTCTCCTGGCGGCGACGCTCTTCAGCCTCCTTCTTCTCATCTCCGTAGCGCTCTTCACGGGCGGAAAGTTTATCGCGGCGGCGCTTTTCTTCATCGCACGGCGGGCATCTGCTTTCGCCTCGTTTTCCTCGCGAAGGAGAAGCATTATCTCCATCATGCCCCCCCCCCCCCCCCCCCCCCCCCCCCAGGCTTGACGAAGCAGTCTGTATCGAGGCCATCTTCTGCCTGAGCGTGTCCGTTGCTTTTACGGCTCTGACACGCTTTGCTTTTGCAAAGCTGGCCTCGTGACTCTCCAGATCAACGTCGTCGGTGGACCACTTCGACTCCAGAATTGAGCGAAATGCGCGTAAATCGCCTCCTCTAAGGCGGTTGAACGTGGACTGTATCGTGTGATACCACGAGGTCCTGAACCTTCTCGAGCGCCCAGACGGTGTCCTTCTTTGGGCTTCGCGGACTTTGGCTTGGCCGTTTTGGTGGCTGGGGCCTTCTTTGACTTGCGTAGCCCCGCCGAGCGAACCGTACGCATTGTTGCTGTTCCCGGAGCTGTGTCGAGCAGGGTGAGTGGTGCTAAAGCCCCCATGCCCTCCACCCCAACGCGAACACCAAAAGGCGATTGCGTGTTGGCCGGTATGGTGGCCGCATTTAGCTTGTTGAAAGCATGAGCAATGTGCCACTTGCCGTTCGGCTTTCGGACACAGAACGTGGGTGTCGAGCTGGAGGCGTACACGCACGTACCATCCCTGCCTTGGGCTTCGCACGGAAGAATGCGTCATGACGTCACTCGGCTCTCTTGGCAAAGGCCATTGGCTTGTCACGCAGTATTTGGTTCCAGGAACCAGGTCAATCTCATGACACACACCTCGATCGAGAGGCAGGCCTGGCGGTGGGTCTTTCGAAACAACGTCCCCCTACTCCTTCGTCACAGGGTAGAAGGGATCCGAAGGATCTTTTAGGATCGCGGATATAGTTGTTGCACTCAGCGCCTTCATAGTGCCCTCTAGGACCGCGTCGTCCACGACGGATGAGGTGTTCAGCTCCTCCTTAGCTCAGCAGAACCGCCTTGGCTAGCTTGCATGCCTTCAAGGTTTCGTCAAACTCGGCAATGGACATCTCGTCCAGCTCTAGCAGAGCATCTACAACGGGCAGAGTGTCAAGGCTAATGTCGCCTTCGTCCTCCCCCGTCACCCCGCTCACGAGTGTGTACAGCTGTTCCCAGCAATCCCGTGGGCCCTCACCGCTCGTCACGCTGGATACCTCGTCCGAAATCGAAAACGTCACAGACGCCCTGCGGTTTCTTCTTCTCTCTCTCCGCGACCGGAGCCGGCCGGATGAGGGCGGTGTGGCGATATCTCTATCACCACGACCGGGTGCAGTAGCAGCATCACTCCTCGAAGTGGAGATGGTGTCTCGCAAGACACTCAGCTGAGAGCCAAAAAGGCCTTAATCCTCACACATTGAACTAGGCGTCACTTCACCTGCATCTCCTGGGCCGCGCCCACGATGCCTCGACTCGCAGTCGACCACGGCCCTCGGGCCACGCAGCAATAGGTCATTGACCAGATCCGTACCACTCAGTGGATTACGCGCCACTCCGCGTTCGTCCTCACCAGGACCCAGCAGTTGGTCATTGAGCTGACCTGTATCGCTCATCGGATAACAAGTCGCACCACGTACGCCCTCAGGGCGAACGACAACCTCGCTGCTTACGCTTTCTGACATACAAATGTCCAGCACTACGGCCTCGGCCTCATGCTCACGCCAAAAGCGCTTGTGCTTCCTAAAAGAGGTGGGTTCATGACTCACCAAAGATCCACTAGGAGCAGGGTGCAACGAACCCTGCGCTTTCGCCTTCCAGTTGATCCATGGCTCATGGTCTTCCAGCCATGTCATGCAATGGATGAGATCATAACTCGCATCCAGGTCTAAGCCCAAGCAGCGTTCCACGCTATGGAAGCTCTCGAACTTCGCGCCAAGGTCGACAGAGACCTTCGACACAGTTACCAGTGTCCCCGTCGCGATACGGACAAAGTTCGTATCTTTCGTTGCCACTTCCAGTGCCTAAGCATACAGCTGACCCCCTTCCAGGGTGGAGCGACGGCGTAATTGTCCAAGGCTCCAGACTCTCCGTGGCTTTGCAGAGCCCTTCACGTTCATTTGAACAACCAGCAAGCCCGGTTTGCAATCACTTCTCGTAAGAGAGCTCAGCTCTCTTCGGGGCTGAGCCCCGCTGCCCTCTATGTACTCGAGGCTCAACAGAACTCAGCTCTTCTCCAGTAGGCTGCCCCGCGCTTACTGGGAGCTACCGTTTACCGCCGATGACCCGGAAGGTTGGATCGCTGGAGCCTCGCGGTTCTTTCGCAGAGGGCAATAGGCACTCAAGTTTTTTCCACAAAGCATCGGCGGATGCCGGCGCGCTGCTCAGCAGCAAGAAGCACCGCGTCTTCGTCTCCATCATAGCTGACGTCCATCATCCCCGGATCGCTCGAAGAGCTCGCGCTACCAGCGCTCCAACCAGGTCGAGCCAACATGAAGTTGTGCTCGGCATTCAATGCCACATCCACCGCCTCTTCGAAAGCGTTAGGCTGTACACAGAAATCTTCCGTTCGAGCTGCGCTTACACAAAGTCCCTCCATGAACACGGTCACGCTGACCTGTTCCGGAAGGGGGTCCGCCGCCATTCCGGCTATGAGGGCTCTCGGCTCTTCGATATGGTCCGATAACGCCTTCTTATCCTGCCGGGTGGCAAGAAACTTCGACCGGATACGGTACGCCTGGTTAGGCGGTGCGAACACGCGCGAACGCTATTGCTTCAGCTGATCCCAAGTAGAAAATGCAGTGTCAGCAGACGTGCCGCACGTTAGTGCCTATTCGCGAGCCCGACCCCCAAGCCTGAGAATAGCCAGCGCCATGCGCCGATGCTCAGACTGGAGCAGGGCCGATTCCATGGCCATCTCGACCTCACGGGCCCAGAGAAGGAGATTCTCTTCATCCTTCCCCTCGATGATTTTCACGCTCACCATGAGCGGTTTCAGTCTCATAGAGGCTTCACGCGTCATCGACGCTGCCGCAGTTGCGGCGCTCATCTTTTCTTGGACAAAGCATTTGTGGCAGACGTCACTTACGATATGCTGGCATATATCTTTTTTTAAGCCGCCTTATCACCTGCGGATATGGCGGGTACATAATACTATTTTGGTAGACGTCCAGTGGCCATTACAGCAAGATTTTGAAGGCATTCTTGGGCAGTCATGGCTTTCTCGTGAAAATCCCGACATCGACTGGTCTGCCCAAACTGTGTTATGGCGACGTCCTACTCGTCGTAATTTACCTCGAGAATGGACACCACCTCCTAGCAACGAGCCTACCATCGAGTACGTTGATGCCGAGGAGTTCAAACGTAATCTGAAGTCTGGAATGTACGCTGAAGTGTACCATCTCGATGTTGTGGCAGATAATGGCAAGGTGAAGCCTGATGCTGATGTTTCCAGCTTGATTCGAGAATTTGCAGACTCACTACGCGAAGAACGTCCCGAAGGACTGCCTCCAGAGCGCGATATCGATCACTCTGTACAGTTGAAGCAAGGTGCAGCTCCGTCTTCCAGGCCTCCGTTTCGGCATGCACACGTTGCGAAGGCAGCGTTGAAAGGTTTTGTCGACAAGCTTTTGCAGAAGAAGTGGATTGAGCGCAGCTCGTCTCCCTGGGTCTCAAATAGTTTTGCTGTTCCTGAACGTGATCCGGTGACGGGGCAATTGCCGACGAAGATACAGTGGTGATCCGTCGAAGCCTGTGCGGTGGGTTATCGATGATCGGTACGTTAATTCGGCAACCAACATTTAACGCATTCCCATTTCCAGGATCGACGAGATCTTTGATCGCCTGGCTGGAACTCATGTGTTCACGTTGATTGACCTGGTCTCGGGGTATCATCAAATGCGGATGGCATTTGACTCGCGTCAGCTCACTGCTTTTCATGCTGGATCAGAGATTTAACAATTGTGTGTCGCTCCCATGGGCCTGGCAGGGATGCCTGGAACATGGTCGCGTTTAAGGCGTCGAATCTTCGAGAACAAGGAGCTCGCCGGGTTTGCTGTCGTCTATTTAGACGGTATTTGTGTGCTTTCGAAAAACCGGACAGAGCACTTGCAGCATTTGCGACGAGTATTTGAAATTCTGCGCAGCGAGCAACTCTATGGGAGACCCAGTAAGTGGCATTTTGCTCAGGGCGAGATCCGTTTCCTGGGGCACGTCGTAAGTGGTGCGGGTGTGCGAGTTGATCTGGACAAAACTGCGGTGATAGCAAATTGGGCGCGACCGCAGAATGGGAAGGGCTTGCAGAGATTCTTGGGACTCTCTCGGTATTACAGACGATTTGTGCGGTGTTATGCTGATCTCGTTTTACCTCTCTTCAATCTCTTGAAGAGCATGACTGAGTGGAAGTGAGGCTTCGATCAAGAATTCGCATTCTCAGCGTGCCGCTGGTTCTTGCAACACCCAAACTTATATCCAAAGATGGCTTGTTGGCTCGAATTTTTCGGTCAGTTCGATTTTGAGCTCGTGCACAAGAAGGGTAGCTCAAATGTTGTGGCAGATGCGCTTTCTCGTCCTCCGGTTTGCGTTACAAAAATCGGTTCATTCGTCTTCAAATCGCGTTTTCTTAGCCGGGCTGCCAAGCTTCTTATTGAGGGAGCAGCAGCTTTTGTACCAACATTTCCTACACAACCGGCGGATGTGGCATCTCTCGGCACGCGTCTCTTTTGATGGTGGGGGAGGAAGATCAATTTGTACGAGACATCAAAGCAGCATACGCAGACGATAGGGACTGTGTTACGATTCTGCAAAGCTTATAACGTCAGGAGGAGCGGACATGTGCAAAGTACGAAGTTCTCGATGGGGGGTTAGCGGTGAAAAGCACAGATGCGGTCCGAGTACTTCGCGTTCCTCAAGTTGATTCAGTTCTACTCTGGCTATTGCACGACTTTCACGATGCTGCAGAGGTGGCACATCCTAGTGTGGAACGTACGATGGTGGCGATGCGTCAGTATTTCTGGTGGCCAGAAATGCGGGAGCACATTGCGCAGTACATCTCAGCTTGTGAAGCTTGTGTGCGGCACAAGTCTGGATCTCAGCGACGCAAAGAATTGCTTCAGTTGTTTCCTTCTCCAGATTACTGTTGGCAGTATGTGACTATGGACTTTGTTACCGCGCTACCACCGAGTAGGTGTTGATGCAATTTATGTGGTTGTATGTCGACTCTCAAACAGACCATGTTATATTTCCACTACCAAGGATGTCGACGCCAAGACAACAGCGAGGTTGTTTTTTTATCATGTCGTTCGCTACTACTCTCTGCCTGAGTCAACTGTGTTGGACCGAGATCCAAGGTTTACGAGTGAATTTTTTGGTGCGAGTTGATGACGATCATGCAAGTGAAACAACGAAAGACGGTGTCTCGAACGGCCCAGGCCGATGGACGAAGTGAACGGCAGATCAGAACTCTGGAGGACAGTCTACGATGTGTTGCTTCTCATTATGGAGACAATTGGGTGAAGATGTTACCGACGGTGGAATATGCCCATGCTATGTTAGTGTCAATTTCGACTCGCATCTCCCCGCTCGAGGGAGATTGTGGACGAAAGCCTCGCTGTCCGATAGCTGTGGCAACGTCGGGAAATTTGGCACAAAACATGACTCGATCGCGTCAAGAAACAATTCAGTTGGCACAGCGTAACTTACGACTAACTCAGGAACGCCAGGCCCATTACTACAACAGAGGACGACAACAAGTGCAGTTGAAAGAAAGAGACTTGGTGTACGTGGACACGCGGGTCATGAGCACTGAGCTTGGTCAGCCGGACTACGACCCAGAGCGCGACCCAAATCGTAACAAACTATTGCCCGAGTGGTTCGGGCCATTTCCAGTTGAGAAGCGGATTGGAGAAAATGCATATCGTATTGCACTACCGCATCACTATTGGGCCCGTGGACGACATGCCACATTCAATGTGGACCAGCTCAAGCTTTCGCTTGACGTCCCAGAGATTTTCCGTGGTCGGGAGATCACTAAGCGTGCACCTCGGTTGTATGGCGAGCATGTGTACGTGATCCGGGCATTACTTGACCAGCGTCGCCGCGGTGGACGAAAGCAGTATTTTTGCTCATGGGTGGACTTGCCCAAGAGCGAGAGCGCTTGGGAGTTCGAGGATGCCATCAGTCATGTCAGTCACTGGGATAAACTACTGGAGGCCTTCAAGCAAAATTGACGCCGTGCTTCATCGACCCGCAGACGCAGGTAAAGCGGGGGAGGATGTAATGTTCTCACAGTTGCTGCAGCAACTGTTGGTACAGCCGCTGCGTGAACAAGAGGCTGGGATGGCTTCTTCATCCACAAGTCTACTGGTATCCCTACATGATGGCTGCAAGCGCTTGTTCTGATCTCACAGCTGCATGTTGGTCAGTGGAGTCTCGACTCGAGACTTTCGCGCGAGCTCCACTTGCATTGATTCGTGTCTTAGTTTTTATCATTCTGCATTTTGCTCAATACAACTCAGTTCCTCTGACAGCTCCGTGGCCCAACATTTTATTCTTAGAAACAGCATTACGAAGCGAAACTATTTAATGTGTCGCTTTTCGTGACCCACTAAGCAAACTGAAAATGAAAACGCTATACTTATGATTTCGCCAGCGCCTCTGTATAATGTCACCGGTATTTTTGTGATCGCGCTACAGCTAGCTAAACTTCCAGTCGCGGCAATACGCTACCCTATGAAGCAGATGCAACAGCAGCTAGATTTGCCACGAGATGGTATTTTTTGTCACCGACGAAGTTAAAGGTCTAACCAAGCAAGCTGACAGCAATTTGTTTGAATATCGTTAAATATATGCATCTCGAATATCAACACGATGCACTAGTTGACAATCGTATTTTTGCACGTAAATTCTTACTTTCTGAAGTCACTGCATTTTTGGTGCTTATTTCCAAATTTGCGTAAATTCACACAGGATAAAAAATAAAGTCTCGGGGCAGAAACTGCATTTTGGCATTTATAACAAAGCAATTACTGCTGACATTTACGATTGTGGGCTCAAAATAAACTCGGAGTTTTGCTTAGCTAAAAGGACAAAAATAAAAGTTTGCTATGTTAATAGATACACTTTTGAAGATGCCACTACGTCCTCGAGGACGTAGTAGGTTTGAAGAGGTTAGCAAAGGCACTTACGCGAGCTAAAGTCGCCAAGACACTGTTTCTTGCGGAGCTGTGTCATGGCGACTTGAGCTCGCGTCAATGCCAAACGGAACAGCTTGTTACCAGGCTCCAGCTAACTCAGCTTGATGAGATCGGCTACTGCAAGATCGAACTCCTTTGAAGGGACGTAGGCTGATAGCGAGCCTTGTTAGACATCCTTAGGATAGATGATAGGCCCATGGCCACAAAATCTTGTTTTTTCCGAGCATCGTTGTCACAAGAGTGCAGCAAACTTTTGATCCATTTTTTGTCCTACGACAGACGTGCAGCGAGTAATATGTGGCAAGGACGATGGCCTTGTGTTTGTAGCCATGCATGCCTGCGAGGGTAGCATTTTATGTACTATTCTAAAATAAACAAATTTGCCTTAACCCCAGTGATAAATAACCCACCCACCCACATTCTAATGACGAAGTGTATTTTGGGTTTTAGCAACCTAAACACACTTTTAATAGATTTTGGCTTTTTTAAATTATTCATCATCCAAAAATACCACTCCGGTGAAAACAAACCCTGTCAATCTACGATGCGTCTCCCGACGCTAGTGCTGCTCGCAGCGGTCGGTATCTCTGCCCAGGATGTCCCTGAGTCGTCTCCGGAGGCTTCCATTCCCCCTGAAATCTCCACTGAACGTCTAGACCGCTGCACGACGCTCGGATTCGATGCTGACGCCCTGGACTGCCAACTCTGTGACGACTTATCGAGTTTCTTAGCGCCCAAAGCGTCGAAGAAGAAGTTAAAGCAAAAAAGCGTTGAAAAGGTGACGAAAGAATGCCAGGAATGCTGTTCAGACTTCTCCAAAGTGCTGGAGGCTGAAGGGCGACGATACCCTAAAGTGGTATTGGCAGTGGACCCACGCCGCTTGAAGAGGTACCCTAAACTGGCAAATTTTGTGGAGCACCAGGCTGAGCAGATCAAGCGCCTGGAGGTGCAGGAAACCAATCCGAGACTCCCCATGCTGCAGTTCTTTGATGAAGAAGGAGCGAAGATCGAGGAGATCAGGTGCGAGGGAAAAATGCCTAATTTTGTATTTACTTTTTTCTAATCTAATTTTAATTGCAGTGTGGCCCATTGGGACGAGAAGTCCATTGCCGAGTTCATTGAGAAGAAGCTGCTGCCAGAGGAAGAGAAGGAAGAAGAGATCGTCGAGGTGGAAGTGGAAGCTGACAAGCCTTAAAGAAGCGACAAGTGGCCTAGACCAGGAGAGCAACAACAACAAAAACTGTGAAGTGTGCTTGGTTTTTATCGTATCTTATTTTTATCCTTGGGATAGAGGATGGAAGAGTGTTCTTCTTCACTGACATGATCGTCGAAGTGCACGTGGGATGCGTGAAGCTACTAATAATAATAGTGCCGGCAGCGAAAGAGTCTGAAGGATACCAGACGACAATCTGCGCAGATCGTGTGATCGCTGCTGAGTGTCTGACCCCGACGCCATTTGAGTGCAAGTAAGGCCCCGCGTAGCACGTGGCGCCTCACTACTTTGATTTTGCGGCGCTACTTGTCGACTCGAGACTACATAGCATTGTACTGCCTTACTCGAGTGTGCTTCTGCAAGTTGGCCTTGCAATAAACCTTCATAACAATTATGTTTGTGTACTTCGTAACGATCGGCGCACATCGCATTCGTATTTTCAGTTGTGGGAGCACATTCATTGACTCGGCGGTTGAGTCGGTCTTGGTAACGGAGCCTTGCGCTATCCCAGCCCCCAACTCCTAACGAGGGGCCATTTTTCGACAAGATTTCATTCCCTCAAGCTCTAATTGTTCAGTCGGATCAAAACCGTAGGCGTCGTATCCGTACAGCATGGTTCGCGGAGCTTGCGAGGCGCCTGGCGGATTCTGCAAACCAAGCACCGAGCCTCCAGCTGAGCTCCAGGATATCCCCGACACCCAGCAACTCGTACAACCCGAGTCAAAAGTGTCGATGCAGTCCAAACCCGCAGCTGCCCCGGCCAAAATCCTCTTCCTCGACGGTGTTCGCGGACTGGCAGCGATTCTTGTCGTGAGTCAGCACTCTCGGGAATACCTGCACGATCTGGATCTTGGCGCCTGTGCGGTGGACACTTTCTTCGTGTTATCTTCGTTCCTACTGACCATGATTTTCATGAAGAAGAGCATCCGGATGCTCGCCCAGAACGCGAGCTACCGGAAATGGGCCTTCAGTCTAGCGGACTATTTCTCCAAACGCTTTTTCCGAGTCTACCCATTGTTCGCCTCAGTTGTCTTTGTCGTATGGCTACTACCGTTCGACAAGCAGAAACAGTACTTTCTCGTCAAAGAACAAGGACATTTTGACTTGCTCAAGGTGCTGACGTTCAGCTTCCCTCACCGCTACTTCGTCTTCTGGACGTTGCCATTGGAGATCTCGTACTACTTTTGTCTACCCGTCTTCGTGTTGGGTGTCCTCAATCTACGTCGTTTGTGGTGGGTTCCTTTCGCTCCACTTTATATGTGGATCCTATACGCTGGCTGGCACGACCGCAGATCGAGTCACTCGCCTTTGATGCCTCACTTGCCGACATTTCTAGCTGGCTCCATGGCTGCAGCTCTGTTTGTTAAACTCGACATGTGGATGAAAGCCACAGGATTTGAGTTCAACAAGCTCCACACGGTTGCTATCCGAGCTGTCGAGTACGCTGCAGTCGCGTTGATCCTTAGTGTCTGCTTTCGGAGAAACTCGCATCCCGGTCAGCCAGTCGAGCCGACGATGTTCTTCCACTGGGTGCACAAGCCCGAGCACGACGAAGGAGGCTTCCCGTTTATCAGCGTCCCCGTTACATTGGTCATTGTGATTGAGATGCTGCTGCCTTCTTGCATCTCTGCGATGTTCGAGTGGAGCGTGCTGCGGTACTGGGGCAAGATCAGCTTCTCCGTGTATCTGCTGCACAGCTTCGTGGTCTTTAGCGACATCTACGGCAAAGATCCGAGTTTGTACTACGATCGGCTGTTCACGCGGTTTGGTCTCATCCTCATACTATGCACAGCGTCTTACCACCTGATTGAATACCCGTCGCAATTGCTAGCCCAGCGTATCACGCGAGAACTTGCACAACAGGAAGCCAAAGGCCCTGGGAGGCTTACTTTACCGTTCAAATTCGACGTCAAGCATCAGCTCTTCCGAGTCCCTAACACAACGCAGATTGCCTAGACATCAAGATGCACACTATAAATGATGAATATCAAGCATGTCACGTTTCGGAAACTTTACGTCCAACAACTTGAAGGTTGCTTCATAACTGCGCTATCCGGGATATCCCGAGAGCGAAAGGATTTTTCGGAAAGGTGTACAGGCTCACAGTTCACTCAGTGAACTTCACTGTGATGGGAACGGAACCTGAAAGCTATTAAACCATCACCTTTGTTTGTACTATATTGGTGAAAATCAGGGGGGCCGAATATGGCATTTTTATTTAGTACCTACCACGATGAGCAATAAATTATCTGATGTCGATCGTGCGCAGCAACAAATAAATAATGTGCATGTGCAGAACGAGGAAATAAATAACTCAATTATGGTTCCATGATGGTTGTCATCCAGTCTATTAGCATGGTGTTCTGGGAGCTAGTTCAGGCTATCTAAAGTGCTGGCATCCCAGTACGAACGGTTTTCTCTCAGGAACAGAATCGTTTCTAGAGTAAGAGGTAGCAATCCGTGCCTCTGCTGCCCAAACGTGACTCGAGCAACGCTGAAGAAGCGTTACACGACATTCGATGTCGGAGGAATGCTCTTCAGCTGGTCGTACTTGCCACCGTCTTCAGCAATACGACGGCGCTTCCTCAGACGCTCTACAAACGAGGCCTCTTCTTCCTCCGAATCGTCCTCCGAGTCTTCACTCACGGCTTGGAAAGGTACGAGAGCTGCTTTTTCCGCACGGGTTAGACGGTGTTGGCTGCCTTTAAGCACACGAACACACCCAGACTCAAAGTCTGGGCTGTGAACAATGTTTGCTCGAGGCCCTATGGAGCGAAATGTTACCATGGCGTTAGTTAAGTTCAAACCATTGTTAAATACTCGTGCCTTACCGACAAATCGTGCATACTGCGGCTTCGCAGCAATGAGTGGGTCGAACCACTCGCGCACGTCCAGCAAATCGGCATCTCGTCCTTGGAGCGCTTTGGCGACCGATTCGACGTCTCTCAACTCTTGATAGAGTGCTCGCAGCCGCCTGTTCGCCGCTGGCGCCGGCAGCAACTCCATGATATCGTCGTCCTCGACGTCGAGGAACTCGAGGAGCTTTAGGTAGCGCTTGAGCATCTGGAACGTAGAGCTCCAACGCGTGTCCTGCCGAATTACGGGGCGGAGTGGAGTCTTCAGCCTAAAAATATGAAGATACAGTTTTGGTCAGACATATTTTAGCTCTACACAACCGGTACATAATTAAGCTTACCTCAGCTTTGCGGATTGTTTAAGCGACCGTAGCTTCACCATCAGCGTTTGTACAACAGCCACGTCGTCTTCATGCACCGCCAGACCATCTTGAGCTGCGAGGTTCAATCTATGACTAGCGCAGCCCACAAGGGGCACCCCCCCCCATCAATGTTGCAATACGACGGTTGACCGAGCAGTTGTCACCGACAACGAAGCGACACTGGTCCAGTTGGACTCCATAGTCGCGTGGTAGCATTGTAGCTAGAAATTCGACATGACCCTGCGCCGACAGGTCTTCGTCGAGAGCATCGAGCAGCGGTGCCATGCTTAACAGCGGCGTCTTAGCGCAACCTGTGGTGCTGGAAATCCCACGTGAACTCTAGCTACAAATGTAGTTAGGATGTTCCCACAACAATACGTCTACTAGGATAGTAAACGATCGTTCGGGCGGACCTGAAGACTCCAGTTCTGCCCTTGCACCGGGACAAACTGGACCTTGTAAACTACTTATATAGGCCAACCAGTAAAAATAAGAACACGCTACTAGCACGAGCAAAGCTAGCAGGTGTTTTGAATCCTCGTGGTCCCAACAGCGGAAGGGTACCAGGCACGGGTAAGCCTTTTACGAGATCACCGAGTGTTCAACACTCGGCTGGAAGAAATAAAAGGGAGGCAATTAAAGCACTCCCAGTCGTGCAAATAGGCAACAATAAGCCGTCACGTAAAACCTCCCGATAATAATCGGCCAATACACAAAGTCTCTTGGCCTTGCCGGATGAACCCTCGCTACAGAGCTTCGAGTTCACCGACAGGCATAACACACTCAAACAAGCTTGACCTGACGCTTACCTTGAAGCCGGACGTCGCTCTGTGTGCTTGAGTGGAAATTCTGTTCTGTATTTAAGCTTACCCTTTCGGGTCTATTCCTAATAAGAAGTCCTAATCAAGTATACAAATATCAAGTGAACAATGATCCGTTATGGATCTTCTTGCATGCCAAGCGTCGTCTGCACCGTCGCATGAGCATCTTTAACGGTCCGCACCCTGTCCCAGACGGTGAACGTGCCTTCCAAGGGTCGCTGAGTCTTCTGCGAACTCATCCCAACCGCCACGAGGGTTCGTACCGTAGATGGTCCGCTGAATGCGAATCCGGCCAGTCCATTATTAATAATAAGGACAGCCTGGATTCAGTGACATATGCCCGTATCCGATGCTCGTTGAATGTTCGGAGGTGACGCCGTCGAGTCCCTTGCACCTTGGCGTCTCCGTACATCACCTGACCGAGGGTACGTCGCTTGAACAACTTGGGCGGTGTCACGTCTTTGTCGACGGGTGATAATCCGCAACTACGGAGAAATCACTACACCACAACTGCCCCTGTCGCAATGGAAGCCACGGTACTGGTGCCCGTTGTGACATTTCTTCATTCTTCAATTCACCATCTCGCCACCGTATGTCCAAGCGTCTGAATCGAGCCGTGTCCGACGCTTTTCAGCGTCTTAATCCTCGTAGACGTCGCGAACGTGAGCAGCTGGAGGTACGTAAGCCCATCCTTCTCCTGAATCATCGGTACCTTGCTCATCACCTCGTATCACTCGACTTATTTCTCAGGAGGGCAAGACCGAGGGTTCGAACGCCCCTCAGTCTGCTGCACTTCCTCCGACAGCAGCGTCATCAACCGACCCTCCGGTGCCCGCTGCCCCGGACTCTTCACTCCCTGCGGTAGCTCCTGCTGCTCCTCCTGCCCCAGCTGGTGGTCCGCCACCACTCACCGAAGATTCGCTGCGCGCCATGCTGGCTGAAAGTACGGAGGCATCGGTCGATCACATGATGACCTCGATAATCCCGTACTTGACTGCAATGGCTCGTCACCAAGTGTAGCTCAGCGTTGCGCCTCCTCTCCACGGCGATATACACACTCAGCGTCGCCTCGAGACTGCCGTTGGTTTCGATGATGTCCTCGCTGCGATACAACCTGTTCCTGACGCGCTGTCGGCATTACCCGAACGAGTTGCCGACTTGGAGCGTCAGTTGCGGTTTGCTCAGTCCGAAGCTGCTGCCGCCGTACGTTCGGTGGCACCCCATATCATGGCTCGTGAGAACGCGGAGACATTCCTCAAGGCTGCCAACGCTGAGATTGAAGCCTTACATCACAACATCAAGATTCTCCGCGAGTCGAACGCCAAGAACGACGCCATGCTCGCAAGTGTTCAAGCCACTATGGAACGACACGCAGAGGATTTGAATCGTCTTCACTGCGAGGTCCAAGCTCGGGACGTCTTCATCAGCACTTTGCAAAAGAAGCTGGCTCGCGAACGCGAGGTGTACAAGTCTTCTATTGGCGCGAATACCGAGCAGACTCGGAAGCTTCACCTCCTTCTGGTAAAGCTTGCCCAAGGCAAGTACGTTGATAACGACACGCTCAAGGTCCTCGAGAACCAGCAAGACCGTAACACTCGCCTCCTTCAAGCGAATCGTACCCTCCGTGCACACGTAAGTCTGGCAGGGATGGATCCCGAGGTACTTCGTCTGGCTGTTGAAGGTACGCTCTTAATGTCGCTCCTTCCACCGTGTGTTCAGCAACTAACGTTCGTTCACAATCCTTCGTGATAGGTCTGACTGCGGGTGAGCTGGACCTGGACGCGCTGGACTTGGATCAGGAGACGTTAGTCGCTTTGCGTCGCATTCAGTCTGCCACCGCGTCTTCGGACGATCCTCAAGCCCTTCCTGCGGCTTTGGCTAAGGCTGCTCACTAAGTGGCCCATGGGAAATCCCATAAGCGTCTTAGACCAGGTGGCAAGGATTCGGACGACGAGTCGGAAGACTCTGACGAAGACAAGGCTCCAATCCCAACGGACAAGGCCAGTACTTCGATGGCAGCTGCCGGTCTCGGTGATGCGCCACCTGCCGATACTTCAACGCCCAAGTCGGCTCATCGATCGCTGTTCGGTCCGAAGGCGTGGAAGAAGGCGGCCCAGAAGAAGCGCAAGAAATCTCGTCCTCATTCTCCTGCTAAGTCGCCCCGACGTCATATGAAGACTCGGTCCCAGTCTGTACCGTCTTCTCCCAGCTCATGGACGCCACCTCCTACGTCAACGTCTTCTTCTACTCCCGCCGTGGTCGACCTCAGTGGCGACCGGAGTGACGTGGACACGGGGACTGCTGATCCAAGTAGCGTCCCTTCGGTTCAAGAAACTGCTACAGAGCCTTCGGGTAAGGATCTGAACCCTGGGGATCACGACGATGTTCCCGGTTCTCCTGACGCGCCTTCGCCCCCGCCTCAGGGTCCACACGATGTGGCCAAGCCACCAGCTTCAACGATTTCGCCTTCTCCAGCCGACATACGCGCTGCTGAAGAAGCTCTGCGCGAGGCCGAGGAAATGCGGCTCATGTTTGGCTCGAGTGACGAAGGTGGAGATTCGGACCAAACTGTCCCACAAGGCAAGTCTGCTTCGGCTTCTGTTCCGACGTCCAAGACAGTTGAGGTCTCGGGAGTGGTTTCTACAGCAGGGCCTGCCCCTGTTGAAGCTGCTCCACCAGCCTCCGTGTCTTCAAAGCCGGCTCCGAATGTTCCGACGGCTCTCGTACCAAGCGTGTCTTCGCCCGACTTTTCGATGGAGATTGATGACGATGGGAATGCTGATGACGACCATGGAGATGTCGTGGATGACAATGAACCTTCGGTGGATGACTCTCCTGATGCTCCCAGTGGTGGCGGTGATGTTCCGCCCCCCACCGATCATTCAAGCATACTCGATGACGAAGATGTTGAACTGGAGTAATCTTGGCCCAGCTCGTCCTCCGACTCCACCTCGGCCAAATCCTTCGCCGATGATGACTTCCCCAATCATCGTTGCCGGTCCGCCTCCTTCGCCACCAGCAAGTCCTCCGGCACCAGCATCTTCTCTTCCTGTTCCAGTGTCTCCTCGTCCGCCTATTTGGACTCTCGATGCTGGACCTGGACGCATGATTACGGCAACTTACACTTCGGTGCCGCGTCGTGGTGGTGCACCGTCGGTTGAACCGTTGCCTCACCGAGTGTTATCTGGTACTCGCCCTACGGTGCCGGCTTCGTCCACCCTGCCACCGTGGGTTCTTCCGTATGTGGACATGGAGTTTACCGATGCAGGCGCTAAGAAGTGTTTCGAGCGACTCTTGAGCTTAACGCTTCCCGAACCAGCTGGTGAGGTGACCGTGCGTACAACGTTGGAGGGTCTCCAAGCGTTCTTTGATTACTCGCATCCTGATCACCCATACCAGCAACTTCGGCAGCTTTATCCTCTTCAAGCTTGCCTCTTTGACACTGTCGACTTCAAACCAAGCGTCCCCATCTCCAAACGTGCTCCGATTGAGACCCGTCTCAAGATGATCTGGGCGAACCTTCGGGGTGACGGCGGCAAGCAAGGTGACCTCGGGTTCGCATTGTGGGAGCGTCTCCACTGGCTTCCGTTAGCTGGTATTGAACGAGGTCTCGCTGAAGAAGCTAAAAAGGTTGGCCACGACAAGGAACGCTTGAAGGAACTGAGAGCTGTGTTAAAGAAGCTCTTCAGTGAGCGCGACCGTCGTGCCGATCGTCTTCGTAACAAGTACCGTGAGCAGTACATGGCGTGGAGTCGTGACTCGGTTTCATCTAGTGCTTCCGGCGTGTCATTCATTCGTCCCGAACTGCTTTTGGAGCCGCCGAAGCCGTGGTACCCCATTGAAAACTTGTCATTTGCACCTCGGACATCTGACTGGCTTTCCGAAGTTCCGGCTCTCGACGCTCGTCAGCCTTGGCGTACTGGATGGATGAATGCACCGCATCAGCACCCGTACAACACCACGTATTTCCCGTGCCAGCGTAATCCGGAGCTTTTCAATCCTCGTGGTACGCGTTTCGTGAATGTGTACTGAAGCGTGGTCGTTGACCCGTCTCTCGATTCAACCGAACTTATTCCGACCTGGCGTTCGTTGTTTGACTCGCCACCGGGTACTCCACGTCCCGCTCTGGCTGCTGCTCCTGTTGAAGCTGGTACCGAGGATTCGCCGGATCCGGCTGCAGCTCCAGCTGCCGAGGCTCAGGTTCCTGATGAAGAGGAGAAGGAGAGTGGTGACTCGACTTCGTTGACACTCTTGGCCACCGCGGCCAGGCACTTGGAATCGATATGAATCCTCGCTGCACGTTCCACGACGTTCTCCAGCATCTCAGCTAACTGTTGAGGTGTCCCGCGTGACTTCGTTTTCAGTGGTCGCTCTCCAGTCGGCATTCATGTTTTCTTATTCTTAATCCACTTCCACAGCGTAATCATGTTCATGTTGTTCTTCAAATGCATATACAATTTGTTGTTGCAGTAACGTTTTTCGTCTGTTACCACAGGCTGCATCGCCCTGTGGACAGTTCACACGTGATCCAGTCACGCTAGCCTTCGTCCGCCACTTGCGTCATCTGCAGCCGATTCTCGTTCTTCTTGGCTCGCAAATAGTCGTACAGCAGACCTCCACATGACAAGTTGGATGATGGCTCCCAAGTTGGATCTTCATAGCCCACCCACTTGACTTTGAACTCGCGTACAGCACGCTCCGTGCTCGTCGTCAGTGGTGTTCTGTCGTCGAGGATGGCCTCGACTTCATATTCACCGGCAACTTGATCTAGTTCCCAGCTGTCCTCAGGCAACAGTTCCTCATCGAAGTCGAGTCTTGCTTCATTAGTCGCGTCTAGTACCAACCGAGTGCTCGGTCGACTGTTGAACTCGTTGACAGCCTTGAGTCTCGACACATGCACTACTGGGTAGAAGCGATACCCACTTCGGTCAGGCAGTTCCAGCTCGTACGCAAATTCTTCCACCTTGCGTTTGATCCGAAAAGGTCCATGCCATCGGTGAGCTAATTTCTTTGTCAAGCCCGGTTTGACGCGTTCCATGTACAACCACGCCCGGCTCCCAATCTCAAAAAGAGATCTCGGTGGAGCTCCTGCAGGATCTTCCATCTCTTCCGAAGCTTCTGGAGGGTCCGCCGAGTGTTCGTTTCCACTTGGTTGAGGTACAGCAGCTATTTCCAGTCGACTCAGAGCATCATTATGCTGTTTAGCCCTTCGCTCCTTTTCTACAGCCTAATAATTCTTGGCCATAGTGAGGGCGACCTCATGTTGTCGATTGATCTCACGCCGCCACGCCAGTGCGTCAGACTGCTTGCCGAGTCCTCGTTTGAGTGATGACGACATTGCCCGCAACGTCGACTGCGCATCCCAACCATGAACGAGGTAGAACGGCGTTTCCTTCCTCGTAGTGTCTTGAGAGGTATTAATAGCAAATACTAGCTTCTCCGCGATTTCGTCCCAATCTTGTTGTAGAGGGTCTTCCGCGTACACCCGTACGGACCCCATCACTGACTTCACCGAGCGTTCCTGCTGTCCATTAGCCTGTGGCCGATAGCTCAAAGTCGCTCTTGATCTTGACTGCATCATCTCTGCAAATGCTTGGAACACCTCGCTCATGAAGCGTGGGTCACGGTCGTGCCTTATCAGTGATGGGGCTCCGAACCGTCGGTACACACATTCTTCGAACACTTGAGCAACACTCAGTGCAGTCGTATCTGACATAGCCTTGGCAATAACGAATCCCGTGAACGAGCACTGAAATAGGAGCAACGCCGTGTTGCCCCTGCGAGATTTCGGTAGTGGGATCACAAAGTCCATCGAGACGATCTGGAAAGGTCGTTCGGCTAGTACGTTGCCAGGTGAGTATCCACGAAGCTGTGGACGGCTTTTACTCGAGCTGCAATCTGGACATGACTTCACATGCTTCTCCACGTCAGCGTACAAGCCGATCCAATAATAATCGGACTTAACGCGATGGAACGTTCTCACCACACCTTGATGTCCTTCTTCCAGCGAGTCGTGACAGTTCTGCAAGACCTCTTGAATCATCGTTGTTGGTACCACAAGCCGCAGCTTGGTCTCTTCTTGCCAACCGTGGTCGTACCGACGATTCAATCCAAGATAGTGAAGCACGCCGTCTTCTGACAATACGAACCGGTCAGCATACTTCCAGGCATCTCGAGCTTCTTTGTAACTCAGCTCTTCTGCTTGGCCCTGAAGCACTTTCTTGATGTTAAACCACTTCTGCTCCTCGTCTTGTGCCACCAGTATCCGTCTGCGTCGTTCCCGCTGTATCGCTACTGGGTCAACATCTTCCGCATCGGGAAATGCCGCTGGTACAGTCTTGTGAGGATGGTCTGGCAAATCTTCGCCGATTGAATCTTCGTTGGACGTCTCTCGGCGTTCTTCATGCTGTTCTTGAGCTTTTGAGACATCCTCCGAGTGTTCATCTGCAAACCTGACGCGTTTCTTGGCTTTCGTCTGTCGCCGAGTCATCACTGCCATATTACCATAATCGCACTTTGGTGAGCTGTAATCAACCACGAAATTTTCAAACGTTTTCCACTTTGAAGACTCGCTGCCTGACAGTACATGTACTTGACGCTCTGCTCCACGTGACGAAACATCTACCGAGTCTTCATCCGGTTCGTAGATCATTTCCTGGATGCGATTCAGCGATGCCAATTCCGACTTGCGAGTTTCAGCCAAGATTACCCGACTGACCTTTGATTCCAGCGCTTCAGTGGCTAACGAATCCGCGGCAGCGTTGTATTCTCGTACAACGTGAAGATATTTAACTGATCGAAGCTTGGCCGTGAGTTCCTTGTGAGTATTCAGCAGCGCTAGCAAAGTTTCCTTTCTGCATGCGATCACCCCTAGTGATTGTTGAATCGCGAGCCTTGAGTCACCAACGATGACTAAATCCTCGGCACCGTGCGCAATAGCAGCCTTGACACCGTTTATCATACCTGTATACTCTGCCTCATTCACCGTGGTAGCCGAGAGGTAAGCGTTTGCAGCAATCACTACCTTCCACTCAGGAAGGCTCCACAGCACCCATGAACAACTCCCGTAGCCACCGTACTTCTCTGGCTTCGCTAATCCGTCAAAAGACATGACGAATCCGCTGTAATTACGGGAAAGCTTGGCGTACAGCAACGCGGGGTCCATTCGAATAGTCGGGGAACCCTTGTGTGGAGGTGCCACCGGCGCGAGCGAGTCTTCCAGGTCGACGAAGCTCGTGATGCTTGACTGGAGGAGCTGTGCGAAGGCGACATCCTTCTCCTTCACGCGCTGTACCTTAAGGTGCCACTGCGATAGCAGCACTGCGAACTGGACCGCGCGTCCGAAGAGAGACTTCGACTTATGCACCCACTCTAACGTCGAGAATCGTGTATAGACATGTAGCGTCTTTCCTACCAGCTGGACGTAACAGATCTTCAACAGCAGAAGTAACGCCAAAACTTCCTTCTCAGCAGGATGGTAGTTCATCTCGGCTTCCTTAAGCACCCGACCGAGGAGCCGTACGGGGTGTAACTTGCCTTCATGTTCCTGCATTAGCGTAGTGCTCAACGCCCATTCATTCGCAAAGAGCATGACATGAACTGTCTTCGACCGATCGAAGTGCCTGAGGATGGGTGAATGTGAAACACTCGCCTTCAATTTCTCGAAGGAACGACGTGCCACAGAAAGGCCACCTTCAACGGCAAAGTCTTCATCCTTGAGCTGGTACAGCGCCGCACCGTAGACCGCGAAGTCTTGAATGAAGCGACTGTAGTAATTAACCGCTCCAAGAAACGACTGCATGCCCTTCTTGCTCGTTGGAAACGAAAGCTCGGTAATGGCCGCAAGCTTCTTGGGGTCAGCCCTGATGCCTTCTGGCGAAATTTTATGCGACAGAAAGTCCACCTTGGGTTGGCAGAAGATGTTCTTGGTGAAGCTAATGCTGAATCGACACTGTGCAAATCTTGCCAGCAATCGGTCCAGCGTCGCCAGGCAGCTGTCGAAATCCTCGCCACCGAAGCAAATGTCATCCACAAACGACCGTCGACCAAATACAGGTACCAGCGATGATTCGTCTGGTTCCCCGTTCGTAAACATGTCAGCGACGGGGCTGTTGACGAGTTGTAGTACAGGGTCGGTCTCTACCGATGCTTCGCGGTCTGCCGCGAACTTCGTTTGAACCGAACCCTCGGCGCTTGGCCCACGTCGTTCCTTGGCCTGTTCTTCAGCTAAACGCATCCTCTCCGAGTATTCAAACCAACCTCCTTTAGGTTGAGCGAAGCCCCAGAGTGCGTTGTCAATCATACGCTGGTAGATCATCGGCGCGTTCTTCAACCCGAAGGGCATGCGTAACCAGTCGAAATGTCCGAGTGCGCAGACGAACGCCGACACTTTACGCGCTCACAAGGTCATCATGACCGCCCAGAAGCCGCTTGCTGCATCCAGCGAACAGAACCATAGGTAGCGCTCGAGATCTGTTAACAGGTCGTCGACTAGCGGCATTGCATACTCCATGATCGCGGTGATAGCATTCACCATCTTGTAATCAATGCAGAGCCGGATGTCCAGCCCGTTCTTTTTCATCACAATCACGATCGGCGATGCCCATGGACTGTCTGAAAAGACGATCAGTCCTGCACGCAATAAGGCCCTGGTTCAGGTAGAGAACTGTGTTCTGTGCTTCAGAATGGGTTAGGGCTTTCTGCTTGCCTTATTTTGTGCTTGCAGTTTTGATAATCTGTGCTGTGGTTGTCCAAGTAAATTCTGCCTTCTTGGCAGCTATTGACTGCGTCATTTATCAATATCCCGCCAGAAGTACACTATAATGTCGAGCAGCCGTGTGTGCTATCTACTGATGTAGGAGGAACAGCATCATAGGCGGACCTCACCAACCACTGCTTGAACCTAAGTGCTATCTCTCGTGTGCCGCGCGACCCCTGTCGCTGCCTAGCGCAATGCACAGGCGCGAGCTTCTCGACCTTCCGGACTGGAATCCACGCGACCAGTCTTGCAGGGTAAAAACTGCCTTTCATTTCCCTAGCACAATTGTTCTCTCGCTAGAACACCTCTGGCTGGTGTTCTGAAAAACTGCATCCGGGAACACGAACGAGCAAAACATATGCAGGAGCGCTGTAACTCTTAGCCAATCAATTTGCTTAAAATATTTGGCACAGAACGCGTTCTTCACTTGAACAAGGGCCTAAAGCGCGCAGCAGCTCGTACAGTTTACCGAGAAATCGTAGCGGCACGCGCCGGGCACGCTGTTTAATTGGGGCGTGCCCCTGTGTGTCGATATCGCATACCGCACCGTAGGCTGGCGGCGGCAGTGCGTTACCACTAGCAATCAGGATGTGCTCGTGGTTCTTTAGTGTCGCGACCAGACGTTCTCGGCGTTCAGTCGACAGCTCAGGATCAGCAACATTAGGCGCAGTGTAGTCAATTGTCGTGTTGATCTCTTCGGTCAGATCCGGTAGGAATGCCAGCTCCTTCCCGTAGTCGTCCAAGCCAATGTTGTTAGCTGGGTGTTCGTAGAAATGATTTCTCGTATCCTCCGTTGCTTCGTTTCCTTCGGTCGTTAGCACTCGAGCAACCGAGATGTATGTTCCGTCCAACGTCGCTACGGATTCTTCCCTTGACTCAACATTGGCATCCGCTTTGATTTCAACAGTCGGTACTTGGTCCATCTCCTTCCCATCCTGGTTTCCCATCTCTGGGCCATCTGCCGAGTCGTTGTTCGCAATAATGAATGCGTGGGCCGCCGACATATTGGGGTGTTGACTTTTGTTCAGCTCCTCGTTCTGCCGCTGTCTTGACATTTTGGAATTCGCACCAATCTTGCAATGAATACTCGGTGCCGTACTCAACACCCTCTGCGCGATGCCTGCATCCTCTGGATCAACCACCGATGTCTCGTTCGCAGATTTGGTGACACACAAGGCCGGGACAGCTTCATCAAAACAGGTGACTCCATTTAATCCAGTGCTGTTACTTGTCGCTTCCGTGGTCACCCCTGACTGGACACTAACACTCGTTGGCGTATGTACCACGTTTGCCGGCCTCAGTAGTTCGTGTGTACGCACTACCGAGGCTTCGTTCGCGTTATTGCTTCCGCCATGGGTTGTCGTGTACGTGTCCAAAGGTTCTTCGGAAGGCTGACCGTCGGCCGAATCCCCAGCTGTCACCCCAGACTCCAGACAGGCTTCCACTCGTTCACGTTCTTCCAGGATCAGTGCCCAGCATTCTGCACACGTCAGACGATCACTAGAATCCACTAGTGAGTCTTCTAGAGGTCGTGCTAGCACCCCACCGGGTTCTGGGTAGTATGGTCGATCAACTGCTGAAGGCTGAGTTGCAAGCCACTGTTCGTAGATTTCGCATTCACGCTGAAAGAGCTCGCGGTGTCTACAACCTTCGTAGGCCAACACTTGCCAGTCTTGGTACTTCTTGGACTCCAGACGCACATAGCCGTCACCTCGTGGCAAATCCCCATCTGGAATCCACATCGCGATCGAGTCGTGTGCTGGTAGGTACACAGTTCGATCAGACACGTTGGTCAATCGAATGCTCTGAGGCCGTCCACGTCGAAACCTCGTCACTGACGGGATTAGCTTGTTTGTTCGACGAACCCACAGTACGTGTTCTTCCAGCCCGACTTGACGCTTCGCTAGTCGATATTCTCGCCACTCGTGCGCTTGAATGTCCAAACGCTCGGGTGGCCCGGCGTTAACATGGGAGCCGTATTCTTCGCTGTCGATCATGTTCTTGGTCTTAATCAGCGGGATTTGAACTTCGTGCGGTAATTGCGCCGCGCCGTGAAACAGGTCCAACCGGATCCCAGCTGGGATCATAAAGTCGGTCCCGAGTACCACGTCGACGCCTGCACTATGCGCCATTACCCACATCTCGAACTCGTACACCATCTCCCATCCGAGCGTAATCTTGACGCACGCTCGCCGTGTCGTAGACACCTTGCCTTCGTTAATACCTTGAATGTCAATGCGGCGTCCGTGATCGGGTACATCTCGGAGTCGCAACTTCTTAGCAAAGGCGTCAGTGATCACACTAACGTTCGCTCCCGTGTCGAGGAGAATCCTCGTTCGCTGGTCGCTCACAGCGCCTTGCACCAGAGCTCTCATTCTGATCCGTCGGTCGAATTTCTTGGCCGACCTCTACCCCTGTCTCTCGCCAGGGTTCAACTTCATCATCTTGGAATGACCCTTGGGCTCGTCTCGCGCTGCACTCGAAACCAAGCCGAACGAACCCTCGCTGGTGCCCTCATCAGCATCAGCACACTCCACTCTCTCTCCAACACCTCCACCGAGGATTCTACTCCTCTCCTTTTCATTTTCCGTCGCGTTCACACTTGTTACGTATTTATCAGGTCATTCACTCTGCCCCATGAAAGCAAAGATACACTCTGCTTCCATTGAAGGCTCGGTTAACTGTGGCAGCCCGATAGGGACCAACCCAGTTGTAGTTGGCGGGCTGCCTAGTTTAAATGACGTTCTTGAACGACGGCCTTGAGCTCTGGCGGGAGTTCCTTCTTCGTGCCTTTAGTGCGCACGAATTTGGCAAGGTCTTGGAAGTTGCGGAAAAGTTCGCATTGTCCAGCATCGTGGAGCTGCTTGCAGAACTTGCATCGCTTGTTACAGTAGTGGGCGGAGTGACTCATGCCACCGCACACCGCGCATGGTCCGTACTGTGGGCGTCGGTTGTCGCGGTTGAAGTCACGTCGACCGCGTTGGTCCTGATTGAACCCACGGTCACTACTTCGGCGATCTTGATTGAAGCCATTCTCGCGATCAGGCATGTTTCCACGCGGTTGACGGTTGTCTGAACGTGCGTAGGTGCCTTCAGCAGCTGCACGGCGCTCATTTTCGTTAGCAGCGGCGAGGTATCGGTCGTTTTCATCCAATGAGAAATCACCATCCGTATTATCGGGCTGAAAGTCGTTGTACTCGTCTTGGACATCGTTGTAAGCGTTCGGATCTTCGTTTGAATACTCGGTGCCTCCCTGAGCAGCTTCACGACCTTCTAATTCAGCTAGTAGGTCGTCCACCATGGCTTCAATGAGTGTCACTCTTGGTTTGTTGCGGTTGTCATCGCGGCGACGGTCATCACGCCGGTTGTTGCGGGCGTACCCATCGTCGCGTCGCGTATCACGACTCTTGGAGTATCGGTACTCACTGTCACGCTTGGCCATTCTCTCCTTGCCCTTGAGAACATCTTCGATGATCTCTTCGAGCTCGTGAATGTCGGCGACTCGAGCGTGGTAGAGACTCTCCGCTAGCTTGTCATCGTCGCATGTTGCCAGGAACCGCTGTACGTGTTCTTTCGCGTCGCGACCACTCTTCTCAAAATGTAGACGGGCGGTCCGAGCGTAGCCATTCAGCCTGTTTATGTAGTCGCACAGATGTTCATTACGTTCCCGCTTGGCGGAGTAGTAACGCGACAGTGCCGTCTGCGTGAACTGCGAGCAGTAGTAGCGGATGAACGCATCGCTCAGCAGCTTCCACTTGCGCTTCGTCTTCTTCGGAAGTTGACGGAGCCAATGAATAGCTCCGTCCCGGAGACTTAGCTCAAATGGAATGCACCATTTATCGGCATCTGTGTGGGTTCCAGTCATTTCATAGACGAGCCCACGGAGCCACTGCATACAGTTCTCGCTCTTGTTGCGAGAGCCTGAGAACGGCGTGATGCGATCCAGCGGTCGGTGCGAAGCCATTTCAATCCTCGGTGTTGGGTCCACGTCGTTCAGCGTCGCTAGCTCATTCATCTGACGCATTAACTCGAGTTGAGGATCTTCCTCGTCGAATGTACGCACCAAAATGTCATCGTCACTTGATGAACCGTCGCTGTCGACTGGACGACGTCCGGCACCACCTTTGGGAGCTCGCGGACCACTCCGGCGACCAAAGGATCCCTCGTAGCCAGCGTAAACACGCTGCATACGGCTCTCCGAACGTGACGTAACCATGTGCGAGACTTGAAAGTACGGTGAAGCTTCGGTAGTGCCAAAGGCACCACGCTCAGCTCCACGCTTGGTCGGAGGAGTACGAACGAGTCGTTGGGGCGTCGGCGGCAGTGAAATCTTGGACGGATCTTCATCTTGAATCATCGGTCGACTCACAGTCTGCTTTCCGGCATTGATGCCAACAGCGCCAAACGCCTTCCGAAGCTTCTTCTTCCATTTCTGGAGAGCAGCTCCGGCTTCATGTGGACTCCAATCCTGGAGCGACATCGTCGATGGGTACGTCTCGTTCTCGAACCCCAGCGACAGCAGTAGCGAAACCGAATCCTCGGCGACTTGGCTAGTCGAAACCGAGTTGACTGGGTATTGAAGTTCCTGCGCAAGCGCAGGCCAGTCGGCTTTTTTCTTGGGGATGGGCTTGAACAGCTGCATCCACTCATCATTCTGCATCAGCGCTTGTACGCGGTCGAAAACGCGCTTGGCGGCTGGTGTATCACCGTTGATAGGTGGGCGAGGTGCCTTCAGCAGTGCTGAATGCTTTGCACTCGCCACCGAAGGTTTAGAACCCTCGGTCCCATCGTCATAATCATCATAGGCCGGTTCCGGTCCCGCAACATCATCGAGCTCGTCGGCGAGGTTCCTCGAAAGGGACCTGGTCGCCCCGCTCAGCCCTGATGATAGCGTGGCCGTCTCCGGCGTCGCTGCGCCTGGATCTGGAGCCGGCGTCTTGTCTTCGTAATCTTCATAATCGTGGGCGTCAGGACCGATGTCCGCTTCGTCGTCGAAGCTCACTGAAAGCTCGGTGGCGGCTGCAAACCGCGCAGCCGGGCTTGAACTCTCGTTGCGAGCCCCGCCAGACTTGGCAGGCGTAACTGGTACCGTCGGTTGTCCTTTCGCCATGTTTCTTGTCTTTTTCTTGTTCTTCTTCTCTTGGTAGCTCGTAAACTGGAAGGCCATACAAACAGTTCACAATGGTCACAATCTGTTCCCGGGTCGCGGCACCAGTTGTGGTGCTGGAAATCCCACGTGAACTCTAGCTACAAATGTAGTTAGGATGTTCCCACAACAATACGTCTACTAGGATAGTAAACGATCGTTCGGGCGGACCTGAAGACTCCAGTTCTGCCCTTGCACCGGGACAAACTGGACCTTGTAAACTACTTATATAGGCCAACCAGTAAAAATAAGAACACGCTACTAGCACGAGCAAAGCTAGCAGGTGTTTTGAATCCTCGTGGTCCCAACAGCGGAAGGGTACCAGGCACGGGTAAGCCTTTTACGAGATCACCGAGTGTTCAACACTCGGCTGGAAGAAATAAAAGGGAGGCAATTAAAGCACTCCCAGTCGTGCAAATAGGCAACAATAAGCCGTCACGTAAAACCTCCCGATAATAATCGGCCAATACACAAAGTCTCTTGGCCTTGCCGGATGAACCCTCGCTACAGAGCTTCGAGTTCACCGACAGGCATAACACACTCAAACAAGCTTGACCTGACGCTTACCTTGAAGCCGGACGTCGCTCTGTGTGCTTGAGTGGAAATTCTGTTCTGTATTTAAGCTTACCCTTTCGGGTCTATTCCTAATAAGAAGTCCTAATCAAGTATACAAATATCAAGTGAACAATGATCCGTTATGGATCTTCTTGCATGCCAAGCGTCGTCTGCACCGTCGCATGAGCATCTTTAACGGTCCGCACCCTGTCCCAGACGGTGAACGTGCCTTCCAAGGGTCGCTGAGTCTTCTGCGAACTCATCCCAACCGCCACGAGGGTTCGTACCGTAGATGGTCCGCTGAATGCGAATCCGGTCAGTCCATTATTAATAATAAGGACAGCCTGGATTCAGTGACATATGCCCGTATCCGATGCTCGTTGAATGTTCGGAGGTTACGCCGTCGAGTCCCTTGCACCTTGGCGTCTCCGTACATCACCTGACCGAGGGTACGTCGCTTGAACAACTTGGGCGGTGTCACGTCTTTGTCGACGGGTGATAATCCGCAACTACGGAGAAATCACTACACCACAAACCGTTGACTTCATAGCACGCGAAGACGGCGATGTAATGGTCGGACGCATGCGTCCAGCCATCAAGCATGATGCCAAATTGCGCGGGCATTTCCGTCGCAATTGAACGCTCGATGGCGACCACTACCCCGCCCATGCCCGCCCGTAACGTCTCCTGCGAGATTGGGTCGAGGCTTAAGTAGCTAAATAGCAGACAGTACCACATTGTATATCAGTTTGAAAGGCATAGTCACATAGAATAGCAGAGTTAAACGTACCGCCGAGCTTCTCGGTTCTCGCAGAACGCAAGCGGGAGATTGCACATGACGATCCACGACATCCAGCCGTACAGGTTTTGCGCAGAATGCCGCACAAAGTTTATGAGAGAACCTGTCTCGGCTGATGTCGCGTCGAGCATGACCGCCTCGTAGTCAGGGTGCTCACGCAGCACATGCTGCATCAGATTGGAGTAACCATTTTGATGCGTTTGCTTCCGCACCGTGCCGCAACGGCAACGAAAATACTCGAGAATCACCTCGTCGTTCTCGTCGCGGCACGGGCGGAAGAAAAAGCCAGAAATTTGGTTGTTGTTGTAGGCTGGTCGGGAGGGTCGAGTAGGGCGAACCATTGTGGTCAGGAGACGTGGGTAGTCAAGCTTGTTGGAGTAGTGAAAATTGAGTAGTGAAAACAAAATAAGAGCTCGCCGAAAGCTGTTCAGACGTACGACAGCCACCAAGTATATAATCGCTTAGTAAGAAGTCGATGGATGGCTGGCGTAAAAAATAATGCTAAACAGGCACTTTCATAAATTATGATCTTGTACATTGCATCGAAATAAATAATGACATTTTTCCTGCCTTCTCCAGAAATACATAACTTATTGTTATTTTTGTAAATAATGTTATTGACAATTTCATTTTCGGAGGCCCTGGTGAAAATGATCAGAGCGGGTATCAGCGCTTTCTTGCATTGATCCAAGCCACAACATTTCAAAGCGTAGCAAATATTCGATTACCAAATGAGCGGTTTCAACATTACGAGGTGCATGTTCAGTATTACAAGCGGGTCTGCATTTTCCATCGACAGCGGTGCTTCAATGGACTAAGATGTAGCTCGTCGGCTTCAGCTTCTGTGGCGAGCACTTAGACGTCGTGCAACGATGGCCCCCAACTCTTTTCTTTGTCATGCGGCTTTCCACTTTGCATCGCACTCGTGTCAACGCGCTAGATTGATAAACTTTGACGATGTGAGATTCTCATGGCGTCGCTACATCCTCCAGATCGTCTTTAGGCGTCAAGCTCGTTTCCAGCGTGACTTCGCGCTACAATTTCATGAACAACCTCGGGCAATGGAGTGAAACTTGTGCCGCCAAAACACATCACCCGCCAACACAAGCACATGGCGTCAAGTGTCTGTAAAATAACGCAAGAGTCCAAACAAACGAGTGCTTTAATTTTAATCTGCAGGATGTTCATATGACAGCGATTTACCGCTGAAAGACTGATGAATGTAGATCTCGTTATTCGAACAGCCACAAGAGCTGCTCACGAGGATTGGCGGTTGAAGGCCCTTTCGAAGGGAGACGATGCGGATGAAAGTTTGGTACTCATTTGAGCTCTGCTCATGGCGATGGCACGGGGTTGCCACCTCGCTGGACGAACTCATGGTTGACGCCGGTGGCAAGCTCATCAAGCAGCAAGACAAGCGTACGAGATGCCAGACCGAGAAACGGCTCTGCATCTCTACATTTTTTTGGTTTCATCCCGCGTGTCAACAATGAGGTGTTATTTCTCGCTGTCAATGTAATTTCAAGCACGGTAGGGATGCCTCTCAAGTTGAAAAGGCGTTTGGCCACCAGAGCACACTGCCACAAATTGGCGCGGAGAAACGAGGCCTGCACGATCATCAAGCAGAGCGCTGCGAGTTGCAGCCTGCCATTCCTCCGGCTCGTTCACGTCGACAGGGATGTACAGATGTGCACCGACGACGCAGCGTGGGGCTCAACACCACGTCCCGTTACAGGTACTCTACGGTACATGTATACAGTACTTAAGTACTTCAATACCCCACACAATTTACTGTGGTTTCCTCGTCTGAGAGCACTGTCAGCTTGAGTCAAAGCTGGCAGCGTCATTGACACTGTCAATCTAGTCTAGAGTCTAGACCAGGATTGATCTGCGAAAACTCGTGCCGATCAACCACCTAGTATCTCTTACACGATGGCTGCGTGGTTGAGTCAGCTGCTCGAATCACGCAAGCTGCGGCTAAGGTTGATCGCTGGAGGCGGGCGGCCCGCCAACTGGGCCTTGGCGGCCAAGGTCCAGTCGCTACGAGTCGTATCATTCACACGCAGCCGAAGTACTGTACGACTGCACAAGCATGATTGCGAGAATGTCCTTCGTCCCGCTTCGGCGGGCCGCGGCTTGAAGAGAAAGTAGGTCGGGACAGCTTTAGGAAAGTGTTTCATTTCGTTTGGATACGTCGAGTTGACACGCACCTTTTCTCGTCAAGAGACACGACCTAAGTGCTGCGAGCCACAAGCGGCTTGCATTAGCCAACGTGCCCCTAGTCGAGGCAGAACGAAGCTTTATCACAACACCAGGCCTGCAGACCTCGCGAAGTATGGTCTGTGCTGTGGTCCTGTGATCAACGCGGCAGCAAAACGCCACAACAACAACCGTTGTGGCCAGCAACCTGCACGCTGAGAGCACTCTACGTAATGTACTGTTAATAATTTCTTGCTAATGACTGCAAAAACAGTTTTCGGCCGACTCGTAAGCATTTCGCTACACTGCAACGTCAGAAAGCTGTAGAGTATTGACCTTTAGTGTTTGTAAGGCGTTGGAGTGTCCCTCTTCCAGCGGGCGCGTTAAACCGCTGGACGTCCAATTGAAGGGACACTTTTGGTGCAGCTGGCAATGAAGGGGCTCATGTTGAAGACGCTGCTAAGCCACAGAACCTCCGATCTCCCCCACACTCCTCTTTTGTTGTTGGGGCGCGTGTTTATCGCTGTGCTTATCGTCGGGGTTTCGCAGAGTTGCCTAATTTCGGGGGGAGGAGGGCTTCTCAAAGTTTGGTCCGCCCCTCGTGGGGCCACAAATGTCTGAACAGCCGGAACTACATAGCGCTGCGCGCGTGTCAAAAGCGGCCATTACTGCTCTCAGAAGCTTTTACGCGAGTTTTTGACTAGGAAATGCCGGTGAAAGCGGCGTTTTAGACGGTATCTATCAAGTGTTGTTCCACTAAAGTGGAGTGGAGATGAAGCCTGTCTTGGTCGTTGCACGACATTATGAGTCGAACATGAAGAAACTTGGCGTCACGCAAGTAGCACCAAGGTCCAGCGTGGCGTGTCGTACCCGGCAGACGCGTCCCGACCTCCACCGGCATAGCATTGCCACGAAAGAGAAGTTGTAGCTCTTGGCTTGTACATGTAGTTCCAATCCTCGGTGAGCCGGTAACTCCACTGTTGGCCCTAAACGAAGATAAAAGATGTTCTCTACGTCGGTAAATCGTGGGGGTGTATCGCCAACAACGAGCAATTTGTTCGGCACGCTTGGTTGTGCGGATACCGAGATGTAGAGGCGCCGTCCTGGTAATCGCGAGCCCTCGTTTGGCGTTGGATCGCGGCGCTGTGAGCCAAGCGGCGGCACCAAAGTCTCCTCTGTCTCTCTCAGTTGGAAAACGGGGCAGTGTCCGGGTCTGCTCAGTTTTTCTCCCCGAATGAACTTCCCATGCAGAGACCGGACTGTGCGCTTGGTTGCGAGACATCCGGCGTCTCAATTCAAGCATCTCCACTGGTTCCATGTGCTACTCACACGCCCCGCACCGAAGGCTCGCCACCGTATGTCTCTCTTCTTAGCCAAGTCTGCGGCACCAAATCCCCCTTGCCGAGCCAAACAAGATAAAAGCCCAAGCCCAACGTTCGTAACAGCAGACAACCAAACACGCTGCGGGTCGGCTCGGCTTTGGTTGAGCTGCACCATCCGCATTTCCGATTTACACTCGGCATAAGCAATCTTGCTTACAACTTCCATTCGATCGATGGTACCAACTGCCGACCGCGACGAGCTTCAGTTCTCAAGCTTCCTTACGCAGCTCAAAGCAGAACCATCTTCTGAGGATCCAATGCGTACGGGCCAGCAGCAGTGGTCGTCGCCTACGAGCATCACGACAAATCCTACGGACGCCACGACAAACACGTCGCAGCCGCTACCCAGCTTCATGCTAGACCAGCACCAGCAGAGCAACAATTATTACGCCAATGCCAGTGCCGGCATCAACTTGCCTCCTCGACTCTCGACTCCGACTGGATACTATACACAACAGCTCCTGCCGCCTCGTGAGATACAGACCACTTCAGCGCCGGCACCCTGGAGCGCTCCGACCTACAGCACAGGCGCACATAGTCTCCAAGTTGGAGACTATCTGCACCAGCACCAGCCTCCACAGCAGCCGGCGCTTCATCCACTTCTGCAGCACAGTGAAGCGATGCCGCGCTCGAATGACGAGGACTTAGCGATGGACGCGCAGATGCTTCGCGAAGTGCTCCAGGAGATGCCAACCGGTCAGACGCCAGTTAATGCACAGCACACGACGCAGCCGCGCGGACAGCAAATGCCGGGCCTGCAGCTCCTTTTCGCTTCTCCGATGCACTCGACGGATATGCACGCAGCGGCGCCCCAGACACAGCCGCCGGCTTTCTATAGCAACAGCATGGGCATGACCACCGCCCCAGCAGACATGCTGCTCACTATGAGTCAGACAACAGCTCCAGTCGCACCCATGTACCCCGTACCGACGCACGACCGGACTGTTCTGCCTGGCACGCTGCCGGTCCCGACCGGCACAGTCGGCATGCCTAATGCCTTTGACCCGCTCGCTGCCGCTGCTGTCGGGAGCATGATCCCGCCGCATACGCTCCCGCGCAAGAAGCGCACGACGGCTACTCGGATCTGCAAGGTGGAGGGCTGCACGAAGGGCATTCGTTCGCGTGGATTGTGCAAGGCGCACGGAGGCGGTCGCCGGTGCACGACGCCCGGTTGCACCACGAGTGACCAGGGCGGAGGCCACTGTGTTCTCCACGGTGGAGGACGTCGCTGTCGCATTGAAGGCTGCAAGAAGTCGGCACAGTGGCGCGGAGTCTGCAAGATGCACGGCGGCGCTCGTCGGTGCCGTTACGGTCAGTGCACCAAGAACGGCCAGGTGAAGCAGGGCTACTGCCGGATGCACCACAACCTGCTTACAGCTCAGCGCCAGCAACAGGAGCAACTGCAAGCACAGCAGCTGCAGCATTTGCAGCAAGCTCAGCTGCCTCCCGTCCCGACTGTCGCCGCTATTGCGGCCATGCCCATAAAGCTCGAGACGAGCAACATATAAACAACCTCCGGAAATTCGGTCGTACACTGCATGTTTGGAATCCTCGAGGAGAACAACAAGTCCCTCGCTCGCTTTGGATAGAAAGAAGGCGTAATAAACATAATATAGTAAGCTCAAGACCTCTAACATGTCAAAAGTCCTCTTATGTCGTCCTCTTTTTAATATAGTAAGCTCATGACCTCTAACATGTCAAAAGTCCTCTTCGGTGGTCGACACCATCAACGTTAACCCGCCAGAGTTTGGCACTAAACTCAACAAATACAGTGACACTATTGTGAGTAACCTCTTGTCACACACACCGGAGGACGGCTCTTGCTTGGGTTTAATGGAGACCGCGACTACGAAGGCTTCTACAGCTGCATCTGCTGGGTCCCAGGGTGATCAGCTGGCTAACAAGACGCCTTGTGAGTCCACATGGACGTCGTTCTCCGACGAAATCACGAGAAAAGGGACTTCTTCAGGCTTTCGGAAGTTCCGAGAGGCGCTGATGGCCAAGAAGTTCGAGAGCCATGACAATGTACCGGTAAGATCGAGTGCATCAACAAAACTTCGACGAGTCGTTGTCAAAACGTTGTCGAGTTGTACATCTTAGTCTTTTGTTTGCTTGTAAGGTGGCGGTGGGAGTTGTCTCTGGCCTCTTTATCGGCTCCTACGGGGCGGCTAATAACTTGGAAGCTCTAAGGGCATCGAACATCACTCACATCTTGTGCGTGTCACCAAGTCTGCCACTCAAGTGGGTGAAAACTTTATTTTGTTCATACCCTAATTTGAACTGACAAGCTATTAAGTTTTCCCGAAGTGCTCACGTATTTACAGCTACAAGTGGCGGATCTAAACTCCGTGCGTATTTCCGAGTACTTTGATGAAGCGTTCAGCTTTATCGACAGGTATCTAGAACACGAGGGATGCAGCATAATGGCTAGGAAGCTGATGTGCTGCGCTGTTTAATAGAGCCCTAGCATCGGGAGGGAACGTGCTCGTGCACTGCTTTATGGGGATTTCAAGGTCTGCAACAATTATCCTCGCGTACCTCATCGTACGTCGGGATTTCTCGCTCGCTGATGCCCTTCATGAATTGAGACGAGTGCGGCCTCGAGCACAACCGAACAGTGGCTTTTACCAAGAATTGATGGCGTTGGAGACGAAGCAGCAGAGCTCCACAACAAGTAGCTGCAACTCCAAGAGAAATTAGAAATATAGGCTTCTAAGTCGGTCGATCCACATCATATTATATTATAAATAATTATAATATTTTTATGATATTTTGTGATGTGGATCGACCGAAATCATAATATGATTATGATATTTTCTGATGTGGATCGACCGACTAAGTTTCATATTATGAGTCATAAAATTGCTCCTTCTTATCAAATTAATAAATATGCAACTCGGAGGGGTAGATTTGAGGATTGGACTGGTAGATAAATGCTCACTTCTGTAGAGTTATAAATCATTTAAAAGGAGGTCAATCCTGTACCGGTAGTGAAAAGGACAAAAGGTGGCGTGAATCCCAATAATTTAATGCTACGCGAGCTAAACGTCCAGCATCAATCGGGAACTGACGATCTGTCATTTCAAAAACACAATTTGTACTTCGAAGTACCCGTTATTATGCGCTTAAATCATATCAATCACCGGCGACAGCCTGGTCTTGGCGTGCAGCTTACGAGCCAATTCTACCTCCCCTCCATTCTTGTACCAACAGAGGCGTACGTCAACGAGCTTCTCATATCGTGAAAAAAAACGAAGAGAAATGAGGATAAAATGTGTTGAGGCTTCGTGCTAATGAAGAAAATTTCTCTGTGCTCTGTAATATCACTTGAATATCAGGTTTTGGCTGTCATATACTTCTGCGGCCATTCCTCAGCAGAATTATCTTCTCTTAGTGGATGTCCGCTCAGGTTTTTCACGGGGCTAACAAAGGTTTCTAATCTAAAAAAGGCAAGTGTAATATTTGGGATAGAATTGGTTACCCTACCCCATTACAACAAATATAAAAGTAGTACTTGTCTGGTCCGAAAAAGAATTAACAGTTCTTTAAGTCGGAGATAACTTCGGTCGTACAGCTCCAACGGAAGCGTGGTTGAGCTAGTTTGAAAGCTCTACTTACGTAGCGTCAGCACAATTTTTTATATGAACAAATTTCCCGCCAATTTTGCCAATGCCTGACCATTTAAACTATCACTTTACGGAGGGGTGGAGTTTTTTTTTCGCTTTGACGTCAAAAATAATCAGAATTAAACTTTAAAGTATACTAGAAAAAGCGCAAACTGAGCTTAATCAAGTGGTATATCACTAAAAGCAATTGAATCCATTTTCGCGTCTATTACTCTCAATCCGCTTGCATACAAATCCTCATACGAACTCATTTTAACCAATCGTACCCATCTCAGAATGGACATTGACCAATCACACATGCGAGGTTTTTTAAAGAAAAACCTAACTGTTAATTCTTTTCTGGACCGGAGAAGTAGCTACTGTACTTATATTTTTCTAGGCAGCTGTCGCACAACCAATCGCGTTTATTCGCCAGATTCCCTTTTGTTCGTACGGAAGCGGGCACGAAGTACATCGCCCGTCGACCACCACCCCACCCATGGGCATGTCTACCCACCACTGTATGTGTTGCGTGAACCGGTCACGAGCAGTTCTGCCATCCGTGTTGGGCCGTCCATGAGGTGAGCTACGGGAGCTCATCAGTTCACTCTGACTGCGTGTGGCTGTCATGTTGACACCACACAGCAGTCAGGTAGTAGTAAAACGTAGGAAACAAGAGAAGCACGTATGTGCCGAGGCTCAGCCAGCGGCAGGTGACGGTGAAGGTCTTGGTCGGAGTCTGCACTTGCTCTTCAGAAGGCAAGTTCTCAAGAGAGTGCAGCTCCGTGCCAATAGCACCACCGCACCAGCAGTAAGCTGTATTAGTACTCAGCACTAACAGCTCAAGTACATCTATAAAAACACTAAGTCTTGGTCATCACGTTGCACAAGTCCACGCGTCGGCAGCACGAGCCAACACACAACAAGCCGACGCAGTCGTCCATGGCGTAGCTGCAACGTTCGTGTGCCATTGTGGAGATCCGCAGGATCTGCACTCATCAGCACGTTGTATCTCACACTTTCGCTTGAACACGGCGATCTAACGCGTAGTCGACGTGATCACACTTGCATCCAAAAATAGCGTGTGCCTGCAGTAGTAACCTCACTCCCACTTGCACAGCACCCTCCATCAAAGCTAGCAGTGGTTCAACCACCCGCGTATCAGCAATCCACTTGGCTTCCCGTAGCCATAGCGTCTTCCACTTGATGAAAACTTCAACGTAGGTGTTGTCGTCACAGAAGTAGCCAACCATCGCAGCAGTTTAAGCCTCAGCATTGCCTTCAGCAGTCACAACAGGTAGCACCTTTATTGCCTACCGAAAGCTAGCAAACTTCACAGCTCCCAACGCCTTCGTCATGATATCTGCAACCATGTCCTGGGTTCCGATGTGCTTCACTGCATGCGCTTCAGCTCGACATTCCTTCTTACAATGTGATACTTGTTTTCAATATGCTTTTTTTGGAGTGCTTGTCGGGTTTAGTGCTCAACGAGATAGCACCCTCATTGTCACCGAGCATAATAGGAATTGGATGCAACCAAACCAACTTTTTGCATAAGTCTTGTAGCCACAGAATATCCTTTGCAGCTTCGGACATGGCCACATACTCCGCCTCACAGGTACTCATGTCATTGAACTCCTGTTTGCTTGAAGCATACGAGATCACATTCCCGTCAGTCATTGTCACGTAGCCGCTAATACTGCGACGATCCGCTGGATCATTCGCATAATCAGCATCATAGTAGATCGTCAGTTCAACCGACTTTTCTTGCTTCACATTCATCACCAAGCCGTAGTCCTTCGTAAACCGCAAATAACAGAGCACGCGTTTGGCGTGTGCATAGTGTATATGGTCGTCGCAGGCTAGAAATTTCCCCAAGTGAGGCACAACATGTGCGATATCTGGCCTTGATGCATTAACCAGATACTGCAACAATCCGACCAACTCTCGGTAAGGCAGGTACTCCGTAGTCTTAGGGATCTCCACTTTGGATGGCGACGTTGATTCAGGTGTCGCACATCCGTTGCATGTTGTCATGTGATAGTCCTTCAAGACGTCAAATACGTATTGCTGCTGCGAGTAGATAATTTGTCGCCTCCTGCGATCAATCTGGATTTCAATACCCAGCAGGTAATTCACTGTTCTCATAGTCGTCAGCTCAAATGACTCCTTAAGCATGACAACAACCTTGGCGCAATGCTGGGTTGGTCCCATTAGTAGTAGATCATCCACATAGACCGTCAAGAGCATCTTGACTTCACCTTTTTCTTTCAGAATGTACAATCCAAAGTCAGAGTCCGCACGCTCATACTTCATCGCCATCAGCTTGGCATGTAACGTCTTGTTCCAGATGTTGGGTGCTTGCGGCAGCCCGTACAGGCTCCGCAGGAGCTTGCACTCAAGTTTAGGGCCTTCTGTCTAGAATCCGGGAGGCTGCCCCATGAAGATCGCTTCAGAGAGGTCACCGTACAGAAAAACTGCTTTCACATCGTACTGCCGTACGTCCCAGTCTCGTTGTACCGCATAATGGATAGCTGCTCGAATGGCTTCAAACCTGATAACTGGACCGAACGTTTCAGAGTAGTTCACCCCTCGCTGTTGCTTGTGTCCAGGAATCACTAGCCGATCTTTGTATCTGGTTACCCGTCCTCGTTCATCACGCTTCACGGCAAAGACCCAGCGGCACGTGATCACCTTCACCTTCTTTGCCACCGACCGCGAAACTAACTTCCACGTGTTGTGACCCTTCAGGGATTGTAGTTCGGAAAGCATTGCTGCCCTCCACTGCGGCCACTGCCTGTTAGATCGAGCTTGTTTGTATGCGTTCGGAATGTCAGTATCTTCTGCCGTAGCCCGCACATGACCTACCACGTAGTCAAGTAGCCGCACGTTTGGTCTCTGCGTCCTACACGGGCGATTCAAACATGGTTCTACCGGTGGCTCCTGAATCTCAAATCCAGTGGACTGCTCACCAGTCTTCTCACCTCGATGCCGCACACCACGCTTGCGGGTCCTCTTCTTCTTCTTGGCTGGTGTCACTTCCACTTCACTGGTAGCCGGTATCACAGTACGAGTCGGTCGTTGACTCGCTGGACATTCACCGCGTGAGTTTGGGTCCATTTGCCCAGTCCTGCTAGAACAATCAACATGTTTCCCACTGGAGCGCACACGTTTTCTCCCACTTGACATTGGTGCCGGTTGCACGGCATCCGAGGTCACCTCGGTCGCATTTGCAACTCCCACTGGCTCTCTACTCGGCATCAGCAGCTGCAAGCCCGCAGATGGGTGCTCAGCCCCGTCTTGAATGTAGGAATCCATAGTGGTTTTAATCCGATCAATAGGGACGCTGGTCGGCAACTCATGCGCATGGTGCATGTAATTGCTCTTAAGTAAGTGACGCACGTATGTCCCTTGTGCTGTAAACCGCTCATGGAAGCGCGAGCTGCCGCCTCGCGCAGTTATTACTTGACACGTAAGCAGATCAAGGAACTTGTACCCTTTTGTTGTTGCACTGTAGCCAAGCAGAAGGCTCAAACGGGCTCTCAGCTGGAGCTTCTCTTTACGTTGTCGAGATTCTGGTGGGATACGCACCCAGGCAAGGTAACCCCAAGTACGTAGCACACTGAGGTCGGGTGTTACACCTTTCAGCTTCTCGTGTGGCGACACAAGTCCCAGAGGTTTCGTAGGTAGAATGTTCAACGTATCCACCACGTGCAATAACGCTTCACTCCACAGCGTGTTTAGTAGCTGTGCTGCAATCAGCATCGCCCTCAGTCTGGGCAATACCACTCCATTTGCTCGTTCAGCCACTCCATTTTCTTGAGGAGAGTAGGAGTTCGTCGTCTGCAAGATGACGCCTTCGTGCTCGCAGTAGTCATTCAGAGCTGTACTACCGAATTCTCTACCCTGGTCCGAGTGCAGGCGCAGCACTAAGTACTTCGGATACTGTGTCTTCAGCTCACACAGGAGCTTGATCAGGAATGCAGCGGGCTCTCCTTTCTGTCGCAGCAGAAATGCCCACTTGTATAGTGACACTTCGTCGATCACAAACAGAAACATGGTGGCACCACTGGAGGTTTCTTCAGAAATGGAGCATACGTCCATCTCTAGAATGGACAGCGGCTGCAAGTCCCGCATGGGCCGCCGCGCATAATGCATCCTTGGCGCTTTACTCGAATTGCACGCAACACAGTCGTAGGTAGACAGGGAGTTCTTATCTTAACACCAAGGTCGATCTTGTTGCTCAGCAACTTCACTGTCTCCATGCTCATGTGTCCTAAGCGCTGGTGAAGCACCTTCATCATGTCGTTGGCATATTCTTGCGGCTTCTGCACAGCGTTCACCAGCTTGCCAGGTACATGTACAACACATAGTCGGTAGATATTTTCATGCATTTCAAATTTTAGCGTGATTTCAGTCTTGTATAGCCATACACTGCGCTGGCCATCAGAAATCTCAACCTAAAATTGTCCAGTCATCTGCATATATCCAAGGCTGATAATTTTCACCCGAGCAGTCGGGCTATACACCACGTCATCCAGCAGTCGAACCTCAAAGTCTCCTGTTTCCTCTGTTTTCGACCGCGTTGACCATTCTTGACTCACTGCGACGGTTACGGTAGCCACAGCTGCGTGGTGACACATCACGTTCACGACCCCGCTCAAAATGACCGCACCCTCTAGGGCCTCGCTGCGGCATCGGCCCATGACGGTCAAAAGAATATTGGGGCTGTTGCCACGGTCGTGGAGATTCTGGCGGTCCACGTGGTGGAGAACGACCACGCCAATCATCGGGTCGTCCATCATAGCGACCACCATAGTAGTCATCACGTTGCGTCCACACACGTCCTTTTTCGTATTCACCGCCATAGTAGTCAGTACCGTAGCCTCTACTACCATCGTAACGACGCTGGCTCTCGAAACGCAGCCCAAATCGGTCATCCCCTGGCGGAGATGGGCCCACTCGTGACCCACCTTCAAGACGCCTCACCTCAAACCCTGGTCCACGCGAGTCCCAACTTCGTTCGTCATCCCAGCGTTGCTGGTGACCTGGAAGCCCGCTCGACTTCTCTTCCTCGTCACTGCTTGCTGGCGTTGTTGGTGAATACACAGGAGATACCGGCGGTTTGGTAGTATTGGTCTCGGGTACAGCTTGCACCGATCCGACGAGCGACTGCACTCTTCTCTGGGAGTTTGCACGCTTCTTTTGCTCCAGATCCGGCTTAAGTGGCTTCCCAGTGACCTCCGTACACTCTGCATACCAATGGCCCATTTCACCACAATTCCCACACTTACTACGTGCTTTCTTCTTGGCGATTTTCTCAGTCTTCGAAGCTGCTCGCTTTTTCTTATTGGTGCCCTTCTTGTTGACTGCATTCACGGTCGCAGCTCGTGCGGTTTCGGGTGATGGCTGTAGTCTGGCCACCTGCAGTCGAGCTTGCTCCGCCTGTCGCAGGCGACGCGTAGCATCGGCACGTGTCAATGTGCGTCTGTCGTTCTTGCTACACCATACAGTGTGCTGCTCTGCAAGCACTCTGAAGACACGCTGAATATTGGAGATCAGGAGACTTGCGTGTTCCCACTCATCCACTTCACCGTTGGCCTGCTTACACCGCCGAACCAACTCCTCACTCGCAGTTACAAACTGATCCACCGTCTCACCGGGCTTCAGCTCTCGGTTGAGTAGGTCACGAAGGATATAGTCGGGGTTAACCCCATCACCTCGAGTGAAGTAAGCCACAATTCGGTCCCAAAGTAGAGACGGAGCTTCCATCTCTTCTCTGAGTTCGTCATCCTTGAAGAGGTCTCGTAGGCTCATGTCAAGAGACAAAGCCATAGCCGTGAATGCCATCACACGCCACGTGTCGTACCAGCGATGGTACTTGGGGTATACGTAGCCAAGCTGCGAGTCGTACCTCTCGCTCTCGTACGTTACCACGTCAAGCTTGTACAGCGGGAGCCGCAAGGTCACCTCGCTTCTCCACCGCGCGAACTCCTCCTTGACATCCTTCAGCTTGGGCAGCACTACCTCCTTGCCGATCATCTTACGTCGCGTCCACGAGCTCAGCGTCGTTGTACCGCGTTCTCAGCCTGTTGTCCAGCATGTTTGTAACGTGTGAAGATGCTCGGCTCTCTCCGTCGTCCGCGTGTCCGGCGTCGCTCTCGTCAGGCTCGCTGGGCGCGCTCGGGCCTCCCTGGGCTCCTGGAGGCTGCGCCGCAGCTTGTGGCCTCTGCTCGACTCTCCAGTTGTTTTCTGGACCGTCGGGGGAGCTCTCTCACTCGCACGAACATTATTGACCAATCGACGGTGTGCATCTTGTACTAGTAGGGTCAATAGTGAAACGCCGTTTAGAATGTTCGCAAGTTGACGTCCAAAGTCTACAAGTTGTTCTTGAGGCGCCATCGTTTCGGCATTAGGAGTTTCACTTGCATTTTCTGCCGCACTTGCATTCTCTATTGGGCTCATAACCTGTGGTGAACTACGAGAGCTCACCAGTTAGCTTTGACTGCGTGTGGCTGTCATGTTGACACCACACAGCAGTCAGGAAGTAGTAGAAAGTAGGAAGCAAGAGAAGCACGTATGTGCCGAGGCTCAGCCAGCGGCAGGTGACCGTTAAGGTCTTGGTCGGAGTCTGCACTTGCTCTTCAGAAGGCAAGTTCTCAAGAGAGTGCAGCTCCGTGCCAATAGCACCACCGCACCAGCAGTAAGTTGTATTAGTACTCAGCACTAATAGTTCAAGTACATCTATAAAAACACTAAGTCTTGGTCATCACGTTGCACAAGTCCACGCGTCGGCAGCACGAGCCAACACACAACAAGCCGACGCAGTCGTCCATGGCGTAGCTGCAACGTTCGTGTGCCATTGTGGAGATCCGCAGGATCTGCACTCATTAGCACTTTGTATCTCACAGCCCATTGAGCGGGGACCGCCTTCTGGGACGTAGGCGTTTCGTAACTACTTCAGTGAGGACACTAGGAGACAGCGCAGTCGCAGAATTTGCATCTAATCTCTAATTCGTTCTACATCTTTCTTCGTTCTGAATACTGCCCAAGTCTCGATCGACAACACCAGCTACTGCGTACCACGGAGATGGCGTCGTGCAACAGTATGGCTACGTTCCATTCATGTTGGAGTGTGCAAAGTGAGAACATATTCTTAAGTTTAAAAAATGTCTTTTTTGTAAAGAAATAAAAGCTAGATTGAGCAATCTTAATATGATCCGTAGTCAAATGCATGACACCACATTCTTGCGTCATGCTTTCGTGACCTTGACCCTTTCTGCTCATCACGATAGCGCGCGAGAGTGCGCGGTAGATACATTTACTGCTACGCGTCAAGAGAAATACCGAGCTTCTTGCGGGCGTAACAGATCTGTGCCGCACCCGGTTGTAATTCTTGTCTCGGGCAGCGACGGAAGCTGCATCACACCTGAGTTTCTTCGACAAATGTTTCTTTAGACCTTCTGTCTATTGTTCCCGGTGGCAATGAGGGCATGTGCGGGGGGAACCTTTTTCGGTCTCCCGACCTTTTTGCGCAGTTCCATCTTCTTCTTGAGCTTGAAGGCGCGGCAGCTCCATGGTGAATGATAACGGGAAAAATGCGAAGGCAATTAATTGACTACAGTAATACGATCTAACGTTACAAAATTACTATTGTCAATTGGCGTCTGGTGCTAACGTAAAATCTGAGTGGGTTCGCACAAGCTGCTATGGGAAAACCCTGAGTGGACATCCACTCAGATAAGTTAAATTTTTCATTCTTATAATATTCTGTAACATTTTCAGTTTCGCATCTTTTTTTTTACAAAAAAATCTCGGAAAGTTGTTTGCATAATCTAACTTTCTGAACCGATCACAGCAGAAGATAACTCGATAAGTGCGAGGGGCTGCTGCTTTACAAAGCAGTGGACGACGATGCGATCCGCATCGTCGTGCCGAATGATTATGATCTGCGTATGCGGATCATGTAAGAGTATCACAATGCCCCTACGGAAGGGCATCCGGGCCGTAAGAAGACATAAACTCTTCTCACGAAGACTTCTACTGAAACCACCAGTACAAGTGGTTGCGCAAGAGCGTACGTGCTTGCGAAGTGTGCCAACGCTGAAGCCTGCTGCGTATTCACAGGCCCCATTTTAATCACTACCGACATCGTCGAAGTGCTGGCAGTCCATTTCTATGGACTTTGTTTTCGGTCTTCCGCCAGACAACAAGCGGAGGACTGGCGCTGTGGTCTTTGCTGACCGATTCGGCAAGATCTCGCTGCAGTACTGGCTGAAGTCACGGCAGTGCAAACTGCACGACTGTTTGTTGACATGGTGTTCCGACACCATGTAATGCCGCTCGACATTGTGTCAGACCGTGATCCACGCTTTACAGCGCGGTTCTGGCAAGAGTTGTTTACTCTTCTTGGGATACAGCTGTCGATGTCGACTGCGGATCACCCACAGACGGACGGCCAGACCGATCGCGTGAATCGCGTGCTCGGTGACGTACTGAAGAGCTACGCACACTCGTTCCCACAGTGAAGCGACTGCTTGCCGATGGCAGTGTTTGCCACCAACGGCTCTGTGCATGCCTCGACATGGCATACATCGTTTTACGTGAATGCCATGCGGCATCCACGTCTTCCGAGCTTGCTCGGAACGGTGGGTACCTCCGTAACTGGGAGAGGATCTACGGCTGTGTCAAAACAACCGCAGAGAAACACTGATACCGACGTGGTATCAGCGGTGACGAAGCGAAAGCAACGAACACCGTGTCTGTGCGGGCACAGGTACCGTGAGCAAGAAGACGTTTGTACCGGGTACAGACAGCGCGCAGGCCGGGCCTGCTGCGGAAACCAACACCTTTGTGCGAGGTACAGACAGCGCGCAGGCAGGGCCTGCTGCGGAAAAGTAAGCCGTGCTGAACAAGTCATTCAGCACGCAATCATTGGATTTTGTCCAGCGCCACACAAGCCATAATACGCCTTGTCCAGGATGCAATAGCAAATTCTGTAGACAGACAGAAGGTGAACGCAGACAAAGTCGCCAGAGGAAACACAAATGAATTTAAAAAGGGTTCATTAGCTCTGTTAGCTACACCGAACCTGCCACGACATGCTGTTTCTGATTTCGGCGCAAGCAATCTTGCTCCGCGCTTTATCGCTCCGTTCACAGTGTTTGAGCCGCATGGCAACGCATATACGTTGGGCATACCGTCCAGCATGCGACTCCATCCGACATTTTACGTCGGGCGGCTGAAGCCTTACGAGCAACACGGATCATCTAGTCTTGATGGCTCGAGGACGACGTCGTAGCTTGTGCGCACTTCCACTTATGCAAAGTGTGGTATTGAGCGATAGAAGGATTGCTTCCGGACGCGGGCGTGTTCGCTTCCGCGGACACTAAAGTGGTGATGCATGTAGCGCAAGCACAGACGTAACAGCGTCTGCCGGAGCAGACGCTTGTGCGGGCATCTTCCTCAGCGAGCTCATTGCGAAATGAACTCGGGTTTCTCAAACGTTTTGACGACCGCGTCAATACTTTGAATGATGTGTTTAGACTAGCGAGGCTTAGCTTAACGGAGGGAGGGGGGGGGGGGGGTAACGGGGCTACATGCAAGTGGCTACACATAGCCACTTGGCTACGAAAGAGGTTTTCCACATTGGTGCGAGATACACCAACGGCTACATTTGGCAGACTGTTGGTCTGCATGCATTCAAGGCTTTCATTGGTTGAAAATATCAACCAATAAGAATAGTAGGATTCTGTCAACCATTCGTCAATAAATACATTTTATTAAGAATATCAAATTAGGAGGAAAAAAAAAAAACAGTTTTTGTTTTTACCGGACATCAGGTTTGCTTTCTATTTAAGTAAATCTATACTTTCAGACGAAATAAAATTATTCTAGATGAAACGCAACTTACGCTTCCTCATACACGTGCGCTAACGTGTATGCCGAAGTAGTGGGCTTAAAGTTGGCCCATTACAGCGACAGCTCTACTCACCGCCACCAATGTCGTCCTCCGTAAAGTCATTGGTATCTTCCGACGCAGCTCGCACGTGAGGGCCTGGCCCAAGTGCTGGGACACGTTCTGGAACAATACAAAACCACCATCGGATTGGCTAATAAGAAGCGGTACAATGTACCAAAAAATAATGGTTGCTGTTCCATAACTTGTTTATCAGAACACCAGAATTTGATGCTCTAGACTCAGCACACGTGAGCTGCAAATATGCTGGGTGAGCAATAAATTCTAGCAGTCTGCGCTGTAGTGTTTAGAGCGTATGTGGCCGCCGTGATGAGTACATCGAACCAGAGAAGCGTCCGCGTTTCGACGTCTTGCAAGTCGATTTTTTTATACAACAACATTTGAGGAAGCCATGGCAGCGAAGGATACATGGCGGTTTTAAAAAAACCTTCAGTGCGATAAGGTGTCGCTCCTATCCATCTACAGCACTGTGCGCGCCGCGACTCCCTGCTTACCAGCTCCAACCAGCAAGCATCCTTGTATTAAGCGGGTTGCGCTAACCATCATGTACCATGACGTTGCTCTACCTGAGCCGCGGCACAACTCATGGCACACCAGGAGTCACAGCTTGCAAAGGTGGGTCGTTTGCTGCGCAGTCAGGTGTAGGAAGCTCGGCCGTAAGCTGGTCCACGTGGCATAGAGCCGAATGGACCATCGTAGTGTGCAGTTTGCGGCTTGTTCAAGAGTGTTTTAGGCTTACGGTCAAGTTGTCCCGGCAACGGTTGGCTCAAATCACTTGCTACTGGTAGTCCACGCTTGGACCAGGAGTGGCACACCAATTCAATGACTTCTGTGCATCTGAAAGACAAGGTTTAATCCACCAAACTTTATTGTTTTTGGAACGTGTGGCGGTAGCTGGACCAGGCCCTGAACGCGTTGCAGACCGGTACGGCGGGATGCCGTACAACCTTATAGACACGCGAAGGGTTGTAGGTCGGATCGTTAGTTTTGGCACTGTCAGTGTCTTTGGACTGTGTCAATGACATATGGCACTGGACACGACACTGGCAGACTGTAGAAAGTACGTGTAGATTCCAGGCATGTCCGCAGGGGTATTTTAAAAATTGTGCCCCTTTCACCGAAATGAGGGAATCCTGAGAATTTGATAAGGGACTGGCAGTTATACTGATTTTTTGTATATGTATCAAGACCCAAGGTAATCTCTAATAATAACCAACATCCGCTTTGAGGTAAGATTTTCTTTATTTTCAAGGGGTACTTTTAAAAGCTTCAAAAGGGAGTTTTGTACTTTTTTTCTGAGCGCAGTATGGATGCCCCCTGCGGACATGCCTGATCATCTCACAGTAGCAAAATAGCATCTCCCAGAGCTGATTATCTCCTCTAGCCACGATGAATGGATCAAACGCTCAAGAGAGCTGGGAGTTGCTGTAACACGACAAGCTGTTGAGATTGAAGCCACAAACTCACTTGACCAACCAAATCCTCCGGACCTACTGCCAGCGTAAGAAGCGGAAAAGAACAATTCTCTTCGGCCGCTTACAACTGTCCACTACGAAGTCACTCGACTAGGTTTCGTGACGCCGTCCGCTGTTCTGGATCAAGAGGGATTGCCCATTATCGGTCTTCAATTGGATGCAATGTGCCAGGCCACTTGAGCTCTGTGTGTAAAATTGAGAACTGATGGTTTGTGTTAGTGCGGCTAGCGCTCTCCTAGTCTAATAGTTTCACTAGGAAGATATGGAATTCTGTCGAATGAACCCAAAAAATCCTGTTGAAGCTGGAGAAGCCAGAAACCGTTGAAGACGTCGATCTGGGTACAGCGAGGCAAGATGGAAAATAGTAGAAATGTGAATACAGGTTGTCATTCTTCCCTGTGGCGACGTCAACATTAACAAGAAAAAGACGACAAAAGTTGACCCGAGTCTCCGTCGATCCCGTGTCTATCGATACTGTGTCAGCGTCGTGGACTTTTATAATGAGATATGGGCCCTTGGCGACCTCGTCGAGCTTCTTGCGGTCTCGACCGATGATACGGAGTAGTACTTGGTCGCCGACTTGGTATAAGTGCTGGATCCGCTTAGCGTTCTCGCGATCATTCTCTTGCATTATGGCAGAAAACCTCTGCTTCGAAAGAAAGCTTCAATTTGCGAAGTGAAGTTGGCGAGAAATTAAATCTTCTCCGAACAGCAATTGTGCGGGTGAAGCACGCAGCACTGAGTGATAGCTTGCTCTAATTGAATATGCAGCATAGCCGAGTGCGACTTCGGGTTGATCCTTGAGATCAGGACGGGCACTTGAAACTCTTCTCCAGTAAACTCAGTACCCAGGCCCTCTCGAAACTGATAGCGATGGTGTTCGATGTACGACCTCGCTGCACGATCACCTCCAGCCTGCGGAACTGGTGCTCAATTGCGGTCAAACAGTACAATATTCTCTTAATGGGCCGACGAGGTCAACGTGAACCACATCAAACGGTCGATCCTCGTTCGTCATTGGTGTTGGCGGGAGGTGTCCATAATCTTGTTTTCTGCCGCGCAATCTGGATTTCTTGCATTGCATGCAGGACTTCACGTGCTTTGCCATGTCCGTTTCCATGGCGGATCACCAAAACGTGGGCATGGATCTGAACTGCTTCTCACTGCCGGGATGCAATAAGTAGTCGTGGTACAACTCAGTCAAACTGCTGTGGAGAGAAGCTGGTACCACCACACTCTTCCGGAAATGCAACAGAACCTTTCATAGCGCTGAAAGAAGTGAATATTCGGGGTCAGCTTCATTTTTTTTTCAGTTGAGCGATGGTTCTCGTGATAGTAGGGTCTTCAAGCTGGTGTCGTTTCATCACAGCGCCGTCAAAAGCGGTTTCTTCTTCCCCCACAGCGTAAAGCTCTTCTTCTGTCGCTTGTTTCAAATAGTCATAGCGAAGTCTTGAGAATGCATCAGCACCAATATTTTGGGTTCCGGAGACGTACTCAACAGAGAGACGATGCTCCTCGAGCAGCATCTTCCAGCGCTTTACTCGAAGAGAGTTTCTTGCGGATGTAGTAGGTTCTTGTGGTCAGCGTGGACGACCGCAGGGAATCCCAACAGCATGGTCCGGTACTGGTAGAGAATTTCTACGACGGAGAGTAGTTCCCACTCCATCGTTGAGTACTGGCGCTGCGTCTCGGTCAGCGTGCGAGAGAAACAGGCCAACGCATGCTTGCCTTGAATGATCAGTCCACCAATCTGACGACCGCTCGCATCAGCGAACACGTGGAATGTGCAAGTATTATCTGGAAATGCGAGCCAGACATTGCGTGCGAGAGCTGCTTTTATCTCTTGAAATGCTGCTGCGTCTTCTGGTGTCCACACAAATGGCACGTTTTTGGAAGTAAGTCGACTTAGACGTGTAGTGAGCGCCGACTTGTTAGGTACCATCTCTCGATAATATGATATCATACCGAGAAAATCTCTGAAGCTCCTTCTTGGTGCGAGGCTCCGCAATTTGCTGGATGCTTGGACCTTCTTCGCTTGCGGTTAAATACCAATCGGAGTGAGCGTAAAACCTAGATAGTTCACTGAATCTCGGAGAATCTTGCTCTTCTTAGCATTCAGAGTTACGTCGTACTGCCACTGGCGCTTAAATATGATGCGCAAATGCTCCAAATGACCATTCTCGTTTTCTGAAAAGATCAGAATGTCGTCGAGATACACGATGACAAAAGGTAGATCGCCAAAAACGCGTTCCATGCAGGCTTGATACTCGTCTAGCGCAGTTGAAATCCACATGGGTAGACGCTTAAACTGAAACTTGCGGAAGGGTAGACAGAACGCACTTACTGGGTGACTCTGAGCTGCTAGGCGACGGGCAAAATAACCCATGTTAGCATCTAGTGTGCTCAGACACTTGGCTTTTCCGAAGCGCAGCAATCTCTCTCGTATTTTAGAGACAAAATACGGCGAACGTTGCAGATATTCGCTCAGTCTACGAATGTTCACTAGCAATCTCAGCTCTCCACTGGGTTTCACTAAGAAATAGGCGGGGCCGCCGACTCTGAACCGTAAATCTGCTCAATTACGTCGACGTTATGCAGACGCTGGATTTCGCGTCTTGCTCCGTTGCAGCGGGGCTGCCGTAGCTTTAGCGTCAGAGGAAGACGTTCGACTCAAAGAGTCACTAATACTAAGTTCCTTATCCAAAGGACACTTACAGCCCAAGACCAGGGCTCAAAGTTAACACCTTAACTTTTATGCTTCAAAACCAGAAGTGTTTTATTTACTATTATTGCGGCCAAGCCGCCTAGGGGTAAATGTATCTGTTTAACTATCTAGCATAGTTAAACCTAATCAAATGCATAACGTGTGGCTTTCGGCCAACGTACTGAGAGACCTTGTTAACTCTCCAACTTATGTACTGAGAGTTTGTTAAATCTCCGGGTACTTCGTACCCCTGTGTGTTCCACACTATGTAACCCCGTTACACTCTCCCCCACTAAGATGAGAACATTCCGTTCTCGAAACTTTCCTCAGCGAGGTCACGTCTTGTTAAGACGGCGGAGGTTACTACACCTCACCCCCAGCGTTGTACAGCTCCGTGAGCTCACAAATGCCTACGCATCGTTGATGCCCAACTTCTCGTCGTCGGCCCACGGCCCAATGTTTCAGGCGCAGCGCGCATCTTGCTCTCAAGCGGTCTCAGACCTACGCTCGCGCTCCGCGCCTACTCCAAGAGTTGCAAACCACTTAGAGCAATGCTCTTGACTCATTCGAGTCGTCAACAGCAGCTCAGCGGTTGAACACTCGCTTCACAAGCGATAGGTCGGTGGTTCGAACCCACCAGGGCACAGCCCTCTCGTTCCATGAACGATTGTTCACGCTTGGACAAGCTTAAGGGCAACACCCTTTTAGCTCAATGGTTGAACGTTGGCTTTGAGAGCCACAGGTCGGTGGTCCGAACCCACCAGGGCACAGCCCTCTCGTTACATGAACGATTGTCCACGCTTGGACAAGCTTAAGGGCAATCCCCTTTCAGCTCAGTGGTCGAGCGCTGGCTTTTGAAGCCACAGGTCGGTGGTTCAAATCCACCCGGGCGCAGCCCTCTCATACCATGAGTAGTCCGTTCTCGGACTGACGTACGGGCATCGCCCTTATAGCTCAATGGTAGAGCTGCGGCCTGTCAAGCCAAAGGCCAGTGGTTCGGTCCCCGTCCGGGACACCACTTTCGCTGTTACAGCGCATCCACATTTGGATCATGCTCATCGAGCAAGTTGTTTCAAAACAACTATGCGTCTATCGAGACGCTTGTGCCTGAACCTTGTTCAGCACAACACGAAGCACCTGCTTCCTTCGGGACCATGTCCCTAACACTACGAGGTCTCTCCACCTCCTGCTCCCGCTGCGAGCACCGCTCATACGTACGAGCTGGCTGCTGCAGCCACTGGTCAGAGCCTGAGCTCAACTACTGACCTGATCGTTCCCCACGCTAGTGGGAGGCGCCCAGCGCCTGGCGACGCTGTCGCATGCCATGGTGGCGCTTCGGCACATGATGTGCCCGGTCGTAAGCGTCAACGACGTCAGGGCAATCTTGCCGGAGGATAACCTCAAACTCCCATGAGTTCTGTGAGTGAGGGTAGCCCCTCCACTTCACCAAGTACTGGGTACGACCCTGGCGTCTACGCCACGCCAAAAGGCGTTCCACGTGAAAGTGGAGCTCACCATGCTCATCTAGCAGAGCAGGAGGAGGCCTTGCCTCAGCTAGGCTCTCGCGGGGAGAGTCAGCACTTGCCGGAACGGCGTCTGCGTCCATACGACGCCGGCGTCCACGACGCGAACGTTCACGTTCACCGCCCATCGGTCGATCTCGAAGAGATGATCCACCTTGTGGATAGGTTAGAGCCACCACTGTTGACTCACAACCAGGTCTCGGACCTTGAGCGTCCAGTCGCTCGGCTGAGCGTTCAGCTTGGCTTGCTCCTGCATCTCGAGCACTTCGCTCCGCGACCTGTGGCTCTGCCACATGCTGTTGATCAGCCATCTGTGGATCCACCACTTGCTGCCCTGCAGCTGTCCGTGGTCCAGCCACCGTTGGTGCCAACGCCTTCGCGCTCACCTGAGCAGGGTCTTGATATGGCTTAAGCAAGCCAACATAGAAGACCGGATGCGTGCGCATCTTCTTCGGAAGGTTGAGCGTATACGCTAGGCCCTTCCTGGCCACGACCTTAAACGGTCCTATGAACCGAGGGCTTAACTTCGTTTTGAAGACTGCAGACACTGCATGAGTAGGTAGGGTTTTAGCGTTTAATAAAACTTGGTCTCCGACCTCAAACCTCTCAACATTGCTTCTGCCCTTGGCATCTGCATGTTCCTTTTGCGTGTCTTGGCTTTCAGCCATAGCGTCGCGTACTTGACGCATTACGCTCAGTCTCAAAGAGACAAAGTCATCGACTTGCTTGCGAACCGCAACAGGGCTGACATCAGCTAGCCGCTCGGCTATCCCTCCCCCACCAAGCCCTGAGCCACTGCGTGGCGGCGTCAGTGGGACGCGAGGGTTAACCAAGCCGCTCACATAGAACGGAGTGTAGCCTGTCGAGGCGTGCACTGCATTATTTAATGCGAACTCAACGAGTGGGAGCATCTGGCTCCAGCGTTTTGGCGCCTCAGCGCATACGCTTCGGAGGGTATCCTCCACAACGCGATTCACGCGTTCGGTTTGACCATCGGTCTGCGGATGGTCCGCTGCGGACATGTCCAAACGAGTGCCGAGCACTCTGAAGAGGGACGTCCAGAACTTCGCGGTGAAGCGCGGGTATCGATCCGAGACAATTGCCTCAGGCAAGCCATGTTGGCGAAAGACTCGGTCTAAAAACAGCAAAGCTGTACCTTCACCATCAATGGTGTCCGGCACTGCCGCTAAATGAGCCATCTTGCTCAATCGGTCTACAAAGACCACTATACCCGTGTTTCCCGCCTTATCCTTCGGAAGGCCAAACACAAAGTCCATACTCATGGACTGCCAGCATCCCTTGGGGACAGGCAAACTCGCCAATGGCGCTGCCGTGCTCGGCGCGGATTTTGTCCGTTGACACGTCTCACACGTGCGTACATAGGTGCCGACCCACTTATACATCTTGGGCCACCAGTACATCGAGCTCACCGAGCCATAGGTCTTCTCCCGACCTAAGTGCCCGCCCACGGGCGTATCATGAACCTCGTAGAGGATTCGATACTTTAGATCCTCATCATGAGGAACGACTACACGAGGGTTATCCTCAGAGTCGGTGCTGTAGTACAGCAGGCCGCCATCGAGTGAGTATCGATGCAGCCTCGCGCGTAAGCGCCCAGACAATTCCTTGTCAGAGTCTTTAAACGCTTCGCTCCCAAGAGCCCGTAGCAGCGCTACGCACATGTCGTCTTGTGCATACGCTCCGCGTATCAAGTCAGGCACTGACGACGTCACTGTCGTGATATGAGCTAACTCGTAGTCCGGCCTGCGCGAGAGCGCATCGGCCACTACATTAAGCCGCCCCGGCTTGTACTTCACCTCGAAGTTATACTCGGCAAAGAAGGAAAGCCATCTTGCCATTCTCTGAGAGAGATGAGGCGACTGTGTCGCAGTGCGTAACGACGCATGATCAGTAAAGATCACAAAAGGCTTAGAGCCTAGCAGGTGTACCCTGAATTTGACTAGAGCATACTTCATTGCAAGTAACTCTTTGTCATGAACTGGATAGTTCTTCTCTGCAGCTTTGAGCTGGCGAGACTCAAACGCGATCACGCGTTCACGCCCTTCGGCGTCTGCTTGTAGTAAAGCACAACCGATTGCAAAATCGGAGGCGTCACAGACGACGCTAAACGGACTATCCGGGTCCGGTAGCGCAAGGATCGGAGCCTGGAGGAGGCTCTCCTTCACAGCCTCAAAGGCTCCGTCGTGCTCGACGTTCCAGCACCATGGTGCGTCCTTCTTAAGGAGATCAGATAATGGCCGAGCCATCTCCGCGTAGTTCGCGCTGTACTTGTGCAAGTAATTGGCTAAGCCTAGCCACTTGCGTAAGTCTTTTTGGTTCTTGGGAACCGGCCAGTCCACGATGGCCTTGACTTTGGCAGGATCTGCCCGTAAGCCACGCTTCCCAATGAAGCACCCGAGGAAAGGTATCTCCTCCGCGCCAAAGATGCACTTGTCCAAGTTGGCATACAACTTATTAGTGCGCATGCACTCGAGCACCGCTCGCAAGTGGTCAATGTGGTTATCCACGTCTGACTTTCCGTGCTCGGCACGACTATGGACGAATATATCGTCAAAGTACGTCTGAGCGTACGCCCGGTGGGGCCTAAGCAACTGCGTCACAAGACGATTGAACGTTGCTGGTGCGTTCGACAGCCCCTGGGGCATGACCAGCCACTCCCAGAGCATACCGCTCGGAGTACTCACCGCTGTCAGCGGAATGTCGCTCGCTCTCATGAGCAATTGGTAGTAACCATCGACCAAGTCGAGCACACTGTACAACGTACAGCCTACCATGTTGTTCTGCAGAACATCCTTGCGAGGAATCGGCGTTTGCGCCGGGATAGTGGCCGCATTTAACTTGTTAAAAGCATGAACAATGCGCCACTTGCCGTTCGGCTTTCTGACACAGAACGTGGGTGTCGAGTGCGGAGACTTACTCTCGCGCACCATCCCTGCCTCGTGCTTCGCACGGAAGAATGCGTCAATGACGTCACACTGCTCTCTCGGCAAAGGCCATTGCCTTGTTACGCAGTATTTGGTTCCAGGAACCAGGTCAATCTCATGACACACGCCTCGATCCGGAGGCAGGCCCGTTGGTGGGTCTTTCGAGACAACGTCTCCATACTCCTTCACCACCGGGTAGAAGGGATTCGAAGGATCTTTGAGGATCGCCGATCCACTTCTTGCGCTCAGCGCCTTCTTGGTGTCCTCTAGGACCGCGTCGTCCACGACGGATGAGGAGTTCAACTCCTCCTCAGGTCCCAGCAGGATCACCTCGGCTAGCTCGCCTGCCTTTAAGGCTTCGCCAAACTCGGCAATGGACATCTCGTTCAGCTCTAGCAGAGCATCTGCAGCGGGCAGAGTGTCAAGGCTGATGTCGCCTTCTACCTCCCCCGTCACTCCGTTCAGGGGTGTGTACAGCTGTTCACAGCAATCACGTGGAGCCTCACCGCTCGTCACGTTGGACACATCGTCCGACGTCGAAGACGTCACAGACGCACTGTGTCTTCTTCTCCTCTCCCTCCGCGACCGAGCTCGGCCGGATGAGGGCGGTGTGGTGACATCTCCGTCACCACCACCGGGTGCAGCAGCACCATCACTCCTCGAAGAGGATACAGTGTCTCGCAAGACACTCGGCTGAAAGCCAAGAGGTCCTCGACCTTCACACAGTGAACTAGGTGTCACTTCACCTGCATCTTCTGGGCCACGCCCATGATGCCTCGACTCGCAGTCGACCGCGACCCTCGGGTCACGCAGCGGTAGGTCATCGACCAGATTCGTACCACTCAGTGGATTACGCGCCACTCCGCGCTCGTCCTCACCAGGACCCAGCCGTTGGTCATCGACCTGACCTGCACCGCTCAGCGGATAACGTGCCGCACCACGTACGCCCTCAGGGCAAACAGCAACCTCGTTGCTAACAATTTCGGACATACCAATGTCCAGCACTTCGGCCGCCTCGGCCTCGTGCTCGCGCCAAAAGCGCTTCTGCTTCCTAGCAGAGGTGGGTTCATGACTCACCAAAGCTCCACTAGGAGCAGGGTGCGACACACCCAGCGTTTTCGACTTCCAGTCGATCCATGGCTCATGGCGTTCCAGCCATGCCATGCCAAGGATGAGGTCATACCTCGCATCCAGGTCTAAGACCAAGCAGGGTTACACGCTATCGAAGTTCTCAAACTTCACTCCAAGGTCGACAGAGACCTTCGACACAGTTACCAGTGTCCCCGTCGCGAGACGGACAGAGATCGTATCTCTCGTTGGCACCTCCAGTGCCTCAGCATACAGCTGACTCCCTTCCAGGGTGGAGCGACGGGCGTAGTTGCCCGAGGCTCCCGAGTCAATCAAGACTCTCCATGGCTTTGCAAAGCCCTTCACGTTCGCTTGAACGACCAGCAAGCCCGGCTTGCACACACTCTTCTCGTAAGAGAGCTCAGCTCTCTTCGGGGCTGAGCCCCGTTGCCCTCTACCTCTTCGAGGCACAACAGAACTCAGCTCTTCCCCAGTAGGCCGCCCCGCGCCTACTGGGAGTTGCCGTTTCCCGGCGATGACCCGGAGGGTTGGCTCGCCGGAGCCTCGCGCTTCTTGCGCAGAGGGCAATAGGCCCTCAAGTGCTTAGTGCTATTGCACACAAAGCATCGGCGGATGCCGGCGCGCTGCTCCGCAGCAAGAAGCCCCGCTTCTTCATCTTCAGCATAGCTGAGGTCCATCGGCTCTGGACCGCTCGAAGAGCTTGCGCTACCAGCGCGCCGACCTGAAGTTGTGCTCGGCATTCAATGCCACATCCACCGCCTCTTCAAAAGAGTTAGGGTGTACACGGAACACTTCCGTTCGAGCTGCGCTCACACGAAGTCCCTCCATGAACACGGTCACGCTGACCAGTTCCGGAAGAGGGTCCCCCGCCATTCCGGCGATAAGAGTTCTCAACTCTTGGACATAGTCCAATAAATACTTCTTACCCTGGCGGGTAGCAAGGAACTTTGACCGGATACGGTACGCCTGATTAGGCGGCGCGAACACGCGCGAAAGCTGTTGCTTCAGCTGATCCCAAGTGGGAAATGCAGCGTCAACAGACGTGCCGCACGTTAGTGCCCATTCGCGAGCGCGACCTCCAAGCCTGGAGATAGCCAGCGCCACGCGCTGATGCTCAGACTGGAGCAGGGCCGATCCCATGGCCATCTCGACCTCACGGGTCCAGAGAAGGAGATTCTCTCCATCCTTCCCCTCGAAGGTTTTTACGCTCACCATGAGCGGTTTCAGTTTCATAGACTCTTCACGCGTCATCGACGCCGCCGCCGTTGCGGCGCTCATCTTCTCTTGAACATGCTCCAAAAGCGCGTTCTCGTAGCGGGAGAACGATTCGAGCCTGGCAGTGACCGCCTCTGGACCTTGCGATGCAAGATGAGCCACGGCCTCCGGGCCAAGCAAGGACATAAGCTTAGTAAGCGCGTCCTGCTGCACCGGGGGGCAAATTCGCGAACACGGGGTGTTCCATCCTCGCAGAGGATATAGTCAACCGACTCAGGAGCGAGATTGACTACAAGTGCTACCAAGTGCAGCGGAGCTGCCGTAGCTTTAGCGTCAGAGGAAGACGTTCGACTCAAAGAGTCACTAATATTAAGTTCCTTATCCAAAGGACACTTACAGCCCAAGACCAGGGCTCAAAGTTAACACCTTAACTTTTATGCTTCAAAACCAGAAGTGTTTTATTTACTATTATTGCGGCCAAGCCGCCTAGGGGTAAATGTATCTGTTTAACTATCTAGCATAGTTAAACCTAATCAAATGCATAACGTGTGGCTTTCGGCCAACGTACTGAGAGACCTTGTTAACTCTCCAACTTATGTACTGAGAGTTTGTTAAATCTCCGGGTACTTCGTACCCCTGTGTGTTCCACACTATGTAACCCCGTTACATCCGTCTTCTTGGCTGCGAGCAACCGTGTACGGTTTAGCGTGCGAAGGCACGTAGTCGGTGCGCATAGGCAAAACGTAGTCGTCCAGTCTGATTTTTTCGAGGTGTCCGTTTTCAGATAGCAGTGCTTCAAAGCCTCCTCGGGACGCTCGGGCAGGAGATTCATGGGGTTAATGTTGTTTTCTTCGCCCGTGAGTAGTTCATCGTCATCATTCTCCACAACCTCCACTAATCCACGATCAGGAGACGTAATCGTCGCATCTACACGAGTTCCGATAGATAGTTCACTGCCATCCCAGCTCACCGTACCGGCTCCAAAGTCAGCTACCATGCCGAGAGCTGGCATTAACTCTCGTCCGATCACCATTTCATTACGCAGCGACGACAAGACCTCAAATGGGTGGAAAATAACCGAGTCTCTCTTTAGCTGAGTAATTCGAAAATGGGCTGTCATTGTATCTTTGCTAGGTAAGCTTCCAGCGACCAAATTAAAGAGGTACTGGAGGGTTCCAGCTGACCACCTTGAGCCTTGCGTATAATGCTGCGTGAACATTCACTATCCAGCAGCGCGTGAAAAATTCCTTGCCGTGCTCCATCATAATAACGACTCTAATGGATGGTATTGCGATAGTTTTGTTTTGCAAGAAGTCCCACAAACATGTACGCTTCGTCACTTGATCTCTCTGCACGTTGCCCACGCTGCTCGACTCGAGTGGATTGTTGGCGACGACCACCTGAACCTCGTCTTCCAGAACGTTGAGCCCTCTGCCGCTCACGCTGATGGTCGGCTTGTGGATGCTACTCTTGCTGTCCATCATGACGAAGCGCGCGGCAGTCTTGGGTGTTGTGCGAGTGGCCCGGTGGAATGTGCAGTACATATTCCTGCTTGAGCTGCTTGAGTTGTTGTTGCCGTTTCCTCGGCCACTGTTTTCTCCTCTGTATGATGCTGGCGGCCGTTATTATTGCTATTGCAATTGTTGGAGTTGCCTCGGCGTTCCCGAGAGCGCGAATTGTCATGACTGTTGTTTTTCCTGTCAGAACCACCGGTACTGTGTAGGCGCTGCTTGCCTTGCTCAATCCTCTCGATGAATAAAACGAGAGCAGCAACGGTCGAATAAACTTGCCCACTGGCGTCGTACTTGTGCTGCCATTCATATGACAAACCGCGCTTGTACAAGCGGCACAGAGCGTCCTCACTCATCGGCGATTTTCCGTTCAACCTGGCCAGAGTGTGCTCCATGCGAACTAACAATCGAAAGCGTACTGTACTCGGCCAAGGACTCAGCTCGAGCCTTTCTAATTTTACAAAGCTCCTCTAGAGGTTCTCGCTGTAGTCCACGGGCAGGACCACGATCGACGCCTTGTGTAACGCACGCGTAAGCACCTCGTCCATGCGCACGTCGTCGTCGGAAAAGGCCGCATCTTCGAATGCTTCTCACAAGTCTCCTTCAAGAAGGATAATGGCGTTCAGGAACTTGTCTTCCGCGTTCCAGTGCTTGAGATTAGCGAGTTGTTTGAAGTGGTCACCTACTCGAGAAAGTATTTGGGACCGCCGTTGATGAACGTGACCATCTTTTTGGTGACGACTTCTTCTATTCCCTTTTCCTTGTTAGCCAGACGCACAGTGATCGAGTACGTCAGATAACGTTCCTTGTCGTCCTTTGGAAGGACACGACTCATCTTGACGGGTTGGCGCGACGGGTGGACCAGACCGCTGTTGATTTGAATCGATTCTAAGTGCCAAGCCTCTTGAGCTCTGGGAGTAAATTGAGAGCTGATTGAATGTGTTAGTGCGGCTAGCGCTCTCCTGGCCTAATAGCTACACTAAAAAGTTTTGGAATCCTGTCGTATGTACCCAAAAGATCCTGTTGCAGTTGGAGAAGCGAGAAACCGTTGAAGCCGTCGATCTGGGTACAGCCATGTAAGATGGATAATAGTAGAAAAGTGAAGACAGGTTGTTATTCAGTGATCTCATACCAATGGGGGTCGCAACACACTGTCTTAGGCCGGTTCCTAACGGGATCACGACGGAGCATGATCCAGTTAGGGTTAAGTGTACGTGCAGATCATGATTAATTCACTCTTAATGGGATCGTGACTTTTCGGGTCACGAAGCACATACGTTTTGCTTCAGCAACACAAACCGGTGTGCTCGAGGTATCTCGTTTAGCATGGAGTCCGCCGTCTCGACGGTCGCAGATGCCTCCACTAGTAGTGGAGCTTGCGTGAGCACACACTGGACTGCTGTACAGAAGGCAGGCAGCAAGCGCACAGTTCCTCCGCCCTCGTCGGACGACTACAGCACTTGGACGGTAGATCAACTAAAGTTAGAGTGTACCGCGCGTAAGCTTTCTGTGGCGAAGAATACCAACAAGGCCGATCGAGTTACTATCCTTCAGGGGTACGATGAGTCCCAGAATGCCATGGAGCTGCTACTGGACCGTCAGCGGCAGGCCAAACGTGGTAGGGGGCCTTCTGCAGAGACCACTCAACGCAGAAGCAAACACTGTTTGTATCGCCTGCTCAACGTATTCTTCTCTGAAGAGTTTTTCGAGAAATTTACCACATCCGGTGACGCACTTACACGGCGTGAGCTAGATGAGGGTGGTCGGGAGTTCTGGGAGCAGGTGGTCGAAGCTTTCAGTACATTTAACGATGACTTCGACCGTCTTGTGTCTCCAGACTCGTTGTTTCAGAGGTGCTAACACCGGCCAGAGCTCGAATTGCATGATGAGAGCCTCCAGCGAGCCATGATATAGTCATTTGTACCTTGTTTACTGGCGTTACTGGTCCGATACCAGTTCTGTTCCGTGACTTCAATTGATCGCGTTCTAAGACAGGCTTCAGAGATTCAACGAGCCGCTCGAATGCTATAACATTCATTCTATAATAACGATCGAATTGTCCTTCTTGCACTAGTCGATCTCGATGCGGCTCCCACTCCAAACGTTTGCGTAAAACAACGTTCGATCTACGTCGACGACGTAATTCGCTCATAGCAACTACAACGGCGAGACATACCACAATGCGAGATACTTTCATTGTCTTTCTCTTGAATGGTGCCCGTGACCCCTGATCCCAAAGTGAGTGATCCCAATTTGGGATCATCGATTGTAACTAAAATCAGGTATCGAGTTTGTAGATCATGATCCGATGATGCTCCCGTTAGGAACCGGCCTTAGACATCTTAAACATCTACTGCAGCAACCTGTCTGTCCGTCACACTAAATTGTCGTGCCTGTCACGCTTTTCCGGACAAATTATTGGATAAAATAATTTAAATATTTCTACTGGCTGCCGAGCGCAGCGAAGGTGGCCCCGATTGGCCCAAAAGCTGCCGAGCGCAGCGAGGCGGCCCAAGTCGGCACCTTCTGCAACCCTGCGGGCCTTTGGGCCCGCCTGAGCCACAATCTGCCAACCTACCGTGCGAGTAGTAAAGCGAGCCCGTGGCGAGCGGAACGGAGGCAAAACACAAGGAACGACATTCATTCTTACCCGCCGCATAGCTGCTGCGCTCGGCTAGTCCATCAACAAGGCTATGTACACAACTTACGAGCGTAGTTTGACGTGTATGGATGAATATACACGTCTTTCCGACAGATAGTTAGGTAGGATTGTGATCAGGTTAGGGGTTGTCAAATTTACGCCAATTGAATATCTTCATTTTAATCTTTTGGCCAATGGCATCCCATGTGGGTAGGTCTCTTATTCCGACAGCTTCCGACAAATATTTGTCGGAAGCCCAGCCAAAATATTTATGGCTGGAAACGAATACTCAGTATAAAAAGTATTTTTGAAATATTCTTGTCATTCCGACAACAAGGTAATTCCTACTTCGAAGGAGCAAGTATTAAAGTACGTGTTTAGGAAAATGATAAAATAACATGCCTCAACAAAAACTATTGAAACAGAAGTAAGCTTAGATACACATGTACTGCATTATTTTTATTACAATAGCGTCTTTGCTAACCTCTCATTGTGATTCTAGAGGCCTGGGTGTGACGCAGTCTTGTTGCGTGGTCAGGACCACCACTCACCAAGCAGCAGAAGAAGGCCACGCTAACCAACGTTATGTGTACGACCAACGCACCAGTACGGGCAACAAGCCTGCGCCGGGTATTTCTAGTACATTTACTTGACAGTCCACCTCCACCGCCTTCACCTCGGCATCTTCCACAGTCTCGAACACCGCCTTCATGGCCTCGGTCGCCGCTACGATAGCCACGCCCACCAGCGTCATGTTCGTCTACACCGCCACGGCCTCAGAAATGGCACTGCGCGTTTCCTATTCCACCTCTTCCGCCAGCTTGTCTCGCTTCGCTGAATCTCACCGGGAAGCTGCCACTCGCGACACCGCTTCACACGCTGGAGTAGTCGAGACGCTTAGGGAGAAACATGCTTACATTCTGCACATTCAGCCGAGCTCTGCTCATCCAACGCAGAAGCGTCATCAAAGACCAGCGACACCGCCTGCCTTGTCTCCACTGGAGCCGTCTTGTTCACGAACTCCTTCGTGGCACGAAGTTCGTGCGTAGGTCCAGGCTTCGACGCCGCCTCGAGTTCGCCAAAAGATGCGCCACCTCCACGCGCTGCGCCGCATCCCGCGTTCGTGAAATCATCACCATAGAACGACGCCACTGAGTACACCTGCTGCAGACACGTCCGATCCAATCGACGCCAGCACCGACACAACAAACTTCGTCACGCTCGCCGTGCTAGCACCATCGCGTGTCTCCACGTCGGCCTGCACGCCGTCAAACACTATCGTACTCATTGACTCATGTCGCGCCCGTAAACATCCACGCCCTGTACTCCAACCACTCCATCACTCTGTAGGGCGCGCACCGAGCGTGCATACAAGTTGGGCATCAACACCTGCTCCGTCTCGTCCTCCGGTATCCCCTCCAGGATCACCCGCTCTACACTCGATTACACGCCACCAGCACGCCTCCCTGTTGCCGCTACCCTTCACGCTCGCTCGCCCGCCGCCGTATATGTCGCTGCTCCGCGCTCTCACCTGCCATCAGCACGCCGCCCTGCCGCTGCTGTCCTTCACACCCGCTCGCCCGCCACCAGTGCCACCGTCGCTGCCGTATCCGCCGCCCTCCGCACTAGCTCACCCATCAACCGGATGACGCACTGGCGCTGTCGACCGATCCTTCGCTGCCACCGCTATGCCACTCCTTTTAAATTAAAAGTTTCAATAATTAATAACGTTAGATTTAATAAGAGATATTTGTTTTAAAGTATATGTGGTGTCTGGTACCTGAATCTGTCTGTTGTTCCGAGCTGTCGGAAACATGTCGGAAAGGGGTAGGGTGTCGGAACGGTTGCGATATGGTCACATGCGATGGATGCCGCCGTGGAGAGTGTAGCGTGTATGGTTGCCCTCCTAACGAAAGCCTACCGTGACAGTTGACAGATGCAAGATACCGGTAGCCGGTATCAGAAACCGTATCTTAACTGTCACCTCGACGAGTTCGTGTACGCTGCTCGCTTATGACATTTAACCGAGTGGGCTCTTGACTTAGCGGGCACTACACAGTTCAGTGTATCCAAGTTTGATCAGAGAGAAGTCAATTGATTTAAGTCAAGTCTTGGCACTGGATACGCAAGCTGAAAGAGTACGAGGTCAGCTCGTCAAGGTGTGCCCATGACTGATGTCGTGTTCGAAGCTATCCGACGACTAGCAGCTTGGCGTGCTACTTTCCCCTCCCGACCGTATACGACGGAAGCTTCTTGCTGTACGCTACAGCCATCGCATTGCATCATGCTGTTATCATTGCAAGAAGGACGTAGAAAAGGACAATGAAAAGACCGATTTGTGCTCACGCTGCGGTACTGTCTTCGCCTCTGACATTCCAGCAAGTCTCGAAGCCATACTGCGTCAAATGTGGGTGGGTCGTTGATCGCTGGGAAGTGGGTTTGCTGTCAGGAGACTGACCGTGACGGGCCTGGGTGTCACCCTTCGCCTCTGACATCCCAGCTGCACGTGTCTGGACAACCCATCTTATGGCACACACACACGAACCAAACCTGTAACTTACACACATCGCAGTCCGTACAACTTCATTCTCATGTAGTGACCATGTTGTTTAGTCTCTAATAGGAGCCCCTAGTTGAGGTGCTAGGCGCTCGAGGAACGCCAACTCGTCCTCAACACTCGCGTCCGGGTGTACATGTTCCCACACGAGCAGAACTCGCAGTGCTCGTGCGATGTTGGTACTAGCCCCGGGACCAAGTTGCGTCTGTACGGTCTTCCCATCCAATCGACGACATCGACTCGGCTTGTTCTCGTCTTTGACGTACGACTTGGCCATGTGCAGACACACTTTCAGCATCGCTTCCTGCTCGTCTGCAGTCATTTCAGCTGTGTATTTATTGTCCAAGCTACGTGCAGAAGTCAAGATGGTTAAGGCTGGAGCGACAACGGAGCGATACTGCGTCATCCACATGAATCGCTTCAGACGGTGCTTCACACTGGCACAGTTGACGCTAGCAGTGCCATCAGGTGCCGGTTGCGCCTCGGGGTACGTCGCAATGGCCTCGATAATCAGCGCCACACGCTTCCCAGAAGGCTTGGGCCACTTCACATGGACTTTGAGCATCTCCACGATCTCGATGGTGTCTAGAGCAGCCACGACAGTCTCTCGGTGGTCGAGAAACTCTAGTGAGCTCTCGACGATCTCTCGCTCAGTAACGTCGACGTTCGCGTCCTGCACGTGGCTTTCCGGGACAATCAGAGGCACTTTAGGCAGGAATAAAGGCGTGAAAATGGCAGCAGTAGACTCGACATTCGACATGTCGCACTTGCGGCTCTGCTGCAGGTAGTTGAGGTAGTGACATGCTCGATTCTGGATCGACTCGGTCCATTCTCGAGGTGGGTACTTGAACCCATTGTCCTCCACCTCGTCATACGCTTCCCCCTCACCCAATCTACCGGCAGTGTCGTTGAACACCAGCTCCAACAGATCGAACTTCCTCAACAACCCAAATGCACGCACTGGGTCATTTCCTGAGAGCATCTTACGAACTTCGATGCCGATACGTTCGCGACTCACTTTCCTTCTCATAGCGCCGACGATCTCTCTCTGCTCCAGCACTGCCGTCTCTAGTGCTGGATCTAACGTGAAGCCAAACTCACACGCGAATCGCAACGCTCTTAGCACCCTCAATGGATCGTCTAGAAAAGTCTGCACGGGTTCTCGCGGAGTGCGGATAACTCCGTTCTTGAGGTCATTTACACCTTTTCCAGTAAAATCTTCCACGTGTCGTGTGTGCAGATTGTAGAACAAGGCGTTAATGGTCAAGTCTCGACGACTGGCATCGTCTTCCGGGGTGGCGAACGTAACTTCGGGCACTCGACTGTCTGGAGTGTATTCCTCAGCTCGGAGATGCACTAGATCGACGGTAGACCCCTCGATCGTCACTGTCGCCACCTCGAGATGCTTGGATTTATCCGAATTGGCTTTCACGACGCCTACAGAGCTCGGCGGCAGCTTCCGGTCTCGCTGGAATTTCGTGATATACCGCGCAAACTTGGCGCCCATCAAGTTGTCTAGCGCGATATCAATATCCTCGCTCTCGGCGCCACGTAATTTATCACGCACCCACCCACCGGCTACTCGCAGTTGCGTCTTGGGGGCGTAAAGCTGCTGGATATACTCGAGAAAGGAGAAAAGCGAGTCTTCCGCCGGGGTCAGAGATATCGACCGATCTGACGCGTTTTTGTTGCTTGTACGGGGCGGTGACTTATCACTGAGGGATGTCGAGATAGAGGAGGCAGATGCAACGCTGTACCAAATAGGAAGTCGATGGAAGTGGCGCCGGAGACGCACACGGCGCGTGACAAGTGGCCTCATCAAGCTAGATGAGCGATGATCTGTGGCGGAGGTGCTGCGAACTTAGTGGGAATCGCAGCGAACTTAGCCGCAGTACCGCAGTAGGCTAAACTAGCTGTACACGTGTTCCCTATAACTAAGTAACTCTGGAATGTGCAAGGATTGTTGTAGATTTGATACCCAATTTGGCATTGCCCTTTTCGTGATCAAGTGGAAATTTTTGCTGCGGGCAGCAACTTCGTCCACTTTCGCTTGCCCGAATCCCATAAACTCGGCCACAAAATCCTATGATCGGCTTCGGAGCCTCATGGCGCCGGGTTTCTATCCATTTCGGCATTACACAGTGTACATGTGCACAACATCATTGTTAGTACACGTACAGAACCTCGCTCTTGCTCAAAGCTCGAGCACTGTCAATGACAGTGCCAAACAGCTAAATGCTCTCGCCATTTGCTCGCTAAATTGTCACGCGACCCAATTTTGTGTGAGTTCCTTCAAGACATATGGACAAACAGGCCACTCCAGATGCCCATTTCGCTGTGAGCACCGAAATTATCAGAACTTGAAGCAACAAGATAAAGTTGACACAGGTATCTTTGTCGGTTCAGCAGGCTCACCGAATAGGCGGATGCCTTTAGTATGGGTGTAAATGATGTCCATGCCCACACCCATACCTTATAAACACCCTGACGTCAAATTATCGGGTTGGATAGCGAAGATGCATCGCTGCATCTACAAGAAGTGACCGTAATCCGAAAAAAAAACTTGTCAAAACCTGTTTCTAAAGGTGAAGTGACTACCAGAGTAAAATTGCGCCTTGCTCCGCTTCAGTACATGTACTCATTTCGACGTTCTCAATTCGCTTAAAATGGGGTTCAGCTTTCCCATCTGCTTCACCAGAGAATCGCCGGTCATTGGTCAGAAGTCGGACCTAATCGCGCTGACTTGCTGTCTTTTTATTGCTACGCCCAGCCGTATCCACAGGGTATAACATTAAACAGCTTTCACAAAGGAAGGTTTGCATAGGATTCCACTGGTCCTTTCTATTTGTTTCCACAGTTATCCACCACCCACACGAAAGACGTGCGTAGAGCCGCGACGGGCCGATCAAAAGGGAGATCTCATGGGCGCAGGCAGGGCGCCAGGTGTTACAGTAGAGGTGCCGTCGCCATGCGGCCATCGTCTAGTCCAGCGCAATGGGGCAAGGCTGCGCACAGAGACTTTAGGACGGAAGCCCCAGCATGCCGCTGCGTCGGACCATGCGGGTGCTCTTCCTAGGCTTGGCCTTGACAGTACGGGGCACGGACGCGTCGTCTCTTATCGACGACAGGGGGCTGCAGTTCGTGGACCAGGCGGCCTTCTGCGCCTACCACTGCAGTGCATCGCACGTTGCGCAGGCCTATCGCCACTTGAGCGAGACGTCCGAGTGTCTAGCGAGCAACTGTGGGCGATTTCTATCTGACAACACACAATTCAGAACGCGACGGAGATTGCGTCCGGCCTTCTCGTTCACAGACAGCAGCGCCACCAACCAGTCGGCGGTGGTGGGCGACGTCCACGCAGCGAGCGAAGACGAGAAGAACGTGACCATCATCAGCGTCGTGTCCTGCTCCAGCGTCACCGACGTGACACTGTCGATCGGAGACCCGGAGACCGACGCGTTCGCCAACTTTTACCAGGCGTTCAGCACCGCGTATGACGCCATGCTGTCCGGAGACAACGCGACGTACGATGCGTGTCAACTGCAGTTCCTACAGAAGGAGCTGCTGGCTAATTACTCGGCCGAACTGGACGACGAACCGGACGAGATGGAGATCAAGCCGACGCTCGTCAAGCTGAACGCGACCAGCGACGAGCTCAAATGCTTGGCCCAAATTAAGAAACTCTGGCCGGCAACAAGCGAAAGCCACACGCCCTTCTTAACCAGAAGCGACCAGGACGATGCGACTGCGACAGTGATGCTGGTGCACGTGAGTGCAAGCGTGGGGGACGACATCCTGGAGCTGGAATGTGTGGAGAGCGTCACGGTGCTCCCGGCTATTTTGAAGCTCATGCCGTTCGCCAAGAGCTCGTACGCTTTATCCAGGAGCGCGGGTGAGAAGAAAGAAGGGCCAGCGCTGGAGATTCGACTGGCTAAAGTCGTCAACACTGCGCAGACGCTGAAGAAACTGTCTGCGTATGTGACCAAGGCGACGGGGATTACGAACTTGATTACGATGCAGAGATCGTCGGCGGAGACTGGGGGTGTGTTGCTACAGGCAGCAGTGGACGACTACGACACGTGGACACAAGCGCTGGCTATAGTACTGGACGACGAGGCCGTCGAGTGGGTGGATCTGCAACAGGTTGTCAAGACCGGCGCGCTTCAAGAGCTCAAGACGCCGGCGCTGGAGCAACGATTATTACGCCAGAGCTTCAGCGAGGAGATAACGAGTCGACGACTTGACGACTATGTGCAGGACCTCGTGGGTGTGAAAATTATGCAGGAGCACAACATCACAGGCAGCTCCATTGTTGTGGGCATCACAGACACGGGACTGTACGTCGACCACGACCAGTTCGACCAGGATTCTCGGGAAATGTACGACGACGAGGACTTGACGGCGCGTAAAGTGATTTACTACCAAACGTTCGCGAACAATGTGGACGAGGCGGAAGGCGTGACGTGCGGACACGGTACACACGTATCTGGGATCCTGGCTGGCAGCTCGTACAGTCGGAAAAACAGCGACCTTGGGATTGCGTCCAGTGCGCGGATCGCGTTTATGGATATCGGGAAACAGGAGTCGACGTGTGCGGGGACGAGTGGCTGTAAGGTGTCGCTGGAGACACCAGGTGAGGTGGCGAACCTCATAAAGGCGCAGGTGGCTACAGGCGCCAAGATCTTCTCCTTCTCGTGGGGCACAGGCGCCAACGACTACAACACGCAGACGCAGCAGGTGGACGAGTACATTTACGACAATCCGGAGATCTTGATCATTGTGGCGGCAGGAAACAGCGGCGAGAGTGGCGACTACACCATTAGCAGTCCGTCCGGCGCCAAGAACGTCATCTCGGTGGGTGCGAGTCTCAATGCAGCCGCGTCGTTCTCGTCCACGCCCTGCCAGTCAGTTCTTAAGGAGGACACAGTCGCGTCCTTCTCTTCTATCGGCCCGACGCTGGACGGACGGCAGAAACCGGATCTGGTGGCGCCCGGTATGTCCATCACCTCGTCGCAGTCGGAGAAACCAGGCTCTAGTATGAAGTCGTCGGCAGTGTGCTCGCTACAGGGCACGTCTCAGGCCACGCCTGTGGTCGCCGGGATGGCTGTGTTGATCTACGAGTGGCTGCGTGACGGCTGGTGGAAGAACGGCGTGGCGGACCCCACGTACGGCATGGACACGATCCCGGCGTCTTTGATCAAGGCGCTGCTGCTGCACAGTGGAGAAGCCATGTCTCGACGGCTCATTGAGCCCAGCACGGGCGTCACGTCTTGTGTGGCGTTGGAAGCTGCAGCCAAGACACTCACGTCGTACCCCGACTTCAACCAGGGCTACGGCAAACCCACGATGCTCAACCTCGTGTCGTTCATGGGCGGTACTAACGGGTCGTCTTCTTCGTCGACTAGTAGCAGTAACACCATCTACTTCTTCCCCAACTCGTCCACTGGATCCGAGCCCAGCGTGACGGAAGGCAGTGAAGTGACGTTCCACTTCATGCTGACAGCCAGTGTGAATCTCCGCGTGACGGTCGTGTGGACGGACCCTCCGGGCTCTGTGGGCAGTAAGGCGACGTTGCAGAACGACCTGGATCTGACGCTTAAAGTGGCCAACACGACCGCTGTCTTCTATCCGCTGTCCGGGAACGGGTCGCGTGACTCGGTTAACAACGTGGAGATGGTCGAAGTTTCCTACGACGACGTACTGGACGCCGTGACAGAGGCTGGGATGGTTGTGGACGACGGCTTCATCTACGTGCAGGCAGTCGTGAGTGGCCACAGTGTCAAGGCTGGCGAGAACGCGACGACTAGCGGCCAGAAGTTCTCGATCGTGGCGTCGTCCACCCCGTCGTCCACGTCCATGACGTCGGCTGGTGACGGCGACTCAGCCTTCTGGCAGCCTTGGATGACGATCGGTGCCATTGTTGTGTGTACACTCGCTCTACTCTTTGTGATCGCGTTGGTGTGGCGTGTGCGTGTGACGATGAAGGCGGACAATCTCAAGGCGGATCACGCCACGCCCTCGGCTGCTGCTGCACTCACGGGCGCAGCGGGTAGGAGGAATCTCAGTCGTCGGGAACGCAACAAGAGAGCGAACGAGGAACGCACAAGTGTCCCGCATATTCACCCGAACTACCGCAACGTGGAGGCAGGAGGTAGTTTACGTCCTGCTCTGGAGGGGCCTTCGGCCATGGGAAGTCGGCGTGCCTTTGATCCGTCCGCTGCCGGCGTACACGAACCCAGTAAACGTGCGTTTGACCCGTCCGCGGCTGCTGTACGTGAGCCCAGTCGCCGCGCCGGGGCCCCGTTAGAGCCTCCTCAGCCTTCTTCAGCGCGAAAAACGAGCCGTCGTGCTGCGGCCGCCTTAGCGGAGCCTCACCCTCCGAGCAAGCGGCGTGACGGTAGCGACCGTGGACAGGACCGTAAGCAAAACGATGGTAGTGACAGGGGGCGCGTACGTAGTGAGCGAAGACGGCAACGAGAGCGCAGTGATCGCGCTGATGGCAGCGATCGAGGACGCGTACGCAGCGAGCGGAGACGGGAGCGGGAGCGCAGCGATCGTAGTGATCGTCCTGACAGTGATCGAGGACGCGAACGCAGTGCCAGGAAGCACGAGCCAGCAAAAGCTCATTCGTCGCGACGTAACAAGCCCCCTATCATTCTGTACGAGTGAAGCTCAAGATCATGTGGATAGTGTGAGGTCATTGTAAGAGGAGACGTTGTGCCGTACATACCTCGGCGCGTGATAGAAGCCCGCCGCGCCTAACTCAGTGAATTATGGTAATTTGTCAACGTAAAAAAAAGATTATGATATGATAGTGGGTGGCTATCATTACGGAACACAGGACATCCCTTTGGCTTCAAGGCCAGCCTTATTAGCTTCTAAGCAAATTCTCGCTCAAGCGATACGAATTCAAATACGAGTCGGTAGCAGGTCGCACTACTCTATTAGGCATGCTAGGTCCTGAATTACGCTCTGTAGCCCCCGAAGCAGTCAAAGTACTACCCGAGCGCTTCGTGTTTGATCGAGATGGTCGAGGCAAGATTGCACTGCAAGATGTCCACGTGGTGGACAAGGACGCTCTCTAGATGCACAACCTGTTTTTTTTTCGGATCTGCGGCAATATATTGCGTAGGGAAAATCTGTATAAACAAAGATAAATAACTGCAGCTTGAACATTGCAAAAACAAATATATTAGGGGGAGTCGAACATTGCAAAAAACGTGCTCAAAATTCCCTTCGGATTACGCTCATATTTTTGACAACGACCTGCTCACTTACACTTAAAATGAGCTAGCCCATTTTATTTCCTAAATAATCATCCCTTCCAAAAACCCTGGAAATGGAGGAAGGCGCGTGTATGGCTGCGTCGCTCTGCACCCGTCTCCGGCCAGAAGTCGGGTGCCCCAAGGCGCGACTTGCAGCACACATGTTGGAGATAGATTCCGCACAGAAGGCTACACTCATAGCACGGCGACAGTGCACCAGGACACGCGCTCCTGTGGCCCGTGGCAGCGCCAGAGCAGTGTCTGTGCGAGTCGTCGCTTTAGAAAATGCAAATTGTCTCTTCTTAAGTGCGAAATTGAGCCTCTTTGTTTGACTCCCCTTTTACTGTTTCTGCTCAGTACACCGTTCACTCTATTTAGTCGTGCAACGACTATTTTCGGTATAACAGTAAGACGCCAATTTGTCTGAACGATTATTGGTGGTGAACGACCAATTGAGGTGTACGACTAATAGTGGTTTATGGTATTGTTCGGATTTTTTTTGGCACCACTTTTTTTACGACATCGAAACAGACGATGGCATTGGTGGAGTGGTCTAGCGGGCGTCGTTCTACGCGGTGTATCGCGGGTTCGAGTCCCAGTCCGTAGTGATGACACAGAGAATCCCCATGGGGGATTTGAACCGCCATGTAAGTCCATTTTAATATATCATCCCAGCACACAAAAAAAATTATATTATAGACTTACTATGCAAGAGCTCTCATTGTATCCTTTAGCAAAATCCTCTGGAAATACAGCAACAATTTCTCTCAGTTTCCGTGTAAGCTGGTCCACTTTCCAAACACCATCAGCGGGAACGTCTAAACCGCATTGCACCATAGACTTTTTGGCCCAATTGAAGCCGTTAGCATCCTTCTCAGAGTTCACAAGTTCGATGCACTCTGCTGCCAGCCTTAAAATAAAAGCTTTGCCAGGGTTTGCGAGTTTTCCGGACGAGGAAGCACCTTGCTTCCAATCACCATTACGAATTGCCTCCATATTGCGACGCTCGCACAGCCGACGCCAATGCCCCTTAATTCGCTGAATGGGGAAGGAATCTGCTGGTTGAACTTTGTCTGTAGCGTTAGGAGGGAAAAGATTCACTGTCGTTCTCAAGCGTCGCGCCGTGTCCTCAACTCATCTCCGCAATGACCACTGGCGTTATCCATCCATAGCGTTCTGGACGATGCAAACGGGCCACCAGGCCCCCAACACCGAGGCTCCTCCAACCACTCCGTCATAAGCCGCCCGTTGATGAACGCACTTGGAGATGATCTGTAGCAGACGCCCTTTACACTGTCAGGTAACCCTTGGATTGGATAACTAGAGCTTTTGTTCTTGAAGATCAACATCGGGCACATTATGCGGGCGTCCGATCCACCTTTCACTAACACGCACATTGTGATTCCCTCACGGCCTACTCATGTACAATGTTAGCTTCAATTTAGATGATAGAATCTGGTACGATAGCAGCTTACCAGATACGATGCTCCTGTACTTCACAGTATTAGCCCCCACAAAGTCAAGAGTTTTATCGTCGTCGAGGTCAATTACAAAATGACTTTCGTCCATATTGTACTGCTGGTTGGGATCCAGTGTTCCTTCCTCGAATTGACGCTTCAATCCTCCGAGGTGAACAGCAATCGACCGATCGATCTCTATCTGCTTATCTTCACTGACTTGCTTCTTTCCCTTGTGTCGACGATAGACGATGTTGTTGCGTTCAAGGAAATCGTGTACTCTGCGCGGAGTAATCATGCTAGTAAAAAGCTTACCTTTCACAGTAAATCGAGTGTTGTAAATGGTGTGATCGCTGTCCTCAATTAGTACGATTGCGATCTCTGAGATGAGGGAGGTTGACATCTTGCAACCAGCGCGTCGTAAGCGTTGAAATTCCGTTAGCAGTTTGGGATAAAGCCACTGCCAATGATCACTGAGCTTTTGACCTCTCCCACTTAAAGCTTTTATCACGAACTGATGTCGAATTCGTTGACGTGCTGTTGCATATTTACGTTGTTGAGGGTCCTCGAGCTTTGCTATTGTCGTCTTGCGCTTATCCCACCAGTCGCGTGCCTTTTTTCATGTTGATGATTCGGTCTGCCGAGCGGAAAAGGCTGGGAAAGAAATCGACAGTCCGGCCCATTAACCCTTTCCTTCCATGTAGTGCGTGGTCGAGCTCCATCCATTCGATGCAACGGACACGGTCGCGAATTGGCACGACTTGCTGAAGGTTTCTCTTGGATTCGCTGGTCATCGTAAATTTGACACTGAACGCTGTTAGAGTTGCCGATGAATGGCTACAACGACGTTTGAATGACTAAAACTGGTACATGAGTAATTGTGGTGTAAGTACCGTATACTATCGACTACGTACGATGTACGACTATTTAGGTCGCATGACTAAATAGAGTGAACGGTGTAATTGTGCACTCCTCTGCTTACAAATTGGACACGTCTCTGCTTATTTTTTTGGATCATTTTCTAAAGTTCGACTCCCCCTATTAGTGAATTAATCGAGCATGTTTACCTCGTCGAGAGTCCTCGTGCATACTTAAGTAAATAGCTTCTTTATTACAATTAGAGTAAAATCCATACAGAAGGTCACATTTACCTCCATGTTCACCATTTCGTACCTTTATGCATCCGCCGACGGTAGTAACGTCCCAGTACTTAAGACTGTTCTTGAGAAACAAGATCATCTCGAGGAGTAAGATAAATCATGTGCTAAACAAGTATACAAAACCCGTAAATACAGGGATTGATATAGTATAATGACTGGAATGTAAAGCTACAACGGAGTTTTAATATCTGCATCGCGCACAATAATACTATCAGCTGGCAAATAGTTACCGGTTATGGTCCATGATAGAGGCACTATTCAAGAACGCGTAATACTTTATATGTTGGAGCATCAAACAGCACGAACCCTAGACTGTTGGGGCTTAAGGCACTAAACCAAGAACGTTTTATTACCGAATTCGAAATGTATAAAATTATGTTGGGGTTGGATGTCATGTCGCGCAAATCCTGAAAGCCAGCAGTAGCGGCGGCAACATTACCGGTATCACCAAACTAGCGCATCATCATGGGCCATGATGATTGACCGTTAACGACAAGCAACCGCGAAGGCCGCATGTGACGACTGGTGAGAGCACGGTGCAGAGGAACAGCCGAGTCGCGTGGCGAGGAGCGAAGCGGAGGAGGGCGGCGAGAGTCCAACGACGGGGACTCGAAGGTGAGGCGTAGGAGGCTACTGATGTGCCTCGAAGAAGGTAAATTGGAAAGTGAGATTGAAATGGTTAGCTGTTTGTCAGCTACGAGGAAGTGCTTGTTAGCACTCCCTTGGAATCCTATGTAAGTATATGCATTTCACTATACTAGATTCTAAGTAGTCCTTGAGTCAAAGCTTGAAGTAGCGTAGCGTAGTAGTGAACCGCGGTTCTTTTGAACCGGATCAGAATCTCCATAGTGAATTCAAATGAAAAAGAATGACAGTCATTGAAGTTTCATGTTTGGCAATACTCGTCCAAACATGGTGATTGCCTTCCGGTCAGGCGTGTGTCTGTCTGGCCGCTCATTGACAGCTTAAGAAGGCAGTTGGCAGTCAGCAAAGACAAGTATGAAGAAAAAAGAAGAAAGTAGGACGCATTGGTACCAACGTCATGGCCATCGCTGGCTGTGACGTTGGTGCGTCGTTACAACCTCCCGGACTTGGGTTCTCGCTGACGCTTGTTGAAGTCGGAAACGAGAACCTTCCAATGCGACACATGGCGGATGTCTTTTTTACGCTCCCAGGTTGCTTCCTGATCTGGCAATCCGTGCCATTTCACAAGCCATTCAGGTCTGCGATTGAATTAATGCTTGCGAAGAAGCTTCTCGATGATATGCATCGTTACACCAGTGGCGTCGTCAATAATCAGTCTTGAGGTCTTTGGGATAGGACGAGTCTTAAAACGCAACGGGTTTTCAACGTAATGACTCAACACGTCCACATTGAACGTGGAGTTCAGACGACTCATGCTTCGCGGAAGATTCAACTTGGCCACATTCGGGTTGATCATTTTCACAATCTCGAATGGTCCAATGTTCCGAGCAGCGAGCTTAGCTCATTTTGTAACGAGCCAGGTATTTACTCCGCTACTTGCTTACACTATAGGCTTGAGGAAGCTCGCAATAGGACGACTGAGGCTTAGGTTTAAGGAAAAATCAACTCTGACTTTATTTTAGGACCAAGGCCACAGCCCTGGCCACTCAAATACACGTCATAGTCCAATTGGCTAATAATGGGTCTGGCTCCCCATATATCAGCCAAAGGCATGACAGCATTTCAGCACACGCTAGTCGTGTGCTGATGCACCTACTTATGTAAACAAATCTACCTACTTATGTAATGGAGGGGTCCATTACATTACCCCCCTCTTAAAGTTGCACTTACGCAACATAAGCAGTGGGCGAAGAACAAATCAATCTGCGTGAGGATGGCGAACGGGGACTTGGCGAACGGGCGGAGCAAAACAGAGACGGAGACATCTCCTGCGAAGCGCAGGAGCGACACAACTCGACTTGCGGAGAAGGCGACAAGCAACACGATGGATCAGCAGCTGACGGGAACACCGACGACGGTGACGTCGTCGACAGCAGCGGCACGGGGCACGCGCGTGATGGACGACCAGCTCAGGGCATGGGCTCTCTACGATATATCTGGAGCGCGGGCTCCGGACACGCTGGACACGAAGAAGGATCACTTCCGGCGCTTCCGTGGACTGCGGCAGAAGCCTGTTGAGGGCGTCGCATATGGCGCATTGCAGGAGTCGTGGTGCGTTTTCATCCGGCGTTGGGACCGGACGCAGGAAGAAGGGGAGAGCTTCGTCGGCTGGCTGGTGTACCGCGAGGAGATCGTCAAGGAGCACTCGCTCACGGAACTCCGTGAGCGCGTCTGCACCAGCGCATGGGAGGACATGCGCCGCATCTGCTACGTGAGGGTCGCTGAAGGCTGTGGTACTTGTACTGGATCGCGTCCGACTGTTGAGGAGTGGAGAAGTCACATCGCCGAGTATCCGCTCGGTGAACAAGAACACGGGTGGATCAAGAAGTATCGTCGCTCGTTGGCTGAGAACGTGCGCGCCTCTAGTCGCGCCGGCTGACGCCGACGCTCTGCACGTGAAGATTTTTGGCATCGGATTCGGTCTCGTTCGCGCGGCCGCTCAAGCCGCCGATCTCGATCTCGTTCGCGTGATCGCTCAAATCGCAGGACTCGGTCCCGTTCACGTGGCTGACCAAGTCATCGATCTCGATCACGTTCGCGTGATCGCATGAGTCGCTCTCCTCGTGCGAGCAGGCATGCGACACATGGTGGTTCGCAGCGAGATTGGACTCATACGCCTGGACCACATTCGGAGCGTCACGAAGGAGATTGGCACGAGGCTCCCACGTATCCTCGTCGGGAGGAAACCCAAGCCATCGTACCCGATAGCGACGGTCGGCCGGAACATCGTGGGCTCGCCCACGATGACGTTTGGGAGCGCGAAGTGGATCTTCGAGGGCAACGATGTGCTCAACAATCCAGCGGGTATCTCCGGTAGCGTCAACAACAGGAGGAGGGCCGTCGCGTCGATAACACTCGCGTTCTGGCTGCCCAGAAGGAGAACGACTTGCTGAACCGCTACTGGGATGCCCAGCAGGAGTTTAATGATGCAGCGGGGCTGCCGTAGCTTTAGCGTCAGAGGAAGACGTTCGACTCAAAGAGTCACTAATACTAAGTTCCTTATCCAAAGGACACTTACAGCCCAAGACCAGGGCTCAAAGTTAATACCTTAACTTTTATGCTTCAAAACCAGAAGTCCTTTATTTACTATTATTGCGGCCAAGCCGCCTAGGGGTAAATGTATCTCTTTAACTATCTAGCATAGTTAAACCTAATCAAATGCATAACGTGTGGCTTTCAGCCAACGTACTGAGAGACCTTGTTAACTCTCCAACTTATGTACTGAGAGTTTGTTAACTCTCCGGGTACTTCGTACCCCTGTGTGTTCCACACCATGTAACCCCGTTACAAATGAGGCTCTCGATCAGACTGCCCGGGCCACCGGGGAGACTGCGCAGCTGCGTCAGTCGAACCGAGAGATCCTTGCTCGGTTGCAGATGCTGGAGAGTTCGGTTCACGGTCGTTTACAGACGGGGACACAGCCTCGAGATCCGACTCCTGGTGCGGATGGATCGATGGCTCGCCGCGCCCGTCGAGAAGGTCGCTCGACGCATGCTCCGGCTCAGTAGACTGAGACGACTCTGGAACCGTAGCGGGGTGATACTTCTTGAGTCGTCCGACGTAAAACGTCGGATGCAGACGTAGTGACGTAGGAATGTTAAGCGTATAAGCATCACCAATGGTCTTGATTACCGTAAACGGTCCAATAACGCGCGGCGCGAACAAATTCGCGTCGAGGTTGGTAACCGCAGAGTTTCTGATACCTTCAGTCAACAGGAGCACGCGTTCGCCTGTCGTAAACGCGGCCGTGTTCTTGCGGCCAGTCTTATCGGCGTTCCCCTTCTGCTTGCCCACTGCGTCCTGCAGTGCGTCTCGAACATAGCGGATGACCGCTTGGGGCTGTAGTACGAAGTCGGAGACGACTACGGAGTCGATTGGTCGCGCCGCATGCTTCGGCGCGTAGTTAGCCGGCGCAAGTGGGCTCGACGTGGAGCGTGTCACTGTGTTGACCGACATGGGAACAGGGGATACACTCGAGATATCATTAGCAACCGGTGTAAGTACCGGTTGACCCAGTACCGGTGTTGCCACCGGAGACAGCGGAGCTGGAGTAGACGGCTTGTCGGCAGCTTCTTCCTCACCCAGAGTGGAGACACACGGCGCTGTGGGATGGCCCACGGCGAGGAGAGCAGGGACACGCGGGTGTCGCGCGTTGTTAATGAAGAAGGGCGTCAGGCCAGTCGACGCGTGTACCGCGTTGTTCAGCGCGAACTCGGCCAGAGGCAGAAACGAGCTCCCGCTGGAGAACGACGTCGCGTAGCTTCGAAGAACGTCTTCGAGGACGATTTACGCGCTCCGTCTGGCCAATCGTTTCCGGATGGGCTGCTGTGGGCGTCAACAGCTTCGAGCCCAGTAGCTCGAAGAGCTTCGACCAGAAGGCCGACGTAAAGCGCGGGTCGCGGTCTGAGACGATGGATTCAGGAAGGCCATGACGGCGGAAGACTGCATTGATGAGGTGCACCGCGGTATCTGCCGCGGTGATCGAATCAGACACTGGAATCAGGTGGACCATCTTGCTGAAACGGTCTACGAACACTAAGACACTTGAACGTCCTTTAGCATCGGGTAGGAGCCTGAAGATGAAGTCAATCGACTCCGAGCGCCAGGCCTCGGTGACCACTGTTAGAGGACGCAGGGGAGCCTGCGAAGACGAGGCAGGTTTCGCGCGCTGGCAGATCTCGCAGGTGCGCACACACTGACGCCCCCAATTATACAGGTGGGGTCAATAAAAGTCGCGTGATACAGCAGCAAACGTCTTCTCGCGACTGAGTTGAGAGCCCAGCGGGGCATCGTGAAACTCATGGATAATCCGTGAGCGCAGATCGGGGTCGTTAGGGACAACGACACGTGGGGTATCGAAGTTTGTCGATGCTGTACGTCAGTAGCTCGTCCTCGAGACGATATCGGTGGATGTTGTTTCGCACAGAGCGGGAAAGGGCTCCCAGTGTGTCGCGCTGGGAGAGCGGAGATGCTCCAGGATACTGGAGTACATCGAGTCATGCTCGTAAGCAGCTCGGATCTCGTCGCGAAGTGGCATTGCCGGGGAGACGCTCGTCAGGTTGACTCCTAACGCCTCGCACGTGGCACACTCGTCTACATCGTCTTCATCCAGCGAAGCTTGTCGACCCAATGCACCGCGTGGGTCGTAGGTGGGACACCGAGACAAAGCGTCGGAGAGAATGTTTTTCTTGCCGGGCTTGTAATGGACCACGAAGCTGTACTCAGAGAAGAATAAAAGCCAGCGGGCCATCCACTGGGATAGATGGGGATTCATCGCTGTCCTCAGCGATGCGTGGTCGGTGTACACCGCGAAGGTATCCCCACCCAACAAGTACACTCTGAACTTGATCAGAGCGTAGCGCATCGCATGGAGTTCCTTGTCGTGAACAGGGTAATTGCGCTCTTCCGGCTTCATCTGTCTGGACTGGTAGCTCACGACACGCTCTGGATCTTCATCGTCGAATTGCATCAGCGCACAACCAATGGCGAAATCGCTCGCGTCGCAGACGACGTGAAAAGGCTTCGAGTCATCCGGGAGCGCGAGGATTGGGGCCTCGGCGAGACTCTTCTTCACCAAGTCGAAGGCAGCTTGATGTGCGGGAGTCCACGCCCACGACACATCTTTCTTCAACAATGAAGAAAGCGGCTGGATCAATCCGGCGTAATTCTTCGTGTACCTGTGAAGATAATTTGCGAGGCCAAGCCACTGACGCAATTCAGTGGGATTCTGTGGCGTAGGCCACGCACATATCGAGGACACTTTTTCGGGGTCGGCGCGGACGCTGTTCTTGCTCACAAAGCAGCCAAGCACCGGAATATCCGGCGCGCAGAATATGCACTTCTTCAAGTTGGCATACAGCTTATTTTCGCGCATCACTTAGAAGACTTGCCTTAGATGCTTCAAATGGACTTCAAGCACGCTGAGGCCTCCCTCAGCGCGACTGTGTACGAAGCTGTCGTCGATGTAGCTCGGTGCGAAATCGCGGAGCGGGCACAGCACATGGGATACCATGCGATTGAACGTGGCGGGAGCATTCTCCAAGCCTTGTGGCATAACAAGCCACTCCCAGAGCATACCACTGGGAGTGCTTACCGCTGTGAGCGGTATGTCGCTCAGCCTCATGAGATTTTGGTAGAACCCATCGGTCAAGTCGATGGCGCTGAAGACCGCACTACCCGACATTGGGTCGAGCACCATGTCCTTCCGAGGAATCGGCGTCTGGGCAGGGATGGTAGCGTCGTTCAGCTTGTTAAAGGCATGGACAATGCGCCATCCACCCGTGGCTTTCTTCACATAGAAGGTCGGACTGAAGTGTGGCGATGTGCTCTCACGCACATGACCCGCCTTGCGGCGGCTCTCGAAGAAGTCATCGATAGCTTGGACCTGATCTCGCGGGAGCGGCCACTGCCGCGTCACACAATACTTCGAGCCGGGCACGAGATCGATCTCGTGGCGAATTCCTCGGTCAGCTGGTAGCTCAGCTGGGATCTTATCTGGAAAGACATCTTCATATTCGCGGGCGGACTCGTAGACCGGATTGCCAAATTCGCGTAGAATTGCGCTGCGAAGCGCTCCTCGTGGGCCCACTTCGGTTCAGCGCTCTTTGGGCGCGAGAGACGTCGTCACTGACTGCATTTACTTCGAGCGACGCCGAATCGGCGTCGGTGATCAGGCAAACCTGTTCGATTTCATCGGCCTTGAGGCTGCGAAGAAAGTTCTTTCAGGAGAGACCTGGAAGTCGAGTGATCGACCCTGCCTCGCCAGGTGGGTTTGCAAGCTCGAGTGTTCGTCGGCGGCCGGAGGTACCTTCCACATACCCAAGCACGCAGACCGACTACGTCGGTGAGCTATCACTTGGTACGGGATCTCGGCGAGGTTTCAGCCGACGCCGCTTCGAGTGCGAACTCGAGGATGATGAGTCGCTCTCGCTGGCCGAGAGGTCACCCCCCCCCCCCCCCCCCCTCTAGCGGGAGCCCGTGCTCGACCGCGGTAGTGTTCAGCGGGAGCGCCAACGGCTCGACCACCGGCTCAATTGACGGAAGCCCCTGCTCGACCGCCACCTCGTTCGTCTGCGGGAGCTCCTGCTCGACCGCCATCTCGTTCGTCTGCGGGAGCCCCTGCTCGACCGCCGTCTCGTACATCTGCGGGAGCCCCCGCTCGACCGCCAGTTGGTCTTCAACCCCGCGTCGCCGCGGGAATTCGTCAGTTAACAGCACGGCGCAAGCCGTGCAGAGAGGACCATTGCTCACTCTGTGCACAACGTGCGTCGTGGATGACCGGTCCACGACGGTGACGTGAGGCCAATCCTTCTGGGCGACCAGGAGGTGCGTGAACACCTCACTCACATCATAATCACTGCGACGCTTGACCGACCAGGCTAACCAGTCAATCTCTGGTTGATAGCGCGTCAACCACGGCATACCCAGGATGCAGTCAATCACGTAAATCATCTCAATGACGAGGAAGTCGTCGTTGCTTCGGAAACCGTCGAACGTGTACGCGGCGTGATTTCCCATCGGCCAACTTGACAGCGACCTCCCCTCTACCTTTGCAGACAGTGATGTCCGACGGGAGTACCAACAAGCACGACGCGCAAAAGAAGTTGTTGGTCGCTCCTGAATCAAGGAGCGCTCGCAGTGGTCGCCGGGCACCGGCGGCATGAAGCCTGACAATGATCAATCTTGAATTGCTCGGCGTGGTGGTGGCATGAAAGTGTGCATGTAGCACAGGAGGGCTAGGAGGTTGGGTTGCCACCGGGGGACCCGAACATCCATTCCAGCCAGTAGGGCGCCCCGCACCTACTGACCCTGACCGTTTTTTGGCTGGTCAGAACTCACGGGCTCGGCATCGACATGCGCAAGCACTGGAGCTGGCGCGCGATGACCGACCTTCCGGCAGCGGAAGCAGGTGAGCGAACGACTGCTCCGAGCATCGCTCCCACGCGCTACATGACGCTGGCGATTGCTCGTCGCATCGATAGCGTCGATGTCCATGAGCTCGGGCGCAGAAGCAGGTAGCGCGCGAGCGTATGACGCCGCAACCACGTAGTCCTCGCGTAGAGGGCGAGGGCAAATGCCTCTTCGAGCGTAGATGGGGTCCAATCTTGTAAGGCAGTAGCGCGTCATGCCTTCGCGCATACCGAATACGAACACATGAACCTGAGAGGCCATATCGATCGGCTTAGACACGATACACGACGCGAGGTGTCGTGTCTTCTGGACGTAGTCGCGCATAGTCGTCGTGCCTTGCCGAAGTGCGAAGAAGTCTGCCCGAATTCGGAATTCATCTTGCGGCGGATCGAGCGCGAGCCGAAGGTCACTCTAGAAGGTATCCAGAGTGGGGAAGACGTAGGGATTGACAACCAACTTGCCGAGAGCCCATTCCTTGGCTTTCTCAGACAGCCGCGAGAGGAGGAAATGGACCTTCGCGGAAGACGCCTCGATCAACCTCGAGGCGATGGCGATGTCGATCTCTCGAAACCAGCGATTCAGCGGAAGTCGATCTTCTCCAGCACCGGAGTAGGTGGACGTCTCTAGCCTCACGACGTCATTCGTGGAGATACGCGAGGGAGTTGACACTCGCTGATTCGCATCGGCGAGCTCGCGTTCCACGTATTCTTGTGCCGCAACGCGCTGCTCGTCAGTCGTCGCTGAGCGCAGCAGCGACGTGACGACGGCTTCTCCGGACACCGCCGCGAGGCGGTGGAGAGCTTCCCACTCGATCCGAGTGAGATGGAGGAAAGCAGCGTGGTCGAGGGCTTGGCTCATGACGAAATTGGTCGTTGGAAGGACTACTAAGTGCTACCTGGTGTAACGGGCCAACTATTACCTCCGTTACTTGCTTACACTATAGTGTTGAGGAAGCTCGCAATAGGACGACTGATGCTTAGGTTTAAGGAAAATTCAACTCTGACTTTATTTTAGGACCAAAACCACAGCCTTGGCCACTCAAATACACGTCATAGTCCAATTGGCTAATAATGGGTCTGGCTCCCCATATATCAGCCAATGGCATGACAACATTTCAGCACACGCTAGTCGTGTGCTGATGCACCTACTTATGTAAAGAAATCTACCTACTTATGTAATGGAGGGGCCCATTACACGTTTCCCATCAATGGCTTGAGTCACATGGGCGGAAGGAATGCGACGTGTATCCAGCATGACTAAGTCTCCTTCCTTGAACGTGATCGATGGTCGCTTCTTGTCATAGTACTTCTTTTGACGTTTTTGGGCTTGAAGAAGATGCTTCTTTGCCAAATCAACGATCTCTTGGCGTTTGTCTTGGAACGGTTTCGCATATTCAACAATTCCACGCTGAATTTGAGTCATGGTACTGGGATTGCTCAAAGGATTCAGCGGATTCCGTTCTTTGCGTCCAGTGTCAACTTCAAAGGGCGTCATACCGGTAGCTGCGCTGACGAGAGTAGCATGACCATAATTAATCGCTCCGAGATTATCCGACCAATCAAGTCCGTGGTACGATATCATGCAGCGCAGCGCGTCTTCCAGAATCAGATTCTAACGTTCGGTTTAGCCCATCGGCTTGGGCACGATAGGAAGTTGTCATGTGCAGACGAATTTTCATTAGCTTAGCCAAGGATGACCAGAACTTGGAGACGAACTTGAAATCTCGATCGCTGATGATGATCGATGGTAAACCGTGATGGCGAACAACGCAATCAAAGAAGTGATACGCAGTCTTCTGTGCATCATCAGTCCGGTTGCACGTACGATACTTCGGGCGCTTGGACAGCTTGTCGACAACAGTCAAGATTGCATTAAAACCATTGGAATCAGGTAATCCAGTGATAAAGTCCATAGCGACGACAGACCAGTATTCCTCAGGAATCGGAATGGGAATCATCTTGTCATTGTTGCGAGCATTGGTGTGTTTCCAGCGAGTGCAAGTTTCACAACTTTGCACATAATCGCGAACGTCTTGGTCCAAGGTGGGCCAATGATACCATTGCGAAATGCGAAGGTACGTTCAATGAGCTCCAGGATGAGCAGCAATATTGGAGTCATGGAAACAAGAGATGATTGAAGTTCGAAGATGATTGTCCCGAGTAAACGGAACACACAAACGCATCATCGTCTGGTACTTGCGGAAAGGTAAACCATTTTGTTTGATAAATGGTTGTTCCGGATGCTTAAAGCGATCTCCATAGTCTGGACAATTGCGATATCCAGCAGCGAATTCTCTGCTAACCGAATCAGACCAACCGAGCGAGCTCCAATTTTGAGCTTGTTGGGTCACATTGGTGGCCACAACAATATTTTCAGCTGCAGCGACGGTACGCGGCTTTTCCACTGGTACATGTCGGTAAGCTTGCGTTAAGGTCGGGACAGAGCGCATGTAGTAACCAGCAGCTACATCCTCCCCACGAAATTGAGGGCGAGAGGATGGTCGAACCAAATGTTGGTTAATACTGCGGTAGTCGGTATTAGCGCGTCGATTCGTCAAGTTTCGAGCTGCACGGGTATGGCAGCGCGTGGTATACTGATGAAACGAAACCGTATTGATCGCATGCTCCGAAGATTGACGCGACAACGCATCGGCAACCACATTGAGGTGTCCCTTAACGTGATGCAACTTGAACGTAAACTGTGCGAAAAACGTCAAATAACGAGCTAATTTTGCTGAAATCTTCGGGTGGTGCAAAAACCATTTGCAAGCAGTGTTGTCCGTGTACATTTCAAATTCACGACCATATAGGTAGTGACGCCACTTGTCCAGCGCTAATTTAATAGCGAAGAGTTCTTTCTCGTGTGTTGGCCAATTAATCTCGTGAGGACCGAGTTTCTTCGAGAAGAAGGCGATCGGATGATCTTGACCTGAGTGAACTTCGGAGATAACGCCACCAACACAATAGCCAGAGGCATCTGTTGTCACGATGAAACGTTTCTCGTAATCCGGTAGCTGCAACACGGGTGCTTCTTGAAGAGCGGATTTGATTTCCTCAAACGAACGCGTCTGTTGTGAACCCCATCTCCAGACATGTTCTTTCTTGACAAGAGAACCAAGAGGCAACGCAATAATGCCGTAATCACGGATAAAGCGACGGTAATAACCTGCGAGACCCAAAAAGCTTTGTAGTTGCTTTTGTTTTAGTGGCGTAGGCCACTTTGCAATCGCTTCAGTCTTGCGAGTATCAACAGCAAGTCCTTTGGCATAAATCGTATGGCCGAGAAACTTAACTTCGGACTGACCAAAGTGACGTTTCAAGAGATGGTAGAACAAATTCTCACGACGTAGAACCTCGAAGAGAGTTTGAAGATGTTCAACATGCTCTTCCAGACTGGTGGAAATGACACAAATGTCATCCACGTAGACAACAATGAATCTGTACTTCGCAAAGAGTACCCTCATGAGGCGAGACCAAACACCAGGCATACCAGCCAATCCCATAGGAGCTACACATCACTGGTAAATTTCAACGAGCGTGCGAAAGGCGGTATACTTGCGACTCTTGAGCGCGATTCGCATCTGGTGATATCCTTGAGCTAAATCTAGAACTGAAAAGATGACACAACCAGACATCTGATCGAAGAGTTCGTCGATGCGAGGCAATGGAATCTTTGGAACAATCGACTGCAAGTTTACAAAGCGATAGTCGATGACCAGCGGATAGGCAAAGTCGAGTTTCCAGAGCGTACCCACTCAGAGCGAGACAACTGATGTCCAGAAGTAGGATCATTCTTTGGAATCCCAAAGATGTTGGACACCCAAGGAGAATCAGAAACTTCGATCCATCCTTTCTTCATCTTCTCTGCAACGAAGAGATCCAGTGCATCCTGCTCAACCTTAGACAGGCGGATCGGAGCACGGCAACTTGGAACAGCATCAGGTTTCATGTGGAGTTCGAAATCCACACGACGTGAAGGCGGTAAGCCATCCGGTAAAGTTTCCGGAAAGACATCGGTAAAACGCTTCAATAAGTGAGTGATCGGAACAGGAGTCGAATCACTAACTGGCGTAACCGCACAAAACTTGACACGGTACACTTCCTTGTACACATGTCATTTCACGTTACGTTTAAAGTCAACAGCAGCAATCTCCACAGCGGCTTGACTAGCAACCGTTGCTGGAGGTGCACAAGACACACTTGGAAACGAAATCTCATGCGAGCGCCAATTGATACATGGCTGAAACTTGGTAAACCAAGGTTTTCCCAAGATGACATCATGGGCCGATCCAAGTGACCATTCCATGACGTGAAGTTTGCAAAAACGATAGCGACCAAATTCAATAATCGCTTGACCTTTTCTCACAGAACGCGCTTTCGTAGAAGTTCCATCGAACCTAGTGACTTGCGAGACACCAGACGTAGCGGTGTTAGTGACTAACCCTGGGCGACCAACATTGCATGTAGCACCACTGTCGAACATGACGACGACAGGTTTCCCATCACAAGTCCCTTGTTTACGAATGAGCTCGTTCTCACGATGCATGGGCGACAAGGTGGACGTGAAAATCACTTCCACTTCAACAATCTTAACCTCGTCATCGGAACGGGTCATAGACGCTCGTTCAGCAGCAGTTGTAGGAGAAGAGGAATTAAAGTTCGCGGCAGATTGCTCGTGACGGTTCTTTCGAGCATACTTCTCCTTGTTCTTCAACTTGAAGCACTGCTCAATGACATGACCAGACTTCTTGCAGTAACGACATCGCTTGTTAGCCGACGAAGAAGAAGCAGAACTGCGATTTCTAGTACTCCCTGAGTCAATTTCCATTAGCTCGGGTTCGTTCTCCTGAACACGCATAGGCGTGACTTGCTTTTGGTGCGAATTGTTGTTGGAATGAGAGCGTGATCGGGCCTGCATAAAGAGCGATGGACGATAGTTCTTACCGTGGACATGATGCGATCGATCATACTCCAAAGCAATGTTCATTTCCTGCGACACTGTTGTACAGCGACGATATTGCACCTCTTTGCGCGTAGGACTGACAAGTCCACGTGTGAAGTAAGTGATCTTGTCCAACTCACTCATGTCTGTCACTTGCATGATGGCTTCACGGAAGCGAGCGATGTAATCTTCCAAGCAATAGCAATTTTTCGGCTTGAGCGCGTACAATTGATCACGCCAACGCTCTTGCAAATCCGGGAGGCACAAATTCATCGGTCAACCTGGCCATAAGGTCCTGAATGTCTTTGATATCACGCTTGTTCAGCTTGTACCAAGCGGTAGCATTTTTTTTTAAGTTCGCAGTAGTAATGGCCAAAATTCGAGAACTTTGGTTGTCGTTTTGCCAATCGATGTTTTTGGCATCAAAGGACTGAGCAAGTTGCTCAAAGTACAAATCAACCGATTCTCCGATCTTGCCATGAAATTTAGGCAGACGGATACCTTCCACTTTCACTCCACGCTTACTCATGGCTTCAAGCAGTTGTTGCTGCTTGTCAACCATTTCGATGCGTTTCTGCGTGATAGCGTCAGTAGACCATTCTTGAGGATTTAAGGAAGTCATGGTTGATCGTCGAAAAGTCAGCGATGAAGTGCCGAAAAAGGTAGTCGGGTACAGGTGGACAGCGACGAGGGATGCAGGTACGGTTCTTATTGACCAGACACTTACAGTATACACGCAATCAACGATACCGTTGATGAGGGAAGCGACGTTAGGTACGGGTACTAACTTGATCCGGTTCTAATAGACCAGACGCTTAGTGCAGTACACACGCAACAATTCCAAACGGCAAGCCGTATGAAATGAGGTCGCAACGAAAAATTCCGGCGAATGTGGAGGCGAACAAGGACGACACACGCTCCACGAGCGGCTTTCCACGTGTCGCGTAGCGAATAGAGAATGAAGAACCCCCTCCCGGACGAAAAACAGCAAGTGCTACCAGATGTGACGACTGGTGAGAGCACGGCGCAGAGGAACAGCGACGAGGACGAGTCGCCTGGCGAGGAGCGAAGAGGAGGAGGACGTCGAGAGTCCAACGATGGGGACTCGAAGGTAAGGCGTAGGAGGCCACTGATGTGCCTCGAAGAAGGTAAATTGGAAAGTGAGATTGAAATGGTTAGTCGTTTGTCAGCTACGAGAAAGTGCTTGTTAGCATTCCCTTGGAATCCTATGTAATTATATGCATTTCACTATACTAGATTCTAAGTAGTCCTTGAGTCGAATCTTGAAGTAGCGTAGCGTAGTAGTGAACCGCGGTTCTTTTGAACCGGATCAGAATCTCCATAGTGAATTCAAATGAAAAAGAATGACAGATTGAAGTTCCATGTTTGGCAATACTCGTCCAAACATGGTGATTGCCTTCCAGTCAGGCGTGTGTCTGTCTGGCCGCTCATTGGCAACTTAAGAAGACAGTCGGCAGTCAGCAAAGACAAGTAGGAAGAAAATAGAAGAAAGTAGGACGCATTGGTACCAACGTCATGGCCATCGCTGGCTGTGACGTTGGTGCGTCGTTACACCGCATCATCACCTCGTCTGCATAATCTAAATCTGTGCCGCGTCAACAGCGGCATTCATAATCAAGAGGGACAATGACTGGTGGCGAGTGCTGTCACAAAGCACGGCGTCAGTGAAGACAGGAAAAGTAGGAAGTAGGAACCAGAATCGTTTGCTTTAAATGAGCTCACTTCGCAATCTACTTTCAAGCGCTTAGTTGGCTACAGCTCTGCATGTTCAAGGGAGCACCGAGTACAGCTAGTTAGATTATGCTCAAGCCAACCTCTGAAGCTTTTACACTTTAAAGAAGTAGCACGAATTCATTAAAATCCGTTTCGGACGAACTGAAAGAGGCTGCATCACCCCCTCCATTTACACCCAAGCCCTGTTTGGTGCTTCCAAGAATTATAAGCTGCTCATATTATTAAAACACCTCATTTATCCTCCTAAAATTACCGTTACTCAGAAGTCAGTAAAATAATCCTCAATGATAAACAAAAATAAAGTCTCTTCCAAATAAATGATTCATGGAGCACCAAAAATGACTTGAGTTTCTTGTTACCGATGCAGCGTAAAATGAAAAGTGAGAATCAAACTAAACTAGCTCTCTACATCCTTCCTGCACTGCCTACTGCAACACTCGAATTCTAGAAGATTGGAATGACTCCGAATGTTCGATGACACAGTTGCCTTTATGTGCACCACACAATCCTGTGACGTGGTGCAGACTTCAACAGCACCTTCGGTAGTTGCTATCAAAACATATTTTTTATATAAATATATATGGGGGAGGAAAGGTCTTTGTATTTGTTCACAGCCTCTTTTTGGCATCGAAGATGATGCCCCGTCATCGTGTGATCCATGATGTTTACAAATCTGAATGAATCCCTGGATCCCGTCAATATGCCAGTTTCGAATTTGACGAGAAGCAAACAAGACCAAGCAGCAACGATGAACATCAAGACGTATTTTGTCGCCGTCATTGGCGTTGTAGCTACTACCTTCACCGCAGCCCAAGAGTTGAGGGTCTGTCGGCCAGCCTGTGGAGGAGGAGGCGTCTACTCCGAACTGAACATGAACATCGCCGTTTGCTGCCAACAGAAGGGTCATCTAAGTAACGAGGCCTTTGACAAGTGCTGCGCTTCGAGCTGTGAGAGCGGCGATCCCTGCTCGAACATTACCGAGCCATCTGAAGAACCGACTGTTGGTGTTTAGTCGCGCTCTTTTTTCCTGTCAGGAAAGAACCATCCCCAGGTGAGCTGATGCACTGTGCAAATACTTCGAGTAGTTGGTAATGTTCGGACACCACCCAATGTAAATCCACGAATAACTCTGGAAGACTTAACGGAAAGCCTTAGGTTGGATTGCAGCTATACCTCGGTAAGAAATGACAAACTCTACAAAATATCTCGTTAGCAGCAAAACATTCCTTCCGACCCAGTCTCTCGCCTTTCTTGTTCCAAACCCACTTGTTGCCGGAATACTTGTCGACAGAGCATCCACCGCAAAAACCCACCGGGTCAAATTATCCATTGGGTATCATAATGTAGAAAACATCACCTTCCGCTTCTTCGAAAGCACCTTTAGTCCCTTGGAACAGTCTTTTATCGATTGTGGTCTGGGTGCTCCGCCTGCTCTAGGGGAAATGGTGTGTATGCCCTTGGTCATGTCCGACGTGTGCCAGAATACTGAGATCGTTATCCGTTGTCAATAGATTCCAGCACGTGAGGCGAGTTCTTAGGAAAATAGTCTCATTTAATGATGAAGCTACCCTTATAATTATGGAAGGCGTTAGAAACATCTGAGGTTGAGTTTTGAGTGAAAATGAATCACTAGAACATTTGGTTTTTAGCTTTTCAGATAGGCGCGATAGCGCCCCAAATTTACGAAGGCAAGAGCGCGGGATGCCCGCGAAGCAAGGCAGCGCGATATTTGCGAAGGCGGGCCCAGCGCCAAGCTCACCAGCGAGCCGTTCATGACTCTCCACTACATCATACTACAACACCACGAGCGAAGAGGCACAACGGGTGGTAACCTAAATAGTTTACGTTTTTTTGGACCCAAGCATTTCCAGTTTTATCAGCATATCAATTGCTGACGAGCGACTGTCCGACAATCAAATTCGCTACTCGCATCGCTCTGAAGCGTCTGAGCGGAAGCCAGGAGTAAGTAAATTTGCCTTTCGGCAAGGAGAAGTCGGTAAAACGCGGCATACAGTATTCAGCAGATATAAACATCTCTTTAAAAATAATAAGCAGGACAAAGACTGTTGATAAATTGAAATCAATTGTGGATCTCAAAGCTAAAGGTCCAACAGAGATTACACCGGAAAAGCTGAGCATTTTGAGGACATATGCTTGGAATAACCTTTGCAAAATGGTACGCGATTTCGTATTACTTTTTTGTGGACGAAATTGCACTGAAGACAATAATTGGAGCAGGCGCCGTATACCTCGTGTTGCGGTCCGTTGAGACGAAACGGTACGTCACATAATGGCGGGGTATGTGTAATATAGTGTTTCGAGTGTTTTGTTGTTCTGTTTAACAAGATAGCTCGTTTTACTGTACAACACCTTCATTTGTATTGGTAAAAAGGTGTTTACTGGATAATAATTTTTCTGTAAAAAAGCGGTTTTCTGGCAAAAATCGCAAAGACCGATTTGCACAGAATTCGTCACACAAATTTCAAACCAAATTGCATAAAACAATTAGTAAATTAGAGCAAAACGTACTTTGACACACTCGACGGATTTGGTAGTGTTAAGTGTGAACAACAGCTATCTATAGAGAAGTTGGCCTTCTATTTGGTTTAGTTTTTCTTTTCTATAGAAGCCTGATATGCATTAAGACGATCAAGCAGAGTGATCGTATTTCTTATTGTTTCATCCGTGGCTGAGTTTTTTCGTGGACCGCTCGCCTCTGTCTCTAGGAAGACACTCATTGGGTCATTGTTGCGTTTCTCTTTTGAGAAGAAATATCGCTTTGTCTCTTTCCTCCTAGCAAGCATCTTTGCCGCTCGCAGGGACTTGTGTGTTGGCTTGACCCACATGACACAGAAAAACAGGTCTAGTTGTTCTGTGTTTGATCGAGCTCCTTCTTGAAAGCTGTGTTCGACTGAAGGTGGTTTCTCCAGACTTTCTACTTGTAGAAAAACAGTACTAGTTTCATCGTTCATAGCTATGGCTGTGCCTTGCTTCAATAGGACATTTTCATAGTTGTTGTGTAATTATTGTGCAGGAAACAGGACGCTTCCCGGTGCGGTCAACCTCCATTCTCCCCCTCTTTCCAAAGGGTAGGCCAACCGTCCTCCTCCTTGAACGGAGCTTTGCTTATGGGACAGTTGCCGCCATACCGAGAAATCTGTATGCGTGGCCTCCTGAATTAAAAGTTTCATTACTGCATGGCACGCTTCTAAACAATATCCGTGTATACGTCTTTCAGGTTGCGATTTCCACGCGCTGGCAACAGCCATGACTTGCAACGTTCTTGCTGCTCATATGATGGACGCTGTTTCCTTTATGTTGGAAGGGAGTTAATTGAAGACATGTCGATTGCGTAGTCTCCATAATAGCGTTGGTGTTATCGTGGATCATATAATTCACAATGTCTTCATAGCGACTTCATGTCGCGGTGTCCATTTACTTATGCATTGCTGGGCGTTTGCAAAAAATTCTTTCATAATCGTGGGCGGTTGTCTGGCGGCTGCGAATGATTGTAGGGTTGATCTTTCACTTATTGTCGTATCTCTAGCTAACCAATGGTCCATCCAGGGTTTCCATGCTCTTTGAGCTTTATCACACTCCCAAATGATATGGTCGATTGTTTCGTTAGTTGATGAGCAAGTGGAGTCTGGGCAATTTTTGCATTGGGGCCATCATTCATTAAACAGATTGAGAGCTCCAATCGCTATCCGATATATTGTCCAGTTTTGGTAGTCCGTAAAGAGTCCATTCCGTTTCCATAGCTGATTTGTTGTTTGCGATATTCCATTCTGTTGCCATACTGAATTTATCTGATGGCTTTGAATCTTTTGGATTGCCGCGCGTAAATTAGAATTCTGATCTACTTGGAAAGTTACTTTCTAACAATTTTCCGCGCTGAAGCGCTTTTGCCATTGAAGGGGCCGTCCACGGATATTTTACAGCTTGAGGGTGAGCCTTCAAGGCTATACCGTCCCGTTTTTCCCACGCTCTCCATGTCAAAACGTCATTAGTTTGTTTGAAGACATCCGTAGCATAACTAATAAATAAACCAGGTCCATCCCATATTTCTGCGTGTAACCCTCATTACAAGCTCACGTTTGTTATCTGTTTTTAGATGTTGCCTCCACACATTTGGAGCCTACTGCTTCCCATTGAAGTTCCTCATTCACTCCCGGAGACGTGAATATTTGTATCGGTGTGCAAGAGTGTAGGTGAGACCAAAAGATCCACGGCAAACTGAGGAGTAAGCTTCTGCACCATCTGATTATCTGATAGCTTTGACGTACTTTGTATATAATTGTTTTGATCGGCGGCTTTATTTTTACCCTGTAGATTTCCTTACGGGTCGGCTCCAAGTCAATATATACAAAAAGGTCACTCAGTCTTTGGGAGAGTAATGCTGAGAAATCCTTTTGTCTAAGTGGCTTTCCTTGAAGGTCGAGTATTGTTGCATTATTGTGCCAAGTTGAGTTTTGATGGAAGGGTACCACATTGTCTGATAGATCCGCCGTGTTAACATCTGATGACGTAAATTTCATCATATCCCCTTTCACCCAAAAACGTGCGCTTTGCTTAGCCCCTGTCTCAGTCGCTGTTTGATATTATCAGGCTGCGCTAAAGTTGGAACAAGACTTGCTGAGTGTGCCCACGACAACTCAAGCAGTCCCAATTTCTGTGCTGTTGCTTGCGGGGGTCCCATGAATCTCTCTTATAGAGCGCTTGACCATTTCAAACTTGTAGGCTGAAAGAAGCAACATTCCGACGTCATAGGTTGTCCTGAGTGTATCGCCTGATGTCATGCTGTTGCGTAATTGTCTTTTGCCTCGGTTAGCCAACGTTCAGCTAAGTTAGCTCGGGTTGCTCGTAGCGCTGCATCAATTTCTTGTAGTCCGAGGCCTCCGTGTGCCCTTGGCGTGAACAAAAGCGCTGGGTTTGACTTGCGTTTTGTTGCTGTTGTACTTGCTAATCCATACCAGACAAATTGTTTTTGTAGGTTTTCCAGTCGTCGTAATATAGTTTTTGAAGGAACAAACTGCTTTGCCGTATACAAAATTGACGGCTGTGCAACCACATTGAATTCTAAAATTCGTTGCGCTACCGAATTGCTGATGGTCGCCGCGATTCTCAGTCGTCGTTGTATTTTATTCTATTCGTATTTCCCGGTTTTCTACCGCAGTTGCTGCATTCCCAACCCAGTAACCGAGCTGTCTAGACGTCGTTTTAGGGTGTAGAACTGGGAATCCATTTCATTTCGCTGGTGGTTTATCAGTATTCAGGCCAATCAGTATACTCTTTTGCTATTGTACTCTCAATCCACAAAATGATCCTGCAAGGGCCCCACCGAAATATCTTTTTGAGATTGGGAGCCGGGCGTGGCTGTACATGGAACAGGCCTTGCGAAGAAATTAGCTCATCGGTGGCATGGACCTTTTGGATCAAGTGCACAGAGGAAGAATTCGCGTACGAGCTGGAGCTGCCAGACCGAAGTGGGTATCGCTTCTACCCAGTGGGCATGTGTCGAAACGCAAGGTCGTCAACGAATTCAGCAGTCAACCGAAGACTAGGTTGGTACTAGACGCGACTAATGAAGCAAGACTCGATTTCGACGAGGTGTTGTTGCCTGAAGACAGCTGGGAATCCGATCAAGTTGCCGGCGAATATGAAGTCGAGGTCATCCTCGACGACAGATCATCACTGTCGACGAGCACGGAGCGTGCTGTACGCGAGCTCAAAGTCAAGTGGGTTGGCTACGAAGACCCAACTTGTCGTGTGGATGTCTGCTGTTCAACTACTTGCGTGCAAAGAAGAGCGAGAAACGGCTGCAGATGGCACAAGTGGCGTACGAAGACTAGCGTGACTGGATCGCGTGTGAACTGTCCACAGGGCGATGCTGTCTGTGGTAACAGACGAAACAAGCTACTGCAACAGCAATTTGTATATGCATTTGACGAACAACATGGACATGATTACGCTGTGGAAGTGGATAAAGAATAAGAAAACATGAGTGCCGACGGAAGTGCGACCACTGATAACGAAACCTCGCTGGGCCCCTCAGCAGTTCGCCGGGATGTAGGAGAACGTCGTGGAGCATGCAGCGAGGATTCAAAGTGGCTCCAGTTGCCTGGCAGTGGTGTCCAAGATTGTCAACGAAGTTGAGTCCTCACTCTCCTCATCCGCTTCGTCGGGAAGCTGAGCATCGGCAGCTGGAGCCGCATCCGGAGCCTGCGAACCCTCGGCATCAGCTGCAATAGGAGCAGTCGTCAGAGTAGGACGTGGGCTAGCCGGTGGCGAGTCAAACAGGTCGCACCAGGTCCGAATGAGCTCAGGTGGAGCCAGAGACGGATCGACGACCACGCTGCGGTACACACCCACAAAGCGCGTACCGCGAGGACTGAAGAGTTCCGGATCGCACTGGCACGGGACGTACGTAGTGCTGTACGGGTGCTGGTGCGGCGCGTTCATCCATCCGGTACGCCAGGGCTGGCGAGCATCAAGTGCCGGAGCTTCGGAAAGCCAGTCAGATGTCCAAGGTGCGACCGACAAGTTTTCAAAGGGGTACCAAGGCTTCAACGGCTCCAAAAGCAGCTCGGTACGAATGAACGGCGTATCAGAAGAGCCGGAGGAAACCGAGTAACGACTCCACGCCATGTACTGCTCACGGTACTTGTTGCGGAGACGATCGGCACGACGATCTCGCTCACTGAAGAGCTTCTTCAACAGCGCTCTCAGTACCTTCAAGAGCTCCTTGTCGTGAGCGACCTTCTTGGCTTCCTCGACGAGACCTCGCTCGATACCAGCCAACGAAAGCCGGTGGAGACGCCTCCATAACGCGAATCCGAGGTCACCTTGCTTGCCGCTGTCACCCCGAAGATTCGCCCAGATCATCTTGAGGCGGGTCTCGAATGGGGCACGCTTGGAGATGGGAACACTTGGGTCGAAGAGACACGCCTGGAGGGGATAGAGCCACTGGGGTTGATGGTACGGATGATCGGGATTCGAATAGTCAGAGTACGCTTGGAGGCCTTCCAACGTCGTACGGACGACTACTTCACCGGTTGGTTCCGGTAGGGTCATGCTCAAGAGACGTTCGAAACACTTCTTGGCACCCGCATCTGTGAGCGCCATGTCTAGGTACGGGAGAACCTACGGTGGCAAGGTGGACGAAGCCGGCACCGTAGGGCGTGCACCAGGCAACACGCGGTGAGGCAACGGCTCAACCGACGGTGCGCCGCCACGACGCGGCACCGAAGTGTAGGTGGCCGTAATCTTGCGCCCAGGTCCAGCGTCGAGAGCTCGAGAAAACGGGCGAGGAGACGCCGGAGCAGAGTGAAACGATGGTGGCGTTTGTGAACTTGGCGATGACGGAGGAGGCGGACCGCCGATTATGATCGGAGAGGTCACCACCGTCGAAGGATTTGTCCGAGGAGGGGTCAGGGGCCGAGCAACGCCAAGGCCGCTCCAGTTGCCGTCGGAATCTCGCACATCGTCGTCGTCAGCTGTTGAAAAAGCCGGGGCCGGGTTTGAGGACACTGAGGCTTGTGGGGCAGCTTCAACAGGGGCAAGTCCTGCCGCAGAAACTACTCCCGAGACTTCAACCGACTTAGAAGTCGCAGCAGACGACGAAGCAACCTTTCTTGATGAGACGATGTTATCCAAATCATCACCTTCGTCACTTGAGCCGAACATGAGTCAAAATTGCTCGGCCTCACGCAAGGCCTCATCGGCGGCGCGTATGTCCGCTGGAGAAGGGGAGATCGTCGACGCTAGCGGCTTGGCCACCTCGGGAGGACCTTGAGGCGGAGGCGAAGGAGCATCAGGAGGATCGGAGACGTTGTCGTGAGCCCCGGAGCCCACAGATTTACCCGAAAACACGGTGATAGTGTCCTGAGCCGAGGGGACCCCACTTGAATCAACAAACACCATGTCTACGTTTCTCTGGTCACCGCTGGAGTCTACAACGGCGGGAGTCGAGGATGACGCTGGCTTACGAGGTGGCGACCATGAACGAGGGGGTGACGGTACAGACTGAGCCTGAGCCTTCAAATACGCCGGGGTGAGCTGGCAGGAGAACAAAGGCGAGTCGTTTGGCGCTTCCTCTGAGCCGCTTGCTTTAATGCCTTCGGGCTGAGCAGTGAACGACGTGCAGACTTGGGTGTAGGAGAGTCGGCAGGTGGCGTATCACCGAGACCGACAGCTGTCAAAGACTTAGGGGTCTTGTCCGTCGCGATGGGAGCCTTGTCTTCGTCAGAATCGTCCGACTCCTGGTCACCTGGTCGAAGACGCTTGTGGTGCTTCCCATGAGCCATTGGATAAGCAGCCTGCGTCAAATTTGCAGGAAGAGCTTGAGGGTCATTCGAAGGCGCGGCAGCAGACTGTATACGCTGCAAGGCAACCAACGTCTCTTTGTCCAAGTCCAAAGCTTTCAGATCCCGTTCACCTGCAGTGAGACCTGTCACAAGGGATTGTGAACGAACATTAGCTGCTGAACTCACGGTGGAAATAATAACATGCGGAACGTACCATCAACAGCCAGACGCATGACCTCCGGATCCATCCCGGCCAGACTCACGTGTGCACGGAGAGTACGGTTTACTTGGAGTAGGTGGGTGTTGCGAGGTTGCTTATTCTCGAGGACCTTGAGCGTGTCGTTGTTGACGTACTTGCCCTTGGAATGCTTGACCAAGAGGAGATGAAGTTGGCGAGTCTGTTCGGTGTTCGCGCCAATCGAAGACTTGTACACTTCGCGTTCACGGGCCAGCTTCTTGTTTAAGGTGGCGATAAACGCGTCCCGCGCTTGGACCTCACAGTTCAGATCCTCTGAATGTTGTTCCATGGAAGACTGAACACTCGCGAGCATGGCATCGTTCTTGACGCTGGACTCGCGGAGAATCTTGACGTCCTTGCGAAGAGCTTCGACTTCGGCGTTCGCAGCCTTCAGGTACACCTCCGCGTTCTTCCGAGCCATGTTTCCAGGTGCCACCGAACGTACGGCGGCAGCAGCCTCGGTCTGGGCGGCCCGCAGCTGACGCTCCAGACTGATAACTCGATCGGGCAATGCCGTCAGCGCATCGGGAAGAGGCTTTACGGAAGCGAGGACCTCGTGAAAAGTTATTGCAGTCTCGAGGCGACATGAGTATGGGCATCGTCGTGAAGAGGAGGCGCAATGTTGAGCTGCACTTGATGACGAGCCATCGCAGACAAGTACAGAATAATCGATGTCATCATATGATCAACCGACGCTTCCGTACACGCAGCCAGCATGGCCCGCAACGAATCTTCGGTGAGAGGTGGAGGACTACCAACAGGCGCAGCCGGGCCAGCAGGAGCCATCCCTGTGGATTCAGCGACGACTGGAAGTGCCGCAGGAGCTGCAGCAGGAGGCTAAAAGTCCGGGGCAGGAAGCGCCGGAGGTCCAGCTGATGACGTTGCCGTCGAAGGAAGTGTGGCAGGCTGAGGGTCGTTCGAAACCTCGGTGTCGCCCTCCTGAGAAACAAGACGAGTAATGCATGGTGATGAGCAAGGTGCCGATGATTCAAGAAGAAGATAAGCTGCCTTACCTCCAGCTGTTCACGTTCACGTCGTCGACAAAAATTAAGACGCTGGAGCGCGTTATTTACGGCACGAGTGAGGTGCTTCGACATCCTGTGACTGGATGGTGAATTGAAGAATTAATAAATGTCACAGCGGGCACCAGTACCGTGGCCTCCATTGCGACATGGGCTGTTGTGGTGTAGTGATTTATCCAGAGTTGCGGATTATCGCCCGTCGACAACGCTGCAGCACCGCCCAAGATGTTCACGCGACGAACCCTCGGTCACGTGATGTACGGTGCCTCCAAGGTGCAAGAGACTCGACGGCGTCACTACCGAACTCTCAACGGATATTGGATACGGTCCAGATGTCACTGAATCCATGATGTCCCTATAATTAATAATGGACTGGCCGGATTTGCATTCAGCGGCCAAGAACTGACCATTTACGATACGAACCCGCGGTGGCGGTTGGGATGTGTTCGCGGAAGACTCAGCGACCCTTTGAAGACACGTTCACCGTCTGGGACATGGCGCGAGCCGTTAAAGGTGCTCATGCGACGGTGCAGACGACGCTTGGCGTGTAAGAAGATCCATAACGGATCATTGTTCACTTGATATTTGTATACTTGATTAGGACTTCTTATTGGGAATAGACCCGAAAGGGTAAACATAAATACAGAGCAGAATTTCCACTCAAGCACACAGAGCGACGTCCGGCTTCAAGGTAAGCATGTGGTCAAGCTTGTTTGAGTGTGTTATGCCTGTCGGTGAACTCGAAGCTCTGTAGCGAGGGTTCATCCGGCAAGGCCAAGAGACGGTGTGTTTTGGCCGATTACTATCGGGAGGTCTTACGTGACGGCTTATTGTTGACTATTTGCACGACCGGGAGTGCTTGTATTGCATCCCTTTTGTTCTTCCAACCGAGTGTTGAGCTCTCGGTGCCCTCGTAAAAGGCTTGTCCGTGCCTGGTACCCTTCCTCTGTTGGGACCACGAGGATATATAACACCTACTAGCTTTGCTCGTGCTAGTACTGTGTTCTTTTTTTTACTGTATTTTTTGTAGCTAGCGTTCACGAGGGAATTCCAACGCCACACTGGCCATGAATTATATCAGGCAACGGCACAGCAGAAGCGTTTGCCGCCAAACATGGTAACCTCGTGGTGTGCGTACCGCACCAAAGGTTAGTACATGGTGTCGATGGGAGACACCTACACCACGCCTGAGTACCGTCACGGTACACGGTGTCGGTGAAGGACACCTACGCGGCGTTGGTATGACGACCAAGACGCGAAGCGAGCGTGACAGAATCTCCACCCGCAAGAAGGGATCCTTGCTGAAGCCAAATGCATGGCCCAAGGTGAGCTGAGAGCTTCCTCTAGTGCTCGAGCAGGTGTTTTTCTTCTCGGTGTAGTCCCTCGCGGGAGACACCATCATCCGGACACGTTCGCAAGGCCTGGCGTATCCTCTGGTGCAAGCTATCGGCGAATGCCTCGCGCTCGGATGCTATTGCACCCCGTGCTAAAGCATTATGCGCGCGCAAGCGCAGGAGCTAAGGTAGCTCTCAGTGTAGTCATTTGCGGCCAACAGAGTTGTGAGCAAAGGGATGCAAATCCCAGCGTGATTTAAGTGCACAAGTCACTGTGGGTGTGACTGAGATCCGCGACAGTCTCGTGGCTGCTCAGTGTGATAATTCACCTTTGGGTGTCTTAATTATCTCACTTCTGATTGGAAAATCAGTTGTGATTAGAGAATCAGGTGTTTCTCTGTTAAGTGGAGGATGTAACGGGAGGATGTAACGGGGTACAATCTAGTGTACGTCAGGTAAAGAGTGACCGGTCACTCTTGTGGACACCTGGAACACACTACCAGGTACGCTAGGATCCAGTCAGAGCATGGTTACTTAGCTCCACTACAGGTAACCTCTAGTTTGTATAGAGCCCAAGCTAAGATGAATTTTCAATATATATACTCTTCTAAGTAGCAAACCGTTTCCTCTGAGGCCGGGAATACGTGGACTAGCGTTCACTCGGGTAGTAAATACCCTTAAGCACTTCCTCTGTGCAAGCTGCTGTGTGACCCCGTCATATGTACTAAGCGTTTGTTAGCTTTCCGGGTACTCTATACCCTGTGTGACCCACACCGTGTAACCCCATTCCAGGTACTGCTTGGCATGAATATATATTTAATTCTGAATGTGAAGACCAACCTATAAACCTTACCGCTGGAGATGATATAACAACCTTCTTGGCGCTACTAAAGTCGATTCAGGCTAAATCGAAGTTGTGGACCATAGAACAATCGTTAGAAAGTAAAACGAAAACGTATACAATGACCCAGTTGAATATACCAATTATATTTGTGGTAGGCCACACAAACACCTTGCACAGAGTAAGTGCTTAAGGGTTGCTCTTAGCCACGCCATGTCATGCCATGGCACGAAATGCTGTGATCCGATTGGATGAGCGCTCGCTAGGGCTAGCGTTTAAAGTAAATAAAATGGCAGGAAGTGCATTTGGAAGTGCCAAGCTACTTTTATCTTCAATATTGTATGTTCTAAAAAAAACGTTTTGATGATGACACAATGGCAGGGCAATTCTGTTCGTAACCACGCATGCCATGGCCAATTTCTAGTGCCATGGAATGGCACGCGTGGCAGTGGTTAAGCGCCACCCTAAGGGTATTTATTACCCGGGTAAACGTGATGTCACGTGTTGTCGTCCTCGGAGAGAGCGGTTGTTTTCGCTACTTTGACATGTAGATGTAAGGCTGAAGTATTATTGGGTGCTAATAAGAACTAGAGATCACCTATTGTAAGGGAGTGTAGTTATGCACTGGTCGGCGCTTAGTGATATGGAATAATATATAAGGTATTCGGAAGGGTGATCTGTCACAGTGTTGTCACTTTTCAGGTAACTTGGGTACACTGGATTGAATACACTGAATTAGACCCCCCCCCCCCCTCCCTCCCCACGCACACATACTTAGCTTGGAATCACCTGATTCTTCAATCGCAGGTGATTTTTCAATTTCGAAGTGAGAGAATTTAAAGGTAAATGTTTCCCAAACAACTTCGATAATATCGCGGCTCTCCGTCACACCCACAATGATATGCATGCCCACTCTCCCAACTTGTCGGTCGCAATCGTAGCACCTAGAGCAATCTTGTATCTTGCGCGAAAGCGCGTACAGTGCATACCGCTACATCCGGGTGTGGCATTCGACCTTTGTTCGCACCGAAGGACATGCCAGCTGTGACGGGGTCACACAGCACCTTGCACTAGAGGAAGTTATCTTCCGAGAGTATACAAACTCTCAGTGAACGGCAGTTCACAGGTCCCCTCTTTATTTAAAAGAGAGCGAAGTGACCTAAATAAGGTAGATTGTAAACTGAGTATATTTATATGTAGGTTAAGTTTGGGTTTAATACAAACTATAAGTCACCTATAGAAATGCAATGTCGTTGACTAATGGTTGGCTTTGAGCGACCTTGGTACTTTGTACCAAATATCCCAGAGTATGACGTGTCATACACCTGAAGTGTGAAGTGTCACACTTCATGTAACCAGGGTACACTTAGGGATACGTACCCCGTTACATCCTCCCCCACTTAGGTTCGGTTTACCGACCAATCAGAATGAAGAGGTGTTCGTCACAAACTCTCATTCTCAAAGTCGAAAACCATCGACTTGGCCGCGCGAGCGCGGCGGAGGCTCACTTCACAGTTAACGCCTCGAGCAAGAAACCTGTGCGCTCTTCGTCTAGGTCTCCAATTCGACCGTTACCATGCCTCGTGGCACAGCAAAGAGGGGTGCTAAGACACGCTCCAAGGCAGCGGCCGGTAAGGCGCATGCCAAGAGCACTAAGCCTCATGGCAAAGGCTCGGCACTCAAGGAGGCTACTCAGGTGGCCTCCGAGGCGATCGGTTTCTCGGGTGACGCGGCCGTAGGCAAACGAGCAAGCAAGCGCCGCAGTCCGTCGCTCTCGGCCTCAGACAATCGTTCGAACCCTCGGTTCGTGGAATGTGAGCTCGACTCTGGCAGTGAGGACGAAGCTGAGTCCGAGAGCACGCACGATGCTCCTGCGGGCTCTGTGGGAGGGCACAGCCCAGTGCCCAGTGAGCACAAAGATGACAGCGTGCAGTCGCTCGCTAGTGATCAAGGTGATTACAGTCCCAGGACCTCTGTGCGCTCTGAGAGTCCGGCCGTCAAGGCTAAGGGCGCTCCCAAAGCCGGTGGCGATGAGGAAGAGAATCCTCGCAAACTTCTCTCGCTTACCGAGGGTCTTGCGCGCACTAAGGCCTCTAAAGCCGAAGGCGCCAAGCCCTCAAAGAAGCGTACAGCCTCTAAGTCTCCACTCCGCGAGGAGAAGGAGACTCAACAGTATCTTCGACTCCTCGGATGAAGAGGAGGAGAAGGAGGAAGAAGAGGAGGAGGGTGCTATCGCTGAGCCCCGGGAGGTCTCGAATGACCTCAACCAGCAGCAGGAGGAATTACAAGCTGCCCAGCGTGTGCGTGGGGGTTCGGTGGTGGCACCCGTCAGCCAGGGAGCTGTCATCAACTCAAGAGGGTATTGGCCTCCCGAGCAGAGCTCAGGGGCTGACCTCTTCTTAGCGCTTCTCGTCGCACCTCGTGGCCTTGTGGGCGGCCACACTTCTAGGGGCATCTACGAACGTGCCCTTGTTCAGAAAGAACAGTTGTTCGTTGACAACTTGGAGGCTGCTCGGTGTGTGCTTCTCGCGCCACACCGCATCCCTCTTAAGGACTTCACGACTTGTCGTAAGAGGCCCGAGACCCGGGGTGGTCTCTATCCTCTTTGGGGATACCCCTGGGTTATGCCCGAGAACTGTCCCACGTGGCGTTCTTGTGAGGACATGTTCTGGGCATGGGTGGAGTCTCCTAAGTACTCACCCTCGGAGTTACGGGAACTCCACGAAGATCAGCTGCTGTCCCACATCCTGAACCAGCGTGATCTTCGTGTGAGGTTTGCCCACTTGATCAGCAAGCGCACGCTGCCAAGGGCCGTCCTGAAGCGCGCGGCTTCTAGCGTTCACGATGAGCGCGGGTACGGAATGTATTCATCGTCCGTACCCGTTCGGGCAAGAAGCCCCGGACTACTTATGAAGCTGCCGCCGCTTCTGTTCCCAGATTGCAACTGCCTTCGGACAGTCAATCAGGAGCCGTTCAATCGGCTCCCACGAGTTCTCGGAGTGGGCATAACTCCTCCACATGACGAGGAGCTGTCGCTTACCGCGACGCCGTTGCTCCTGGCGTATCCGCTCCACGTGGAAGTGGACTTCTCCATTCCGGCAAGCAGGGGCGGAGGTGCCCTCGTACGAGTACGAGTGCTCGGCGCCTCCCGAACGCCACTCTCGTCCGAGTGCTCCGGCTGCGGTCCGGCACAGGGCCCTGAGGCTGACCGCCTCCGTCAACGTGTCCTCGTGCTTGAGATTGCACTTGGCCTTGGGCCTGGCGGTGATGCTGCCGCCCAGGCCGGGAATCAGGGCGATCTCGCTTGCCTTGCGGGCCGCCTAGACCTGTTGGAGCGTGAGATTGCGAGCCTGCATCTGCAGATGGACCGACGGGCCTCTTCGTCCGATCTGGACGAGGCCTTCCGCATGATCCGACGGATGGAGGCTTTGATGCCACGTCCAGAGCCGCCTTCGGCGCACTTCCAGTCGTACGCGTATGGTGTGAACCCGGCGTACTCAGCGTACTCGGCGTATGGCTCCGGGGTCCGTTCATACGGAGCCCCCCCCCCCCCCCCCCCCCTGCGTGCGGTCTTGACCGCAGCCTTGCCGTTCCGACCGAGGCGTGGGTGCCTGCTCCGACGCCTTCGTCGACGTCTGTGGCCCGCCCTCGCTTTGAGGAGCTGGGCTAAGGTGGACTGCGAGTCATCAACCCCCTGCGGATCAAAGTACCGCTTAAGACGTCCAACATAGAACGTCGGGTGCGTCGTCATTGACTTTGGCAGGTCGATGGTGTACGACGCACCATGTCTGACCAGGACTGCAAATGGATCGATGAAGCGGTGCTTCATCTTGTTGCTGCGGACAGAGCTGACAGTGTCAAGAGGTAGGTTCCTCGTGTCTAGCAACACTAAGTCTACCACCTTAAATATACTTAAGTTTCCTCTTCCATGTTTGTCGGAGTACCCCTTTTGTTTATCTTGGGCCGCTGTCATGACATTGCGGACCCTGCTGACAACGCTTAGCTTGGTATACATAAAGGATTCCACTTGTTTCCGCAGCGAAACTGATCTCACATCCGCGACCTGGGAGGAAAGGGCTTTCCGAGCCTCTCCCCCACTTAGAATAGAGGTGTCAGTGTCTCCTCGAAGCGTGAGAGGCACTCTGGGGTGACGGAAGCCGTTCAAGTAGAACGGCGTGAACCCCGTGGACGCGTGCACCGCGTTGCTGAGCGCAAACTCCACAACTGGAAGCTGCGTCGACCACGTACGTGGTGCTGCCACGCACACACTGCGCCGAGTGTCCTCAAGCACTCGATTGACGCGCTCTGTCTGGCCGTCTGTCTGCGGATGGTCCGCAGTGGACATCTGCAGACGAGCTCCCAGTAAAGGGGACAGCGTTTTCCAAAACGCAGCAGTGAACCGCGGGTCTCGGTCCGAGACAATCGTCTCCGGGAGACCGTGATAGCGGAACACGCCATCGACGAACAACCTTGCGGTTTGTTCGTCCGTAACAGTGACGGGAACCGAAGCAAGACGTACCTTCTTGCTCAGCCGACACACGAACACCAAAATTCCGGTGTTGCCGTGTCCGTCGGCGGAAAGCCCAAAGATGAAGTCAAGGCTCATCGACTTCCAACAATCAGCCGGTACGGGCAGGCTCTGTAGTGGAGCCGAAGAGTGCCCTGCGGGTTTGACCCGCTGACATGTTTCATATGTCTTGACGTACCGGGCGACCCACTTGTACATGTGGGTCCACCAGAAGGACTGAGAGACCGACAGAAAGGTCTTCTCGCGGCCCAAGTGGCCGCTGGAGGGCGCGTCATGCGCCTCCGCCAGGATGTCGAACTTCAGATCCTCGTCGTTGGGTACGACCACCCGTGGAGGATCAGTGGGCTCCACCCGATAATAGAGGAGGCCCTCCTTCAACTCATATCGGTGGAGCCGTGAGCGCTGTCGCGACGAGAGCCAGTCGGACTTCGCGCTCGTTCCGGCCTTAAGGAACTTGACGATAGGCGCGACAGCCTCATCGTCCCGATACGCCATGCGTATCCGGTCATATAGATCCGTTGTCACCCGCGTGATGTGGGCCAACTCATAGTCGGGACGCCGAGAGAGGGCGTCCGCAAGCACGTTGAGCTTGCCCGGCTTGTATTCGACGCGGAAGTTGTACTCCGCGAAGAAGGACAGCCACCTCGCCATACTTTGGGAGAGGTGAGGCTAGTTAGTCGCCGTCCTCAAGGACGCGTGGTCTGTGTAGATCACAAAGGGCCCAGAGCCCAGAAGGTGAACACGGAACTTCACAAGGGCATATTTCATTGCCAGGAGCTCCTTGTCATGGACAGGGTAGTTCCGCTCGGCGGCTTTGAGCTGCCTGGACTGGAACGAGATGACTCGTTCGTGTCCAGCCGTGTCGGCCTGCAGCAATGCACATCCGATGGCGTAATCGGAGGCATCGCAGACGACGCTAAACGACTTCGTCTCGTCCGGCAGGGCCAGGACAGGGGCCTCTTGGAGACTGGCCTTGATGCTGTCAAAAGCATCATGGTGCTCTTGCTCCCAGCGCCAGTCGACGTCCTTCTGAAGGAGACTCGACAAGGGCTTAGCGAAACCCGCGTACCCTGCGTTGTACTGGTGAAGGTAGTTGGCCAAGCCCAACCACTTTCGAAGATCCTTCTGGGATCGGGGCGTCGGCCATGTTGCTATGGCATTTACCTTGTCTGGGTCGGCCCGAACGCCCACGTTGCTTACGAAGCAACCGAGAGCTTTAATCTCTGGTGACGCGAAAACGCACTTGTCGATATTGGCGTAGAGATTGTTCGCTCGCATTACGTCCAACACTCGACGGAGGTGTCCTAGATGCACCTCCATGGCCGTCTTGTCTCCCTCGGCACGGCGATGGACAAATATGTCGTCGAAGTACGTCTGTACGAAGGTACGCAAAGGGCGGAACAATTGCGTCACCAGGCGATTGAACGTCGCCGGGGCGTTAGACAAGTCCTGCGGCATGACGAGCCACTCCCAAAGCATGCCGCTTGGAGTGCTTTCCGCGGTGAGCGGGATGTCGCTCTCTCGCATCAGGATTTGGTAGTATCCGTCTACCAAATCCAGCGCACTGTACAGTACGCTGCCGGTCATGTTGTTCAACAACACATCCTTCGTGAGATTGGTATTTGGGCCGGCAACCGTCGCGCTGTTCAGCTTGTTATAAGCGTGAACCAGACGCCACTTTCCGTTCGGCTTCCGAACGCAGAAAGTCGGCGTCGAGTGCGGGGATTTCGACTCCCGCACCATGCCTGCCTTCGCTTTCGCGGCGAAGAAGGCATCAAAAACCTCGCACTGTTCGCGCGGGAGAGGTCATTGCCTTGTGACACAATACTTTGTGCCGGGTACGAGATCAATCTCGTGCCGTACGCCACGATCCGGTGGGAGTTGGGTCGGTAGTGTTTGTTCACCACGTCCGCATACTCCGTCACCAACGAATACACCGGATCCTTGGGGTTCTTAAGGATCTCAGAACCCAAGCGCGTCTGACGCTGCTTGTTTAGGTCTTCCAAGACGTTCTCGTCCAAGACAGAGGAGGAGTTCAGCTCCTCCCGAGTGGTCTCAGGTTTCATGAGCACCATCTCAGCAATCTCTCCAGCCTTGAGGTTGGCCAGGAAAGACTCTGCCGTCATTTCCTTGAGGTTCAGTATCTCTGCAACCTCTGGCATCGGTTGTAAGTGGACACCAGATGCCTTGACGGGTAAACCGGTCTCGCCATCGAAGATGTGATAACACTCTTTCACCGGCCTTGTCGGAGGAGCACTCCGAGTCGCTTGAAGCGACGTCGATCGGAACGAAGTTCGGATCCGACTTGAGGCGGCGGCGGCGTCGTTGACGACGGCGACCGTGACGTGGAGCTTTGCTGCCTACGTCTAGGGATGTAGTTGCTACGACATCCGAGGCACTCGTGACCTCGTGTGGTACTGTGGTACCCACACAGGAAGCGTGTTCGACACCTTCCTCTTCAGTTAAGGTCTGGGCGACCGCGTGTGGCACTGTGTTACCCACACAGGAAGCGTATTCGACGTCTTCCTCTTCAGTTAAGGTCTGGGCGACCGTGAGTGGAACTCTGTTACTCACTCTGAACACGCTGTTCTCAGTGTTCGTGACAGCTGCAGCTGTCTGCGGAAATAAGTTACCCACTTGGCCAGCGCCTCCTCTGGGCACTGCCACCATCAAAACATCCTCGAAGTCGTCATATACGTCGACGACTCCCAAGCACCTGCCGGATGCTTTGGTACCCCGGCAGCCCTTGCGGGCGCCCCGGGTCCTGACAGAGGTGGGAACATGACTCACCAATGGCCTGTCGGACTGCGCAGGGCGGCTGGCACCGATTGCCTTGCCTCGCCAGTCGATCCAGGGCTCGTGCTTCTCAAGCCAGGGCATGCCCAGGATCATATCATATGGATCCATATCGAGAACAGTGAGCTGTTGGAGGCTGTCAAAGTCTTCAAACTTGTCGGCCAGATCCACCTGGACGTTGGGGACAGTGACGACCTTCCCGTCGGCCAGTCGCACTGACACCGTCCCGTTGCCCTTGCTTTCTCTCAAAGCATCGGACAACCTGTTGCTGTTGCGAGCAACCGTCTGGCGGCGTGCGAAATTCTTCGACGCACCAGAATCGATCAAGATTCTAAAGGGATGATCGTATCCCCGTACACATCCGTGTACTACAAGCAACCCGCCGCTGCTCTTCGCCGATTCGAGAGTGCGAAGACTCTCAGGGGCTAAGTCCCCGTGGTGCGCGCCACCCGCGCACCCATCACGAAGACTTAGTTCTTCCCCAGTATGGCGCCCCGCCTCTTCTGGTTCCCGGCGTTCCCCTGTCCCCGGCATCCTGGCTTCTGCCAGCGACCCTTGAGGACGGGCTTGGGGAAGACCGTCTGCGGAGTCTTTCCGCGGGACAGTCGCGCTTGAAGTGGGCCATCTCCCCGCAGCCGAAGCAGCAGATGTCACACTGTTCGGTGGACCCGAGTTCCATGAGAACTGGTCCGTTGGGGCTCGTTCGACCGGGGGTCGACGTGGAACTCCCAGGCCACGCTGAGCCGGCGTACGCGCCTGGCGATGGCTGTACTCTTCCTGAAGAGCCACTTAAATCGCCTCTTCAAGGGTGCTTGACTGCACCCGGAACAGCTGAGTGCGTGCGGGGCCCACTCGAAGGCCGTCCATGAACACAGTCATCTTGATGTGTTCGTTGAGTGGGTTTCCCACTAGGGACGCCGTGAGCTCCCGTATCTCTTGCACATACTCGTGCAGTTCGCGCCTTCCTTGTTTACACGCGAGGAAGCGCGAACGCTGGCGGTACTCGTAGTTCGCCGGGAGGAACGCGGCTCGGAGCTGTTCGCACAGCTGAGCCCAGGATGTGAAACATCCAGGGGATGTTGCTTCCCGTGTGTACACCCAGCTCTTAGCACGGCCGCTAAGGTTAAAGAGTGCAAAAGCAACACGCAGTTGCTCGGTCGAGATCAGGGCCGCGTCCATCGCGAGCTCTACTTCTTGGACCCAGAAGTGAAGGTTCTCGCCTTCCTTCCCTTCATATGGCTTAGCCTTCAGCCGTATTGGCTTCGGGTGAGGCGGATTTGCTTCCGCCGCCGGAGCCTGCAGGTTCTCCCGCACATGCGCGATGAGGCCCTGCTCATACGCGTCGAACGCATTGACGCGCTCGAGCTGCTCAGCCGGTGTTGACACCACCAGACTCTGCAGGGCCTCCAGCCCGAAGATGCCTGCCATCTTCCGAACCGACTCGAACTGAGAGTCGTTCATATGGGAGAAGTCGTTCCTATCCATGGCAACGAACTTCGGAGAGGTTCAGGTAGTCTACCCGCGGTGGCGTGGATTGACTACGAGTGCTACCAAGTGTGACGGGGTCACACAGCACCTTGCGCTAGAGGAAGTTATCTTCCGAGAGTATACAAAACCTCAGTGAACGGCAGTTCACAGGTTCCCTCTTTATTCAAAAGAGAGCGAAGTGACCTAAATAAGGTAGATTGTAAACGGAGTATATTTATAGGTAGGTTAAGTTTGGGCTTAATACAAACTATAAGTCACCAATAGAAATGCAATGTCGTTGACCAATGGTTGGCTTTGAACGACCTTGGTACTTTGTACCAAATATCCCGGAGTATGACGTGTCATACACCTGAAGTGTGAAGTGTCACTCTTCATGTAACCAGGGTACACTTAGGGATACGTACCCCGTTACACCAGCCCTCATGAACACGTCAGTCGTGATGTTAGTGTCTACATTGAAACAATGGACCGTTCGGTAGAAAACGTTGTACGGCCCGCTCACTATCCAGTGGCCACGCCCAGTGCACTAGCTACGGCTGCGTGGCCTCTTTGACAAAATCCTGTTCAGTGCTCACACCGAACCGACGTATGAGGCATAATAGTGTGATCCATTTACCAGACACTCTGTGGCACAGTTATCGCAAGTTTTTCGAGCACTTCGAGTGTGTCATATTTAAATATCGTTTCGCGAAGCCCTCAGTAGGTTGCTTGACAGCTGCCAGCGTCCATACACGGGGCGTGCATTAATTCGCGGGGTGTACGCCCACACCAAGATCGGGACGTGGCATGGTGCATTTTTGCAGCACTCATATCAGTGTCTGTTATCGACACCATGCTCACGCTCCGTATACTTCCGCCATCTCGGCGTCCATCGTGGTCCTAACGGCCGTGTGCGCTCTCTGGGCCTATACTTGCGCAGTAGTGAGGGCATCCACACACATCACTTTAGCGTGATTTTGAAAACGACATGGTGTATTACGCCTGACGCGCTGTACGACAGCAGCCCTACGCGGAATGGGAGTCTCAAGATATTGAAACATAGATTTCGGAATAGATAGCGACCAGACGCAACGGCAGCAAGAGCAGCACGACTGCAGTTCGCGTCTTCGCTATCCAAGCTCAAGCATCCAAGAATCTATGTGACAATGCCGTCGCCTCCGTCCCCCGCGAGCGCTGTCCAGGCCAACCCCACCTCCTCGGAAACGCGTTCTTCCCAGCCCGGGCTGACGCCTGTGGTAGCCGCCCCGACATCTCTGTTCACCGAGCTGCTTCCGGCCCCAGCGGCGTCTCTGGTCCAGGTCGCCCCGCCATCCTCGGCTTAGCCAACATCAAACCCGGTGCCAGGGCCGCCATCGACAGGTTCCGCAACGGCCTCGTTCACGCCAGCTGCCGGCTCACCGGACGCGCGCGTCCGTGCGAGTACGCGCATCGCAAAGAGGAAGAAGAGTGCGGCGACTAACGCGGAGGCGCGGCGCCAGAAGAAGTGTCTCGTAGTCGACATGGAGGAGGCCGCAGCACAGGCAGTGCGAGAATCCGCCGTGGCACTCGGCACCCCGTCAGCGCCGACGTTCAATCCCCTTCGGATCCTTTCGCACCACGCGGTGATGACTACGCCTCCAGCCCCCCCCCCCCCCCCCCCCCCCCCCCCCCCCCCCGCCTGCTCAGCACACACCTACCCCGCCGGCTCAGCTCGTACCCGAGCGACGTCCTGCAGCCCCGGTGCCGCTCTTAGCACCCATGCGTTCCGCTACAAGAGCCCCAGCGGCCAGCGATCGCCAGACCACCGCCCCCGCGCTCCATCCCGAGCCATCCAGCGATCCAACTCCTGCTAGCGCACCTCACGTCACCTGGAGCCCGTCCAGCATGGGCACGCTGGCGCCGGTCAGCGGCCCGCCGCCTAGTCAGGCCTTGCCTAATCGCCCATCGTCGCCCAATCCCAGCGACACCTTAGCCGCGACGGTGGCCCCGCACGCTGCCCGCCCTACGACCTTCGGCACCGGACCAGCGCTTTCTCAACGCGAGCCATTCGACCTCGCCAATTTTCTTAGCACATTCAACGCCAGCTCCAACCAGGCCGCTCCTAGCGCCCCCTCCCTCTACGTGCTGCCGGTCGAGTCCCCGGTTGTCCAGCAAAGTAACCGCCCAGCAGATCCCCAGTCCGGCACAGCTCCCGTCCCCGATGCGCCCCTAAACTTAACACACGATCCAATCTCATTGTTCTCGCCATTTCTGCGGTTCCTTCAAGCCCGTTCGGGAAGAACGGTGCCTGATCCTTCAGCCCTCACCACCGCCACCACAGCCGTTGGAACCGTGCAGATACCTTCCTCTTGGACATTGGCCAATCTCCGCGGTCTACTACTGCCCGAAGCCGTGTGCGGCCTGCGCGTGGCCAAGTCCCCACCCTCGGCGCTGCGCACCAGAGGAGACTTCGTACCTTTAGCCGTCCATAGCCTTGCCTCGCACCGGGCATACGCTTACTGGCAGACACCAGCCGGTGAGCACGAGACATCTACTTCGTTTGTCTTACGCATGCGCATGTTAGAATGCGTGCACTTCGGCGACCACCCAACGATTATCGGGGCTACCGCCGGACATCGCTTTGACCGACACGGACCGTCCATCATGCACTAAAATTGCCACGCCGACGCTGCAACTCATCTCGAAGCTGTGTTGTCCGACACTAACCTCACCCTTGCGGCTCTAACGCCGCACCACCTTCGCCCCCATCATACAATACGTACTTGAGCCTGCTTGGAGCTGTGCAAGGTCTGCTCACCTTTGCGCACGCCGAGTGGCACGAGATATTCACGCGCCCCTTGCACCGCATTCGCGAGTTCGGCATCGCCAACATGGACGCGGACCCCAATCATTCGCCGCTGCGCGTGCAATGGACACTGCACGAGGTAAACCAGCACCTTGGGTCTGTGTACGCTCATCTTTCCAGCGACTCTTCCTTCTGGTGGCGGGGTTTTTCGTCCGCAGCAACGCGAATTGAGTTCCGGTCCATTAGGGGGCCATGCCCTCCAATATATCGCCAATACTAGCGGCACGCAGCTCTACCCAGCCCAAACGCGCCTTCCTCGGACGTTCGACCCCATGCACCCAGACGCCGCGTGCACCGCGGCGACGACGCACGTCAGTCTTCTCGCCCGAGTGCGCGCCATCATCCCACGTGACGCTGATGAAGTGGAGCCGTGTCTGCGTTTTTTCGGTGGGGGGGCATGTGCTCTGGTGGAACCCCGGACACGTGCGCGGCGGGCCAGGAACACACCTGGCCAGACGAGCTCCGCGCTGCACTGGTGAGCTTTGCCACCAAAAGGTTCGGCCGACGGCAGCCGTCCGACCGGCGCCGCGCCTGATACGGCCGAAGTACTGTTGGTTCGGCAGTGCTTCGGTACCCCAGACTCAGCCGTAATCTGAATACACACACGTATACTGACCATCCGAGTTCTAGTGATCCACACGGGTTATTCCAACAGCCCATCACACTTGCCGACGTGAATCCTGGCAGCCCTGCCAATGGATACCTTGCCGTCGATGCGTGTGCACCTGTTCAACCTGTTCAGCACACTGCCGGTGAGCTGCCGCCCGCTTACAGCGTTGGCTATTCCATCGAAGATTTGGGCTCGAACACCGAACAGCTCCCACTTACTCTAATCACATACGCGCCTTCCGGTGACAGCCCCAGCATGACGGTTGATCGGCATTCATCCGCGTGCTCTCCCTCGCCGCGCACCGCATACTAACCCCCACGCTTCCCCGTTTCGCAGTCTCTCATCGCCCATCCCAAGGGAACAAACAAGCTCTACACCCATCGCCGTCACACGCAACGCTAGCACGGATTCGCGACTCAGGTCTCCAGCTCGCGAGACTTTGGGATTCCATCCGCGACGCGTCCCTCTCCTCTGCATTTTGCAAAGTCAATGCGCACTTTCCCGTCAGGTACACTGCCATTCCCGTAGATACGACACCCAGCCGCGACATGTTCGATAAATTCATGCAACACGCAATGTCTGAGTTTATCCGGCACACACGAATGACCCTCAAACGGTTCACCGAACTAGTTCGCTGCCAGTTACCCACAGACTATCGACCCAATAAAGCCCTACCGCCTGACACTATGCGGGCATATTGCCAAGGATATGATCATGTCGACGATCGCCTGCGTATCGTTTCCCAGGATTCCTGCGTGCGCCTCACCTCCCCACACCCTCCGCAGCGGTCGTTTCCCCACAACCACCCGTCTGCGTCGCAGCGCATCCAGGTCTTGCGAGCCAACATAAGGAAAGAACAGGATGCCTTTCGCTGTATCGTTGTAGACGCAGACATCAAAATGATTTGGCCGGAGCTATTCATCAGTCCGTTCGGCGTGGTCGACAAAGGCGATGGCGACCCACGCGTCTCAGGTAGCGTTATCCACGACCTCTCTTTTCGCAAGGGAGATTCGGTCAACTCCCACACGAATGCAGACGACATTCCGGCTGCATCATTCGAGCGCTGCTGTAGCGTTGCACAGGAAATCATTCGGTGTCGCCGTGCATCCCCAGACAAGACCGCCAAGCTAATGACCGGCGACGTCGCGTCCACATACCGTAACGCGTGCACTCACAGCGAGTGTGTATTCTTGTTTGCGGGTCATCCCCGAAGCCAACGCGATCGTCATCGACCTTTCTGCCGCGTTTGGGTGGACCGGTAGCGCCGGAACGTACATCATCTTGGGCGGTGCGGTGGCATTCATACACGGATCGTGCACCGGGTTCTATAACTACCACCGGGTCTATGATCACGTAAACGTCGCACCCGACTCCGAAACGAACTGCAACGACGTTGAATGTTCATTAAAACACGCTATGGCGGTTGTGATGGCCCTACCGCTGTAAACGACGACAAATTTACGCCATGGAGCTCGAGGCTCAAGGTCCTGGGTCTCGTCTTCAACACAGAATCCGGCACGGTTGCTATGCCAACGTCGAAGATCGTGAAGACCAAACTTCTAGTAGCGAAAGCATTTCTCGCAAGAAGCCTATTTCGTACCGAGTACCGCTCACTTTTGGGGTCCCTTCGCCATGTTGCCACGTGCGTAAGACCGGCACGCATATTGCTACAACGTCTACGCTCCGACGAGCGTGCCATCCACCGCACCAAGCGCATCGCCTTGACTTCGACGATCCGCGATGGCCTCCTCTGGTGGTGGCACATTCTCCGCTCTCCGTCGCTCAACGGCACCCCCCTTGAGTACTTCAATTCAAGTCCATCCCCCGACGTCACCGTCTTTACGGATGCATCCGACACTGTTATTTGCGCAATCGTTCCATCGCGGCGCTGGCACCTCACATACCCATTCTCTCCTTCCAAGCGAAGCCTCATCAGAAGCTTCAATCTCGCTTCGCCTAACGAGTTCGACATCAACTATCAGGAACTTCTAACATGCGCATTCGCGGCCAAAACGCCCCCCCCCTGTGGCGCGCCAGCTAGCCTCAGGAAGGTTTCATTCATGTTCATTTTCGCATTGCAATACCACCGCCGTCTCGTGGCAGTCAAGAATGGCTTCGAGAAACACTCGTGCACAGCTCTTGATCCGCCTCCTCGGCGCCTGGGAACTATAATTTGGCCTGCGTTTTACAGCGTCACACATTCCCGGGTCCGAGAACACCACAGCCGACGCAGGGTGTAGGGTACGTCACGTCGGTGGGACGGTGGCTCTCACACCCTGTTGTTCACCGAGCTAACCCGTGGTTAGTCACAGGCACCGACCCCGTCGTCCATCGAGGAGCTCGAGACAGCGTGGCTAGATATTTCCGCGAACCCTCTGTTGCCTCCTCCTCCCTCCGATCCTACGCCCGTTCCTTCAGCTACTGGAAGCAGTGGACCCATCGGCGAAGCATCCCCTGGCACCTCCGCCTTAATATAGACGAGCAAGTGCGCACTATCTCTGATTTCATCATCGACGCTCACAAACGCGGCTTCTGATCGAGCAGACCAGTTCAGAGCTCCACAAGTAAGTCCGCGCTTCATAGCATTCGGTATTATCGCAACGCCGCCGGGCACGACTTCCCAGCAGGTCATCCACAGGTCCGTATGCCCCTGCGCGGGGTGCGCAGACGCGACACCCCCTCGCAACAAAAATCCCCGTGTCCGTCGCGCTGCTCGAAGAGTGCCTCTGGTCCCTCTCCCTTCAAAACCCTGCGGACCAAGCTATATGGGGATTTCTGAGCCTGGCCTTCTTTTTCGCTCTGCGCCGGTCCGAAATTGCAGTCACTACATCTACGGCATTTCGCTGGTTTGCCCTTACGGAAGCAGACATTGACGTGGTCAACGCAGAGGGGCAACCACAACAGATACCAGGACGGCTTCGGCGGTGTGCATTCGACTCAGAATCTCCAAGACTAATCAAAACGGCCCACCGGTTCAACACATGCTCTCACGGTCAAGACACCCATTCTTGTGCCCAGTGTTAGGCGGGCTGTTGCTCCTTCAAGGTAGAGGTAGCTTGCCACCAACCATCCCGTCAGCCGTGTCCCTGGATAAGGAAGAGAGGCCCCGCTGCGTGGCGGCGGCCCGCGTCACCGAGGAAATCCAATGTGCAGCTGCCCGCCCGGGCAAGGATCCTCGACAGTACAGCACGCATTCGCTCAGGGCCGGCGGAGCCACGAACATGTACCGAGACGGCGTGGATTCGCTAACCATCCAATTGCACGGCCGTTGGTCGCCGGACTCGTTCAAACTCTATACGCGCCTGTGCAAAGACTCAGTCTCCACCGTCGCCGCCAAGATGGTGAGTGGGGCCACCACCCTGGCAACGTTACAATGACGAGTATCCAACTACCACCCTATCTATGGGGCTCAAGCCGATCTGGCAATCGGCTTGTGACGCTGTAGTTTGGTAGCCCCTTTTTGTAACGACAAAAATTTTGGCCCCAAGTCTGAGCGTTTTAGAAGGAGGAAATGGGAGCCCCTATTTGTAACGACAAGTTTTTGGCCCCAAGTCTGAGCGTTTTAGAAGGAGGAAAGCGGAACGTCTTTCACAAGGCACCATGCTAAAGACGATGCGATTTGAATGTCAGCTTTGCCAGGTTCTGGCCAAAACTGCACTTATTGTAAAACGGCAATGCAAGTTCAGCTGATTCTGCTCCGCTAACAAAAATAATGATAAGCTGTATGATTCGTTTACATGCAAAAAGATATCTCCGCCACATTGCTGTTTCATTAATGCATCTTCAATGTTTTTTAGAAGTACGGTACATCATACCTTTGATACGGATCTCACGAAAGGGCTAGCGTGACCGAGAAGCGACAGAAACCCTTAACTTCGATTTCCTCCTACTTGTGAGCTTGCTGTAACGGTATCGTTGATCACCATCTTTTCCATCATATGCATCATTTGTTTGAACTCTTCTTCACCCGATGTAGCAATGATGTTCACAAAGCTATTGATATTGTCGCATCCAGACGTATCACCAATCTCAATCGGTACCAAGCGCGTGTAACTTTCTAGAACAGTATAGTTTCGGTCACAATTCACAGATGATGGGCGAACAACCATCCACGTCGTGTCGTCTGACTGCAATCCCTCAAAACGCCCAAGTCCCTCGGTAAAGCTCCTCCACAACAGCACTAATCGATCATTTTCTCGGTATTTTTTCGCAGCTGCGTAGATCCTAAAGGATCCGCTTTCACCTGGAGTAAGCTGGTACTTTACAAGGTACTTGACCGTTATCGTGTCCTTCTCGTCTTGGGCTTTGACTGTCCCAAAGTCTGTGGCTGGGTTCGCCACCATGACTTTTGGCATCGCTTCAGCTACTTGCTCAAAGGCGTAAGGAAACACCGTTCTATCAGCGTTGTCGAAGTACACGACGCCCTCCTTCTGTTTCCGTGTCAACTTGTTGTTCGCCACACGCACCGCTGACTCGAACCTCATGCCCTGTACAGCATCATCCGTTCGTAAAAAAGCGTCATCCAGGCCGCCCAGCAGTGTCTTAAATAGCACAGATCCGCCACACCCAGAGCTCCCATCCATTGCTTCAGAGTCAATGGGGTGGTGGGGATTCCGCTGCTCTCCTAGCAACGCACTTATCTGATGGATGAGTCTCGCTTTTTCAACTACCTCTGCCCTCAGTAACCCCCTCTGCTGTTCCGCTCGCATTCGTCTCTCCAACTGTCGTGAAGCAACTCCTCTCCACGCGCTGAACATCAAATTTCTTGCTTGTTTCTTTTTCAGTTCCAATTGAGCGGTTTGTAAGCTCGTCAGCTCAGTGGAAAGTTCTGTTGCTTGGCGCATTAACGCTTCCTTCTCGTTTCTTATCTTGTCGCGATAACGCCGTCGACGCTCACTAGCTTGGGCGTGCTGTGTTTCGCGTCGACTTTCGCTCGATTTTGTGTCATCTTGTAGAGCTTGGCTCTTGTCCTCCTGTGACACCTTTGATCTCGTTGACGTTGAATAAATTCCATGTTCAGGCTGACTAGTGACTGGACTGATGCCGGATGCGAGCCGCTTCTCAGTCTCCGCTAAAAGTTGGTGACTGGACAAGAGGAGCGTGTCCTCTGTAGGTGTTCTGTCTTCCTTCCGATTTACCTCATCGGCAGCGTCGCAGACACCGTTCTGGTCTAGAAACGCCGCTTCCTCGTTTAAGAATGCGGCGTCCTCCATCTCAATTCAGAGTTCGTAGTGACGGGGGTATGAATGATTATAGTATAATGACCAGAATGTGTAACTACTACTTCGTATAAAGTATTAATATTAAGGCATGTTTCTGTACGTGCTGGCTTTTGCCAAAGTGCTTACGATGTACATGGACAGTGATGACCGAAGTGGGAATGATTGCTAATGACCTGTATCAGACTAAATAAGTATACACACGCATAAGTTCTGGTGTATACAGTCCGGCCCCAGTTTTCGCGCCATCGGGCGTTTAACCCTTTCACGACGGATGTACAAGGGCGCATGTTTCGCCCTTTAACCCCAACAAGAAGTGATTGAGGACAAAGCAGAGGACCAAAAGTTGTTGACCTTGCTCGGCCTCAGTTTTGGTAGATGCTCCTGTGAATGTATACAGAAATGTTTCCCTCTATTTGCTCTGTATTATTCAACCATACTGAACTAGCAACGCTGTTAAACCTACGCGTTATTACATGAGGTGCTGTGCCGTAAGGTGTCTAAAATGACTTCTTGGAGAGTGTTTTGTCCTTAAGTCAAGGGCAAAGGTCGTCAAATTCGAGAACAATTAGGTATAATTTCACAGTAGCGTCGGGTGTCTCAACTTTCATATCAGAGGACAAAATCACTCGGAATTTGGCAATCTTGTTTCGTCCTCATTTTAAGAAAAAAATGTTGGGGTTAAGGGATTTGCGTGCATTTTTTTCCTCAAGATTAAGACGTCTTGTGCAACAAAGGACATGCAATACAATTCGTCATCACCCAGTCTTACTTTGTTCAAGATGAATTTAAATTTTAGATTGCGTCATCGTGCATATTCCTAAAAGAGTACCTTGAATTTGTAAAAGGAGGAAAATGCGACCTTTTAGAGGCAAATGACTTTATTCTATAAAGTAAGTTACTACGCAGTATAATTTACCCGAAACGGTGTTAGTTGAGTTTTTGGTGAAAAAAATAAAGTGAAATACTGATAGTAGCACACACAAAAAAAAAATTAAATTGTAATATCGAACATTTCTGTTGGGGCAGACATAAAAAAATGCAGCCGAGAGGGACGACGAAAAGAAGCCACGATCCGCTGCAGCAGGTACAGCCAAGACAACTGGGTTCAAGGCTTGAACTTCAAGCGAAAAGCGACAAGAATCGCTATTGGGTCACTTGCTGAGAGTATTTTGGATAAGGTGGCATTGACAAGTGTCGGTAATACGTTCCTGTGATAAATTTACGAAGGATCCAAAGCTTGCACTAGCCTATTACCAGTTTTTCGGATCCATCCCGGTGCCTTTGTCATCAATAATGATCGTCTTCTCGCATTAAATGATAACAATTTCTAGCAACGTTCACGCAGCACTTATCACAAAACGTACGCTAAATATGCAGTACCCCTAGGGTCAATCTGTGTACTATCGCTTCAGGTAACAATCGCGCAATTAAACCCTGGGCACCCACATCGCCAATTGGTTATGCTGTTATCTAGCTAGAGCTGTCGTCCCAGTATAATGCTTTTTAACTCAAAAATTGAGTTTGGTGAGCAAAGATTTGTGTGCTTCAATACAAGAATCAATATAATAAATAGCCAAATCCTTTATCGCCCACCCCCGCGGAAACGGGGTGCCGTACGTGTACTGTATAGTTAAGTGGTCCAGATGACCAACAAATCTCACATACCTACTGAAAACCTAAGGGTATTTTGTAGGAGTACTTTAGCTTAGTCCGTCGATCCATCTTGGCTTTCAGTAGTATTGAACAAAAAGTTCGGTACAGTCAGCAGCGCCGTGACATTTTCGGTGGATGCGCCATTTTGAATATCGTTGATAAACTCCAGCACGACAGAGACACGAGCGTATACTCCAGGCAAAACACCACACTCCTCAGGTCCACTACTCACGATACCCACGACCACATCTCCCACGAGAAGGGTCCCACCCGAGTCGCCACTGCAGATGTCTTTCCCTTTTACTTTGCCAGCACAAATCATTGAATCGTCAAACAGGGATTGTTCGCCGGCTTCGGCGTACAATTAAGCGCACTTTTTGTTCGTAATAATTTCGACATCCACAGTTTGAAGGAGTTCACTGGATGTCTCGTTGCTCACTAGCCCCCAGCCGAGTGCCGTAGCCATCACACCGGGCTCGTTGTCCGACCCGTCGACAAACGGCAAACGTGCTGGTTGAATCTTCGACGGCGTGTCCAATTTGAGCAATGCCACATCATGTGTGAGAGGTGTATAATCAGTTCCCATGCGATATTGTGGTAGGCGAAAAGCCTCGACAGCTTTTTTTAGTTCGGACATCTGAGAGCTCCGGCCCGAGCTATGCTCCGATCCAATGGAAACTACCATGTCGATTATCGGCCTGTCCAGACAATGTCCAGCAGTAAGGACATACTGAGGCGCGATCAATGTGCCTCCACAAAACAAGAATAAAGTCCAGCCATGTACATGTGTTTGTCAATTTTCGCATTCGAGCCACCCTCTCCTCCTCCGGTGATAGAGCGGTTGTCATTTCGGAAAAAGAGAAGAAATTCACGAGCGCTGCAAATGATACGGATAATAAACCGACTTGAACAGCCTTCATTTCGGAGAACTGGAGATGCTGCTGAAGAAAACTGGATCGGCCAGCGGATGGAGCTACTATAAGCGTGACAAAAGAGAAATGAGCTCTGGACAATTGCGTTTTGGCATGCGCAACAATACCCGTCATCATCTTGGCGCATGGTTACTTCGTTGGAGCCGGTGACCATCACCAAATATTATCCTTTCTAGCCATACGTTGTAGAGTCCAAGCTGTGGGGTAATTTGCCACATGGGTTGTACAGTACATGGCTCGTGCTGCACGAGCCACGATCATGCAGTACACAGGGCACACAGGAGGCAGCACATCGAAGTATTGTACTCATAACAGAGGCCTAACTTTCGTACACGTCCTCGTGCTGCGATTGACTGCAATGCTATTTGAGAACGAAGCATTTAATCGTTCTTGTGAATTGTAAACGTTAAGTGAAATAAACTTAGTCAGAGGCTTTAGCGTGTTGCACGAGCGTATAATGCATGCAGAACGACGACAACAATTATAAGTTTAAAAATGGGTTCTTTTATTGAACTTTGGATTGTACCTTATTCGACATACCGGTATCTAGAACTACGTAATTAGAAACAAATCGTACAGTATTCAACTACGACCCCCTACAATTCCTCTATATGCACTAAATCGTGCGATCAACTCATTAGTGTGTAGGCAGCTACTGCAGTCTAGAATTTGCTGAGTGAATTGCAAAAACACCAGCTCCCCCAGTTGTGTGTCAAGCTAACTTTGTACAATCTGTATATACACCCAGTATACCCTGCATACATTGTCTGTATTCTCTGCCATCTAAGGGCCAGCAATACTGAACACCAGCCATCACTCGATCAGCACTGCCTTGTAGTGGCTGGGTGAGGCTACATGTCCCCAGCCCACTACAGATTGGATGATTTACCAGTTGCTAACTAGTGTCACTAAGTAAAGCATCAATTAGCACATAAAATGACTCCAAAGAATGGTAAAACCGATGGCGGTGTCCTAGGTATAAAGCTCAATCTCACATCAACAATAAGGCTTTGAAAAACGTCGTTTGGCGTCGAAAGAAAAATAGCAAACTGAACGTGACTGGGGACATTTAACAGGCTTAACCTGGCGTTCTCGGCAGGATATTACTGTCGGCTTATTGTCTCGCTATGATGAATCCTCATTTCACAAGGTGCGGGCCGTTCTTAATACACCACGCCTCGTAAAAGCTGATGAATCGTTTAAAGCCTGAAGGACTCGACCACCAGCCACTTGACGCCAATCTGGCTTTGTACAGCTCCTTGACGTCCGAGACAGTTTTTCCTTCGCGAACCAGCTCCTCAAACCTTGGCGTCAGTTTCTTCTGTTCCCAGCGCAAGTACCCACTTTTAACCTTAGTAAACATCCCCTTTAGCTTTTGGCCGATGTTGCGCTCCTCAGCTTCGTCTTCCTTCTCCTCCAATAAGAACGAGAGTTTCTTTTCGTTTTCGAGGACCTTTTTATTGTCTGCCAAATTGCTGAGAGGATCCCGACCGGACGTCAGCTTGGCGGGCAAAGCCCCGTCCTGCATGTTATCTGTGTCCTTTGCAACACTCGAAAGTGCAATGATTAATGGTACAATTATAACCCGTAGTAGAAGACGCATCGTTGGTATTTAAGTCGTCGAGTGGTCGGTTGTCGAGTGGCAGGTGAATTTCGAAGTGAAATGCTGGACAAAAAATTTGATTTTACATATATGTATATCATAGATATAGTCGTTATCGCCACAAATTGTGCATAGGCAAGAAGAGAGTTACGGTTTTCTTGATCTTACATGTCAGTCGTTGTGACAACTAGTCTCATCTTGAGATACAGTACGTCTACCCGGTGGAAAGCCAGAAAGATTACTAAAGTGTCTACAGTGGGAGTTTACGGTACATGTACCTCATCTCAAGAGAATCGGTGAAAACGCCTGAAAGATTACAAAACTGTTTACCGTTTCCTCTTGATCTTATCCGATCTCCACAGTTCTGTTACGTCCAAGCTTCTCCTTGAGAACCCCTTCTTCTTCTCTTTTCGCTACTGCCATCCGCTGTCCTCTGCGCAAAAATCCTGCAACAAACTCATGCTCATTTTAATTGATCATGTAAAGTAATAAATAGGGGTGTTACGCTAAAGTTTATCAGAAGTGGATCATATTTAATTTATAAAACTGATATATTATGCGCGTTTTTTTTTGCTGTCAGAAAAATATTGGTCTATATAATCTTGCTTTAGCTTTCTGATTTCACTCCCCCACTAAGTCGTGTTGCTTAAAAGTGGGTATGCAGCTCAGGAAGCGGGTGCAGAGATTCGAGTCGACTTAGGAAAATAAGCTGATAAAAATCTGGGCTGTGGTGCCCTCTGATCGCCACCGTCCACTCGGTTTTGAGATTGGCCAGAATTTGCCGACCCCCTATTGGCTGAACTGCTATAAGCTGCCACCTGGCCGACGTTGCTTCATGTGGTGCCAGTTGGTAACCCCTGAACAGTATTGAAGCCGCCCGAGCCAGTTCGAAACGCTTTGTCGCCAGTACCGGTAAGAATCAGTCGCCCTTCCGTACCGTACCGTGGCTGACGTTGCCCCGCTAACTGCGTTGGTGCTCCCAGTATTCCTTCATACCCGGCCGCCACATTCGTCAGGGTGGTTGGAAGCGCATCTGCGAACAGTGCCTGCCCCGCCGGGACCACGGACGCCGCCGTCGCTTGTGAACAGAGCCCCACTAGCGTTCGCGCCTCTCTCTGCTTGTTTCCCGATCGCTGCCTTCAGGCCGATACGTTATCCCTCGCCGTATTCGCCGACTTGGAATACCGCGATGCGTACGGTCTCATCTAGAGTTTGTGGGTAGTGTCCTCGTACGGAAGCAGCTGACTGTTCGTTTTGTATGCCACACAGGAACGCATCGACAATCCACTCTTCATCAATGCCTCTATCTGGCACAATCTCGCGTAATACTTGAACGTACTGCACGAGTCACTCTCCAACCATCTGCCGTCTCGCATTCAGATGCACGACGACTTTCGGCGTCGATCGCTGCACGGTGTACTTCGCTCGTAGGAGCGGAGCTAAATGGTTAATGTCTGGTTCTTCTCTGAGATGGAGGCAGCGATGGCGCCAAACCACCACAGCGTCTCCCCCACGAAGTTCGCCGCCACCTCCAGGTATATCAGGTGCTCCTGCCACGTCCCACCGAGCGTAACCTGTTGGCGCTTGATCTCGTTTTGTATGCTGCGCAGCCACGTAGTCACCGGAATGGCGTCATCGACTCCCTTGAACTTCGGGGCCTTCAATTGTTTCGGCTTTTTCTCCCGCTGAACTATGATCGCCATTGGTTGTTGCACGCTCGCCGTCTGTTGCTGAGTTGGTGGCTCTACTGGCCGCTGGGGAGTTATGCTGCGCGGTGCTACTGGTGGTTGCTACGCTTGTCTGCCCGCAGCCGCCTCGGCCACTAGCTCGTCATCAGCGCCACGTCCGCTAGATCCCGCATTGCTGTCCGATGCAGGTGGTCGGTCGTCACCGCCGTTGTTGTCGTTGCCGATCATGACTTCGATGTCGCCTTGGTTCGTCGACGTGAGACCGGTCGTCACGCGAATGTCCGCGCTGGTCGCCACCAAGCCTCTCCCGTCGCCAGTATCCAAGATGGACACTTCGAGTGGTTTTGACTTCTTCTGGGAGCGCTGCACGTCCCCAGATTGCAGACTCAACTCCGTTCGCTGCTCTTTACGCGACTTCTTAGTCATCGGTATCCGATCTAATACATTTCACAGTTTGCTAGACTTCGTTCACTTAAATATTAGTGCCGCTCCGGATTCAAACCACGCGGGACAAGCTAGCCAAGTATACTCCGAATAAAAAGCCCAGACGCTCATTGTAGGACCACCAAGTCGTTGTACCCACGGGCGAGGGGGGTACGTAATGCATGACATGCAGGCGTCGTTTTTTAGCCCAGGTAATCCAGTAGTTGCACAGCCATTCAGTCGCTCTCATGCTACTCGGCTATATAGCGGAAAGGTAGTAGACGCACCCCACCGCGTCGACTTCGGTGCGATGGCCCACTTGCCGACGACATGCAATATACAGGGACATCCGAAGGACGGTCACTTGGCAGTCCTGAACGACCTTCGCTTCTACGGCAAGGGGACGCCATTCCGGCTCCCGTCACGACGAGGTGTGCCTCAGAAACACGTCCTCCTCAGCCCCAGTGGTCGTAAGCCACTGCCCCCCCCCCCCCCCCCCGCTCTCCATACGCACTAGCCACTTCAGACAACCGCCACAGTACGCAAGAATGCCCTTTTCGCTCTACGACCTCTCTGAAAGGCTCTCTCTCAGTGTTGGGGAGGCCGGCCCCGCAGAACCGCATAACGCCACCCGAGCGATTAGCTGATTAACGCTGCCTTCTCCTGGCTCGATTACAACTGAGAGTTGGGCGGCCAGGACCGGCCGTCCAGTGCTCTCCTACGAAGTCTACCCTACCCTACTGACTGCTTCTCCTTCGTTCGTTGTCGCCTCTCCTTGGTTCTCTTGCCTTTTGCGGAGTCCGTCCTTGTGTCACCTCCCCTGCGCGATCTTTTCCCTTCCGACTCCTCACACTCTGTATCCTTTTCGACTTATGGCAAGCGTCCCAGGAGCAAATGATGAGCACGCTTCTTGAGGGTTATTTTGGAGGAGAATAACCTCAAGAGTAATGCTCTTGAGGTTTTTCGATTCCACCTCACTATCAACTTTAGCAGGAGAGCACGAAAATATTGCTCGTCGTGCTCATTATCAACCGATCCTATTGGCTAAAAAGATGCTACTGAAATATTTCATGACGCAGAAGAAAATATCCCTCTGATCAACAAGATGGTGCTAACCCGAGCGCAGGTCAGAGCACAAGCGACGGCGCAGCAACAAGAGATTCCTGAAGCGGCCATTGTCGTTGTAGACCATAGCGACGAGACCGCAGTGGCTGAGGTGGTGGCAGAACGATCTACCGTCGAGCTTGTCCCGCATGTTCAAGACTATTTGGCTAAGCTTGCAGAGTATTTTCTTACTCAAACACAGGCCCTCGCTGAAGGGCACACATTTATGCAGATCCAGCTCGAAGGCCAAGGCGAAGCCCAAAGTTCCGCTCTGCTTGCTGTTCGAGAATCCACAGATGCCGGCATTAAACAGCTAGCCAATCAACAACTGGCAATCGCAGGCCGATTTCATAAAGAGCTGATGGCGACACACGCTGGTATTCGCGAGCAATTCTTGCGGCTAGAAACAATGCAAGCTAACGTCGGAGAGGAGTTAGAAAGATATGTGGCGGAGAAGCTATTTCGTGCTCTTCGGGAGGCCCATAGCGAGTCGCAGTCGATGATTGCCGCTCAGGTAGACGGTGTCGCTCGAGTGGAGCAGCAGGTTGACGCGAACATTGGCAGTGGCTTCCAGGTCCTTACCTCACACATCCACCAGCTTGTCGAGGAGAAGATAGCAACGCACCAAGCGAGAACTATAGAAATGACAACCGAACTGGCGCAGCAGCTTGTAAGAAAATCTACAACACAGATGAAGGACCACCTTGAAAGATCGTTCGAGCTGGGCTTTAAGTTGGCGCGTGATGATTTGAAGCAGGAGCTTACTTCAAAAACGATCACTTCAGATGGAACTTCGCATGACGCTGTCAAGAGCTTCGTACTGGAAGAAATTGAGAAATCAAAGCGCCACTTCGAAGCTCAAGTGCAGCAAGCTTTAATATCTACTCAATCTGATCTTAACCTTCAAGCTCAACGTCAAGCCGATGCGGTCTCAATTCTACGAGAAAAAATTACAGCAGCATTGCGATCGTGTACCTGAAATACGTGATATGGTAGATGAAGCTGAGGCCTGCAACACAATAAAAGAGCTTGTAAAAAAAAGTGGAGAAGCGTATGGAACTTGTGCAGCGCCAACTTCTGACTGCCCATCCACAAACAGGAAGGTGTACGGAAATTAGCGATATCAAGGTGGAGCATGACGTGGCTGGGGAGGTCGGCCAACGTCTTACCGAGGTACGGATAGACGATATTTCCGAGCAGACAAAGCAAACGGTGGAGAATAGCGTGAAGCTGATACACGATCTCGTTCGCGAGGCCATCCGCCGTTACGCTTGTGTGTGCGGCGATACTGGAGATGGATCGGGTGACGTTGGAGATGAAGACGACGAAGATTTATCCAAAGAAGATCGCAGTATCCAGCAGCAAATGCGAGATGCTCTTGTCAAGGCGCATGCATCCGCCTTACCGTCGCAGTTGAAGGTCGAGGCGGAGAATGTAAAACCTCAGCTTTCCGAAGTAAAGCGTTCCCGAAATGATGAGAACATCGCATCGCCATCTCGGGTGCATCATCAGGTATTGCCTCTTGCCTATCGTGGTGAACTAAACTCAAACGGAAACGCGGACCGTCGGGCAGTGATTGCTGATGTTCAGAAAGAGGTTGCACAGAGAGCGGAGGCTGCAGCGAAATGCTACAGATCAATGCGCAAGCTGCGTTAGGATGTTAAAATGCTGCGAGTATCTTATAGCGTGCTAGAAAGAAGGTTGGGTACGCGATGGACGCAACAGGAAGGCCACGTTCCGAGTCCGCCTTGGATGAAGTATCAGAGCTTAACTCAATATATTTTATGCAAGTAGCTTTAGTTAAGTGACATACGCGTGTATGGGCAACCTTAGAGAAGTTTGCTTCGGCTTCGATTCACAATCAGGGCTCGTAAGATGAACTTTGGACGGATCCCAATGTAAACTACTCTAGTCCATTGCTGCTTCTCACGGACACTGATGGTTACCGTCGTAATCGCACCGGCATCCAGGTCCACGTTCGCAAAACCAACCAGACCCGTCGCATTGAACTGAACGCCCGGGTACGTCATTGCGGCGTCCGCCAGTGGCTCAATGTACACCTTCGGCACCCTTACGCCCTATGCGCTACCAGTGCCCGTCACTATGAACGACACACTGACGACGGTGTCAGCGTCGTTCGGCCTGCACGAAACGTCCTAGTTAAAGCCGCTGTTGCTCTGCTGTGAGGAACTAGACACCGAAATGTTCGGGTTGCCTCCTGGATCAAGCGCACAGACTCGTCGAGCAGACCTACCATATACTCCTTCACAAATTCACGTTCATTGCATCTATGTCGAGTCTTTCTTTTCGTCACACAAACTAGAGTTCGAGATGAAATTGGCCAGCATCTCGTCCGCGAAATCGTCGATATTCATGTCCATATTCAAATCCAGCGGATACGTAAAACACGAGGGTGTATACTGTCGGTGCTTTCCTTTAGTAGTCGGTTCACACTGCAGAAGGTCAACAAACTCGCGATTGCGGTTTAGAAACGAGCACATATCAATGTTGTGCTGCGACAAACTAGTGCGTTGCACAGTGACTATGCTCCCACTCACGCTAAAGTCGCGCTCTATTTGGCAGGACGAAGCTGGGATAGCGAACAGCAATCGTGCGACTCTTGATAGAATTTTGTAGTCACCTTGGTGTTCAATTCTCCGCCAGAATGGTAGCACAGATTCGGGTGCTCCATTCGGTGAGCGCTCTACCGCGATTGGGTCGTCGATCCAGCGGTCTAATTACTCTGCATTGCGTCGGTGCATCCAGTCTGAGGTGATGACTTGTGGTCTGCGTGGCGGAGGAGCAAATAAATTCTCCAATTCACTAATATATGCTACAGGAGTGGGAGAAGGAGGCTCAGCAGCATCGATTGGCTCTGCGACGGCTTTCATAAGAGTGAGTAACTTATCGCGAATCTTCTCATTCACTCTGTCTCGCTTAGCACAAGCGTCACGAGTGCCGATGCCGTGCTGACGACACACCAGCAGCACAACAGCATTTAGACTCAATCTTGGACTTTTGTAAATCGGGTGAAGCCTTTGTTGTCTTTCAAACACAAAAGAGCTCTCAGCCATCTTGACGTTATCATTGTAACGACAAAAGTACCGCTCGTCAAGTGCATCCCGTAGTAGCAGACGTGTAGACTTTGCTAGTGGCAGCAACTCGCTGGGATCAATCCACCGAGGGCTCTTCTCTGTCGCCAGATAGTGTCGAACTGGTTTTTCTGGGTTAAGATCGTTCAAACGAATTTTGAATAGCTTCATCAGAGCTTCGACTTGAGTCGCAGACTCAGCTTGACAGGCGCGTTTTTTAGCTCTGTCACAGGCTGCAAAATCGATAGGAGCTGGATCAGATTGGTTTCTTGAGCTGCCAGTGGAAATACAACTGGTGGCTTTTTATCTCGAATTGCTTTTTTTGCTCGCTCTGCATACCACGACTCCAAAGCAGGCCACTTTTCTAAGACACGCTTAATGGAGCTTGTCAAACTCAAAAACCGAGAGGCCGAATAGCTCAACAACTTCGTTGAGGAAGTTCCGGTCTGGGCTTTGCACAGCGCTTCGAACAAATCACCAGTAACTTCAACGGACCGAACTTGGTAGATTGTCCGTGTCAGCTTTGCAATTAAATCACGCATGTCGGGATTTTTGCATGTAGCATTGTCATTCATTCCACAGGAAGCCTTCGTTGCCGAGTGAGCCATATGAGCCATGCACCATTCCCATTGCAAATCGAGCTCTTCGGTCAGCAAGCCCACAACATCGGAGCCCTTATCGCTGGTGGCACCGTAGAAATCCTTAACGGTCAGCTGGAAATCCTCCAAAGTGCGCTTCACCCACAGCAGAAAAGGTCGTCTGATCCCGCCATCTCGATCACCATAGGCGGGGTTAAACTTGCGTGTTCCCAAAAGTACAGACCGAAACTGCCAATTAGTATCAATAAGATATACTCGCAAGCCGAGGTATTTCTCGCCCGTCGTTTTGCATGTCCAGAAGTCCGCCACCATCGTGAAGTTAGGAAACAATTGGCGATTTGAATGGAGAAATTCGATTACTTCCTTAGTTGTCGACACATAGAGCTCGATAATTGATTCTTCGATAAGCTCAGCAGTGATGACGACCTGCATCTCGTCTTTGACCACGAGAGCTTCTTTGAGCCTTGATTCTTCGTACTCGCCTATCCGGAGCGGTAGATTGTGGTTAACAATGCGCAACGTCTCGAGGAGAAGATTTAAACGGGCAGGATTGCGAGAGTACAAAACAGACGAGCGTAAGTGCTCAATCTCTTCTTCCCGCTTTCGTTTTGTTGTCATCGCCTTCTTTGTTTTTGGAGACTCTAAGTGATGAACTAGTCGCAGGTGTTTCACGGCGGCGGACGTCTTTCCATGCGACAGCAGCAACAAGTTGTCGGCGGTATCAGTGCGTCGGCAATACTCATCTGCCAGGCAAATATAGCCAACCTTCCTTTTGGCTCCTTCGATGTATTCAACACGGACGCCCCAATCGAATATGAAGGAACTCTCTCCGGGCTGTATGGGCTTTCTCTTGAAAGGACCGATATCGGCCCAACTCTCGACGGCACGCTTCATCGCTGCTGGCGGGTCCAACGTTGTAGTCATTACGTCAGAGCAAGGGAGCGAATACTTTGTACGGAAGTGCCTGGTCCACTGTGTAGATGTGTTATCCGCGTCTGGTAGCCCAGGCCGCCGCCGCGTGCTTCACGATGACTGGAAAAGATATGCAGGAAGATCGCCGTGATTTACGAAAGAACATCGCGAATTTCCACCAGTAAGGAGCGCCACTGAAGGAGCACAGCTTTGAGCCGGCTCTTGAAAAAGAACATATTCCTCGTGCATTGGAGTTTTGCTCTTAGCCATCGTACTTATGTGGAAGGAAGAATAAAACCTCAAAAACCGTGCTCCCCAATTTTGCGAGAATCTTTTAACCTCGTTTCTGGTGGCTGTATCCATATTGCTCGGGAGGTTGAAGCTTAGATGGTTGCAGGAAATAACTAGAATGACCGAGACTACATCTCAACGTATTAATTAATACCTAAATGCCCCCCATCTCAGTTTGGATCATACCGGTACCATGTACGTACAGTATAGGGTAATAGTCAAAGGGTATTGTACGCCAAGACTGGTCCATAAAATCGTACCTTCGCCATTTTATTTTCGACACTACCGGTACATCTAAAAAAGGAAAATACATGTTTGACCACAGGGTCATATCCCTTGTTTTTAAATTTCTGCAATTACATTGCAAGCCCCCCCCCCCTCCCACGCACACACACACTCTGCCGTAGGCTCGCATGCTTCGCTCTAGCGCCCCTTGTACATACATGGTTACGATTGCCTTGAAATACGTTCTCCAGTAAAGGCGGGGCAGTCATAATTCCCAGCTCGCGCTAATTTTGGCGATTTCCTTAATAAAATCCTTTAAAAAGAGAAAAAAAACTGTTTTGGGTTAGTTTTCGAAAGTTTGTGACCCTCCTTCGATTTCTTTTCTTACTTTTTCTGTCCCAATGGATTATTTTCAAGAGGCCAGTTTTTAGATTTCAGAAGTAAAATGGTGGAGAGTCTGCAAACGTATGAACACTGATAAAAGTGGGTGTGTGGGGTCTTAAAAAAACACTAAACTGTTCGAAAACCACGTTTAGCTGTCTGTTTTGTTGCGATCGAGATCTTGCCATGAAGAACCTTCATGTTTTTCAGTTTTGATTTTTTTATATTTCCACCATTTTTTGCCAATAGCTCAAAAAGAAAATGGTTTGTTTAAAAAAAATTGTTCGGCGAGATTTTTTTGTTACAATCTATTTGAAAGTTCGTATTTCCCTTGTCAAACATCAATTTTTGTGGCTCTTTCAAAGCAAGAATTACTTTATCAGATTGCGCTGTACGTTTTGTCGTATACCTCCTCTTCCTTCAAGGGTCGGGTAGTCCGCGGCTGTTCAGGGAGTACGGTCTTGTTCAGTGGCTGCAGGAACGGAAGATAGGAACACTAGAGAGTTGAAAATAAAAGTTTGTTGATTGGCTTGGCTTCCTCTTGAGTAGAAGGAGGGAAATATAAGACTGAGAGCTAACCGGAAGAGAGGCCTAACACCTTCTCGACCTTACATACACTACACTACATATTTAGGAAAAAGGAAGGATTCACTTCGTTTGTCGTCTGCCTTCGTGGGACAACGGAGAGCGTCTGGGAAGGGGCTTGATGTCACGAGGTGCTTTTGGTCCCACGACGCCAAGACTCCGGCGTTCAGGGGCCCCCTTATAGGACCACCCTAACGGGCTCGGTCAGGGGCACGTGCGTGGTTGAGTTCAACGGGAACCACCCAGACGGGACAGCGGGGTGAGGAGTGATTCCAGGGTCTCGAGTCATCCCGACGGGAGGCAGAGCTCCTGGAATGACCCCTCCGTTCCCGGGTACGGGACATCCTCCCCGACTTGTCGTTCGTCGTCCTCGGCGAACGGTTCCTCTGCGTACATCTCTCACGTTAGTACTATAGACTCCGTCGTTAGCAACTTCTTCAGACAGGGGAGGTTGGAACGCTTCGGGGTAGTCCTCGGAGCGGTCCTCAACGTAGTTAGGGTCGGCGGCTTGAAAGTCATATAGCACCTCGACATCGTCGTCGACCCGCAGACGTTCGATGTTCCGAGCCTCGGCCATACTACGTTGAGAAGCGTTGCGGCGGGTACTCGTCAATGCTAGTTCGACCAGCACCTTAGGGGAGACAGATCGGAGGGGGATCCCCTCGTCGTATTGGCGACAAGCGTGAGATATCACACCAGCGACCACCACGACAAGAGTGTCGGCGAGACTCCAGCCGGTCCACTCGAGGCAGTAGTTGGTAGCTAGTAGGAGCAATAGTACAGTCCCAACACCCACTGGTCCCAGGAGTACGAACTCCACCAGATCGAAGGCGTTGACCGGGATGTACAGCAGTAGAGACAGGCATAGTAGTACTAGCCAGCAGGTGGCTTCTCCCACCGCGTACAGGCGCATCCACATGGCCTTGAGAGCGTCCCAGAAAGCGTACCAATAGCGTATGCTCGAATCTCTTGTACGGAGGAGGACTTCGGGGATGTAGTCGGAGAATGTCACCTTGCTGGCGATCCACCAACTCCGCAACATCCGTCCATAACGACCATACTTCTCTTCTCCTTTGAGTAGAACAATAGGAGGCACAGCAAATAGCGCGCTCCACACTCCATACGCGTAGGTAGCACCCCGAAGTTGACGAAGTTCGTTTGCCTGAAGTACGTCTCGGTATAACGACGCACAGTCGCTCCAAATATCGCAGTTCAACTTGATCACACGCCACACTTGGACCATGAACTCCCAGGTAACGTTACGTAGAGGAGTCGTTAGGACCCAGACCGTTACAGCCCCTACGTACACGGGCCACAGCTCCCAGCGGGCGTACTCGTAGAAAACACTAGCGTGAGGCTCCATTTAGATGAGAGTACACTCGACAAATAAGAAACTGAGTACACCCAGGACGACACTTCTCGACGTCATTCGACCTCCATCCGTCTTAGTCGCCACCCATCTGTCAAGTCCAGTAGCTGGGAAAGGAGAACTCCGATTCCTCGTCCTTTTCAGGACTCTTGCACCCAATATACAGTTATCACAGGAACCTCGAGAGAGAGACAGGGCCGGAGGTCCAGGTACCGACGGGCAGCCTTCCTGCTCATTTGGCAATTTGGCCCCGATTACAGACGCAACCCTCGGCGCCCTCTCTCCTCACCACCTCAGTATGGGCACCACGCGCGGAACGGCAACGCGCCGACTCAAGGCCGTCTGGAACGTGGAGTCTTCGGACTCCGACGGTTCTTGTTCAGATGACACTCCGGCCGACGAGCGCTTCTGGATCCTCATGCGAGACGTCCTGGCTGCAAACGCTAGCTCCATCGGCCTCGAGCTTCTGGACGACATAGCCGCCGCGATCTTGGACGACACGGGGAAGGCTTCGGACGCTCTGACGGGGCCGGTAGTTATCATGCCCAGGCCGCCTCTGCAACCGACTCGCGGGAAGCCGCCTCGGCACCCCCGCTTCACGCAAGATGGTCGCTTTCCGCTCAAGAGTGTCAGCACTGGCTCGACTAAGAAGAAGACGATCACGGAGAGTCCTCGATCCGGCAAGAAGCGTCCGAGTCACCCGTGGTCTTCGTTCGCGTTACCCTTCAAGTTATCCGACACGACTCCTTCTCCCGTGGTCGATGATCTGAAACGGGTTTATTACGAGGCGGCCGAGTTAGGTCAGGAACCGTACCAGCTGGCGTATCCGTGGCCGGGCTCGCACTTGTGGTACAACCCGCAAGAGTACCCGCATGTGCACGCTTCTCACTGGCGCTTCTGGAACGAGAACCGTTTCAAGTTCTGGGATTGGCAGGCGAACGTCCCGTTGAGGACCTCCAACGCGCAGACCCAGCGGCGCAAGGCTAAGATAGCGGCAGTGGTCGCACGCGTCTGGTTCCTGAGCATTTGTATCGAGACCTGGGGCTACTTCGGCTTCCTTCGTCTATTCGAGAGCTGCGCGCACCGTCGTCGCCTTATGTGGATGGGAGGACAGCCTGGTCGGAACGCCCCAGACGCCAAGTCCTACAATGGCCCCGTCATCGACAACTTGTCTAAGCTGTACTCGCGCGACTCAGGAGCGTACTCGCGAAAAGTGAAGAACGCTCTCAAGCCGTTCCGGATCGACGAGGGAGGTTTCACGACCATCCCGGAGTTGTTGGAGCATACCGGAGCCCTGGATCCAAATAGCTCGAAGTCCGACAGTCAGCTCACGGATCGGGCGTTGGCCCTCGTTCTGCTGGACATTAAGTCGAAGGAGGATCATGAACCTCATTGGGTAGGGGATCGTTCGAAGGGAGTCTGGTATGCGCTTAGCCATTGCTCGCGTCTTCAGAAGATGACGGCCAAGCTTTCGCGCGAACGGGAGAAAGGAGCTCTTCGAACACCCAAGGTAACCCCTTTAGATGCGTCTGAAGCTGACTCGGCGGGATACGCGGCGTATGAGCGTACGGACGGCACTTACACGGCGATTTGAGAGGAAGCGAGTGAGGAAGAGTCGGCTTACGAGGAGGATGAAGCCGAGAGCGACTCTGAAGAACTCCGTCCCGTTAAGAAGACGCTGCGCCTTTCTTCTAGTTCCGACGAGAGTTCGGAGGACGACGAGCCTCCCAACAAGCGTCTACAGCTCTCTCACAAGTCTCAGAGGGCGAAAGAGCGCGCGAAGCGTTCCCGTTCCCCGTCTCGCAGCTCTACCTCCCTGAAGAAGCCTCGATTAAGTTCGTCGCGCAAGCGGTCACTTTCATCTTCACGCGCTAAAGGCAAACTCAAAGCGCGCGCTGCTTCGCCAGAACGTTCTGTTTCTCCCTTACGGTCACGATCGAAGTCCCCAGTGCGCAAGAAGTCCCGTCGGTCACGTTCGGAGGAGCGTCCTGCGTCTCGGTCGAAGTCTCCGACGAAGTCCTCAGCCACCAAGGCGAGTAGGGTGTCCCGGCGGGACAAAGCAAGATCACCTTCGCACGCGAAGGGGAGTAAAGTTACTTCCGACAAACTGACCGAAGGCAAAACGCCGACTCCTCCGTCAGCTCCAGCGTCGCGGGACGGCACGCGTAAGCGGTCGCGTTCGGTGTCTTCCTTGAAGAAGGCAGTGCCCCCAAAGGGACGCTCGGCCTCGCGGTCCCCGTCAGCACCTCGGAAGTCGAGTTCGCCGGGTGAGCATTCAGCTCCTAGTTCGCCGGCTAAAAAGTCCGACAAAACAGCCTAACGAGAGGCCGTCGAGAAGTTATTGATTCGAACCATTCCAGAACCGTTCCTCACTGGATGAGAGTAAGAGTACTGGCATCGTCTTCCTTTTTAAGTTTATTTTTGTTTTTCACCACGATTCGTCCCCACTTGTTGTTTTCGTTTTTATTCTTGAGATCGCGGTAAGATTGTTTTTCTTTTTGGTATGTGGAGATCAGCCACTTGTGAAGTAGAATCCAAAAATATACAAAGTCGTAAGAAGTGTTCTTCAGGACACTTTCGAGGGAGGCGGGGTCGTGAGCTTACTCTGGCTCATTGGATCGACCCGTCACGATTCTCTCTCCCTAGAAGAGTAGCTCTTCTTCGTCAACGGCGGCGTTAGCGTCTTCCAACCGCGCGCTGCGACGTAGTTCTGGTAGGTCTCCCTCCCGACGACGGGTTTCTTCGAACGCCTTGATCAGAGCAGCGTAGGTGGGCAATAGTGTGTTTCGTGGTCTCGAAAGAGTCTCGTAGGTAGCCAACAACACCAGGAACTGCTCTTCATGGTTCTTTTTGCGTCGGGCGATTATGTCGATCACAGAGCAAGGAACTCCGGTCAGGGCCGTCTCTTCCCCTCCAATCAGGAGTCTCTCTACGAAGCTAGTAGAGGGGAGGTCCTCTTCTGATAGAGGTCCGTCGTCGTCTACACCCGGACTCGACTGGACTCCCTCGGGTACTTCAGAAGGGAACGGTCGGCTCCACCGCCCTTGGAAACGTTTCAACCTATTGACGTTAATGGTCACGACCCGGTTGGGGTGAGAAGGGATGGCTACTCGATAGGAGTTCTCTCCCACGATCCCGACCACACGGTACGGACCATGCCACGCGAAAGCGAGCTTCTTCGTGGTCTTTTCCCCGCGACGAGCTCGGAAGTACTGGTAGACCCACACCGGGTCTCCCTCCTTGAACTTAATCGGTACTTGGTTGCTCAGTCGTTGCTCGTGTCTGCCCTGGGCCTTCAAGAGTTGGCGCTCTACTAATCGTCTCGTATCCCGTAGAGATAAGAATAGCTTTCGTCTGTAGCTAGCGACTTCGTTACTTTTCCATCCGTTGTTCGTGTTGAGAAACGCGAGGTCCAGAGGTAGCACCGGGTCCCGGCCATACAGGCTGAAGAATGGTGAGTCCTTAAGGGCCTCGTGATACGACGAACGGTATGCGAACAGTACTCGGGGAAGATATAAGTCTTAGTCGTTTTGAGCTTCGTTGACATACATCTTAAGCATCCCGATCAGCGTGCCGTTGAAGCGTTCGACTAGCCCCTGAGTCTGAGGGTGGTAAGCAGCTCCAAACAACTTCTTGATCCCGAGTGTTTCGTAGAAGGATCGTGCCAGGTTCGAAATGAAGTTGGATCCTTGGTCGCTCAGTAGTTTCTCGGGGACTCCGTGCCGCGAGATCACTTCGTTCACCATAACTTCCACGAACGTTACAGTGTCCAAGCGGGCCACTGGGAACGCTTCGACCCATCGAGTGAAATAGTCGGCGAAGACGAGTATGAACTTGTTGCCTCGAGGAGTAGCCACTAAGGGACCTATGGCGTCCACCACTAATAGCGAGAAAGGTCCCGATAGTTCTTGTACGGGCTTCCTCTGCATTCGGCCATTTCTCCAAGGGCGATAGCCTTTACCACTGCCGCACACGGTGCATTCCCGAACATATTCGGTCACATCCTTCTTCCATCCGTGCCAGTAAGCGTGCTTGCGCACTTTGTCGAGCGTCTTAGTAACTCCGACATGAGCGGCAAGTACATCCTTATGACAGTGATGTAGTACCGTCGATATGAAAGGCAGGGGAATCACAGGAACTTCAAGAGTAGACGCTGGTCCAGCGCGAGCCTTCAGGTGTACGCGACGCATGAGTACTCCGTTCTTTACCGAGTAGTTAGGGGCCATCAGCAGGATTTTGGTGCGCATTTGAGGGTCCAGAGCTAGAGCTCCGTCGCTAAGGAACGCTATCATAGCTTGGATCCAGGGTGTCCTCTTCTGTTCTTCCACGAAGCAAGTTTGTTGTAGCCCGAACACATCAACGGGGGACACTAGGAGTTGGTCGGTAACCTCTTCTTCGTCGGGGAACGGCTCGGGTCTAGTTTCGCCAGCGTCCTCGGGCAAGGTCCCTGAAGGGAGCAGAGTCGAGTCGAGAGTCGTAGTCTCCCCGACTTCGACAGTACTAGGAGGGGACTCGTCAGCATCGTTGAGTAGCTCCGCCATAAAGATAGCATTGGTGGTTTGGGTATGCAGCCTGGACAGACCATCCACATGACCCATCGAAGTACCAGGCTTGTGGAACACTTTGAAACGTAATTGAGACAACTCCAAGGCCCACCTAGCCAGCTTAGCGTTGCTCGTACGATTAGTTTCGTTGAATACCCACGTCAAAGCTTTGTGGTCCGTGTATAGGTCGAACTTGCAACAGTCCAGGTAGCAGCGGAACTTGCGCGTGGCCCAAACGATACCCCAGCACTCGATCTCCGACGTACCGTCCTCCTTATGGACCCAGTTCTTCTCGGAGCCAACTAGTAGCTTGCTCGCATAGGCCACGACTCTCTCGCGCCCCTCCACGGTTTGCATCAAGCACGCCCCTACAGCGAGCTTAGACGAGTCCACATATAGATGGAAGCGCTTCGAAAAGTCGGGATACACCAGGATGGGAGGTTCCACCAGCTTACGCTTTAGTTGCAGGAAAGCGGCCTCGCAGTCGTCGCTCCAGAAGAATCGGGCCCCTTTCATCTTGAGCCGTTCGATTGGGGCCGATATGGCTGCGTATCCCGGGATGTACCGCCTGAAGTAACTAGTCAAACCCAGGAACGCCCTCACAGTGTGCAAGTCGTGCGGTCTGAGCACGTTCATCACCGACTTGACCTTCTCGGGGTTGGGCAATATGCCAGACGGAGTGACGATGTGACCCAAAAACGCTACCTGGTCGCGTGCCCACTTGCACTTTTTCATCTTGAGCTTGAATCCCGCCGACCGGAACCATTCCAAGACTTGTTTTAGTCGTACTAGGTGGGTAGGAAAGTCTTCACTGAAGACCACGCAGTCGTCGAGGTACACTAGACAAGTCCGCCACTTAAGGTCAACAAGCACAGTCTCCATCAGTCGTTCGAAGGCCGGTACGGCATTACACAGTCCGAACGGCATTACGAGCCACTTGAAGAGACCATATTTGCAGGTGAAGGCAGTCTTCTCCACGCTATCAGCAGCCATCGGGACATTCCAGTAACCGGATGCGATGTCCATCGTAGAGAACAGCTTAGCGTTGCCGAGTACATCTAGAATGTCATCGATGAGCGGCATCGGGTAGCAGTCCTTGATAGTCACAGCGTTCAGTCTTCGATAGTCGATGCAGAACCGTATCCCGCCGTCAGGTTTGCGGATCATAAGCACCGGGCTCGCCCAAGGGCTAGAAGAGGGTCGTATGAGTTCTTGCCTTAAGTATTCTTGTATCTCGGATTCCATCACGTCTTCTTCCGCCTTGGACACTCGGTAAGGGGGTTGCTTTATAGGCGAGTGCTCTCCAGTATCAATAGAAAACTCGAGCAGGTTCGTCCGTCCGGGGCGCATCGAGGTTTCGACGAACATGTCCTTGAACGGTTGGAGGAACTCCGTGAATATTCTCTTCTGTTCGCTCCCCAATTTAGACTCGTCCAGGTCGACGTAGAGCTCCTCCTTGAGTACTTTGTCCACCCCTGGTATGGATTCTTGAGCGACTTCGGTCGTCGAATTAGAGGCGCTAATGACCGAGTGGATCCACAGGTCTTGAGCTCTTTGGTCCCTATTCTGGGCCTCGCCGGGCAGGGCGGTTTCGTGCTTTACACTCGCAGCGGTTCCTTGCTGAAGCGCCGTCGCTGGGATTACCGTAACACTCGCCAATCGGGTGCTTCTCTTGATGACGGTGTTCTCGATAGAGGGGTTGCATACTTTCACGATCACTAGGTCGTTATACACAGTGCACAGGGTCCTAGCAACTTTAATGGAGTCATCCAGCGCAGAAAGCCCCTCTATGAGGACGGTGGTCCCGTCGCTCAGTTGACCTTGCACCTCCGCAACTACTAGAGCTTGTCCACCAGGGCAGAGTCGAATGGTAGATGAGATGCGGGACAGGTAAGACTCTTCCACCCGAGGAGACCCCAGAGGGAACACCTCTCTCGTGTCCTTTAGCGTGACTGTATTCTCGTCCAAGTCCACCACGGCGCGAAAGTCCTTGAGAGCGTTGGTGTCCAGGATGGCGTCGACATGTAGCTTAGGTACAACGGCAAACGGTATTCTCTTCTCGACAGAGCCCAATGTCACCGGCAAGTAGATTACTCCTTCTATATCGAGCGCAGACCCGGACACACCGTTCAGACTGCCAACGTAGGGCATTAGAGGAGAGTTAGTTAAGCCGAGACGCTTCAATACCCGCCTATGCACTAGGCACGCTACGGCTCCGGAGTCGATGAGAAGTTCGGCCGGGAGGTTCTCGATAAACCCCCACGATAGAGCTTCCACGCCCCCTACCGATCCGATCACTCGCTTGCCGAGGGGAACGAATCCTTCTCCCTCGTCAGCGGACCAGTTATTAGTAGCGCTCGGTACTTCTACCAGGCCTGGCTTGGGGCGAGGGTCTGGAGCGTCAGTGACGACGTTCCCATAGCCGTACAACCCTTTTCCTTATCTCGTGAAGAACAGTTTGGTCCGAGTGCTTCGGTACGGTTGCTGAATAGAGAGGAGCAGTCGAAACTGACTATCTTCGGCGCTGGAGAGCACCTAGGAGCAGGATCTTTCCAACGACAGAGTCGGCAGGATGAACTCCTCTCGAGGATCTTCAAGCGGAGTTGGTCAGCCTCCTCCTCATAAAGGTTCGCAATTCTTTTAGTCAGTAACTCTTTCGATCGCGAGTCAGTGGGAACAGCGAGGCTATTGATCCAGTCCTCGATCCGGTTTAGGAGATCTTGGAGCCTAGTGGGGGGCGGGGAGTCATTTTTTTTTCTTCATCTAGCGATCCTTCGCCAATACACCCTTCACACCAGTCACCTCTACTTGAAGTTTCAGCCTTTACGAGGAAGTATACGGCTCGTCGCACTATGGCTCGCCAAGGGTCCGGCACGACACCGCGAGGGTCCAGCAACTCGTACTCGGTTTCACCGAGGTCGGAGGGCCTTTTGGGGGAACTTCCCAGGGCCAGCGCGATATTGTCTTCCACTACAGAGGGGTCCGCGGGACACTCTTCTCCAGGTAGAGGGGGGACCTTCAGCTCCGGTAAGTGCACTATCGTCTTAGGCGCGTCCTGCCACGAGAACCTCTTCGTCGCGGTCCCTCCACCTTCGTCGCGGTAATCGGAGTCGTCCGACGTCACAGAGTTGATCCGTACTGGCTTTTCCTCTTTGAAATTACGGCTGGCTCGCTTCGCTTCTCCGGACGAGGCCAGCGTCTTTTGGAACCATTCCAACCAGTACTCAGGAGTAGATAGCCGACCGGGGGAAGAATCTCGGGTCCTCGCTAGTTGTTCTTCGGGAATGCCTAGTAAGTCACTCAACTCGGCAAGGGACAATTCCTTCGATTGTTCCGCATTCTCGACTAACCGGCGCTTCAGTTCGACTTCATCGAGAGGAAACAGTCGGTCTTCGAGCTCTTTGTCATATTCTTCTTTCTCTTCAGCCAGCTCGGATGGTTTACCTTCTTCCAACGTATCTAGTTCCTCTTTGGTGAACACCCTCGCGAAGGAAGGCTCCTTCTCCGGTTCATCCTTTGGAGACTTAGCACTGGCGACGTCCTCAGAGTATTTTTCGGAGGCGTCGTCTCTCTCAGGAGGGGTCACGTCTTTCTCCTGCTCGCGTGGTTCCGCCTTTGGTACTGGAACACTAGCTTCGGTAGCTCCATATTCTTCTCGGGTTGGGCTTTCGAGTACCTCCGTCACGTCTGGGAGTAACTCCTCCTGTATAGGGCCGTCATTGGACTCACCTTTTTCCTCGTCTTGATCGAGCACGCTCGAAACCACACTCTTGTGGTTCGTTGACGTCGACGGGTAGTCTCGTTCCGTCGAGGACGCATGAAGTTGCGGCTCTTCCGTCTCTCCTTCCTTGCTTAGTTTTTCGTTCGTTGTTTCGATTTCGCTCTCTTGGTCATCTCTCGTAACCACTCTTAGGTTCGTATTGGAGCGTTCGTCGACGTGCGCAGCTATTGCGGAACCGTCCCATACGGGTCCCGAGCCTACCTCTTTTACAAACGCTTCTCTCTCCGTCTTCCAACAGTCGTTAGGGTTTGAGACTACCGATACCCCGTTCCACACGGGCGCCGTACGTCCTTCATGCTCAAACGGCAGTATTTCTTCAGTTCTCGTCATATGTTCATTTCTTACGTTCGTTTCATTTCTTTCCGGTAAGGCGGAACTCATCCCACCTCCAACAGGACACACTTCATACCTCTTGGTCGACTCCTCCGCGGAGTTCAAAGTGTTCCCATTTGTGTCGATCCATAGACAAGAGGAAGGAGCGACACTCCCTTCCCCTCCCTCTCGCCCCCATCATTGCTGGTTGGGCGCTTGTCCTTGGACAGGTCCCACCGTTGCCCCTGCCGGACCGCCCAGTCTCTTCAGTGACGTCTTTAGAGGGCACTCCGCCAACATATGACCCGATTCATCACACAGGAAGCACTTGCGTCCGTTCCTCGGCTGGGTGTTCCGAAATCCGCTAGGGGGGTCACGCTCACATTCAGGACCGATGTGGCCCACTTCCTTACAGTGAGGACAGGTGGCTTTGCCGCGGCGACAGTGAATTCGACTACACCCCAGAGTGTGACACCGACCGCACACGAGAAGGCCATCTTGGGTTCGCAAGTCCAGACCCACACGAACGCCCCTGATAGGCGTAATAGGAAGCGTTCCGGTAGGCGTATAGTGCAGAGAGGAGTTCGGATCAGGAGGAGAGTAGGCAGCAGCTACATTCATCGCTGGGGAAGCATAGGCGGTCGTCAGGGGACGCTCCGTCAACTGCTGTTGCTGTTGAAGTTGTTGCTGTTGCTGCTGAGCGAGTAGATTCTGCGTCTGCTGCATCATGTTCATCATGCGTTCGAGGACAGCGTTCTCTTGGGAAGCTTTAGGGGACGGCACATTGTCGAACTCGGAGTCGTCTTCAACCGGACGGTGCATATTCTTAAGGAGCAACATGGCCACAGCCGCATGGATGGAGTCAATCATTGTCGTGGTGAGAGCGTTCCTCCAATCTCGGTTCCGAAGTCCAGACAAGAAGTACTGGTAACGCATCTGAGTGTCGTAGCACTGAGCATCATCGCAGAGACTTGAAATCATGTCGCCCCACATTTCGGCGGACATTCCCCTGGGTCGGTTAGTGTTCTTCAGGCTCTCAATCAGTTGCAAAGGGGTCTGACTGATGAACTGGTTGTGGAACCGAGTCCTCAGAGCCTCAAAGCTGTTGATGCGCGAGTACATCCACCAATCTTCGCCGACCTTGCCTTTCAAGCACTCCCTGAAAGCGCTAAGACGCAGGGGTTCGTCCAGCCCGATAGTGGCGTTCTCGAAGGCCTCCCAGAAGGATCTAGCTTTCTCCACCGACGCTCCTTCCGAGTAAAAGGGTTGGAGCATGCGAATAGCGTTTCGGATGTTAGTGGGCATACCATACTGGCCACTAGTAGTCGAAGGCGTGTTACCAT